>OY720638.1:42155221-42755221 GCA_963169105.1 Ceriagrion tenellum
TTTGTTGAAGCTTTCCATTCATTCAGAAAATAAGAGTCCATTGTTGGAACCGAGTATCGAGAACCGGGAACCGACAGGTAAGAACTGGACCGGTATCGAGAACCGGAAAAATTTAGGAACCGACTCATCCTTAGTCAAAACTATTCAAAAATAAATTCTTTAAAGAGGAAAGTGCATGGTAATTCTTCAATGGGGTATCTGATAATAGATCTAAAGTAGAATTTCACGTGAGAAGTTCAAGACACTTATATTGCAGGTGTAAAGAATACTTCCATTTTTGCATCACCTAAATTGTATGGTTATTTTTCCCTTGTCTTACTGCAACCATCCCTCCCCTCCCGATCTCATAGTCTAGCTTGCTTTGATAAGCCTGGGGTTCGTTTCTCAGAGTGGGTGTCGCTGTTTCACTTGAGATATCTGCGACAGGCATCAAATGCCAAAAATAGGGTCGTTTGGGAAAACCACTTAACAAAATTTGAACACTGGGAGTAGTGAATGAATGATTCATTCCCATTTAACAGAGGGAAAACAACGTAACTTTGGCCAATTGGGCCAAATACGACATGGAATCAGAAATAAGTAGCTTTCCTCATACCATGAATCACCCATCGACGTAAAGCAATAACCTTTAACAAAATGGAAAATTTTTCAGCATTAATGAACAAGTTTATAAGCAAAATGATTCTTCAGCACAAAAATTAATACTTTTATGAACTTGCCTCCCCAATTACAGTCGCTTGTGATGAGCGAGATTATACAATCAACGAAGATTCTTGAGAGAAACCAAGCAAACAGTTCCCTTGTCTGTGACTGGAGTTTCCTTTTAGGTTTGACACCTGAAGACCATACACAGTATCTCATATAAGTTGAAGTCCACAATCACCGAGCTGCACTCTCCATAGTCCTCTCTTGTGTCTGACCTCTGATGCCTGGCCGCAATGAAGCACTCGCATTACTCACTCACTCTGTCGCCCTCGTCGCCTCAGGGTCACCACTTACATACCCTGCTGTGCGAGGGCGACCTGCACCATACTTTGAAATCAGAGGGAGGGGGGGAGGGGGTGACCACGTTCGACCATCATGATTGAACCGATAACGATTCCCCACGAAATTGAAACAGTTTCAGGAGGTAGTGAATTTCCATCACAATACAAAACTCGGAAAACCACATATATTGGCTAATTAATGCATGCACTCACCAAAATCAACAGTAATTAAGTTTATCTTATAATACAGAGGATAGAAGTACAGTAGAACCTCTACCTTACAAACTCCCGCTAAACGAGAGACTCCGATGAACGAACAAATGCTAGTGGTCCCACCAAATCCCTATGTGAAAGCATTAGTAAATACCTCTAATGAGAGAACTTCTGCTTTACGAAAAATCCCAATTAATGAGATGAAAGATTGGCCCTGACTCGTAACATTTACCTCTTTATAACATATTTTGCAGAAAAAATTTTAGTATTGTCTATTTTGTGGGATTTTTGTGGTTTTAAAAGCAAAAAGGGCCAATCAGAGGCTCCGTGAGAACTAGCAAATCAGAAAGCACCTTCTTGTTCATCGCATTTCTGGTAACTTGGCGTATGTGACTTAATATCAGCATGGTTACAGAGCCGTCAGCAGGAATGTGCATCGGTAATTGCTGGTCAACTTTGTTTATCTTCGGTTCTGCACCTGATATTTTCATGCGGTCGAGTGCCACCATCAGTGTCATCAATTATTACGAATGAGCAAGAGCATGGACGAGTATTGTAAGTTCTCAATGGCTGCAAGTTTTGTCGTATGATGGCAACCGTTTCCAATGTAAACTCGAGGTTTCGCAGGTGGCAGAGATATTGTGACAATCTCCAGTTGCCCCTTTCCTCGTGGTCGAGGAGCTGCCGAATTCTCCACTTGTGCAACGCGGAAAGCCGCCGCATTAGTTCCTCCTCAATTTTCACCTACTTTCCTTCCTCAGTTGAGTTAATAACAATGTCCTCGGCCACATACCATCTGTCGAGCTGGCTGATGACATGGAAATACTTAGTGGCATCGTGGGTAACTTCATTTTAATGGATTTGCCCCTCTAACAGGACAAACTACAGGGCCGATAACTCGGGCGAAAAGGGTAGGCACGCAGACTTACGTGGTTAACTGCACTATTTTTGGCATCCATCCTAACACAAACTCATAAAAATAATATTTAAATACATCAGCGGCAATTCTTTCGGGCCCAGTGGTGGTAAAAATCGCTCGCGCTCAATTAGTCCACAAAAAGCTTTCTATCAAGTCGAGGACAACAGTTTAGGAGGCGCTGAATGAATAAGTAGGCGAAATCCTCTAAACTCCATTTATTATTTAATTTTAAGGCACTAGGTGAGAGAAAAAAACCATCATGGTGGTGTAGCTGGGCCTCCTTTTTCTTCGTCGACTTGCTCAAGTGTGTAGTGATACAGACTTCCACCAGCCATCTTCCGTAGCGGCCGCAAGGTGGCCTCTCATGGAAGAGCGGTGAAACACAAACAACCCAGCTGCTGTGGCCGCCACAGTGGTAGCCCTGCCACCGTGGCCCATGGGCAGTCAACTGTACTTTGTCCTGTGATTCGTTGCTATAACTATTACTTAAACAGAATTCCAGAACAAATACGCAATAATAATGTCTGCAGCTTATTTCTGGCTTAGCGAAAGGTCTGCCAGTAGGTTCTTCGTGACGATGGAAGGATTACCTGCATGGCTATGTGGTGAAGTGGAATGCTGCGGGCAAATAAAAAACTGCGCATGCGCTGGCGTCAAACAGTCAACCATAAACGTTTAAGTTGAGTGTGGCTAAACTCCCTCATTCTCGGTCTAAGTAAGCAGTGGACACTCACGCAATCGTTAAAGCATTCATTACAACCTGTATATTCGTCTTGACTTCAGATTGGAAGTTAATTGACACACTAGTAAACTGGGCTTCAAATCCTCGAATTTCTTTCTAAGAGAACAGTAGAGATAATCGTTCGCGGTCCTCTGCGGATGTTTACCTTTAATGGAGTTTTTCAAACCACTTCCCCAAAAAACTATGGCACAACACCAGGATATTTAATTTGCCCTTGGAGTGATGCAACGTTCAAACCACCTCCCAGGTATGCACTCCCGATTTACAAACTGGCAAAGTTTCGCTCCCTTGAATTTCGTTATTAAGAGGTTCTACTGCATTAGACTCTTATTACTATTCAAAATCCAAATCAAACTGTTATCAATAAAAATAAAGCAGTTTCATATCTGATTTTAAGTCACCTGGGACTAGCCACGGATTAAACCTTACAGAGTCACCCGCAATGCACAATTGAGTGGAATTCCACAGAGGGAAAAATCATCCACCTAAATCAGAATTCGAACCCGGATCCCTCGATTTCTGGCAGAGTGCTTTTGCCAGTTAAGCTACCATTCAGAAATCCACAGGGGAAGAGGACGCCTCGGCAGCTTAACTGGCTAAAGCACTCAGCTGGAAATTGAGGTATCCGGGTTCGAATCCCGTTCAATGCGGATGATTTTTCCTGTGGAATTTTTCAGTTTCAGGTAATACGTCAGTGGAGAAAACAGTAATATTTGAATTGAATCTACTGTATACTGAAACAATGAAAATTACTAACACATTACATTGATGAAACATCATTACAATAATAATGTTTTCAAGATAATAAACAATATTATTACATAATTTTATGGCAAGGTGTAAAGCATTCTGTGCTCAGAAGGAGAACCTTCAAAATCAGGACACAAATAAAATGCCTCCTGTCTTTGCCCTATGATTATCACCATTACATGATTTCATACCATACTGCACTGAATGTGATCAATATTTCCATTCAATGCCTCTAAGAATTCAACACATTGGAGCATAGAGCCGTGAATTCATTCAACACCTAAAACCTCACTTGAACTAAAACAGGAATGAATTCTGTGTAACCATAGCATTTGATATAATAGGCAACCTACCTTCAATGGCAGTGCGTTTCCCGACCCAATTCTTCACAGCCCTTTTGAGAGGAGCCTTCTTCCGAATGCAGACCACTCTCTCAGAATGAGCATAATCAATGGCATAAAATCTGAGCAGTCCAAGCCAGAGCTCTCCTATTGACATGCTGTTAAGCCTACGCCATTTTCCTTGAAGCTCACCGGGGTCTAGTTTCAAAGAAAAATGAATATTAAAAAAAACACGCCAAAATTAAAAACTAAACAAAATCATTGCTAGCATGGAAAAATCAGTAAAACTCAAACTCATTTCAAAGGTATTCAATATGAAATAAGCTTCTACACACAAATTAAGAGTTAATTGGCAACATGTATGGTTATAATAAGACATGAACTGGCATATGTAATAAAGAGATTATTTTTCCTTCAGGCTGCATTACATCGTACATTTTATTGTAGAAATGAATGTGCGAGCTCTTTCATGAGGAAAATTGTACTGTTTAAAGCAGCAAATTGTATGATTGTATGAATGACTTAATGGGAAATAGAATCTGCTCTAATTCCAGTCAGTTTCTTGTACATTCTATGATACATTCATTTGCACAATAAAATGTACCATGTAAAGTGGCCTTTCCAGTCGACTTCTTAAGACATGTTAAAATACCAAATTTTCACTAATGTATGTTTGACACAAGAGCTGATATAAATTTGCAGGATGATGTAGTGTGATATTGCTCACTTTCCAAAAACAATGAAAAATTAATAATTTTCATGGAATAAAATTTCATAAAATAATTCCATGCCTCCAAGTTTCAAGCCAGAATTTAAATTAATTTTTGACACTTTTGACGCTCTGACTTTACTGACATGACCTTCCTACTTATCCTGCAGGCCAGGATTCCACAGGTCCAGTTATAATTTATAAATTCCTTGCAGGTATTTCACAAAGAATTCTTTTAGGGACTTCTGTACGTAATCTGCATAGACCCTCAAAATACTTGTACACTAGGATGGCACTTATTTTTCAGTATTGAGAAGTGTAATGTATTCCACCTCTAAAAATGATTATTATGGAGTATTGATTCATGTGTTAAAAATTTGTCTCCCTCAGATATTGGGAACCTGTAACCCAACGCTGAAACTTTCTCAGAATATGACACTTCATGTTCAAGTTTAAGAGGTAATGCATAGCCTCTCATTCGTCAGAATGGAGGGGGAGTAGCATCGCATCACATGCAGGTACAGGGGTTGGGTGTTGGAGGGGAAGGAAATGGTTTGTGCTATTCCACAGTGATTCAGCAATGCCGGGCGATGCACTTAAGGGCTGGCTTGACCTGTGCAGGACCACTTCTCAGAAATGCAGATAGGTACATGAAAACCGATGAAATTTAACTCTTAAGAGCTTTACCACAGCATTTAACATAAGGAGAGTGCTTCTTCCACCTGAATAATGCAAATTAAGTTTCAAAGTAGTTAGGGCTCTTTGGTCACAGGTTACTGATAACAAAGAAAAATGAAACTTAAACACATTAACTAACACTCCATGACAATCATTTTTAGAGGTGGAAAACAATACTTTACTCTATTCAGAAAAATAATTGCCATCCAAATGCGCATACACCTATCTTAATTGTTCTGCAGTTAAGAGGTTAAGGAAATGGAGGAAAGGTAAAGAATAACCCAGCATAAGCTATGGATGGGCAAACACCAGATTTTCAACTCAATCCAAACATTGATATAACAATCGAGTATTATGTCAACCTCGAGCGTCAATGCTAACTATATTTTGTTTTGCAAGATAAAATCTTTCAAAGCCTCACAGGCATAAATATCCAGTGACCCATACAGTGACAGCATGTGACTTAGCCAGTGATTCTGGATTTTCAAACCAAATCACCGGGTATGTCACTGGAAAGTCACTGGCAACTAAATTTTTTAAAATATATTAAATGTTTAATAATTGGAGTGCTTAACTATTCTACATTTGATTAAAAGTATTATTTTGAAATTTGGAACTAAATATATCAATTACATAGTCATCACTGGGAACCTACTAAAGTAGTAGTGATAAAACCAGTGAGAGGAGTAAACCTAAGTAGGAATGAACTAAGGAGTAAACCTGGGTAGGAATACAAAAACCAATGGTATAGTGACTTGAAAAAGCAGGCCAGATTATCATGAAATACTGTGCTATAACAGCTCTTAGGCTTTAAACAGTATGTTTGTAAAGTCTCCAGACATAACTATTAATTGAAATCATTAATTTGACAATTATTTTGGATTTATTCGATGAGGATTTGGTCCCTGGGATAATCACTGGGTATCCGATGAATGAACTATATACTGTAAGGTAAGATTTTTTTTGAAAACTTAAAACAGTAGAACCATGGAGTATCAATCATTAACTATTAATTAAAATCAATAATTTTATGATTATTTCTGGGTTTAATCTATGTATAATTGGACACTGAAAAAAATCACTGGGCATCCAGTGATACACCCAGTAAGAGAACCCAGTTTGAGAAATTAACTTAAATCACTGGCTAGGAGTCTAATACTATTCCGTCATTAAAAATATCTCAATATTTGAGAGTGGTGTGATCTTCGTTGCAGATAAAAGCAGAGCATGAAAAATTGAATTGAAAGGAGTGGCAATTAAATAAGAAAAATAGCAACAGGGAGTCTCGGGGTCGTCCTTACATTCAAACACATGCTACGGATCTTAACATTCATTTGTCCATTTGGGGCACCAATTGGAAGTCCACATGCTTGTCCTCCAACATCTTCCTCTACTTTTTCTATTACCTCAAGAGAGAGAGAGCAGTTGCATGCGGTGCTTGCGATGTTCAGCCAATACAATATCAAGTTTGCGCTGGGAAGACACAGAACATCAACCCTAATGATATTCCGACATTTAAAGTGGAATTGTGGAAGAAAGATCGTGTATACTTCTTTCCCACAAAAAAGTTTTCAAAGGACAGGAGTGAGGAGATGTTCTCAGTGCATGCATTGTGATTTGCTGAGAAGTACATAAAGAGTTTTTTCCTCCTCATTTCAGCTCATTAAGTACACTTCTCAGTCACCAATTCGCCAAATCAATCGGGGTTTTTTTGTTTTCGTGGCTGCTGAAGCTGAAATGTGTCCTTTTCAAGCCGGTTTGTTAAATCAATAACATGTTATGGTGTGTTAACACCATGCATGTCAGCAATCCAAATTCACTCAGAAAGTCACAGTAAATCACTGGAAAATCACTGTCAAAATCACTGTTAAGTCACTGATCATCCACTGGTCAGATTGTAGATTGTATGGGTGGGCAAGAGCCTTCACGAGCTCTCATGGCACTAAGACCCCTTTGGGTCCATTGTACTGCCCCACATTTAACCTGCCAGCCATTTGCAGACAGGGGACAAGAGCACCACAGTAGATGTCTCGTAGCAGCACTTGAGTACATAGGGGCCTGACATCAAAATCCTTGAAAATTACACACCACTGTCTTTCCCAACTCACTATCCTGAGAGATACACAGCTTAACAGCCTTCATTTTTCTAGATTCGAAAAAAACCTACCCACCCCAAGTGTTGGTGTTAGTTCTTTTGGTTTTCAATGAGGGTGGAGTGGGGCATCCCATGGCGGTTGTCACTCTAGCTGGCTTAAGGGGGCTGTCCGTCTATGCGTTTCTATTTTACAACTCTACTTAGCTACTTAACGCAAATTTATTTGAGAAAGCCTCTTGAAAAAGGAATAATATTAACCCTGTTAGAGCCACAGGCCGACATATTGGCTTTTGTTCCACAGGCCGAGCACGAGCTGGAGCACAAATTATTTTTCAAACTAATTTTGTTGAAATAATTACATTTATCCTTTCATTTGTTGAAATAATTACATTTATCCTTTATGCAATGTATCAGAATATTATAAACAACAAATTCATTTATAGTAAAATAAAAAGGCATTGCATTCATATCTAAAATAGTAAATTCATAATGTTTTTTTTCATAAGGTGTTACAAAACTCTCAAATTCACACTAGCACTTCTCACTAGTACCACCAAATTTTGGTGGCACTAAGAGGATTAACAATATGTGTCATAGCTTTTCGCTTTTTGCTATCAACAAAACAATGTCGACCGCATATGAAACTCAAATTCCAGAAAATCAGGTGACCACCATGATCTGTTCGACATAAATCTCTTATAATATTTGTACTTATTGTAAATGGGAATTCTTCCTCTCTATGGATGATCATCAAAATGTTGAACAAAATGCATTATAACACTACTGTAAACATTCTCCTTAACCCTAGCAATGCATTTGCCATTGTGTCATCAGCAGTGCTGTTGTCCAGGCCAGAGAACAAATCTAAATATAAATCTACATAATACCCTGTGAGCCGCTGCATGGGCATGTGGCAGGGGGTGTTAGGTCACCAGCCATGTAAAGATGTAAGGTTTTTGGGAGGTAAAATGGTGGCATATATTATGGGAGTGTATTTTGTGGAGCTCAGTTTTTATTGAGGTCGCTTATTGTGCATGGAAAGAACGAGTTCTGATGCAGTGAGGCATCATGATAATATTGTGTCGCTCTGAAACACAACACTTCTGAATTTCTCAAGCAACCGAAGCCTAGCATGTAGCCTCAGAGTCCCTAGTGGCTCCCACCTTAATCCCTCTACAAGTTGTGAGACACCATATGTACACTTGCAGCAGTTTTGAACAAAGAGTGCTGATTTTCTTTGTATTTCATTAATTTTTTTGGTTAAATCTTTATGACCCGGTGTGTCAGTACACCGCATATACCTCCTAGTGGTGGGTCGGGGGCAACAGTATGCTGGCTCTCAAGGTAGTCCTTTAATAAAGGATCCTAGCTTGAGCAGAATAGTGAAAGCGGGCCTAGGGTATTACTATGCTTTGGTTTCTCTTGTGGTATACTGGCAAAATGTGCCAAAACTGACCAGTAGAGTGCCGTAACCGTTAGCAGGGAAACCTGTACATCACACAGGTACTGCAAAGGCTGGTAACCTTGCATAATCTATTACAACTTACTCCTTAGAGTCACAAAGTAGCCTCGGACAGCCAAAGGCACAATGGGCGGTGGAAGCTGAATAAGGTTGGCCCATCAAGATACAGACTCAGCGATACAACCTGGACTATCGGTACTTGGAATGTGAGAGGAGTATATGGAAAGGAGCAGGAGTTGTTGAATGAAATGAAAGTAAGACAAATGGATGTTCTGTGTGTATGTGAAACTAAGCAGAAGGGGTGGGATGTTGTGATTATAGATGGTGGTGGTCTGGCATTGTGGTCAGGAGTTGACGATAATGTACATGGCAGTCAAGGTGTAGGACTCATTCTTAAGGAGAGAGCTAAGTTACTGGTAAGGAAGTATGAGTTAATATCCCCTAGATTGCTCTGGGTTCGCATGAAGGTGGGTATTAGGAGAGTTGTGATTGAGGCGTGCTATGCACCAGAGGATGGAGAGAGTGACAGTGTGAAAGATAAGTTTTGGGAAAAACTGAGAGAGGTTTTGAATGAATATGACCCTGGTGAGAGAATAATTGTGCTAGGTGACATGAACGGCTGGGTTGGTGTAAGGAGGGATGCATCTGAGAGAGAGGTTGGGCCATTAGGTGACCCTCAACTGAATGATAACGGTGAAAACTTGGGAGGGTGTATGCTTGGAAAAAGGATAGTTGTGTCGAATACATGGTTTAAACATAAGAGAATACACATGTATACTTGGCAAAGGGTTGATTGTAAAAGCATGATTGATTTCGTTGTGTACAATGTGAGATTGCGGGAGTTAGTGTGGGACACAAGAGTGATGAGGGGTGCTGAATGTGGAACAGACCACTTTGGTGCTCTCCAAAGTAAATCTGGGCAGAAAGTGGGTGCCAAGGAAGAATTAGCAGCACTGTAAGCAGTTGAGAGTAAAAGTGGAGAGGTTACTGGATAGTGGGGTAAGAATGCAGAATGGTTGCATGCTTGAGGATGCTCTATCCTTGAAGCAGAGAGAATGGGTCTAGTATACCAGAAACAAGAATGTGAATGATGTGTGGGAGTGTTTAAAAGGAGTGATTGTAGAATGTGCTGAGTGTGTATGTGTAAAAGGAGTGGTAGGAAGAATGAAAGGTGATGCTTGGTGGAATGAAGAAGTGAAAATTGCAGTCAGGGAAAAGAAAGAGGTGTACAAGAATATGATTGCTGCCAAATCTGAGGAAAAGCATACTAAGGCAAGTGAGCTTTAGAGAAAGAAAAAGAATGAATGCAAAACCGTTGTGAAAGAGAGCAAGGAAAGAATGCATGCGGATGAAGCTAGCAAGATGCAGAGCGATTGTAAAGACAATAAAAAGCTGTCTTGGAAGTGGGTAAAAAGGGCAAAGATTGGTGAAGACAGGGGAATAAATGCGGTAAGGAACAAAAGTGGTGAGATCGTGTGGGATGAAAGTAATATCAGGAATTGCTGAAGGGAGTATTTTGAAGAATTATACAATAATGATACAGGTGCTGAGGATGAGCCTTGTGAAGTAGTGTGTGAGAATGTGATGATGGAAAAGGAGATCAGTATGAATGAGGTCATAATGGCATTGAGAGTATTGAAAAATGGCAAGGCTGCAGGCATAGATGGGATACCTAGTGAGATGTTGAGGTGTGGGTGTAATTTACTCATTTGTTGGCAGAGTGAAATGAAAATAAGGGGTGGTTTATCAATAATCATGGTAATTTTGACAGTTAAATATCATTATTTAAAATTTTATAAAGACATAGAGAGGCTATGAATAAAGAGTGCTTGTTGATAAACAGTGACAAGAGTGTGCAAAAAGTGTGCAAGAGGTGAGCATAAAAAATGTGCAAGAAGTGCTTAACCCTTTGAGTTCGGCAAGATGTGACATCACGTCATGGTTATCTTTACGCTAGTGCTGATAACGTTATATCACGTCAAGGGTACTGTGAGTGTTCCAGCTATCACTAGGGAACTTTTACTAGGCCCCCTAGTGAAAGCTGGAACACTCACAGTACCCATGACGTGATATAACGTCTTCAGCACCAGCGTTAAGACAACCATGACGTGATATCACGTCATGCCGCACTCAAAGGGTTAAAGACTGTTCATAGTAATATTCAGAAAAAGTGTGCAGAAAGAGTGCAAAGAGTGTGCTAAGATCAGCCTGAACATTTTCTGCACCCTGTTTTCACATTTTATGAACATTTTATTTTCACCAGGGAATCAGTTAAGACTACGTAGGCAGGACCTTGAGTTGACCTGTATCCTTTTCTGGGTGGTGAACTGATGACCAATGAGCAGGTTATCAATATGAATGGGATAAAAAGATTAAACATAACACAAACCCCCCCCTCTTTCTTCCATTTTTGCCACTTCATGCCTCTTTACCCTCCTCAATCCTGCCCTTCTTAAACCCCTCAAAAAAAGGCCCACACCAATTACCTAAAAAATCACTGACACAATGCAAGCTGTGGCCAGTGGCTTTAGGCCATGAAGCAATACTAAAAATATTTGGAAATCAAATTCTTTGCATGCAGAAAATTTAGAATAACTTAAATTCGGGTCTCCAAAAATTGATCTCAAGAATAATTTCATGTGGCACGTTCACAATATTTTTTCACGGTTGGGGAGAATACTTGGAACGTAGGTGACAGCTGAATTGAACTAGTCTCCCATAATATTCGTGTACCATACTTGTAACTCACATGAGCTGTGGAGAATCTATTGGCCTAATTGTGCACATTTTCACCTAAATCAAGAGTAATTGTTGGTGTATCTAAAAATATTTACCACGGTTTAGTGAAAACCATTGTTATAATAGATAACCCAAATCAAACTGTAATCTTTGAAAATAAAACCTTCTCTTGTGATAAATAAATACACAAAACAACAATAATTTCCATGAATATATTGTGCATTCTAACATCAAAATTTACAAGAAAATATTGTTCTACACATTTGAACAATAATGATAATTACGAAATAATATACCGTATATTTACATCTTTACATGGAAAGGAGAAAAACAAGC
Organism: Ceriagrion tenellum; assembly: GCA_963169105.1. Taxonomy (NCBI): domain Eukaryota; kingdom Metazoa; phylum Arthropoda; class Insecta; order Odonata; family Coenagrionidae; genus Ceriagrion; species Ceriagrion tenellum. The sequence continues at coordinate 42,167,192 of OY720638.1, forward strand.
TGCATAAGTACAGGAGAACCCTCACAATCATGACACAAATGCACGGACTCCTTTCTACACCCTAGGGTATAACAGAGCTTACAGTCATGATAAGTTTTTCATTGCTGCCTTCTTAAGAGTAAGATTTCAGGAAAATGGAATAATGTCTAGAGGATAGTAGGGATTTCCGATCAGGAAGGTATGATGATAGAATGAAGCATTTAATAACAGAGACCCAGAATTTATACAAAGAGAACTTTTTGGTGGAGTAGCTGGTAGAGGACAAAGCTGTTGACAAGAATCAGGTGAAATATATGGATGTCCAACTTATTGTACCATTTAAGGGTTTCCTTACCAATAGGATAATATGCCATCATTTGATCAGTGTTCAATTCCACCCATCAACTTGTACTTCACCCCAGGCTTAAAAACAACACTATCCCCTCTTGTGCTTTGCACATCAAACTTGCGACTCCCAAATTCCAAGCTGATCATCAGAGAATCCCTTCTGTCCTTCCACTTCAGAATGCAGAAACAATCTTCAGTAAAGGCATCCATTACCTCACCTTGTTTCAATTTAGCCTTTGCCAAGTGAAAGGGGATGTCCTTCCCATTTGTTCAACGGGTTCCTGTACAATACGTTCTCCTCTCAAGCAGTTCATGGATCAAATTGACACTGATATAATAACTATCCATAAACAATGACATCCATAAACAAGGCTCAGTCACCATATATCACTTGCTTCTGCACTGATGCTTCTTGGGTTTTGTAAAAATACCAAATTTCAGCATACCCCCCCAAAGAAGGTTCTGGGCTTCTTGTTAATGCAAAGCTTGCAGGAGAGAATTATAAGGGTACCAACAATTGAATGACTGAAATATTTAAGGGGATGGATTTTGTAAACAACATCAACAGGGTCTGGATCATTAAGACTGGGATTGATTGAAAAATGAAGGGCTTGAGGGATGCCAAGGAATTGACCATGACTCATGCATTTCCAGACGCTAGGTAGGTTGAACAGTATATCAGAGCTGCACAAGTCAGATATCTTGGTTGTGGGAATACTTCCCATTTGAAACAACAGACCAATGAAAGTTGAAAACTCTGCAAACTTGATCAGTGAACATGTTCATCTGATCAACTATTGCATGAGCAAGACCATCTGGAAAGAGAAGATGGAGGAAATCAATTGTTTCTTTGGAAGGCAGCTGGGTGGTTATGCTGGGATCATCTAGGAAAGGGATATTTTGATGGAGCACTTACTTAGAAACCATCACAAAAGGACATTCCAGAAGGGAAGGACTGACAGTGGATTGCGTGGGCTTAAGGGAAGAATGGTACAACAGGGATGGGCCAGAAATGGAAGTAACAGGCATAGACGGAAGCAGCAGTGTACTGGATAGAGAGGGTCTATCTTCTTTCTCACTATCCTCCAAGCTATCCTTGGTCTCTTCAGTGTCTTCGGAGAACTCCATATTGCTCTCCTCCAGAAGCCACCAAAGCTCTTCCTCTGAGTTAAACCTTCGGGAGAAATTGGAAGTCTCAAAGGACAGAATTGGGGTTGGAGGGTGGTCTTGCCTTCACCTTGCCACACTGTACGCTGTTGGTCTTACACTTAGGTCGAAGGAACAGGTAATTCTTCTGCAGACAGCATCATCTCTGCATCAACCTAAGATATTCTCCTTTTCCCTCCTTTTTTTGTACCATCTGCAATTATAAATTATCACCTATTGTTAAAAAATTGCATTTAAACAGAGATAAAGACTAAATTATTTACAAAAGCTGTAACATATAAAAGGTAAAATTTAGCCAGAAACAATTAAATGTAGCGGTGTTGTTGGCAGGGAAAATACCCATAACCTGAGGTAGCATAAATATTACTTATCAGTTTAACTAATAAGTACTTGAGATTTATATATAAAAAACAAAATCCTCCAGAAAACAGTAAAAAAACTGAGAAAGTAATGAGAAAACACTAATGAAAAACTGAGAAAATTCCTAAAACATTGATGTGAAAATATCAAGGTGATGAAATTATTATCGGCAAACATCAATTATTATATAATGTACATTAATATAATTATTAAAAATAAATTACACTTCATAATTTCCTCACCTGTTGTAATGAATAAAATCCTCCCTGCTCCTCTAAACACTCCGCACAATAGATGTTGTTTCAACCATAAGCCTAAGAGAAGGACTGTAAAAAAAACAGAGAACAACAATTAGGAGCAAATTATGTAACAAAGAGTAAGTATTGTTATTTTAATGTACAAGCAACTACTTACAGCAGTATTTCTCATCAAAGATCATACATAATAATAATTAAACACTAAAAAGGAGTAAACATGCTAATTAATTATGAAAAAATATTCAAAGGAATAATCAAACATTTGTTCTTATTTTTAAAAATTCCAGAACTAGGAAAAACAGGCTTCAACTGACATTTTTTTGTTGAATGGAAGGAAAGGCACATTAGTAATTAAATTATACAGCCATTTTCATGCAAGAAGGGTTAAAAATATAGGTAAAAGAAGCAAACTTACATAACAGTACTAGGAATGGGAATGGAAACTGGCTTACCTCACTGCCAAAGAAGAAATTTTCCTCCAATGGAAACAGCACGCAGCTAGTCTTCACTTCTTGGCAGCAAAAAGTCTCCTGAGCCCTGGAAGGTTGTTCAAGGTTGCTAGGAAGCTATAATGGCCCCCTGGTGAAAGTTGCACTCAGGGTACCAACCACATGATATCACATCATCAGCACCAACGTATAGTCCACGTTCCAGATATTTTTCATCAGAGACTAAATTCTTCGAATTCTACACGAAATGATATCTCGCTCAAACTGCCTTAAATGCCAATAAAATAAAATAAGAGAGCCAGCAATGATGAGAGAAAAACAAGATTTATAATTACCTAAATAGTTATCATCATCGTTGTCTCCTTTCAGCTCATGCAGTACAGGTAAGACTGGAGGTTCAACCTGTTGCAGGTAGTAAATCAGCAGCAATGGGAATGTGTGAGGTGGCCACATTCCATTCTTATAGTCATCAATTTTGCACATCTGGAAAGTAAAGAAAAGATAGTAAATTGGCCAGCTTTCTAGGAGATGGTGAGAAACATTAATTTCCCAACTCGAAATATACTTCTTAGCAGCCACAGTAAATGACTGTAGCAGCACCACTCTGAAGGAAATGCCTGCCAATTTATAATACACTCTTTGTAAGCCCCATTTACTTCCATGTTCTTTGGTTCATAAGCACCTATTCACATAGTGAGACAGCATATACTTATCAACTTCCTCTCCCGTGGACTACGACCTTGACGTGGTGGAAGGGTTTGCACATTCCACAGACTACAAGAGCTGGACTGGCAGGAGAATTGTGTAATATTGCTCCTGGTAGGGCCACCCATGCTAAATAGGTCGAAGGGTAGGAGCCAGATGAAAGGTAGTACTGTGATGGTGTCACATGAAAAACACTGTTGGGAAGCAGGGGTGGGAGTCCCCTCCCAACTATTTACTACCCAGAAATATAAATGTCACTCAAAGAGGAATGAATCCTTGCTCAAGAAAATGATAGAGGGAAGGATGTTGGGTAGGCAGGGAAGAGGAGGAAAGAGAATAGGTTTCATGAACGCTATGAAGAAGGGTAGATCGTATACTGAGGCAGAAAAGGATATACTTGAGCTAGATAGGCCTCTGAAAGTGTAGAAAACTGGGAGGAGATTCTCTGACATTCAACAAAGCTTAGCTTAACCGGTAGAATACTTTTTAAAAATGCTTCCTAATACCTCAGTTGATAATGCTAATACTGGGGAGAGCCAGCCACAATGGTAAGGGTGTATTTAGAGGGGTAATCCTCCTTACCCCTGCCTGCAAGTGCAAAGTGACTTTTGCTGTCTTTACACATGTTCAAATGAGAATATAATACCACTAACAAATCAATGATGATTAGGAGGCATCTACTCATAAAAGCCACGCACCACAACCTGATTAAAGCACAACTGGGGCAAATAAGGCTCTTGAAAAACTGCATAAGGAAAAGGCGAAGGAAAACATTAGTTCCACTGATCTTTTACAATGGAGAAAATTTAATGCAATGAGATGATTCAAAGACAATACTACAGGGGCTGGCAAAATTCTCAAAGAGGGCCCCTCAAAGAGGATTATCACAGGGTCGCAGGATTAAAAGCATTATAGCACCAACAATGAGTTAAACTAAACCACTTACAGTGAAGTGGAGACATGGTAAAAAAATGTCTTTTATTTTCCATACTAAACTTGCCACGTGTGAAACCAACGAAAAATCCTAGAGCTGCATCCAATCTCTACATCAAAGATGATCTGATGCTTTTCACAAGGTTGCAACCAGCAGGAGAAAAAAGAGTTGTCTCATTTAGTCCTTCAGTACTGAAAGAACCCTGCCAAGGGAGCAAATATTGTACAGCTCCTCATTGAGCCCAAGGAGTAATGAACTCAAGAGACACTTTCAAAGATACAGGTGTGCTTACCCGTGGCAAACCTGTAATACTGTGATTCTAACATTGAAACTTCTGTTTTTTGTATTACTTTCCACCAATTACAAGACACAACCACAGAGCAATAAAATAGCCCAAGTTAAATGAAACATTCATGTAGGTTGTTTGTTCATTTTTAATGGGTATTCAAACTCAAGTTGACATAATTTTTGCACCAGAAGTAATTGAGGAAATTCATTGATTTCCCCAATTCTAGTTAGGTGGATTATTTTCCACAAAAAAAAACATTTCATTTTGTACATTGAGATGCAAGCTACTCTCATCTTTACCCTATGGAACAACCAAATGATTTGTTTATGAAAATTTTCCTCATTTCCATATTAGATTCTGCACGTATGCAGATTATGGAATACAAAGTTCATCAACCCATTTTTTTACGTCAGTCATTGCTTCACTTTCAAAGCCTAAATTGATTTATCCAGTATTCAAAAACAGCCAACCATTTACCTCTATGTTGAATGATTATCAAAATTTTGTCAGAATATAGATACATACATGCCAATTATTCCGTTCCTTTCCAGGGTAGGCAGAGTCACTAAGTTTCACTCATAAATACATATTTGTACACCTAACTCTGCTTCTATAATTTCCTACATACTGACCTATCCTTGCAAACCTCTTTTGCTTCATTTACCCCCATACACTGCTTCATAGACACCCTCCTGTTTTTCAGACTTCTAATATTCCTCTTCCTAAGAATTTCCTCAACCACAACTTTCTCGGCCTAACTCTACCTCTCACCATTCATTTCACTCTTATATATCTGTTTCGTCATTTGACTCTCATCCATCCTCTCAACACGGCCAAACCATCGAAGCACACTCCGTTCATATATGTCCATTACTGGAGCATCAAACCCACATTCATTTATTACCCACTCATTCCTAACTCTATTCATCCCACATTTGCTGCAAACACTCCTCAGATAACTCATACCCACGACGTTTAGTCTACTCTTATTCAGATATAGATATTCAATAAAATATTATAAATAAAAAGGAAACAGCAGCATGAGATTTCAGGGAAACGTTATCTTTCTAAAGTGGAAAGAGAAAACGTCAAAGCATGTGTAGAAATATAGATGGGTGAGTGGCCAAAGTGGTTTCGATAACTTTATAGAAACCATAAAGAAAGATATCATTTGGAAAGAAAAAGATAAAATTCCAACAATTACAAGTGGTGACTATATTCAACTAGCAGCAAACTTACCTTGGCCCACTTGCGAAAAATGACTGCCAACTGGCGAAATCTTGGATCAATCATCTGATATTTGCCAATGATTTCAGAGGTTTTCAATGTCTCCTCCTTTGATAGGCAAACACAGCATTTAATACCAGCCTTTTGGTGGACAAAATGAATTGAGGGCCGTCCTTCATCAAAATCCGTGTCAACATCCCTGTTCAAAGATATAAATGCATCAAACACTGCTGCCTTGGTTTCTTATTGAGCTTAATCAGAGTAACATAATTATCAACCCATATTTCATTTAAAGCTATAGCCATTACACATTCGAGGACCATACCTGAAATTTGAATTTAAAGATAACGCCTTTGCAATAGCAGCCAAAGTTGTGGGACCATTAAGTGAAGACGGCGTCCGAAGATTCATATCTATGTTTGATTCCTTGAGAGCAAGACAAGTTGCAACAGATCCATAAAGCGTTAAAGAACAGCCTGTGAATGCATGAAGTAGCAATATCTTTGTGAGCTCCCTGGCCAAAGTAGTATAAAAACCGATGTAAAAAAACTGACAAAAATCGTAACACCACAAGAATTACTTCATGAATTCATATCCATTAGTATTCAGAAATTACCAAGTCAACAAAATAAATCATAACTTCACGTTCAAAATTCCAATTAAGAATCAACAGGCAGGGTTTGGCATGCTTAACCATAACAAATCACAAATCATGTTTCAGAAATCACCACCGGTGATAAATTATTTGAACACTTTAACCCATCAGTTATTTTTATCTTTTTCCAAATTTTACTGTGAGTAACGAGCCATCCCATCACTGATACATCACAGGCCCCTCACAAATGAAATTCACTTCAGTAAGTGGGTATAATAACTGTTGATGTTGTTGTTTCACATCTGCTCAGCACTAAAAGACTCTTCAAGCCAGGAGCAACGTTCCTAATTGGGTATTTTTTGATCCATACCCTTACAGATGGCAATGGATGGTGGGTCACTACAGAGACATCACTCTTAGATACAGAGGGAGGTTGAAGAGAAGATAAGTTATGGACACGCACTTATGATTAGTACATCTTCTAGCACCAAAGCATTCCTGAACAACACAAACCACTCTTCCTTAACTATTCACCTCTTCCACACTCCTCATCTTACTTCCTGCTCCCTTAATTCCCCCAAAATCTCCTCCTTTCCCTCCTCCATCATCAGAGGGAAACATGTATAAAATTTATTTCTTTGATTTGAGTAGCGTACATGGAAAACTTTCCGACAAACTCAAATTTATGACCCATATTTATACGAGTGCACCACAGGTATTACAAAAAACCTTCAAAAAAGTCACATGGTCAAAATGGTATCTCAATGGTCTGATGTCAATGCACAGAATGGTATGTCAGCTCTATGCACATTCCTACAGGAAGGATCAAATCATACCAGTTGGTTGTCTCCTATGGAAACCTAGAGAGAAGATAGTGTATGATCGTTAGTGGCAAGTGAAAGGGAGGGTATTGATCAATGGATGAATTTTTGGGATTGTCAATCCCAAAATCCAGACTGATGTTATCCGTACCCAACCAGGTGGGGCATTGTCAATGAACCATGGACAATATGGAAAGCATACAAGCATGGTCTTTTTGTTGATCATCTCCTCTAAGGAGTAGAGTTTTACCAGTCTGATAATGAATAGCACACAACACTGCCAAGTAAATATACATAGTCAATTTTAACAGTTTCATTCAAGCAGTGAACACACAGGTTTTTATGGGTTCAAGAATTTATTCAACCATGCCAAAGGGTACAAGCTTTATGATCTGGGGAAAGGTACAGGTGACAGAGAAAGCAGCTTAAAGAAAGGTAGGGTTCTGAAATCAGTCATGGAATATAAAGTGAGCAACACTCAAATTGAAAACATACAGTAGCAAAGAGATTTAATTATGAAACTTTGGATGGCGAACGACTAAGAAAGCTTGAAGAAAGTGGTTCCTAATAATACCATTGACTGGAATGTCTATGAAAGGTTTAAGAAAATGCGAGTAAACAGTTTGACTGTATTGGGCTTGATGCTACAACTAAAAGACCCTTGAGATTGCTGATGAACTTGAGTTAGGAAAAACTGAGGATTTCCAGGTCTCTAATAGGTGAAACTATGCTTAAAAGAGACAACATAGTGTTGAAAGCAAGATGAGGAGAGGCAGCTGCTGTGGTTTCAGATTATGTTACTACCTACACTGACAGACTTCCTAGATTGCTGGAAAATTAGGCCTCTGACAATACTCTCAACACAGATGAAATGGGATTGTTTTTTTTATGGCTTCAAATAATGAAACTTGGTCCCTGAAATCTGAATGCTGCTAAGGTGGGAGGGTATGGAAAGTGAGATTGACCATGTAGCTGAGCTCAAGCATGACCAGGGAGCTTCTTCTACCCCTAGAGATCATAAAAGCAGAAAATCAATGGTACTTTATAGGTTAAGTAAAGAACATTTACTTATGATTTGTTAACACAAGAGACAAGCATGGATGACATCTGAAATCATGTTTGAGTGCCTATTGATGTTAGATGAGAAAATGGCAAAGGATAAGAGAAAGATTTTACAGTTTGTTGACAATGCCCTATGTCACACTGAAGTTATAACACTTGACAGTTGCTTTTTCCCTTCTAAACCAAACAAGTGTCCTGCAACCTATGCACCTGGGTATGATTAAGCACTTCAAATTTATTTCCGATAGCTCCTTTTAAAACACAAGATAGCAAAAATCAAAAATGTACGTTCTTAGAATGATGCAGAGATATTAACAACCATTCTTTTGGCAATATTATAAATTAATCAAACAGTCAAAAAAATTAAACATCCACAAAATGTATTTGTTTCATCAAAGCAAGACTTTGCAGCATAGACATGTCTGAGGGAGATGGAAAATTTGATCGATGCCACTGAAAGCATTGACTTTGAGTCAACAGACTCATATTTGCTTAGAGTTGATAACAAGGTGGACACTGCAAAATTTGGTCATGAATAATGATGATGGAGAACAGGGGGGAGTTAGTTACAGTGTTGATACTGAACTGGAGGACGTAAAAGTTGAATGTGAATACATACGCTGAAGCTTTGTGTCAAAATGAACAATTGAGAAATTTTGCATTGCAAATGACACACCAAGAAGTTTGTTTGAATGGTAGTTGAACTTTAAGAAAGAGTTTCTGTGTACAAAAATTAGCAAACAAAATCAATGACATTTTTAAATCAATATGAAAACATAAAATTTGAGCATTCTCATAGATTAAATTTTGCCACAATTTTAGCTGATACATCAGTTTAATTTATAATTCCAAGAAATGCCTTTTCCTTACCTATTAATTCCTTTCTGATATTGATATTTCACCTTCATGCATGAAACAGTATGTTAACTATCAAAAGCTGATCTTACCTCAGACTTATGGTAACCTCTCACGTACAGATACATTCAAGAGGATGACTGATGTTCATAAGCGAGACATTTTACTGTACCTAGATATCACACTAAATACAGAAAAAAGAAAGGAAGACTGCTGGACTTCTTCAAATCAAGGATGTTTAACAATTCGCCTAATCAAGGGAGGTGCAACTGTGAGACTCCAAAAATGGGAGATGTCAGACTTGAAACCCAATATACTATACCACAAGCTTGTGATTTAACTTCAACAGAGATGAAATATGAATTTGATTAAGGAACCTTAATAATAATTTTTTGTGAAAAATCATGTAGTAATTTGAGAATTGAACCATCCTTTAAGCACCAATTCATAATGCACCAAGCATTAATTTTTAAGGAGTAATTAATGATTCACAAGTAAAACCATTTCTTTGTGATTAATAGACAACTCAGTCAACAGGCATCAGGTTTGATTTTGATACTGATATAAATATATGGGTAGTGCCTGGACTGGCTGAAATTCAATCATTAAGTGAATCATTAAGTGCTGAGCTAGGTATGATTGCTCTAAGTTCTACAGAGATGGAACAAAATGAGCTTGTGTTATCAGATGCACAGAGTATTACTAACCAGGAAATTTTTCACCAACAAAAGTTGAAACTTCTCTAAAAACATTTAAACAGATTTCTCGTTCCGCCTCCCCCATACTTAGCTTCATGAAATTCTTCAACACCATTTCGTCCAATGCACGAATTTGGCCAGGAGTAGGAGGCGGGACAAGTCTCAATGTATCAAGGAGCCTCCTTTCCTGTGAGATAAAGGAAAAAGGGGAATTATTACAATTTTATTCAGCTAAGAGGCAGAAAGAATTAACAAGAAAAGAGCCGAGAATGTGCAGATATCACTATTATTTGACCATAGCCACAGAACTCAGCTAGACACTAAAAACATTCTACGTATGTCAGCAAAAACATGCTACAGCATTCATTTTGCCTTTCCACCATACCCTGGGATTTTCATTATTTTTAACTCTTATTTCAACTGATCCATAATGACCAATGCCTTATCTTCTACTTCAAATTTTAACTGTTTCTCCGATGCTTTTGAGATAAATTCTTAATGTAACCTCTTGCTATATTATATTGATTAATTTAACCATATTTCATTACTTTCCCACAATTAGTAGAGGAGAGACATGCAACCAGGCCCGATTGTTAATGGAAGCCCGACCCAATTATGAATGAGCCCGATAGGACTGGGGCCCGATTTTACTCAATGGGGTGAAAGCCCGACGTGTAGGCCGGACTCGGCCCGACGCCCTCAAACAATGGCCCAACTAGGCCCAACTTCCCCAAAGCCCAGCCCATGTCCACAAGATGCCCTACCCAGACTTGGGAGCCGGAGAGAAATTCAGATGATTTCATTATTCCCCACGAAATTTTCTTATCACTCCCACCTAGAGCCAACTAATCGTTTGTCAAAATTGCCATTGGATATGGATCTGGAAGATTATGACTTTCATGTAATCAAAGTATTAGCATATAAACAGCTTTAACAATGGGGATGCTAATTGTTTTCTCACTGAGTAAGCTTCAAAAAAGAGCAACAATGGGACTCTCGTATATCTTAATGGCGAAATTCTCACATACCCTAACAATATATGACTCGAATGCCTTAGCTACAGGAATGTGTAACAAAACACAAATAATATCAAATATAATAATTACTTAAATGGAAACCAGAAAAATATTTCAAAGGAGCAGCTCCATTTAAGAGCAACTTAAACGAAGACTCCTTATCTGAATTAAGGATTATAAGCGAGAATGGTGCTGAATTAAAGGACTAAATATAGATAGCCCATTCTTTTTAAATAAATTCTTTTGAGATTTATTTAATATCATTTACAATGGTGACAATAACATCTCATGGGTAGAATTAATAGTAAAGTTATGTGAATTCTATTATTCACTATTTTTATTTTGCAATGGTGATTAACCAGTCATTATTTTTATATCAGTAACTTCTTGGGCCACAGCATGTTTATCCCTTTTAAATGAGGTTTCCTTTATGCCTACCCTCCAAGTTAAATTGAAAATTAATGCTTTTTTTAAAAGATATATACTGATTTTGGGATTATTCAATAGTATATCTCTCTTATTCTTTTCCTATTTTTAAAGACAGAGCGATCCTTTGCTCTCGACCTCCATCACAGTGTTCCCAATTTTTTTTATTCCTCAAAACTGATGCTTTTGTAGTCTTCCTCTTCATCTTTGCCCACCGCGTTCAAAGATCTGTATATACGTTTCCTATGCTATTTTCATTCTTTGTGAGTCACATAATACACCATTAATATCGATTTCGTCTTCATATCTATCTCTTGGAATATTTGTGCTGAATATTGTTCTAAACCGTCTGGAGATTTAGAATTATACAGCATTCATGTAATGAGAATTTATTATCATAAATATCTTGTATCGCAGACCTGTCAGAACTTTCTGCCAATAAAATAATTTATTAGATAGATTTCAAAGGAATTTAAATAAAAGTAATACATTTGCTCTTGAGATACACAATAGAGACATTGTTGCCATTATTTGAAGCATACTGTCTGGAAATACTGTAAGGAACTTCATTTCTAATACAGTTGTCATAATATAATGTTAAATATGAGGAGGAATAATTGACGGTGATTCCCTTAGATAACCCCTGATCGTGGCAGTCGGACAATCCCGGCTTCCCCAGGCCCGATGACTGGCATGGGAGTGGAATCGAGCCAAAGCCCTTCCCTACTTGTGCTGCCGGGCCAAGTCGGGGCGGGCTCTGTCAGACATGCCTTCCGTCAGGTCAGGCTCACCACTCGTCGGACAGAGTCGGGCATGGTCGGAAATCGGTGCCGGGCCTGGGTTGCAGGACTCAGTAGTAGAGTAATAGCGCTGAATGTGACCCAAGGCTTTAGCATATCTACTCTGTCATCCTGTTAGACCTAAGACAATTAGTCATGATACAATAAATCTTGCAAGGATGAGAGCATCAGAGGGAGTCATTTTTGTCATAATGTGAATGGCGAATGAAATGAGAACTTCTTACTTAGTCCACATCATAGTATAGTATATTAAAGTTACAGAAGAATTCTCTTATTTTCCCTTCTTTGAGTAGCATTTAAGATATGGTAATGAAGCTCGGGGGGCTTGCATCACAATTCTATATGATGAAAGTTAATGCCATACAGAAGAGTGAATTTCAAATTAATGAAATCATCGCGTCACAAGTGATATTATCACACACCAGTCTTTCCTCCAAAAGGCTTGCAGAACACACATAAAGTAACATTGTCATCGTCCTAACAGATTTCACCACTGCTAGGGCAGGGCAAAAGGTAGCGCTAGGTCATCATAATAAAGAGATGAATGCACAGTAACTGTCAAGGAATATGATCTTGTTAACAATTTGATTTTAATTCATCATGTTTGGTACTTAAAAATTGTCCCATATTCTGGAAATAACGAAAAAAATGATGATGGACATTGACCCACAAGCTTATTCCAATTGCAACAGGTAAAATTGTGTTTTACTGAGAAGAACATTTGCATTTTGTAAAATTGGGTGTAAAATTTACAACAACATCTTATCGAAATTGTGTCTTGTGAGATCACACTGTATGAGGGTTTACTGTGTAAAAATTGTTAAATTGTTTCCCGGATACCCACTCAATGTAACACTTTTATGCAAATACCATGATGATGAAAACTAAAAAAAAACTCTCAGGACACTGTTTTAATACTAGAGAAAGGAATTTTGTAATCCAAAGAGTTAACGACAAATAGAGTGAAAAGGAAAGGAGATATGTACTCCCAAAACTATTTAATAAATATAAAAAAGACAGATGAATTGAGCAAAGATAATATATACTGTTATAGTAATGTTGTCAAGAGAATGCTCCCGGGAGATATGTGCCTGAAAATGTAAATCTAATATTTCCTGTAACTATTGGGTCATGTTTATTTAAATAGGAAGCCTAAGCTGCATGATTTGAATCTTTAATTAAAATTATAGGAGAGATTAAGAATGGAAATGTGCCCCATCAACAGGCATTGCCAGGCAAAACTAGTGTACAAACTGTTTAAATGATAAAATAATAATAACTTCTTTGACCTGACACTAGAATTATTCGCTACTGGAGTAATCATTAACACAACTAAGATTATTGTATTGTCTCTTATCCATTCACGTGCCTCAAATATAAATAAATTAAACAATTATGTTATGGAAATTCCTAAAGATTCTTTATATACATTAGTAAGACGCTATAAGTTCACTTTAAACCCAACCATGCTGCCAAAAAATTTGTAAATAAAGATGAAAGACTGACCAAGTTGCTGAAAGAGGAGAAAGAAAGTGATGGCAGAGATTCTGAGGATGAAAAAATTTACGTTAAAGAAAGTCACCTTTAACATGTTCACTGCAACGTGGCCCACCAGTGAGTCACACAAATCCAACAAGCGACGCTGCCATAAAACTCATTGAATTATCCTAACTTGCGTGGAGTATTGTGAGAGTAGGAATCGAGGACTGTGGACCCATTAATGAGCCACGCCGACCATGCAAAAGGCTGAGTGTGACCCACCGGTGGGCCATGCTGCACTGTGAGAGGTAAGGCTTTGATCAGCCCCAGAGTGGACATGTTAAGAAAGACTGAATCTATTCTCTCAAATTCATTGGAATACAAGGAACTAGAATCAGGGGAAGAGTCTGGATGGTTTAAGTGAAGGTCTGAAGACATGTAGCTTTGGTAGAGTATGGAAACATTGTTACTTCATTCACATTATACACTGGGAAAGAACCAAATCACTCATTGTAACTTCAAATCTTCCGTAAGTTCAAAGAGTAGCTAATGAGGCAAAAACAGATGAAAATGCAATTCTCTACTTTTCTGAAGAAGAGTTTTTTTCTGCAGTTTAAGCACAATGTTTCAATTAATGGATTCAAATATGATGGAAACTTAAGAGAGAGATCCTCACTCTTTGGATATTAATGAGGAAGAATTGAAAGCATAGGCAGAGCTACTGTTTTTAGTGGAGTTTATGAGGCAGAACAACTGAAATTCAAAGACTTACGGAACAAAGATAGCTAACCAGTATTTTTAATAACAAAGTCACACAACAGATTTTAACTTTTGCTTGGCCACTTATGTTTTGATAGTATTAATGATTTGAAAGTTGAATGGAACACTGACCATTTAGCTCCAGTATGGCAGTTGCTGACTATACTAGGGGACATATTATTGCAAGCATTACGCTATCAGAATAATTAATAACTGATGAGCATAATATATCATTCAGGGGGCATCATGCTTTTTGCCAATATTTACTGAACAATCCAAAAATATATAGCATGAAAATGTTTGCATTAGTTGATGCAAGGTCATTTTACCAAAAATCTTGCATTACAACACATTCATGAAGGTGCTCAAGCTGTATGTTCTAAAATGTTATTTTTTACCTTACTAGCAAGTGAGAGCCAGTAATTGTACAAGCCTGATGATTTAGTTCACTGCCTTTTTACACCACCAGTTACATGTAATTGCAAGGATATTACCACCAATAATTGGTAACAGAGTGTTTGACAGGTGAAAAATTTGCTAACACAAAAAATTGACACTGAAGGGGACTCAACATAACATAAAACCAGAGAAACCACAAGAATTTCTTTCTTCTCAGGAAGAGAGGGTATATTCCGGATTAACTGAAGATGACAAGATTTGGTTAGGTGATTGTTTCTGAAGTCCAAATGGCTGTGATATTAATCTCAACAATTCATAATGAAAATAAAATCAACTAAGATTCAGATCACAAGCCTAAAGTAGGATCCACCGTTTGGTGCTTCTCACTGCCAAAAGTGCCATTTTTGGCTCATTCCTTACAGAAAAACCTCTTAATACGGCATTTAAAGGTTAAGTCATTATATTCGGCACAGCAGCATTCAAAGTATGGATGTATAAGCATAGTGACCAATTTCAGACAGATTCCGATGGGCAGGCTGTTTCGACTTCTTTTAAGTTGGGCCAGAGTTTTGAATGTTTTGCAACAAATATCATCACATGTTCATTCCAAGAAGGTCTCATCAATTTTTACACCCAAATCTAATACCAATTTAGAGTATTCTATCTTCAAATGTTGAAGGGTTAATTTGGGGATATTTCCACTTACATCTTTAATGAGTTTATTACTCCAAATAATGATTGCTTTAGGTTTATTAGGGTTTATACTGCCTATGCAAATTCTGCCAAAGACTGATATATCAGCCCACTTTGTTATACCTAATTACATATTTTTAAATTTGCATTTACTTCAATGGATACATATCCTGTACAGGATACTTTTTGAATATTGTCACAGAATTTCATCTTGGACTTGTAATGTTTGACATAGTGGTCTTCACAGATATAAATAAGTAGTAATCAAAAATCAATCAGGATGGGGTTGAAATTTATAGTTGTCCCTTTTCCCCTCTGATTACGGTCCAGGCAGCTTTAATTTTATTAGAGGCATTATTATTGAAGTCACTTTTGGCATAATATTTGGCTTCTACTGCTGCTGAAAAATATTCCTTCTTTAGCTCTTAATATGAACTTTTAAGATCGTCTGTGGACAAAAAAATTATCCAAGGAATAACTCCTGCAAAATGTCTAAAGAATATCAGAATGCAACAGAATAAAACATTGCAAAGAGTATAACTTGATACAATAATTATTCTGTACAACAAACTAAATCATCATTGAAGTTTATTACAAGATATTACCAGGCCTTTCTCATGCATTTCCTGACCAGGCACATAGTAAGTAAGAATTTTAAGCAGCTTCTCAGATCTTAAATGACTATGTCTTCAGTTCTCATAAAAAGTTTAAGTATTCTTTGGCAGCCAATATGTATTAATATCAACTCAGCAATTCTGAATAACTTTTACATAGTGTCAAATGTGTTCTGTGGAGAAGTGGAGAAGAAGAAACAACCTCAGTACTACAACAATGTAATGAAATGGCAATAGTATGCAGTTCTCTCCTCCTACATAATGCAAAATACTATCAATAGCAACAGAACATAAAAATGTTCAAATAACAAAAGCAATGCAGAAATTCCTCTCAGGTCTTCCCCTGGGTGAGGACTGCCAAATAATCAGAACTGCCACTTGCTTCAATTCTTTAAGAAAGCAAAAATGTATGCATATTCGATCCCCAAAAATCTTCACGCAGGCAAAGTGCCCCAAGGCCAAGCTAAGAGAGCTTAGTCAGACTAACAAACTAACTAGTAAGACTAACGTAAGTATTTCATGAGGTCATCTTTCGGTAAGGCCCAGCCCAGAGTCCTTGCAACCTTAGACAGAAAATTTCAACCAAAGGGCCAGATTAGCCTAAGTCTGTGGCCCCAGCCTAACCTGTGCAACTCTCTACCATTCAGGCCACACACTTGCCATAATGTGTTGGAGACAGGGCCAAGTTAACCCTTCAACTTCAAGTAAGCCAATACATTGGCCTGCACAGCCAATGCAAACTCTGCCAAAGACCAATATATCAGCCCACTTTGTGACACCTAATTACACATTTTTAAATTTTCATTTACTTCAAATCAGCGACAATATACTCATGAATCCATTATCATTCTAAACCCTAGATACGTCTTCAAATTTCAGCTAAATATGAACTTCGTTTATTAAAGTTAAGAACTATAAATAATTTAAAATGAAGATTCTTACGAAATTAAGAAAAATTGGCTTGGCAGCTTTTGCACAGCCCACCTATTGTACCTATTGTATATTTTACTGCCAGCACCTGGCAGTAAAAGGGTTAATGGCATTGCTTTGGTGGGGTGGATAACTACTTTCTGGAGGTCTATAGATAACGGAAAGATTACCATTAGCGCTAACCAATTCTACCGAAGCATCCTCTTCCACTGTGAATCTCATGGGGGCTTTAAGGAGCAAGTTGTCCTCACAGGTACCGTGCATATGATGCCAGAGGTATGTGAGCACTAAGTGCCACAGTCCACGGGGTAAAGCCCAACTTTAAACACAAAGGTGTTTACTTTGTACATTTTCT
Organism: Ceriagrion tenellum; assembly: GCA_963169105.1. Taxonomy (NCBI): domain Eukaryota; kingdom Metazoa; phylum Arthropoda; class Insecta; order Odonata; family Coenagrionidae; genus Ceriagrion; species Ceriagrion tenellum. Next base: position 42,184,409 of record OY720638.1, read on the forward strand.
AAGAACCACGGAACTAGCCACGCATTTACTTCAACGGAGTCACCCGCTAGTAATCACACAATTGTGTGAAATTCAATGGAAAAATCATTCGCCTGGACTGGGAATCAAACCCAGATCCCTCGGTTTCGAGATTACCATTATTTCCACTTCCCCAGAAATTACAACGGGAGGGGGTTACACCCCAGCACACCCCTTAATCCACCCCTGTTCGTATAAATGATTACACCACAATGCTGATCCAACTATGCTGGATAATATGATGGAAATTCTCACAGGCTTTGGCATAAAAACACTGGATGCCAAAATTATGCTTCGAGAGGTTGGTACAAATTTGCCTTTGAAAGGTGGGGAAGGTGTAACTTTTGATGATGTATTTTTTAAATATCATCCTTATTTAAAAGCACACAGAGATTACATCAGAGTCCTTGGAAGAAATTGCTTTCCAGCATGCTAAAATGGTGACAATGTTCTAAATACCAGTCTCCCAATAAATATACAGCTGTCTTGAAATAAAAAAAGATTTGCTGCAATGGACATATTCATGGGGGTAATCCTGAAACAGTTCAGAATTAAAGCCCTAGCATAATGCCCATATGACCTTTTACAGTGACATTATGACTTCAGATGAAAATTCTGAAGGGGTACAGAATGAGCAGTTTTTTAATGAATACATGATAAAAAAGTTTTCAGGCACTGTATTTCTTATTGCAAATTCATGAATCCTGAAAATACTGACGACTAATTATAAGGCGAAATATGACCATTTTCGACCACTTCTAGAGAGCGATTGTGACTTTGAGGAGCCAAATTGTAAGTAATACCGCCGATACCCACTCGGTGAGCAGCAAAATTAGTGTGAAAGGAAAATTTTCAATTGCTTAAATTGATGATTACATTTTATAGCATCATTTAACCATTTTTATACGTTAAAGTTCGTTTAATTCGCAACAACGGTGAGAATATTCCTTGCTGCCGATGTGCAAATTTAAACAAACTTGTTTGCATCGTAGGGCTGGGCGCGACATGTTCTTGAAGTTCTTCCTAGACTAAATTATCAACTACTGTGTATATATATTGATAACTGGTTCGCGCGAACAGGCTACCACATCGCAACACGGCCTGGTTACACGATACATTAACTTGCACGAGATAATGTACAAATGCATGAACGCACGAATAAACGCCAAAAATTCACCGTGTAACCACACCAACTTGTACGAATGCATGAACAGGAAAATAGAACCTGTTCAATTTGGTGCATGCCTTCGTTCATGAACTTGTACATGAACACGTATGGGTTAATGTACAGCGTAACCAGGCCTGAAAGGGCTTTCTTTTGACATGTGACATGAAATATCCATCTCAATCACGATTCACGAGAAACAGCCAATGGATGGAAGTGCACAAAGGCTGCACGAGACGCGAGGTCGAAACAGAAAGTTGGTTAATGAAATGAATACTAATACTTCAAAATTCGACAAGATTATGAATGTAAATCTGCGCAACTAAACATTTTAAAAGTAAACGCGGTATAAGAGAATATCCCCACGAATTAGCTCCTGAGGATCAGATTGTACCACGGAGAACCGTACGTGAACACTGTGCGTGCCAAAGGTTTGAAGGCAGAATTCATTAGGGACATCATGGGAGTAATTCAGCACTAACACCTTCGTTGAAATGCTGTTTGAGGCTGCATACAATGTTGCTAGCAAAAGTACGTACGGTGAAGCGATCTACCGCTAGAAAACTGAAACTGTCCGACATATACTCCAGCGCTCGGCGAGAGAAATGAAATTAAGGAAGAAGTACGAATTAAGCACGTGCCCCAGAGTTGCTAGCTTTTGGTGGGAATAGGCCACAAGAAAATCAGCCACTGTGTTTTCTACATTTTACTTTATTCCACCCACAGACCAGAAGATGCACTTGAAGTCAACATTGGGGACTGATACGGCAAACGGAACGCGCTAAAGTGGTAATACCCAGATACTATTAGTGCAGTGTTTCATCCACTGGCCATAAGATTTACTTGGTATGAACCTATGTAATTGATGCGGCAAACTACAATTACTAAAGCAGTTAACACTTTTCATTGACCAGGCAATCGACATGACGAGGACAAGTCTCGGCGGTGGCTGTTGGAGGACGTGACCGTAACCATGACTAATGTTTTGTCCAACAAGTTAATTTCTTCTGGAGCATCTGCAGAAGAACTGATCTCGCCCACGATAAATGTGAGAAATGATTTTCCATGTTAACAATACCGCGAACACTGATAGAGGGTAATTGACAATAACTTTCGTAAATTATTATAGTTTACCAGAAGTTAAAAATTTTAAGCAATTCGCAGCTGATAAAACATTTAATAGAAAAGCCAACAGCATAAGTATGGGAATAAGGACATTTAAAACATTACTATTGCTACATTAATGCGCCCCTACAGTACTTCAGTGGTTTTATTGCTAAGGAATATAACCGTCTCAAAAGCAAATCAGCCGAATAACTCAGGAAAGAAGGTTGGTTAGTTCTTTTTCTGAAATAATATTTTGAATAATATTTATTTACCTTTTGCCTAAAATCATGATCAAGTATTTACCTTTACTAGATTATATAAGTCTCGGATTTTAAAAAGTAAAATTGATAAGTGACTAACTTCATTCAACAATGTTTCACGAATTTCTTATGCTTCCTAAGGTAAGTAGTGCATGTTTTAAGTTTCCTTGAGTGTGGGTACTTCATATGTTTGGTATGGATAGTTTGGTTGTTATGAACATTATAAACATGGAATGCTGAAAGCATTAATTCACTTTCTTTCCGTGTATTTACTCGAGTGACCCAAACCACTATTTGCCATGAAATAATATCATCATCCAGTACAGATTACTCTTCCCTGATACACGTTTTGAGAATACTCTAATATCAAACTGAATATCTTCCAACATTTTTAAACACAGACCTATTTTTCACCCAGAACACTTCAGCCTAAATCTCAGATAGGTGGAGTGTGGAAGTTGAATGTTTATTTCCATACCTCCGTAATTCTTTTTGCAAAATGTAGGTACTCTGGCAACTACATGCATTGAGAGAATAATTTTAAAGGTGGATTTGCAGACTAAAAGAATGCTTCATATGAATGTGTTGGCCCTAGAGTGTTAAGAGAGCTTGTACATCTTGCATGATGAAGGCCAATACACTCTACCATGCACTTTAGATGTGCATTCCACTCTTGAATAATATATAACCTTGAGGGAAAGGTTCCAAATGCTTTCAGTGCCTCAATTGCAAATTGAGAGCCCCTAAAAATATCCTAGTTAGCTTCAAGCAATATTTCTAGCAAGCTATTTACAGCAAGCCTATTTGTATTGCAAGCATTTAATTTTTGCCTGAAGGTATATTCCCAAATAAATTATTACTATTAAAAGCTCTCCATTTCAAAAACTAAGGCAACATAACTTTTCAGTTATGATTTATAAAATCTATTATGAATAAATGAGGTAGTAAGCTAAAACAATACCAATTGGATCACCACACAAAATCTTTCAACAACATTCTATCACAACTCAAGTACACAAAAAATGGATAATAATGTATCGACAGAATGTTTCTATGTAAAATCATTAAGAAGATGCAGGAAAAAAAAACCCTGCATATAATAGTTTTTGCAATTGGGATGGTAAAAATACAAGTATTCAGCACTGACGGGTGATATTTTGTTACCAAAGGCAAGAATTCGACTGTTTAGAGAAATTACTAGAATAATGGTAATGTGAATTACAGGGATGTGTTGAAATATACTGATACTCCCTGATAGGTAGAAATAAACTTTCATGGCCATTATCCATAGACATAAGTCTTGCATAAGATTTAATGACAAGAATTAATGTTGTCCTTTAAACTTCAGAATTAATAAAAGTAAGTACTGAGTGAACATTTGAATGAGTAGCAATGAGCTTCTATACCTTGTGTTTTCAGTAAACTCCAGCTCATGAGCTATCAAATTAAATGCCTAGGTCTCTCTCACTCAACCTTAAAAATAAAAACTGAAAGCCTATTATTAAACAAATGTCAAAAGACTGGAGTTTATAATCAATGTTTACCATGACCAGTAGTTAACATGGCTGTAAAAAGGTTGCTGTCTCTTTCGATTGGAGCAACAATGGTCCCTGAGATAGTTTCATATTTTTAATCAAATCAACAGACTGGGTATATGTATTCTTTCAAGGCAATCCAAAAGTATGTAAATATAGCAATTCAAAGGTGATAGACACTCGAATGAGGAATATTTCCCTCCAGGTGGTGCATGGCTGAATATATTTTAATTGGAGTGTTTATATTACTTTCCCTCCAGAAAATAACATGTTCCCTCCTTTCTTTATAATTGGCCACCTAGAAGGAGATCATGAACGACCTGAAACATTGACAGTGCACATTGCAAAACGTTCGTCCTCGATTGAACTGTTACAGTCAGATCACCTAAGATTATTTAGCCCACAGAGTCGGAATCAGTTAATAAATTAAATTCACATGCATAGGACCACTGACCCTGCATGCTCATTTCAATCAGGGATGTCATTCTCTAAGGAAATGTCCAATATTAAAAATTTTTTAGATGTTATTCGCAGATAGGTAAGGATATGAAAAGGTATAAATTCACAAAAAAGTAAGGTTATTCTTTCTGAAAAGGCACCATACCCTTTGGAATCTGCCAATCAGCACAAAAAAAACAATTGAAATCTCGGTAGGTTACAGAGCTCAAATTCAAGCAGACTGAGAATACCTCCCATGAGTAAACAGCAACCCCTTGTGCTGTGCATAGGAGAGGATTGAGATGGGAAAGTATAGGCATTATTGTCATAGAGGGGACCTTAGAGAACTCATGGGCCACTGCTGACTCTCTTCTGACTCACTGCATACCCTCTCGTTACTCATCAATCATCTGGCTCAGATGGAATAGGAACAAAAAGGCTGTTACTTTTCTGGCAAAGGAGGGAGAGGATGAACCGGCATGAAAAGCCTTGCCAATGATAATAGTGACATGGAAATATACATCTTCAACTGGGGCCAGGGTGCGAATCATCAGCGGAAGGCGAGAGGGCAGCCTGTAGGAGGGTCACAACATGAAGATGGGGGAAGGTGGAAAGGCACACAAGGGGACACTGTGGGTGATTCCTTTGCTTTCGGGTTTCACTGCATTGCATTATCTAGTAGATGACGTTTCGTGATCAATGCTGGCCAAAGATCAGATCTGAAGATGTGGCCAGCATTGGTCACAAAACGTCATCTCCAAGATAAAAAAATGCAGCAGAACCCAAAAGCAATGGCATTACACACACTACAGCACTGCGAAAGCCTCAAGCAGAAAAAGGGGACACTGAGTGAGATTCTGCATATTAATCTTGGAATACAAATAAAAATATATTTTCCTTTACACATCCTTGCTCCAATGGTAATGGAGTTGATGGCGACTGAAGGAGTTGATGGCGATCAAATTAATAGCAGTTCTCCATGACCTCCAGAGGGAGGTGGTGCAGCTAGTGTATTAGAAATATGGCCTAGCCATGAAAAAAATGCCCCACATGATGCACCAGATACTCTCTCGTGGCTCAGATGTAGTACCACATGAGGTGACGCTATGCCTCAAACAGGATCTTCAAGGGAGGAACTAAGACCCTATGATGTTTAGTACAAAAAATAAACTTTTACTCCCTAGTTTGTACAGAATATCCAAATAATAATTTAGCTCCATTGGGGCATCAGAGAGTACTGAGTGCTTAGTCAATAATTTTGTCACCATTGAATCACTTGGGAGTTGGGGGCGGAACAAATTGTTCATTCAGCCCCAGTCACCCGAGACACTGCACTGAAGGCCCAAAGGGCAACAACGCATAAACTTTCACCATTCATCTTACAATGATGGCTTGCTCACTGCCAGCTCTAGCTGATTAAATTACTTGGCTGTTTGTTATCTCATTAAAAATCGATCTCACAATGGTAATTGTTATTAAATACCACTGAAAAGGGCTACAAAGTATGACTGAGATCTTACTTCCAGTGCTATTCATAAAAAAGAATAAGGTGTCTCATGAATCTGATAACTTTCTTATGGCCCTTTTGAAAGAAGTAAATGCTAGGAGATATATTTAAATACATTTTTCCTACAAAGTATAACAGTTTCATGCTGATTAAGCATCAGAGTTTTTACATTATTAAATGTCAAAGAGAGCGGGCCATTCGAAAATGCTGAAAAACCATCACTTTATTGGTTGTTATTGCAATTGAAAATTGAAGGTGTATTGCAAAAATAATCAGCAAACATGGTTAAACGCACACTAAAATATGCTAAAGTTTGATGTATCTCGCATTTGTGTAGGTACTATAGTTCATTTTTAATCAATGTCCAAACTTGAGTCTACATAATTTTTGCACTGACAGTAGGCACCCAATACATGAATTAGCATGAAGTGCATCTATGACCTGACACAAGTAATTTCTGAGGAGATAACTTATTTTCAAATTACACCAAAACTAAGCCACACAGAAGTGAAACCCTTGGCAAATTTTAACCATGTATTTCCACATAATTACCATAAAAAATGTCAACATCACAAGCTCTGAAATCATGCTAGGATTTCATCATAGTTTGGTAAAAACTTCAAAGAATTTCATTGCATATACATCCATCGCAAGTATATATTAATTAAACCTGGCATTTATAATTTTTGGGTGACAAGAGCAAACACCCTTAATACACAATGTAATACAAACACACGATGTAATAAATGCTTTCTCAATTTTCCACAGCTTTCTCAAGTGCGACTCTGACCATCATCCCGAGATATGTTAAGTGAGGTGATGCTGAATATAATAAGGCATAGCAATACCCAAGGTGGATGATGATGTAGTTATATTGTATCGTGACAAAACAAGTTATTATGCATGACCAAAAGGAAGTTACACCTGGCAATTCATAACCAAATGTTCACTGAAAATACTTGGTAATGATTTTTGCATAGCTATCAACTGTAGAGGGCTCTACTAGCTCCAGTTTACAGAAATACTGGAGTAATTAACTTTACATTATTTTGCCCTCCACTGAGTAATAAATCATCAACAATATCAGTTAACCGATAATATTGCATCGGTACATACTACTGGCCCACTACGAGTAGTGTTTTAAAATACTTGGTGATTAAAAACCAGTCCTTTTTGGAGTTCTCATGCCTATTTAGCATCATTAATAGGTATATTTTTATCACTTGTAGAAATGGATACCACATACTACCAACTCTTCAAAATTCCTCTTTTCATATCCAATATAAACATAAAAATTATCTCCCATTCCCTAAAACAAAAATAAGAAAATGTGGCTCAACCTTACCTGTAAGTCTGATACGTGACTGTTCTTCTTTATGTGTGCTAAGCAAACAGGAATGTTGTTGCCATAAAATTTGCACATGGTACAATGAAAAACAGCCGATGGGAATTTCTCTGATTTCTGGAAAGCAACAGTCACAAAATATATTAATTCCTGAGAGGGAATAGCTTACACAATAAGCTAACCATTATCTTTCATTATGATCAATGATTTAATGGAAGTAATTAAAGCCACCTTAATCGCATAACACAGAATAATATGTTCAATGATATTAACAATCAAGTAAAGTTAATTAGTACCCTTCAAAGCTCAGAGCGGCAATATTTGCACACTAAATAGAAGAAATCAAAGAGTAACTTTTACAGCCAATGGGTTCTAAATCAATAATTAGACTTAGACTAGAATATGATGTGAATACTTGCTAATACATATTTTCCACAAAGTTCACAAATTACCATATGATACAGCATGAGGCATCGCCCAAGTCCCAGAATAGGAGAGATTGAAAGATGGTAGATAAATTTAGGTACATAAAACTACCTCAAAGACAACACAGTCATTGTCATTCATAAATGTTCAACAAGTGATTAAATATCAGAATCTTTACCTAAAATATTTCTAAATACCACTTTACTGGGTACATTTTATTGCACTAGCCAATGAATCATAAAATGTACAAGCAAATGCAATATGACATACTTGTCCAAATGGAGTTAGAGAGGATTATCAGCTATTCAAGTAAACCCACAAGCATTCACACAATTTTCTGATTTACACTACAATTTTCCTCATGCAAGAGTTTGTACAAGCAACAATAGTACAATGTAAAACAGCCTGAAGACGATTTTTCCGTTCACCATGCAATATTTCTGCCTCTAGTACCGCAGCAGTGTTTAACCTATATTTTTTTATCTTATTGAATACGATACAATTAAAATAAGTATGTTTTTGGTGAAATTAAGATTGACTATACCCATCATTTATGAGTTTCGGTAAAATTTTTAAATTCCTTTTACTTGCCTCATAAAAAGAAAATTTTGCTCTATAATTTCAATAATTTTAATGTTTGCTGACCCCAGAGAGGTCTGGGTAAAGTCTTGGCCTCCAAATCCGAGGGTCGCAGATTTGATCGTCGCCTGAGTGGAATTTTTCACTACTCAGGAAGTGGAAGTTTGTGTTTATTTTCATTTTACTTATTTATTTTTATCTTCACTATCCCAAATACTGCCCAGTGGGCCAATTTACGGGTGTATAACAGTAACAACGTACGAGAGACAAACACCCATGTCCTGGACAGATAATATTCTACCCAGGCGGGACTTGAACCAGCGACCCTCGGGTTCATAGGCGAGGACTTTACCCCACCGCCACCGGGGCCGTGTTCATCAGTTGTTGCTATTTACACCTGATTTTAAAGGCCCACAGAGCTGTTTTTTAGGTAGTGAAAATAAATAAATTAACCCATTTTCTTTTCATCTCATGGCAGCAGTACACCAATATATACTAATTCATAAACCACTTAGTATTGTCCAAGATTTACATTGGTTACCTCCCTTCCGTCAGGGACTGTTTTTCAATTTCTTTGCAATTCCCTTTGCAACACTGAACCTGATGCCCGCCACACTCATTTGTACCTCATCCTGGCACTTATTTTTTGCCCACACCTGTCAGTTGGGCAGTGAAATTTATTCCTTGCCCCTAAATTCTCCCCCCATTGGTCCACTCCATAAACTCCAGGTGTTCCCATTTTAATCTAATTTTCCAATCCTTCATGGCTACTGGTCCATCCCCATATGGACAGTATTCTTGACATTAAGGAATCAACAAGTATAAAAAACACCAATAACTTGTATGGTATGGGAGTTCAATTTGTGAAATTTTCTAGGCATTCTCTAACAAACATACTGCGTTAACTCCACATGCTTCTAGCCTTGCCCCTGACCTCTTCCCATGCCTATCCGTGATAAGTGTCAATTTTATCTACTATAACAAATGCCACTCACTGACTCACTGATCGTGATATGTCTACAACTACAGAACGTTTTATAGGGAAATTTCCCTTATAGCCCCTTATGAGAGACAAAGCATTAACTTAGAAGTCACTTTTTAGTAAAATGAAGACTCTAATACAAATATTTTAATTAAACATCTAATACCAGTATTGCAGACTGAAAATTACATTAAAAGGGATTGACAATGAGCTGTCATGTACTGCATTTCTCATATTTCTTATGTTTTTTCAAAGATATTTACCCCAAAAATGCCCTCTGTCAAAGGAAAAAGTACGCTAGGCATACCCACAGATGAAATGGAAGTGGATATCTAACTCCCTGCTTAATTCTCACTAAACATTGTAACGACCTGGTTGGCTCACTTGATTGTACTGTTTCCTAAAGGTCCATTGTCTATGTGTGGTTTTCTAATTGTAGTCAGATGTAACTGATAAGCATAACTTAGTTTTTCCATATAGCTTTATTACAACAAGACGACCTAGGTTTCAACGAAGCTCGTCATTATCAGGTCCTGGACACATGATGACCAGCTTCATCGAAACCTAGGTTGTCTTGTAATATATCTATAAGGAAAAACTAAGTTATACTTATCTTTTGCAATGCTAAGCAAATTCACCAAAGTCACACCCAAGACTAGAGAAGTAGTCAGATGCATTTCATTATATAACTTACCTCCAGAATTTAAATATTTGGTGGAATAACGCTCATAATAATCTCCTACACAGGGTGAGAGATGCAATAATTGATTGAAGAGAGAGTAACATAGTTGTTAAAATGACAACAGGATGACGCAAATGGCAAACAAATCTGTAACATCTACAAAAATCATACATGTACATAAATAATGGGCCCAAAATAGAAAACTGTAGGATTAATTATGGATAAATATATCACATACTTCACTAATTCCTCAGTAAGAGAGGAGTCCAACAACAATAGTCATTTTTGCCCCTATTTATAGGTGGGTATAATAATAACAAAAGGAATCTGTATCAATCAGTAGAGGAGGTAAACTCTTCATCAGCATTCCCTCATCTTTCATGAAAGGTGCCGAGGTGTCCATAATTTAACATCCCATCTGACCAGTGTCGTGGGTACGAACATTCCAGGGGGAACAATATTTAATGAACTTCTATTTCCTGTTTCACAAGGGCATTAAAAAAATGTGAACCTAACTCTAGTTAGCCATGAGTGTTGCCATGTTCATCCGAAAAATAAGGGAAACTCTTGATTTTCTTGGGATTCAAGTACTTCAAACATCCATTTATGTAGTACCAATGATCATTTTTGAAGTGAGAGATACCAGTGCATTGACTGCAATTACCACCCTTTTTAGACCTCTTACCAATGTCTCAGCATGTTATGCTATCATCAGGGTCTGAATACAGCATTGCGTGCCAAAACCTTGGTCAGTGGTAACTAAAAGTTTGGACATTTCAGCTGGTGTTTCTCACTGACTGATCGTGATATCTCTACAATCACAGAACACAAGGGGAATTTCCCTCATAACCCCTTATGAGATTCAAGGCGTTAACTAAAAAATCACTTTTTAGAAAAATGTAGACTCAAATAGGACTATTCCATAGATTCCCACCTCCTGAAAACTACTCTACTATCTAATCACCATACTAACCCGATTCCATCTCACACTACCTTCAAATTGCACATATTCAATATAACTCAACATGTAAGACATAATTCATGAGAATATGGATCACTGACATATAATTTCCCTCACAGCGGGCCCAGGTGTGAACACCAGCATTGAAGGAAAATCTTCAGGGTTCGTGTGCAATGAAGAAAGCACCTTAAAAACAGTACCCTTTTCATCAGATAGGGCATCAAACAGAAGTACCCAAGCTGTTTTGCATTAAGAGCAGGCTTATGTCCACACCCAGCTTCTCTCCACCCTTCTCCCCTGCCTCTCCTGCTTCTGATCTCCCCTGCTTATCATCACATCATTCCCTCCTGTCTGTGGAGCAAATACGAGTGGCAGGCAGTGATGCTAATACTCCAAGGCCCCATAACTCACATTAACATTATTTTAATCTGCCCTCCCTCCCAAAAATCTCCTGAAATGCTGGGATTTGTCCCCACCAAGAATTATTTTCTCTACTCACTTTGCATCTTGACACTGCGTTTGCATAAAGTTTTGTGGACGCCACTGGTGGAATTTGAAAGTTTTGAAATGCAGAGGGACTAGAATTCTCTATGAATAGTTAACTGCATTGTAATATAGTCACGGTAAGCCCATATGAAAACTGGTAAAAAAAAGAATGATGCTATCCAACCTCCGAAAACTACTACTACAAATAAAACGACATTAAGTAATGAATTTATGTGGTAGGTTACTTTACAATGCAGTCACCAAAACCATTTATTAATTTTGCATTGCTCGGACATTTATTAATTTTGGACTGCTAGGACGTGAGATTTGAAAGAAATGAGGGATTGGGGAAGTGAAATCGAAAGAGGGAAAGAACTAGAGGTTATGGAGTACCTCACTCTGTGTTGGTTATGGTCATTAATGGAGGAAGGAAAGAAGGAATTCCCAAGCCTACTCTTTTGGCAGTGTATCAAACTAATTATGTCACTAATGTCGGTGCCAGAGGTAGGATTACAGATTTTTTTCTATTTCAACAATCTAACATATTTAAACCCGCCTCGGGTCAAAATTCACAGCCAATCCTCGACAAAATTAGAGGACTTTAAAAGATATGAATGATGAAAACGGCCTCTGATAATAACACTCAGCCGTCAAATGATTGGAGTTTGTCACTAAACCCTCGATTACACTTCAATGCTGATACAAACGAGTACGTTAATGTCTTGGGATACGTAGGGTTACAAGCTTGATGGTGCTGCTCATGTGAAAAATGACCCTGAGGCATTAAAGAAACACTGTAGGAGCTTAGATAACGCGAAAAGAGTGAAAAAGACCCACCTTTTTCAGAACCTCGATGCAGTTCCTTTGGAGCATCAGTTTGTCTTCGTAACACAATTCGTTGAATATAGTATTTGCATCGTGCAAATTACAGTTATTCAACTCTTTCACAATATTTTCAGGATTCACAATTGCTTCATTCACCCTCGAACAAGACTGATCACTCACATGGTTGCTCACTACTTGCTGACTGTTAGCACTATCATTTTTCACAGGCGTTTTCAACGGAGAGTTGGCTTTTACCGCATTTTCCAAGCTTAATTGCGAGTCACGACTGCTCTTGCTATTGATTGGCACCTTTGTCTCACTGACCACTTTATTCCCCTGACTAGAGTGATCTGCTAGATTTTCAGGCCCACTTTCCGCGTTAAAAGCAACATTTGGTCCATTCATGGAGCTTTCTGTCGGGCTGTCTCCCGAACTATTTCCTTTCTCTTCAACGACCTTATTAGGAGTGGTTTTTGCAGACTTCGCCTTTCGCTTCCTTTGCTTTGCTCTATAATATCCTCTGTCCCGACCAGAGAGGGATTTCTTGTTGTTTCCAGGCCCTGGATCCACAGGAGGCTGCGTCCGAGGCGGCGTATTGTGGGCTTCAAAAGTAGCGCCATTTCCTTCGCCCACGTGATTCATGGCACAGTCTTAATATTACTCGATTAAAATTTCCAATCAGGTCAGTGAGTAATAGATGCGAACCATTATATTAAAACTTGAGCCCTCTCATCCCAAAACGTCTTGCGCTGGCACTGAAATAAAAAATAAATGGTCAAAACAATCGCCTAACTAAATATCCACCATGACTTTAATTACAACCATTGAGCATGAATACATGCTCTGTGATTACAAAATCAACGGTCAGAATGTAAGAGGTGGCAGGCTAGTCACCATAGAGAAAAGTATTCTGAGGAAATACACGGAAATGAATAGTACCCCATTAATGAAATTACGTAAAAATACGAAAACACGGACGATGCATACGAAAACATCCACTAATGGCAAAATGTCCGAAGTCCTCGGCTCACTATCGAAAAAAATTCCATCTCAAACAGATGATGATAGGGTAAACTTAACCACAAACGGCGTACAAGTGATACGCAGGGAAATTAGAGAGAGCGCGACCGCTGATAAATATGCAAATCCTACCCCATGACAAGAAGCCTCCAGCCGTATTAGACTTTTTTGGCCCATGTGGAAAATCCCTCCATCACCTTCAAAACATAAATTTCTAGGAGCTATAACAACACTGTCCGGGGCTACAAAATAACTGTCAAATCAAGAGTGGAATCCATGAATAACTTGAGAAGTAATAGACGCTCAAAATGCAAAAATATAAGGTCATGCTTGGTGTGCACATAATATCAAAACAAGGAAAAACCAGACTCTAGTATCCAGGGGATATCAATCAATATCTCAGACACAATACAAAAAATTCGCTATCGTATTTAAATGAACTCTCCAATGCAAACACTCGCGTCATTATCTCCCCTAACGAAAGATAAATGAACTTCGATTTCTCCAGACCAGAAAAAATATACTCACGTGGGTAGTCTTTACTTACTGGACCGGGAATGACTTAGAACTCACAGAACGGCCAAGAAAATAACCTAATCACGGAACACTATAAAATAACTGGAAAAACAACTAAAACCAGTATCACACACACGAATGGCACTTACTCATTGTTTACCAAAACACTAGTATTCTTCCAGACCCTATTCAACAATACACAGTAATTCGAAAGATATCAAACTTTGTCATCAAATGAGTATAAACGTCATATCTCGACCAAAGGTAGTGTCTAACGGGATACTTAGGAGATACCTAAAAATGAGCCCTTGACGGAGGGGTAAGTTGGAGTGGCGGACACAGCGTTGACCTGATGGTGCCGTATGAAAGTTCCGTTCTGTTTTATGTACTCTCTGGGGTGCCGAGGACCCGAATCGTTTCTATTTCCAACACGGTGCTATAAGGCGCATGATCGCTCTCTCCGAGCGCTGGCGCTCTCTGTGTGAGCGGAATCCTAACTATTTTTTGCGCCAATCTCTTACAGTTCCGAAACGTGGAAGAGGAAAAGTAATGATAAAACGAAATATTACATTAACTAATGAAATAAGGGTATCGAAAATAATTGTCCACTTCTTGGTGGCATGAATTAATAAAGCAGCAAGTGATTGGTGATTTTCCGTATGATATATGGGGTCTCCTCGCTTATTGATAAGGCATAAGATTTTTCAATTCGAATGGCAGCCTTTAATCACAAATAAGAAGACATTTGCGGCGCATATTTATTATAAAAAAAGGAAATTTGAAAAAAAAATTATGGTAAGATATTTTTCATAAGCAGTTGAAATTTGCATTCAAACCTAAATATTAAAAAATCTTTGCGTAAAATTTTCTGTAAAATGTTGGAACATGTGTTTACCACTCTCGACTAAATATATCGGTAGGAAAAAGCAAAATTAAAATTTTCATGCTTATATTTGACTGATAATTGGTACCTGAAATTGTTTTTTTGTTAATGTAAAATACGTCGAGATATTTCCCCTTGTTTTCAATAATAATAAAAAACTACTTTTACTGCAAAATAAATCAGGCCGGAATTGTTCATTCAATAGTTCGCGTTCAAGCGAAAAGTACAAGGAAAAAGGTTTTGTTTTAATTTTAACAATGGAAGTATCATGAAGATTACATCAAAAAACTTTTCAAATACTCTGTGCCAATTAAACAGCAAACACGTGAATAAAATGACAAGACTTTGCTTTTTTCACTGCGATGTTTTATTTTTTTTTGCTTTTTCAAGTTTTATGAACCCGCAAATGAACATTTATGAAAATAGTTGATTTTTGTAGATTTCGGACTTTTACATTTATGCCATAGGTTGAAAAAACGATATTTTGACAGTTTTCTATTAAAATAGCTCGATAGCAAGCAAAATGTTACGCACGAGAAGTGACTAGACAACGTCAATGGAGTATAAACGCCGACGCCTCCCCTCTCATCCCCAAATAATCTCTTCCTCCGTCTCAATTTACCCACCTCCCCAATTAGACGCTAATGGTATCGGTTATCGATCGCCTCCAGAAATAACCAATTAACTTCAGCGACAAAATAGAATGCGAAAAGACTTCCAAGAATTCGTGCGAGGGACTGGACGCCCAAAACGTTGGTAGTGCGTCACAAAACAGTTACACAACAGGTGCTCTTACATCTACACAATAACGTGCGAGCCGCCGCATGGGCGGGTGGCAGGGGTTTTTATGTCACCAGCCGTGTAAAGGTGCTAGTTTTTAGGCGGTTAAATGGTGAAATGTATTATAGGAAAGCATTTTGTGGAGCTCAATTTTCATTGTGGCCGCTTATTGTGCGCGGAAATAACGAGTTTTTATACCTATCAGCTATCGGCAGTGTATCTCTCTTATTTTATCGCATCTGTCAGACATAGAGATGTAGTGACGGGTCATGATAATAATCTCTGTGCCGCTCTGAAAAATATCAGCTCTGACTTTCTCAAGCAACCTAAGTCCATCGTGTAGCCTCCGAGTCTCTAGGGGCTCCCATCTTAATCCCTCTAAAAGTTATGAGGCAATATATTCACGCTCGTGGCAGTTTTTAACGAAGCGCGCTGCTTTCTTTTGTATTTTATTAATTTTTTTGTTCAAATATTTATGACCCGGGTCCCAAATTCTCGCGACGTATTCGAGGTGTGGTGTAACCAGAGCGAAGTAGCATCCCTCTCTCACTTTTTCATCCCAGGACCTTCCTATTATACGCTTAACAAAACCTCATTTCCTTAATGTCATGCCGCATATGTATTGCATGTGTAATCCCCTCGATATATCAGAAGTTAAGGTAATTCCAGGATATTTTATTGTATCTGAAGATTTTATGTTTACTCCACCCACAGTATAGGTGTGGCATTAGTGTGATGACTTTCGCAGGAAGTGAATTGTGGTGCATTTGCTGATATTTAATTCTAACCCCCACACCTGGCACCACGAATGAACTTTGTTAAGGTCCGATGACAGAACTTTTAAGTCCGCGTCTTCACTTCTTTCACGGTAGATAACTGTATCGTCTGCAAATAATCTAAATTTACTGATAACTCGAGAACTTAGGCCATTAATATAGATAATGAATAAAAGAGGGCCAATCGCACTTCCCTGAGGAACACCGGATGTGACTTCGACCATATCAGAGCTAAAACCATCAATAACTACTTTTTGTTTTCGATCACTGAGAAAGTCCCTTATCCAACTCTCTATTTTTCTGTTAACTCCGTATGAATGCAATTTATAAATGAGTTTTTTTGTGAGGATACTTGTTGAATGCCTTCTTGAAATCAAGGAATATCACGTCGACTTACGTTTTCGATTCACCTGATTTTTTAATATCATGAAGGAAGGGCGCAAGCTGTGTTTCGCAGGACATGCCCGTGCAGAAGCCGTGCTGACAGCTATGTAAGGAGTTACGATTATCCGGGAATGTCATAATATTGCAAACGACAATGTGTTCAAGGCTCTTGGATAAAAGTGATGTTAACGATATAGGCCCGTAATTTCCAGGGTCACTTCTATTTCCTTTTTTAAATATCAGAGTGACGTTGGCTATTTTCCAGTCTGGGTTACCTTGCCTTCGGATTATGATTTGCAAAATATAATTTCTAAGAATGGTGCAATCTGTGGCTCTAACTCCTTGAGCACGCGTGCAAGTATTCCTTCTGGACCTGAGGACTTGTTACTTTTAATCGAACGCTGTTGTTTAATATTCCATCATGTTGAATTGTGATGTCAGCCATCGGCTCGTTAAAGTCAGGCATGTCTAAATTGTGTATTTTGTCATCATTAGTGAATACAGTTTCGAAGTAGTGGTTTAATAAATCGGCTTTTTCGATACTGTTGGTGACCATTTTGCCGATGGTGTCCAATAAAGACTCTACTATCAAAGATTCGCTCTGGAGCTCTCTCGCGTAAGACCAGAATGACTTGGGGCTATCATCTAGTAATTCACCGAGGATTTTTTTTTAAGTTTCGTAGAGTAGTGCGCATTATTTTCTTCGTTTTTGAGCGTTGAGAAACGAATATTTCTCTCACCGCAAGCTCCGTTGTTTTGTTACTTGACTTAATAGGATTTTATACAGATTTTGTAGTTGCCTTTGTCTCCTGAGGTCCCGACTTATTGCGTAGTTATACATACGAGGTTCTTTACTATCCCGTTTGAATTTGTATGAAATATATTCATCGATCCTTCACGTAGTATTTCCAAAAAAATATCTCCAAGATACTTTAGTGCTCTCGTCCTTCAATGCGGCTACGAATTTCGTGAATGAATCTTCTAACGTCTCTCTGAATTTTGCTTAATCGCATTTTTCAAATGAGTAGACTTCACGTTTAGGTTTTACTTTGGACTCTAAGGTTGATTTCAAAGTCGAAAAAATTACTTTATGATCACTTATGACACTCCTATGACAGGCTTCATCATTTCACTTCCCAAAACCTTATCCTTTACACCTTTATACGGCTGGTGTTCTAACGACCCCGACCCACGCCCGTGCGGCGACTCGGAGGGTAGTACGTAGATGTAGAAGCTTGACGATTCGTAAAAAAAATAAAACACAGACATCGAAACACTCATTTGATTAAGAAATACTTGGAGGTGCGATCACCTTCGGCGAAAGAAGGGCAGAGCGATAGAAAGGTTAAGTAAGCGAAAAAGTAACTTGGCTTTCTACCACTGATTTATTTTCTTAGTACAACATGTTTCGACAAAACGGTGTCATCATCAGGTACAACACCGTTGTGTCGAAGCATGCTGTACCCAGAAAAAAAATCAGTGGAAGAAAAACATGTTTTTTTATAATTTGTAAAAATCGACTTCCGCATAGTTGAGCCTGAAATCATGGAAGGTTAGATAAATTAGATCTGCATCTACATCTACGTGATACCCTGCGAG
Source organism: Ceriagrion tenellum (assembly GCA_963169105.1). Taxonomy (NCBI): domain Eukaryota; kingdom Metazoa; phylum Arthropoda; class Insecta; order Odonata; family Coenagrionidae; genus Ceriagrion; species Ceriagrion tenellum. The sequence goes on from OY720638.1 coordinate 42,202,683, forward strand.
CCACCACGGGTGAAGATCACCAAACATGCACTATTGACATGCAAGTAGGATATTTAAGGGAGATATGCTAGATAATAGGGTCACATGGAGCTAGATGGTTAGTATCTACATAATAAGGAAGGGATTATTGGTTGTTATTACATGCATCATGCACTACAGACTACTCTAACTATATTTCACCTACCTATCCCTTTGCTACGCTGCCTATTGTTCTCTCTTATAGTACGCGGGAAAAATGACATTTTAAATCTATCGGTACGACAATCTATCCTTCTAATCTTGTTAATATGATCAAACCTAGCATAATACGCAGAGGTTCTCAATATATATCTAACGTCATCTGTGAACAACTCTGTTTCGAATTTACTTAAAAGGTTTAACCTAAATTTTAACCTGCGTCTGATAGTAATTCCCATCCTAGTTCTTCTATTAAACTCGTAACACTTATACATTTATCATAACGGCCTTTAACAAACCTAGCGGATCTCCTTTGCACGCGCTCTAATTCTTTGATCATACCTTCCTCGTACGGATCCCATATACTAGATAGATAAGTAGCGATAGATGTTAGATAAGGTTCAGAAGCTTTGTCCTCTTTGAAGAAGGGATACGTCCTTGTGGAGAGGGACTTACCTCAGGGAATCAGGATTATCACAGAGGCGGTGGATTGGTACGGTGCGGCAGGGTGTGGGGGAGAAACCCTTTGGCCTTTCGGCATTTTGGACGTGATTTCAAACTGTTCACGTTTAATTCTCTCAACTTTGCTCAGTTTTCATGTGATGACGCCCGTTCTTGATTATAGATTGAATAATGTTTTGTATTCATCATAAGATTTTTATTTGAACGTCCTAGGTTCCGTCACTGCGCGACATCTTCTACGTCTACGTAATATCCTGCGAGCCACGACGATGGTGTGTTGCAGGGGGTGAAGATCACCAAACATGCACTATTGACATGCAACTAGGATATTTAATGGAGACATGCTAGATAATAGGATCATATGCTGCTAGATGGTTAGTATCTACATAATAACAAAGGGATTATTGGTTGCCATTACGTGCATCATGCACTACAGACTACTATATTTCACCTACCTATCCCTTTGCTACGCTGCCTATTGTTCTCTCTTATGGTGCGCGGGAAAAATGACATTTTAAATCTTTCTCTCAAATCTTGTTAATCTGATCAAGCCTAGCATAAGACGCAGTGGTTCTTAATATATCTAACGTCATCTGTGAACAAATCGGTTTCGAATTTACTTTAAAGGTTTAACCTAAAGTTTAACCTCCGTTCTGATAGTAATTCCCATCCGAGTTCTTCTATTAAACTCGTCATCAGGTGCCACATCATTAGTAGACCTGATGATGTCAAAGGACGACGAAACCTAGGTCGTTCAAATAAAAATCTTATGTGGAATTTACACAGTTTTCCAATCGATTAGAATATAAGAATAATTTGTTACTCACAGTTTCAGTACAATATTGTGTGCAAATTGTGTGCAAATATCAATGAGCTTTAGTCGGTCCCAAAGGTCACAGACCTGTATAAAGACTGGCTTCTATAAATGAATTCATTGCTGGCATTAAGCAAAAATTTATTTTAGTATGTATAATAATAACGAGACGATATAATGCTGGCCCAATTTTGTGCAAGGGAAGCAGATAAAATTACAATAATTCAACTTGCAACATCAGTAAAACACTAATTACTTCAAGTAACAACACAGGGTATATATAGGTGTATTACAGTTCTAGTACAAAACATCAATACTGCTTTTTGCCAATATCCATTCCCTCGTTAATTTCGAAAATTTCTTCCTGTTTTTCAAATTTTCAATGCATTCAGATAGGGCGTTAAAATCGATAAAATAATCGTGAAGTTATTCCACCAAGTTACGCCCGATACCATCACTTTCGTCAAGTGCACGTTCTTTTTTCCGTGTTTCTCCGTTTAAAGCCTGAATCACACGATCATTTTTTCCGTCCCTCTGAGGGATAGCTCCAATTATAGTTTTTCAGGGACCGTGACTATGATAGCTCGAGCTATCATTTTCTGAATCACACAGTCATTTTGGCCGTCCCTTTTTCCATCATTTTTTCCGTCCCTTTTCGCATCATTTCTATGTTAACTACTCTCATTCCATTGAAAGCCGAACGTGGCGTTAGAGTCGCTCTTTGCGAGCACTCTGATTGGCTAAATGGTGGAGTCAGCGATGCCTCCAGGGACGGAAAAAGGGACGTGCCCAGGGATGGAAAAAGCTATAGGGATCCCTATCGCTGGAGCCATCCCTGACTTTGTTCGAGTCACACGATCATTTTCGAGCGATCATTTGAGCTATCATTGGAGCTATCCCTTAACCCTTTGAGTGCCACGGAACGCTATCGCGCTCCTTCTGTCTCTCGCGAAAAGTGCCAGGAGCGCGATAGCGCTCCTCCTGCAATGTCACTCTTAGATGCTAGTATTTCACTGATTTATGAAATCGTTTCAGGCTTAACTTGGTGGGAATGCGATATATCCATGATAAAATATAATAAGAATAGTAAAGTCACCTTTGTTAAAGTTAAGCGTTCCTATAATTAAACCCTGACCTTCACCCACAACCCACTTTGTCTCCGTTTTACGTCATCGGCCCCATATGTTCACCTAAATTGTTCCTTCCCCCTCCCACTTCCCCCTCCTCCCCTCCCACGCCTCTTCCATATCCCCTCCTCTTACCTTGGCTCTGGTATAAATACATGTGAGTGTCTGTCCCATCACCTTGATAATGACATAGTATGTCGAAACCATGGTCGGTGTTGAAGTAGTACATTTAAGTGTGGATATTACTATTGTTGTTATATTTTATCATGGATATTTCACTGATTGTTCACAGATGGCACCTAAATGCAGATTACCGGCCCCGGTGGCGGCGGGGTAAAGTCCTCGCCGGCTAATTCGAGGGTCGCGGGTTCGAGTCCCCCCTGGGTGGGTTTTTCACCACCCAGGGCATGGGTGTGTGTCAAGTTCTGTTGGTCCGGTCCCTGGAAAACCTGATGACAGGCTCAGCAGCCTATCGAGATTTCGGGGACATACGGGCCAACAGAATCGTCCGGCAAGCAAAAAAAGAAAAAAAAATCAAATTCACTTATGAAGCTTAAAGCAAAAATGCCTCGGCAATTTTAGCATAGTACCTATAAAATCGGTTGGCACTCTAAGGGTTAAAAGGGACTGAAAAAATGATCGTGCGATTCAGGCATAACTAAAATAAAGCTCCTAGGCTACCTGGTACCACAGGAGCAGTCCATGGGAGCAATATCTCTCTCCAGATAGGAGAGGAATCTCGTCCGATTCAACAACTGACTTAATCTATTACCTATTGACGCTTTTTCACAAAGATGGGTTGGAAAACAAAAACCACGAACGAAGCGTCCACTTCAGTGAATTAAGCGTACTAATCATCGCTCCTGGTAGTCAAGAGTGGCTTCAAAGTCTCCCACAGAGTACGTGGCCGTAGCTTCAAAGTCTCGAAGGCAGCCATTTTGGTCTCTAATCGATCACGGGATAAAAGATAGGAGAAGATGTTGAGAAGAAAGGAGCCAAATTGGACTACTTATAACATTTCGAAATTTAAGTGCTGCCAAGAACATAAGTGAGAATCTCCTAAATGAATGTGTTTTTCCCTCCCACTCTCCCCTATTATCCATACCTTTCCCCCCACCACCTCCCACTGACCGTGACGCACGTCTCTGACGTCAATCAACCACTTCTTCCCCCACCCCTCCCTCCCCAGATCTATATATTAAGTCGCATGCCATGTATATATACCTTGAAAATGATTGCAAGGCAGTGGAAACCTGGGTCGGGAATTAAAGTTTCAAGTGTGGAAAACACTAAGAGTTCTCTCTTTTTAGTCATGTCAGTAGACACATTCCACAAAATTAAGCCTTCAACCATTAAGTTTATAAGGATAAAAGATATTTTAAACCTGTCTGTTCTAGGACCGATAGATATAAAATGTCATTTTTTTCCGCGTACCATTCGGGACCATCACAGCTGTGATCGTCGTCATGAATAGTTCGAATAGTAACAAGAGCTAGACAGTAGATCTTTCTCTTTATATTCTCTACGTTATTATTTCTGCATGATTAAAATCAATGGTTGGCGAATTCACCTTGTGAAAATTACGATTCATGTTAAGAATGAAACCACTTAGTTTTTTTCCGCCAATATATTTAAACCACAAATCAACCGGTTCCGGCCTTTTCAGGCCATTATCGGGAGAGACTACTTAATGACATAATCCCTTCAACCGCCTCACCCTTGTTCTCCGTGCCAGTACCCTTCTAGGCTTTATCAAGAGAGTGCTCGGAAAATGTGATGAGAAAGTGAAAGAACGTTGTTATTTTTCAATCTCTAGGCCTCATCTGGAATATGCTGTTAGTGTATGGGATCCATACGAAACGGGATTGTGGAAGCACCCCCTGCCACACATCCTTTGGGTGGCTTGCAGGGCATGACGTAGATGTAGATGTTCTGCAACCTATTCTCCTAAATTTATTCTCATGATGTCGCATGCCGTAGAGTAGTCTGTAGTGCATGATGCATGTAATAACAACCAATAATCCCTTCCTTATTATGTAAATACTAACCATCTAGCTCCATGTGACCCTATTATCTAGCATATCTCCCTTAAATATCCTACTTGCATGTCAATAGTGCATGTTTGATGATCTTCACCCCCTGCCAAACACCCTCGTGGTGGCTCGCAGGGTATCACGTAGATGTAGATGTACCGTAGTGTGTTGAAAATCGTGGGATATTTATGAATTCGTCGGAAACACATTGTCTTGAATTTACGTAAAAGACTGAGTCTAATTTTCCACCGACGCACAGTGGTCCGAAATCGGAAAAAGCCGGACAAAAGTCCAAAATGGCTTTTTTTGAGATAGAGACTTGAAACTTAGCGTAAATACTCATAAATGATTACCGATTATAGATTTATATGCCATTTTATATAAACACGACCCGTTACCGAGATACAGTAGCCCAAACATGACCAATTTTTCAAAAACACGCGCGATCTCGTTTTTCTTCGAAAATCTTTGAATTTAAGCAGGTGGTGCTGCGTTGGTATGATTTTTATGGAATAAAAAACATAATATTCCTTTGACCTGGTGCTTTGCCTATATTTTCTATGACTTTTGAAGATTTTGGCTCTCATCTGTCTGGTTTTGCAACACAAAATGGCGTCCCCGTTTTTCACGTGAAATTTGACATAAAGTAGACATTATCTTTCGTTTACGAAATATATAACTCGGGAAATTTACATCACAGTGTAAAGTAGAGATTTCTTAAGAATACTAAGCAAAAGTCTTGGAAAAAAGTTTGCGACCAAGGAAATGAGAGCGATTTTTCGATCGCGCGTCAAGGCTGAGCTACACGACGCGGGACCCTGAGGCTCAGTAACTGCGGTCGATTTTTCAAGTTTTTTGAAACTTTATTCTTGAAAATCGTCATTTAAAGCACGGCACGTAGTCAGTATTGACCTAAAACACTATACTGAGGATATTACCAGGATTATGAATCGATCGACTACACCATTTAACGCATTACTCTAGTGAAGATGCTAGGGATTGGATATTTGTCGGAACCATCCCACGTATAAGAAATATGCTTCGGGTATGAAGTTGGGTTAAGAGATTAAGTCGGCATGCTAAAGAGAGAGAAATAAACTGTTTCCGGGAAAGGCAACAACCGATACTCTTTTTCCCTTTCCATCCTCACCGAGGTGGGTGGCGTGGAAAGGGGCGTTTTATGACGACGCACAGCCTTTGACGGTATTTAACGGGTTCTTCCACAAGGGTTTTTTCCTTTCCCCGGCAGAAATGCATGTCAACTTGCAGTTTTATTTTGGAATCTGTGAAGAAGTGTCGTGCTCGTTGTCCTAGTGTCGTGTTGTGCTGTATTGTAATTCTCAAGTTCACGTTGCCCAGTGATTTGGTTCGGGCTTTATTGAATTCTCACTAGCTATTCCCGGAGTTGAAGAGCGCAGTGATTTTCCAGCTTGAATTTTTGCAAGGTGAGTTTTTTATGATTTCCATTTCAAAGATGCGTGTGTTTGCGTACTACTTCAACGAAATTGTTAAATGACTTATCGATTTTTACTGTTTTTTCTTCCCTCATAAATCATGGCAATTATGATTTTGATGCGTGTTCTCTTTACATATTTCTAATTTTCAAATCACCGCACAGGGTTTCGAGCGTTTTCTAACGTAGCGATGGATTCAAACCAAATTACTCGTTTTGAGTTACATAATAAAGTATTAGAAATGAATGGAAAGACATCAGGTGAGAATAAAACACACTTGCTGGATTTTTTGTCGCGGAGATTAAATGTAGAGAGCTATGAGGATGCTCTTGATGGTCTCCGTGAATTACTTCGGTTGGGATTCTGGCCTTATTACGAAAAAATGTGGAAACAATGTTGCCAGAATAATGAAAGATTTTTAGTGCGATGTGACGCATGGCTCGCAGAGCCAATTATTTTCCCTGAAGTTGTCCGTCAATACTTTCCTGGTACTTCAAAGGCAACTGGTATGTATTATATTTAAGTATGTTTTGAACTTTTAAAGAATATTGTTTTTCTGAATATCTATACTTATTCTAAATCTTATAAATTGTATACACTATTCTATATCTTACAATTATTGCTTTATTAGGTTTATTGGGGCGGCCCGAGAAAGATTTTACTTCTTCGTGTGACCGATCTAAAAGAAGGAAAGTTCAAAATATTAAAAGTTGTTCCTCAGTAGCTGAGCTGGAATTAGCAACCTCTCTTGGTTTAAGGGAGGAAGGAGATATTGCAGCCGCACAGTTAATTACGGAAGTAACGACAACTACTCCCACTACAGCTAAGAGAGTACTTACTAAGTGGAGGAATAGTGATGAGGTGCAGAAAGAGACGTCTCCAGAGGAGGCTTTATCTTTGATTATCACCATTGGGCCGACTAAAAATCAGTACAATGTATTAAGACTCGTACTTACGGACATTCCTTGTACCCCAGCTACGCACGAGTGTTAACCGCAAAAAGTGCTGCATACCCAGAAGCAATACGCATTACAGAAAACGTATGCGAAGTGAGTCTACAGGCTCTATTAAACCACACTGCATCGAGGATACTGACATGCGAATCCACTGCTCTAGCGGCCTGCAATGAGGTGAACTGCACCTTTATATGCAAATATGGCTTTGACGGGAGTTCGGGCCATTCAAAATATAAACAGTATTGGGAACAGGCGGATTCTTCCGATGAATATTTATTTATGAGCTCCCTGGTGTCACTTCGTTTGCTGAATGACGAAAATGGTAAGAGTTTGAGGCGTTTCAAATTGCATATCTTGCTCATTACGAATGAATCTGACTAGTAAAATTGAGTACTTAATTCCATGTCTGCTGTTTTAGGTGAAATAATCTGTAAAAATCCTCGTCCATCATCAACCAGATTTTTCCGGCCTATTCGCCTCCAGTGGCTGAAGAAAACCAAGGAACTTGCTAATGAGGAAAGTATTTACATTCAAAGGCAGATTGACGGGCTGAAAAATTGGAGCAATGGAAATTACTCAGTCAATTTCAGCTTGCTGCTAACCATGATAAATGGAAAAGTAAGAAAAATTCATATTTCTATTGTGATAGACAAGAATATGATAGTGCTTATGGATTAAAAATATTAAAATACGATTATTTTAGGCATGCAACGCATTAACTGACAATCCGAGTATGAGGTGCTACATCTGAGGAGCAACAGCTACGGAGATGAATGATTTGAAGGCAATGAGGAATCGACCTGCAGATGTGACTAAATACTCTTTTCGATTGTCAACCATGCATTGCTACATCCGGTTTTTTGAATGTGTGCTACACATATCGTACAGCCTAGAGTTCAAAAAGTGGCAGGTAAAAATGAATACAGACAAGCTGGAATCTGGTTCAATGGTGAAAATGCCTTTGAATTACCAACAAAATTCTTTACAGGCCCGAGAAAATCTCAAAACACTGCTTATACAGAGAAAAATAAGAATTCAGAAGGCTTTTAGAGAAAGGATGGGGTTGATTGTTGATGTTCCAAGGCCTGGATCAGGTAACACGAATGACGGTAACACGGCAAGGCGTTTCTTCGATTCCCCAGACTTGGCCGCTGATTTGACAGGCCATTGAGTAAAAGTGCACTGTAATAGCAAAGCATATGTAAACTTCACGCATGTGTTTGCATATAAATTGGTTAAATATTTCATCTAAATTATTAGTTCTCATAGGAAAGTATAATGTACCATCAGCAGTAAATTAATTTATCATGTTTTAATTACAGGTATTAATGTTGATCTTATATAACATTTTTCCATCATTCTGAGGGCAATATCCAGTGGCATAATTCTTAATTATACAGCTTTTTTGGGCTACTACGAGAGAACTGCGGAATTATACGTCAAGCTGTATCCCTGGTATTATATGCCATCCACGGTACATAAGGTACTTCTGCATGGAAGCGACATTGCATCTTCCCTTGGGATAACTTTCTGAAGAGTCAATGGAAGCCCGGAATAAGGACACCCGTAAATTCCGCCGGAGATTCAGCAGGAAGCACTCCAGAGAGGCCACGAATGACGACCTTTTTAAAAGACTAGTTAACGTCTGATCCATTTCTTTCCTCCCCCCTGACATCAACTCCGAGGAGAGCAAGGGAAATGCCAATAGATTTAAGAGAACTGCTGCTTTTAGAAGATAGTGAAGAAGAGGAATCAGGCACTAGTGACGAAATGAGTTCATCGGAGGATTGAAGGTTGAAATTCTGTAAATGAAAAGATACAATTTAATAACTTAAAAAAAGCACAGTAATAGGTGACTTCCAAAACATGTATTCCTTTTATATTCTAATTTATGGTTCCGCATTTATTTCATTTGTAAGTTTCAGCTGATGCTTGGTATTACATTGATGCTATTGTGTTTTTTAATTTAAATATTTCTTTACGGATTTAGCAAACAATTTTCAAACTTTTTGCCAATGCATTTGTTCGATTTGCTTTTGAATTTGCATTTATCAGACATGTTGCCTCGTATATTTTCTTTACGATGGACGACCGAAAGTGAAATTTGCCCTAGTCAAGTTAATTCTTAATTTACTAATTATAATAATATATAAATCATGAATTCAGAAATATAGTAATTTTTGTTTCCTTTTCCCTAAAACAGTCCCCTAGTGTATGAATCTTGGCCAAATTGAAAAGGGGAAACCCTTGTGGAAGAACCCGTTAAATACCGTCAAAGGCTGTGCGTCGTCATAAAACGCCCCTTTCCACGCCACCCACCTCGGTGAGGATGGAAAGGGAAAAAGAGTATCGGTTGTTGCCTTTCCCGGAAACAGTTTATTTCTCTCTCTTTAGCATGCCGACTTAATCTCTTAACCCAACTTCATACCCGAAGCATATTTCTTATACGTGGGATGGTTCCGACAAATATCCAATCCCTAGCATCTTCACTAGAGTAATGCGTTAAATGGTGTAGTCGATCGATTCATAATCCTGGTAATATCCTCAGTATAGTGTTTTAGGTCAATACTGACTACGTGCCGTGCTTTAAATGACGATTTTCAAGAATAAAGTTTCAAAAAACTTGAAAAATCGACCGCAGTTACTGAGCCTCAGGGTCCCGCGTCGTGTAGCTCAGCCTTGACGCGCGATCGAAAAATCGCTCTCATTTCCTTGGTCGCAAACTTTTTTCCAAGACTTTTGCTTAGTATTCTTAAGAAATCTCTACTTTACACTGTGATGTAAATTTCCCGAGTTATATATTTCGTAAACGAAAGATAATGTCTACTTTATGTCAAATTTCACGTGAAAAACGGGGACGCCATTTTGTGTTGCAAAACCAGACAGATGAGAGCCAAAATCTTCAAAAGTCATAGAAAATATAGGCAAAGCACCAGGTCAAAGGAATATTATGTTTTTTATTCCATAAAAATCATACCAACGCAGCACCACCTGCTTAAATTCAAAGATTTTCGAAGAAAAACGAGATCGCGCGTGTTTTTGAAAAATTGGTCATGTTTGGGCTACTGTATCTCGGTAACGGGTCGTGTTTATATAAAATGGCATATAAATCTATAATCGGTAATCATTTATGAGTATTTACGCTAAGTTTCAAGTCTCTATCTCAAAAAAAGCCATTTTGGACTTTTGTCCGGCTTTTTCCGATTTCGGACCACTGTGCGACGCGTCGGTTGAAAATTAGACTCAGTCAGTTCGGACGCCTCGCGACGGTCTGAAAGCGATTCCCATGAACTAGTCAATTTGCGCCATCCACACTCTTCCTCATCCATTGTGAGGCGGGACGACATATTCAAGCATCGCTTCCGGGTTTTGACCGCCTTCCCATTTCCTGCCTGCTGTTATGAACAAGACATTTCCCTTTGCCTCCACGGATGTGCCTTACCTCATCTGATATTTCTCAATCTGGCGGATTTCAACTTACCCCGATAGAGACATGCCTCCTCCCCGTGGGGCATCTTCAACTCAATACCGTGATGCCTCCAGCTCTCGCAGGAAGAGTAGCGATCTGAGGAAGGGCACAAAACACCATGTAGTCTCAAGGAAGTGAAAAAATCTTAGTAAATGAGGTACTTACGGTAATTTGAAAAATATTGCGATTATTCTTCATCTACATACTACCCTGCGAGCCGCCGCATGGGTGTGTCGCAGGGGGTGTTAGGTCTTCCTGCCCGCTGTTATGAACAAGGCATTTCCCTATGGTGCATTTACTGATATTTAATTCTACCTCCTACTCCTGGCACCACGAATGACGTTGTTAAGGTCATGTGATTGAACTTCAAAGTCCGCGTCTTCGCTTCTTTCACGGTAGATAAATGTATCGTCTGCAAATAAACTTAATTCACTGCTAACTCGAGAACTTAGGTCATTAATATAGATAACGAATAAAAGAGGGCCGATCACACTTCTCTGAGGAACACCGGATGTGACTTCGACCATATCAGAGCTAAAACCATCAATAAATACTTTTTGCTTTCGATCACTGAGAAAGTCCCTTTACTATCCAATACACTATTTTTCTGTTAACTCCGCATGAATGCAATTTATAAATGAGTTTTTGTGAGGAACCTTGTCAAATGCATTCTTGAACTCAAGGAATATCGCGTCGACTTGCTTTTTCGATTCACTTGATTTTAGAATATCATGAAGGAAGAGCGCAAGCTGTTTCACAGGACCTGCCCTTACGGAAGCCGTGCTGACTGCTATGTAAGAAGTTATTAACTCGAGAGTTGTGATTGATTGTGTTTTAAAAGGGATAATTATACTCAGTTCCATATTTTCATACAGCCTAAACCTTGCAAAAGTGATGAAGACAAATAGTGCCCAAAACAATTCCTATGGACTTGCCGAGCCAGTCCCCTAATTATACTTCCAAAATAATCCTCATAGCTTCCATTTCTCGACGTTCTAGTTGAGAAAAATGACAATGGAACCTTGGGACACGCCGTTTATAGAAAGCCTACGTCGACAAACCGGTATCTCCATGCTAGCTCTCATCACCACCCTGCCCAGATAAACGCTGTCATGAACACTTTGATTGAGCGATCTATTCGGCTGAGCGACACCAAGAATTACCCTGCGGAGAAAGAACAATTGAAAGCCATTCTTTGCCTTAACGGGTACGACAACGGAGCTATCTCCCGACATTTTAAAAAGAAAATAGGGAACAAGGACGACGGAGCCCATCCGAAGCCATGTTCGTCAACAGCCAGAAGAAAGCATTCCTCCCCTACATTAAATGCACCACCGACAAGATAAGCAATGTCCTTCGAAAATATGAGATCAAAGCAATTTTTAAACTACATGTTCAAGTAAAACACCTCATTGGAAATGTGAAGGACAGGACACCGCTGCAAGTGGAAGGGGTTTACGAAATTCCCTGCGGAACATCTGGCAGAAAATACATCGGAGAGACCGGACGCTCAGTCAAAACAAGACTGGAAGAACACAGACGAAAATTGTCTTCTTTTTAAAATGTCGGGAGATAGCTCCGTTGTCGTGCCCGTTAAGGCAAAGAATGGCTTTCAATTCGACTGGGGCAAACAATCAAGACTGCAGTTGCTGAACACGAATCCTTGGGACACGCGATCGATTTTGAAAAATCCAAAGTCATCGCCAAAGTCGAAAGATTTATGCCACGACTCATCCGGGAAGCCATTGAGATAAGGAAAAATAAGCAAAACTTCAATAGAGATGGTGGCTTAAAAATCAGCAACACCTGGAACCCAACCATCCATCAAAATTCTCCACCTCCGCCTTCCTCCCCCTGTCCTAACCTCCATCCCCCTTCCACCTCTTCCACTTAATATAAAAAGGCAAGCAGCAATAGGATATCCATTCCCATGAGTAAGTGACCAGCAGTGGGTCACGAAACGTCGGGCCAAAAACTTGATGTCACACGCGGCATATACCCGAACAATTATTACATTCACGACACTTTGTTATTGTCCACTAAATTGATTTATTTCTTACGACCCGGGTTTTATCTCCCAGTAACATCTTCAGGTAAATTGATCATTTTTACATCCATATATATCTGTATATCTGTATATTATAAAAAATGTCACAGGCGTGACTGGTAGTTACACGTAGAACACACAAAAAAGAAAAACTCACAGATATTTTTATATATTCGGCGGACACAACCGCCTTCTTCAGAAATAAATTTATTTATTTTAATATGCGTGACTGGCAGTTACACATAGAACACACAAAAAGAAAAACTCACAGATATTTTTATATATTCGGCGGACACAACCGCCTTCTTCAGAAATAAATTTATTTAAATAAATACATTTTTTTTTTTTTTTTAATCTTTCACTATCCCGAATACTGCACAATGTGCCACTTTACGTCGGGTGGATAACAGTAACAACGGACGAGACACAAACACCCATGTCCTGGGCAGATAATATTCTACCCAGGCGGGACTCGAACCCGCGACCCTCGGGTTAGCAGGCGAGGACCTAACCCCGCCGCCACCGGGGCCGACAACATGTATTTCTGAAGAAGGCGGTTTTGTCCGCCGAATACATAAAAATATCTGTGAGTTTTTCTTTTTTGTGTGTTCTATGTGTAACTGCCAGTCACGCCTGTGACTTTTTTATAATATTTGTGCACTACACGTGTTTTTCGTCGAGTGTATATCTGTATATATATATATATATATATATATATATATATGCATACAGAAACTTAGTATATATATATATATATACAATTAAAGAGGAAACTTACAGGGGGTAAAAAGACGAAAGTAAAGAGAGAGTCTTACTTAGAGACGTTTAAGGACACCGTTACAGTAGGCTGGGTAGGGGTTTTCCGGCGTTGATGGGTCTCCGGGCAGCGGGGGCTGTAGCGAGTGAGGAGAAAGAAGGGAAAGATTGGTAGGGAATCCGAGTGAATATACCCCTGTATTTATTAAGTATTGGATACTTTCTTTTGAACCACTTACCGTATAGTAACTATACGGATCATGATATTAATTGAAGCTTTTTAGTGAAATAAACGTCATACTGTTAACTGAAGCGTCATGAAATGACCATATTCCAAAAAATAGACGCCATGAAACAGGAAAATGAATGTAATGAAAGTCATAAAATACAGGTCATGAAATGGAAAAATAAAAGTCATAAACGTCCCGTCTCTGATTATAGGAGTTATAGTGAACAATTATAAACAGTAAGCTTCTGCATTGTATAAGGAGAAATTCCACTTTGTTAGGCGAGATACTGTAGAACAGCATTTTAAATGGCATACAAAGAATATCGTACTGTCTACTTAAATTTGATTAATTAGATGTTACGGAGCAGTGTAAACTAATGTTTATAATCACGAATAACGAATAATAACGATAACCTCTGCATTTCCCCTGGTGATCCTTAGGGCGCGATCTTGACAGTGAGGGACGGGGAGTTTGGGGCGGAAGGGGGTATGGCGGCGCAGTGGATTATGGTAGGCTCCGCATTTCCACCGGGCACCTGCTAGGACACAGCATGTTAGCTGTTCAGATATCCGAGTTTCATTTTTCCGCTGATTTCAAGATTAATCTGCTGGCATACCATAAGGATTCTCATCGTTTACGCTGTTGCTGTGCGAGTACGTGAAGGGACATTCGTCGACGATTCCTTGAGATCAACCCCGAGCGAGCCGTCGTACATCCCCTCCATACCGTTTGAGAGATTGTATGGTTCTGTACAGAATACAGTATAACCTACAATTCATCCTTGGGCTAAAAATTTTTCCCATTCATTGGATTAAAAGATGCTGGTTTCTTTCAATTTTCTTCCATTGTTACTAAACATGATGAAACACTTTGACTGGCACCCCAAACTATACCGAAAGTGGAATACGTGACACGACGGCAGGTCATTTTGAAAATTCAATATACACTTTTAAACTTCCTCGGAACGAAAGCCGGAGTCACAGGGGGAAGGTGGGAACGAAACTTTTCCTAGCACGAACCGAAATCGGAACGTTTCCTCTTTCGTTCCAATGGGTTTTCGTTCAAAATATTTTCGTTCCACTTTCGTTCCGAGATTTTCATTCCTACTTTCGGTTTGGTTCCGCGAACCGAAACTATATTTGAACCCACTCTGAACCGTTCCGGAGCCATGACTTTAGTTTCGCTTAACATCCCTGGTCCCTAGGGCCGTTCAGATGGCACAACACACGACCAAGTAAGGGGTCACTCAATCTTTTCCAATTTTCAAGGCGACGTCACGCCCCTAGCCATCTTCATGGCTGGGTGCATGGCCAAGTATGGGGTCAAATAATATTTTTCCAGTCAGTCAGACAAGCAGCCGCAGCCATGTCTGAACGTGCTACTAACAATAAATCAAGTAACTAAGTCACTTGAATATTTTATTGAACTTCCTCGATTCCTTTGCGACGTGACGATTCCATTCAGAGCTTAATCACCCCCATAGGTACCCCTGTTGGGATACCTTCTAAATTTTTTTTTACTTTTTATTGTCTGATTGAT
This sequence comes from Ceriagrion tenellum, assembly GCA_963169105.1. Lineage (NCBI taxonomy): Eukaryota > Metazoa > Arthropoda > Insecta > Odonata > Coenagrionidae > Ceriagrion > Ceriagrion tenellum. Next base: position 42,217,747 of record OY720638.1, read on the forward strand.
TATTTTATAATTGTGAATAACGAAAATTTACGTATATTTTTCTATGGCTTAAAAACGAACAAATGTCCTTGATTACAAAAAATTTCCATGTACATTCAAAGTTAAATTTACCAAAAAATATTTTATAGCAATTCGTTGGCATGATAATAGAGGCTATTAAAATTAGATAACACCTTGATACATCTCAAGCAGCATTTTTGATTTTAATTGTTACTTAACCCTCTACGCACAGAATTATGAAACATCAGCATGAAAAAAATTATAATACTCTAATAAGGGCCCTGTGGCGCAACGGATAACGCGTCTGACTACGGATCAGAAGATTCCAGGTTCGAATCCTGGCAGGGTCGTTTTTTGTCGTCCCGGTGGCGGCGGGGTAAAGTCTTCGCCTGCTACCCGAGGGTCGCGGGTTCGAGTCCCGCCAGGGCGGAATATTATCTGCCCAGGACATGGGTGTCTGTCTCTCGTCCGTTGTTACTGTTGTTCACCCGACATAAAATGGCCTAATGTGCTGTATTCGGGGCAGTGAAAATAAATAAATAAATAAATATTAGTTTTTAAGCCCTATTTTAGCATTAAAAATGCACTTGAACTGATAATAACGTGTATTTTAAATGCGACGCATTTGTATTTCGTATATTTAATTTAAATAATAGGTACTTTACATAATAATATTTACACAAGTTATACTTCGACATTACCTCCATAACGTACCTCTTTTTAAACTTTCTCAATTTTTTCTTCATATAACAGCTGAAATTATTTATTTCAGATCTCCACCAGGCACGCCATAGTCAGTGAATTGCGTCACACATTCATTTGTTTAAATTGTATGACAAACCGCCGAAAGAGACGCAACTTTCTACACACTATATCCGAAGCGTTACAATTCCGTCCAGCGCAGCAACTAAATGGAAAAGCCTCTTACTAGCGTTTAGGTTCCCGAAATGGTACCGACCCGAAAACCCGAAGGTAAGGGTTTAGGTACCAGAAAATATGTAAGAAGCCAATGATGTTGGGGCCCGTGAGAATTGCTGCCACTCGTCATAATTTTCTCCACAGAATTAAAAATCCTCGGGACAGTGGTTATACAATAATTTATACTGAAAGGACTTGGTGAGGGAATTCAGTCCCAGTTCCGGGTAAACACATCTGTAATGATTTCAACGATTTCAACCTCGCTTGTAGCCGGGACTACAAAACTACTGGTTCTGGTACTACAACTACTGGTACTTGTAAATACCATGGGTAGTAGTGACAATGTCGCGCATCCTCTCCCCCCTCTGCTCTCCCCTCCAAGTCGTCTACTACCGCTCAACACAGCTTGTTTCGGCGGTTAGAGAAGAAAAATAAATAAAAACCGTCATTGGAAATCCCAGAGTATTTTACTAGTGGTTAGGTACATATTTATAAAGCTGGCGTTATTGCGGTTTTAACAGTATAACTCAAACCTCTATCGCATCGTTAGTTTCGGAATTAGCCGAGGTTTACAACTTTTACAACAGCTCGTGTAAAACTCAACATAGAAACAATTTTTTCCTTCAGTGTATTATAAACATGTTTGGCTAGCTTATATCAAAATCTCTTATCCTTAAATTGTTATTAAGAGAATGGCGATGACATAAATTCGGGCCATCGGGTTTTGAGAGCCGAAAACAGGACCTTTTTTCAAAACAAATATTGTAGAAGTGGAGATAAGGATAGGAAAACAATTTTACACGCATTAGTAAACGCATAAATCATAATTCTGTCGTGTTCATTTAATTTCGTTAAAATCGGTTGACCCTATTTGAAGATACAGCGTCCTAAACACAACGGACTCGACTTTTGTAATGGACAGTAGAAAGCAGATATTATCTGCTTTCTACTAGCAGATAATATCTGCTTTCTCCTGAGCAGATGTGCTCTGAACAAAGGCAGAAAACAGTTGAAGCACAAACACAGTGCAGCACTCTATGCACAGATGATGAAACCTCGGAGATACGTACTTATAGCTCTGAACTGTTGATGTCTCCTTGTTCACATATATATGTAACTCGTTTTCAACGAAAATTGGAGTTACGCCACTTGTGCTCTGAGCCCCTCATATATCAATGATTTTGAAACTTAAAAAATTTGACTCGCTCGTCCATGGAGGTTTAAAGACGTACTTTTTCTACTCTACGTCGTCAAGTTTTACTCATTTCGCTCAAATATAAATAGCGGTTGAAAAGACTATTGTCGGCAGTGCCAAATTTTTTGCAGACTAGAAACGTAAAAAGAGGCTGATGAAAACTCCATCTCGTCTGGCCGACCGTACGAGGAGAACCGCGTTGTCGACGCACATCGTCTGGGAGCCGAACTCCCGTGAGGGCATATCCGCCGTAAAGAGCGGAAAGGATGAGATTAGGTGATGCTTCCCTGGGGCTCGCCGGCTTCGGGAACTCAAAACGAGCAGACTGCCTTCCCCGCCTTATCTCATCACGACGGAGCAACTGCGATCCTGCCGCCGAGAACGAAGAAAAACCATCCGCCGCACTGTGGGGCCGAAATACGAAAAGATGGACAAAATATGAAATACAAGTTCAATTAATGTAGAATTTGGTTTCTGAAGGTTTTCGAGATAGTAAACTACGAATATGAAGTCAGAAACACTCAAAATGCAACGGCTGACACAATCGGGTGGAATAAAAAAAGGCATTAATTTGAATAAATATTAGTGTTAATTCATTCTTGAGGTTGCCGACAAGGAATTGAACTGAAAGTTTCATAAAAGAAAATGGCCGACTCGATGAGACGCATTATGTCAAGTTCTGTTGGTCCGGTCCCTGGAAAACCTGATGACAGGCTCAGCAGCCTATCGGGATTCCAGGGACATACAGAATCGTCCGGCAGCAAAAAAAAAATCTTTTTCATATCCTTAAAAAAAAAATGTTTTTAACATTTCAACCCGAGTCGAAATAAACTTTATTTTTGGGATGAATATGGGAATGGGATATGATGAATAAACATTGAAACCCGAGTCGAAGTAAAACTTATTTTTGTGGAAAATTGATCGTTTTCATTTCAGCAGTAAGCATATATTCTACTCAATTTCGCACGAATGTTCGAAGTTTAAAGAAATTTCAATTGTTTTCCATCTGCTTGAACATTTCCCAGGAAAACTGAATTCAAATGTATATGCCAAAGGTAGATCCTTGCCTCCAATCCGTATAGAAGTACCGAATAAAGCGAAAACCAGCATACAAAAAAACTATTGAGATGTCAACTGACTCATGAGGCCACAGCGAGGAGGTTGGTGCTGAGTGATTAATTCTTAGCTGTGTAATTACATATATGTTATACAAATAGCAATCACTCACTATTGTATTTTCATGCTTCAATAATGCGGATTTTTACAAAAGTAATCGGTATTGATTAACAAAGAAATAATATTCCTATATTGATTTTTATCTCACAGAATCGATGTATCGATACATCGATTTGTGAGTGCTTATCACGCATGATTGTATTACAGGGCTAAGTAGTAACCATTTTACAAAAGTGATCGGCTTTGATTCACAAAGAAATGGTATTCCCATATTGATTTTTACGTAAAGAATCAATGTTGTGTCGATACATCGATTTTTGAGGTAAATAGGAGGTAAATAGTTATCATTTTACAAAAGTAATCGATTTTAATTAACAAAAAATGGAACTAACTTGTTCATAATCAAAACTGTGAACACTGCTGTATCGATTTAACATATTTTTTAGGGCATCGATATTTTTTAAGAAAAGTTATCCACAGGAATAACAGTATTTCTTGCCATTAATAATTCACCAGATTTACTTTTTACTGTGTGCATTACTTACTCGTACGGATGGGATTGTTAATCAGCCGCGTTCATCATCATTGGTCATTCAATCCTAAGATTAGTTAACTACAATGCAGCCCTTTCTGTCTCCCGAGATTCGTGTTCAAACGAAATTTTATTGTAATTCTCAATTTCCTATATCTACATATTATCTTACAAGCCACCTCAAGGGTGTTTGACAGGGGGTGATCTATCACTTACGTACACTACAGTGTAGCAATTAAATTTCACCGACATACACCACACAACGGGCAAGCCACAAATGCTGCAGAAACTACCAAACCAATCGACAATGCAACTATTAAAAACGTGACACGAGTCATGCAGGGAACATGCAAAACATGGTGTTTAATGGTCTCTTATCGATCGCGGGAAAAACAACATTTGAAACCTTTCTGTCCTCTAATCTATTTTCCTTATTTTATTCTCATGATCTGATCTGCATAAATTACCAAACCAATCGACAATGCAACTGAAAAACGTGACACAAGAGCCATACAGGGAACACGCAAATTATCGTGTTAATGGTCTCTAATCGATCGCGGGAAAAACAAAATTTTAAACCTCTCTGTCCTCTAATCTATTTTCCTCATTTTATTCTCATTATCTGATCTACTGTAGTATGTTGGAGTTCGTAAGTTCTCCCTTAAATCTACATTTGTGTAGATGATCTTCTCTCACCCATGCTACTTGTCTCTCCTATTCTCCTGGAAGTTCGCCAGGCAGTCGAAGGAACGTGCGCGGTTCTGATTTGAACTGGGATGAGTGCTGCATGCCTGGTGTGGAATCACCCCGTGCCACACACCCTGATGGTGGCTTACACGGTGTTTCGTAGATGTAGATGAAGTTGAGGATCTCGTTCCCTATTCTTTCTATTTCATTCTTCTAAGGCGTTTGTAGAAATTCATTCGGCTTATCTTAATCGCTGTCGAGATTTTCTCAAACTTTTGTACAACTCTTCGTTTCATCTTACATCTACATCTACGTACTACCCTGCGAGCCACCACGAGGGTGTGTGGCAGTGGGTAAATATCACCAAACATGCACTATTGACATGCAGCTACGATATTTAATCAAGGCATGCTAGATAATAGGGTCACATGGTTAGTATCTACATAATAAGAAAGGGATTAATGGTTGTTATTACATGCATCATGCACTACAGACTACTCTAACTATATTTCACCTACCTATCCCTTTGCTACGCTGCCTATTGTTCTCTCTTATAGAACGCGGGAAAAATGACATTTTAAATCCATCGGTACGACAATCTATCTCTCTAATCTTGTTAATATGATCAAACCTAGCATAATACGCAGGGGTTCTTAATATATATCTAACGTCATCTGTGAACAAATCGGTTTCGAATTCACTTCAAAGGTTTACCTAAATTTTAACCTGCGTTCTGATAGTAATTCCCATCCTAGTTCTTCTATTAAACTCGTAACACTTATATATTATCATAACGGCCTTTAACAAACCTAGCGGATCTCCTTTGCACGCGCTCTAATTCTTTTATCATACCTTCCTCGTACGGATCCCATATACTAGCGGCATATTCTGAATGAGGCCTGACAAGTGTAAAATAGCTTCTTTCTCTTACTCTCTCATCGCATTTGCCTAGAATCCTTTTTACGAATCCTAATCTACGGTTTGATTCACTAGTTATTTCCCTGATGTGTTTCCCCCATGACATGTCTTCAGTGATGGTGACCTAAGTGTTTAATAGATTCTATCTTAAGTTGATTGTAAACGAGTTTGTGGATACCTTTTTTTGAGTCCCAAGATCCTTCTTAAAAACTGCCTTTCTAATTTTTTTCTCTTTCCGAGAGTCCCTTTCTGGCTATTGATTCTGGGGCGTATGGGCATTCTGGTTTAACTATTGTGCTCAAGTGTTAGTTTTTGGCTTGATAGGATGGGAATTTGGTATTGTAAGTCTTCTGGCATAGTCTAAATACTATCTCCATCTTTATTTTCTTTACTTCGATCGCTGCCTTCCTGCTGATGAAAAGTGGTTAGAATCTCATCTAGGTACTTAGACTTCTGGATCCTTTTAAGGTAGTCTGAGCGAGATATCGTTTCACCTAGAAATCAATGAATTTGGTCTCATTTTACAGAAAAAATCTCATACTCCCAAAACTATCAAAATATCAGCCGCTTCCTGCTCTACTTTCCGAGATATTTGTAAAAAAATTACATCCATTTCCATTGCAGATGGTACGTGTATGCACTCCAGAGAGACCTTATAGAAAATTTTTTCATAGCTATGTGAAGTAGGGCATTCGATGAGAACGTGTACAGCATGGACCCACATGTTTTTGTGCCTCCCCTCAGGTTTTTAACTGTACGTCCTTCAATCTGTGGAGATGGCAATGAAATGTCCAACTGTTGTAAAGCTTATTTTGATATTCGGGATTCAGTAATGCCTTCATTTGTGCTTCGAGTTCTAAAATAGAAGTGATGTAAGGAGGCATGCAATACGCACTAACAAATATTATCTTGTGAGGAAGGAACTAGGATAAAATCCGAGCATGTTGTAAAAACGCTTTACATTTACATCTACTTATTACCAAGTAAGCCACCACAAGGGTGTTTGGTAAGGGGTGACTTATCACCAACATGAACTACAGTGAAGAATTTTACTTTCACCAACAAGTACCACACTACCGGCATACCACAAATGCTACAGAAACCACTAAAATAATCCTTAATTTAACTATGATAGCGTGATACAAGAGTCATGCAGGGAACGTGCAAAAAATGTGCTAGAACTACTCGGCAGATTTAGGAACATGTATTAGGGGGCAGATGAATTAATCATCTGCACTACATCTACATCTACGTCATACCCTGCAAGCCACCCAAAGGGTGTGTGGCAGGGGGTGCTTTCGCACCAGGCATGCATGAATGATATGGTAGAACACCGACATTACACTAAAACCCGCGTACCACACATGCAAAGCGCCATTTAAAAATCTAATACCCAAGAAACATTCTATCTTCAATCGCTCCAACATGCAAGGGATACAAAGACTACTACTACAGATTCAAAATATCATGCGTAAATAAGAACATCAATATTTACATCATGCATAAATAAGTGAGTAGAGAACATAATGAGAAACATTTACTGCCTGCCTATTGTCAATACTCGAACTATTCATGACGACGATCACAGCTGTTATGGTCCCGAATGGTACGCGGAAAAAATGACATTTTATACCTATCGGTTCTACAATCTACCTCTCTAATTTTATTGGCGCGATCTAATCTGCCGTAGTACGAAGGGGTTAATAGTATTTTTTTAACGTCGTCAGTAAAATGATTGTCCTGAAATTTATTTAGGAGGTTAAGCCTATAATTTAATCTACGCTGTGATGGCGATTCCTATCCTAATTCTTCTAACAGTCCAGACACACTAGCCAACTTATCGTAGCATCGTTTCACAAACCTAGCTCCTCTTCGCTGTACGCGATCTAACTCTGATATCAACCCCGTTTCGTATGGATCCCATACACTAACGGCATATTCCAGATGAGGCCTAACGATTGAAAAATAACAACGTTCTCTCACTTTCTCATCACATTTTCCGAGTACTCTCTTGATAAAGCCTAGCTTCCTATATGCTTGACGGCATATTTCCCTAATATGTTTTCCCCAAGATAGGTCGTGAGTAATTGTGACCCCTAAGTACTTATATTATACATATTACCCTGAAAGGCCATTGTGGTCAGATCAGATGTGATAGAAGCAGTGTGATCATTGAAATCCATGGAGAGGGCATTTGCTATGCTGGCCAATGCTATAAGCTGCAGCCAATCCGCCATCTTCGTTGAACCTCTTTTTCCTATTGGGCTTGCGGGCTAACGCTCTAATTTTGCAACTTTACTATGTTTTCCATCGACAACTGACTAGAAAAGTGCATAAACTCTCTTTTTAACATGCATTCTCCGTACATATTTTGTTTATTTTTTTAAATCAATAACAATCCACTTTCCCGGTTAAAATTATTGTAAAATCAAGTAGAATCCCTTGCACTTCTACCGAATAAGGTAGGTTTTGCTGAGTGTCAGAGAATTTCTTCCCGGTCCACTACACATTCAGGGGCCCATACCCCTCCAGTATATCCTTTATCACCTCAACATACGATATACCCTTCTTCACCCCGTCCATGAAACTTATTCTCTTTCTTCCTCTTCCCCGCTTGCCCGACATCCTTCCCTCTTATCACATTCTTGAGCAACCCATCGCCCTTTATACCAACCTTCAGCCATCTACTCTGCCTATCCGGGATTTCATTCAGAAGTTTCCTTTCCTCGCTCACCGTCTCAAACACTTCCTCGTTAGTCTTCCTTTCCGTCCACCTCCCTTCTCCATCCTTCTCCGCACCTCGAAAGCCCTCAGCCTATTTTCGTCCTCCCTTCTTAGGGCCCATGTTTCAGCACCATACAACGCTACGCTCCATATCAAGCTCTTCACCAGCCTCTTCTTCACATCCTTGCCCATAGTTCCCGTCGTCAGTTCCCTTCTACGACTAAACGCCTCCTTAGCTATCGCAATTCTCTTCCTTATGTCTTTACTACTCTGTCCATTTTCCCCTAGCGTACTGCCTAAGTAATTAAAATGCTCTACTTGCTCCAGTTAGTGTCCTCCAACTTTAGTCACAAGCCTAGCTCTCTTTGTCCCTGAGAATCTCATTACTTTTATTTTCTTATGATTTATCTTCATTCCGAATATCCCGCCCTGTATTTCTAAAGCATCCACCAAAGCATGCAGTCCCTTCGAAGGTCCACTAACCAATGCCTAATCGTCCACGAATCTAACCGACTTTATCAGATCCCTCGCACTATGTAACTAATATAAGTTTCAACATTTACTTGCATTACATATCAAACAAATGGTGGGTTTTCTTGATTCAAATCTGCTAATTCGTCCATTCCCTCGAGCTATCCGAAGGAAAATAAAGAAAGAGTAGGAATGAGCAATATGGTTTTTATTCTCGTTGACAGGCATCAGTGAGGTGACAGAGTGCCCTCTCCATACACCTCACGTGTAATGTTTTGGGTTTTTCTAAGTGGAAGAATATTGACGTGGAACTCACCTGGATATCGCTGCCAGTATTTGTGATCGTAAGTCGTGGTTATAAAATGTTAAAGAAAGATAATTTCAGAACGTTTAAGAGTGGTCTAAAAACTTCTTTTCCTGTCTTCCAAGTATCAAGCATGAAATAAGACGCTGAGGGCATTTGGATAGATTTTCCTTTAATTCCTTAGCTTTTGTTCCCCTGCATAGTTGGCCATGCCCATCTGTTTTTCACAATATACATCATTGTCTTAGTCACGGGAGTGTGCAAAACTTAGCGTCTCGCAATTTTTATTGCCCTTTTCCTCCATATGTCCGGATATATCGGAGTACAAATGCTCGTTTGGAAGAAAAAGCCAAGGTGCATAATATTACAATGTATTTAATATTAATATACAGTGCACAACATTTAATTAGAACGCGTTCATTAATATTTATTTCATAGGTAAATTAAAACATTTTTACACGCTCGGAAAAACACAAGAGATTTATTCAAACGAAATAATTTATGGAAAGAACACTGAAATTTCAGTCAGTTGACCGTGGGGTCATGCTGTTGCTAATTATTCTCTAGTGTCGAGGCAAGCGGGCGAGGAAGGTGCCCGGCGTCCCGCTGAGATGAGTCCCTAGACGGGAGGGATATGAGAAAATGTTCATGGAACTCGTAACGGGAAAGAATTTCCCTCCGCGAAACTCCGGCGCGAAAGGGTCTACACGCTTAGGTGAGCATTTAATTGCAACCAAGAAGTATAGAGACTAGAGTATAGTCTCCATCATTGCAACTTTCACTGCAGTGCACCATGTAGACGCCCTCTCATCAATTAAGTGACGAGTACACTTAAGTGGACTCGGAGACCCATAATTAAGTGGACTAGAGTGATATCGATAGTGTTCCATCGAGGTGGTCGAGGCCTCGTCATCGATTGGTCGAGGAGTTTCGATAGTCATACGCATCATACTTGTAGTTACATTATTTGAGGAGTTGAGTGTTTATTCTTATTTAGTTTGTTCTGTTGTACGTATTTTGTAATCACCAAAATAAACTCAAACACCCGCGAAATGCAATGTTCTTGCCATGACTCTAGCTGGGACTTCGGTAGATTTGATTTCTGCGTGTAGACGCTCGTCTGCATTTAAGTGTTGCTTTTAAGTAAACTGTAATTAAATGCACATGCAGTGTAGATGAGGCATTAGGGGTCCAAAATTTCACCCAATCATCAATCAAGTGAACCAGTCACTGAATTGATGAGAGGGCATCTACAAGGTGCACTTAAAGTGAAAGGTGCAATTAAGGAGGAACCTGCGCTTCGAAATACTGTTTTCATATGATAAACATTATTTGAGTTGATGAGTTAATTCAGATTTAAAATGCTTGCTTATATTTATTTAGAGCTATTGAGAAGAAATAATGGTAAGATATCATGGTAAGTGTGCAAAGCGAAACTTTTACACTTCTAATGTAAACTAAAGGTTATATTGACTTCAGCAGTAGCAGATATTACTTTAACAATTAAAGTCAAGAATAATTAATGAATTGAGGACAGGGAAAAAATATTTTCAGGTGAAAAAGATTTCAAAATATGTATTTAAGGTTTAATTTTGAAATATAATGCAATAAAAACTTATATCGGCATAAACCCTTTCGCGCGGGAGTTTCGTAGAGGGAAATGCTTTCCCGTTACGAGTCTACTGAACATTTCCTCACCTCTGTGCGAAGCTCTCTCACGGCGTCGAAAGGCAGAGAAGAAAGGCGGGAGGAAAGGTATGTACTGGGCTGTAACCTAGACCCTTGAGAAGGATTAAAAGCCTCCAAGGCAGGGTGACCCCACGGTCAACTGAATGAAATTGAAGTGCTCTTTCCAAAAAATATTTGTGGCATGCATAAAACATTGGAACATAAAAACGAATTCCTTGAGTTTTGCTGCGCGTGTACAAATTTTAAACGTTTTTCTAATGTTTATTTTGACTGATTTAGTGTACTTACCACTAATTATGAGTTCGAATTTTCTGCTTCTCAAAGTGAAAAAAAAAATACTCAACCTCCTTTGCCAGCCGGGCTTTCGACCGAGTGCTAGGCTAATGCATACGGTATACACATACGTCATTCCCGGCAAACTAGCCAAAGGGTGTGTGGCAGGGGTTGCTTCCACACCAGGCATGCATGAATTATAGGCAAATCACCGAAACTACATTGAAACCAGCGTATCACACATGCAACGCGCCAATAAAAAATTTACTAACAAAGAAACATTCCATCGTCAATCGTTCCAACATGCAAGGCATATAAAGACTACTACTACAGATTCAAAATATCGTAGTAGTATTTAGGTGAATAGGGTGCTTCGACGACTGAGGTCATTCGCATTCAAAATATCATGCATAAATAAGAACATTAATATTTACATCATGCAGAAATAAGAGCGTAGAGAATACAAAGAGAAAGATCTACTGTCTAGCTAATTTCACTATTCATGATGACGATCACAGCTGTTTTGGTCCCGAATGATACTGAGAAAAAATAAAATTTTATACCTATCGGTTCTATAATCTAGCTCTCTAATTTTATTGGCGCGATCCTATCTGCCATAGTACGAGGGGGCTAGTAGTATGTTTTTCACGTCGTCATAGAAATGTTTTTCCTGAAATTTAGTTAAGAGGTTAAGCCTATAATTTAATCTACGCTGTGATAGCGATTCCCATCTCAATTCTTCTAACAATCCAGACACACTAGTAAACTTATTGTAGCATCGTTTTCACAAACCTAGCTCCTCTTCGCTGCACGCGATCTTATTCCGATATCAACCCCGCTTCATAAGGATACCATACACTGGCAGCATATTCCAGATGAGGCCTAACGATTGAAAAATAACAACGTTCTTTCACTTTCTCATCACATTTTCCGAGTATTCTCTTGATAAAGCCTGGCTTCCTGTATGCTTGACCGCATATTTCCCGAATATCTTTTCCCCAATTTGTGTCGTGAGTAATAATGACTCCCTAAGACTAAACAGATTCGGCGTGGATAAATTCCGTATTATTAATTCAGTAATTCCTACCTGGCCTATTTTTCTTTTTCCAAAAGCTGACTGCAACTCACTTTTTCATGTTCAGTTCCATCTTCCACTTTTCCCACCAAGCATGAATAGCATGTAGGTCGACTGTTACTTAGAATCTTCGGATTTTGTTGTATCCCTATACACAACCACGTCGTCTACGAAGATGGCTATAATATATACGTACAATTGATATAACTTCTGTGTCAAGTTCCGTACGAGGACGTCGTTTGTATGAACATTAGAATTCCGTTTGAAATTTGCTCTTACTAAGCAAAAAAAAGAAAAAAAACTTTAAAATTTTCATTTTTAGATCATGCAACTAGGATAGAACTACCCTCTGTACACGATCGTCAAGTAATTCTGTAATTCAGAAAATTACATTGTCGTCAGGGCCGTTAAATTTTAGTTTGATTGATAATTTACCTTGGGACAATTTATCAAATGCTTTTTAGAAGTCAAGAGAAATCGTGTCTTCTGGAATGTTCACCACCGGAGACTAAAATATCGTGAGCAAACGGTGCTCATTGAGTTTCGCAGAATCTTCCTCTCCCGAATCCGCATTGTGCTTTCATCAGCAAGTTCTGCATATCGAGATGTTTCACGACGGAGCTTGCAATTTAACGTTCAAGGACTTTGCATGAGATATATGTTAGGGATATCGGTCTGTAATTCGATGGCTGTTCCTTATCACCACTTTTAAATGTAGGCGTTTCTTCGGCAATTTTCTAGTCTTTAGGTACTACGTGTTCCTTGATGGATTTTCTAAATATTATCTGCTGGTAGGAGTCTATATCTGAAGCTGATTCTCTATACACGAGGGGAGGAATTTCTTCTGGACTGGGTGATTTATTTGGACGGAGCGATTTTAACAAATTTTCTATTCCACGACAACAAGGCTCAATAGGCAGCATAGTTTACTGGTAACGATCGTTAACCGTCACGGATGTATTGTGCAATGGCTTGTTAAACACGCGTTGGAAGTGGGAGTTTAATAAATTATCTTTGTCCGAGCTGTTTGTCAGTACTTCGCCATTATCACTTCTCAGTGGATTAACTGTAGATTTTTTCCTTGAACTTCCCTTACGTATGACCAAATTGCTTTTGGCTTATCCCGTAAATATTCTACAAGTGTTTTCCTCTGGAAATCCATGAATTCATTCCTAAATCCCTCCTTTATAGCGGCTTTGGATAACTTATATTTTTCAACAGTTGACTTGCGATCATCAGTGGATAAATCTGCACGGATTTTTCTCGTGTTGGCGTAGCATGCTCTCTGCCGCCTCATCAATTTTCTCACTTCCACGTCGTACCATCTCAGTTCACAGCTCTCTTTTTCACTTTACTTGGGATTAAATTTTTCATTCCTGAACGTGCGATCGAAAGAAAACCCTTACAAGCACCGTCCGTGCCTAACTTAAGTATTGATTCTTGGAAGACGGGTAAGGAATTTTTTAGATGAAATTTTAACCCTTCGAAATGAGCTGCTTTAAAAAGGTAAAATGTTTAATTCGTTTAAAGTTTTTTTTGACATTTAAGGACATTTGACATTTAAACAATTCATACATATTTAATTCTCCCTCCTGCTCTCGGACGGAACGGTCGTGCTCACCGAGCGCTCCCTAATCGGAAAATATGCGGTCAAGCATACAGGAAGCCAGGCTTTATCAAGAGAATACTCGGAAAATGTGATGAGAAAGTGAAAGAACGTTGTTATTTTTCAATCGTTAGGCCTCATCTGGAATATGCTGTTAGTGTATGGGATCCATACGAAACGGGGTTGATATCAGAGTTAGATCGCGTACAGCGAAGAGGGGCTAGGTTTGTGAAAACGATGCTACAATAAGTTTACTAGTGTGTCTGGATTGTTAGAAGAATTGAGATGGGAATCGCTATCACAGCGTAGATTAAATTATAGGCTTAACCTCCTAACTAAATTTCAGGAAAAATATTTCTCTGACGACGTGAAAAACATTCAATCAACCCCCTCGTACTACGGCAGATAGGATCGCGCCAATAAACTTAGAGAGCTAGATAGGAGAACCGATAGGTATAAAATGCCATTTTTTCCGCGTACCATTCGCGACCATAACAGCGGTGATCGTCGTCATGAATAGTGTAAATAGTGACATTACCTAGATTGTAGAGCTCTTTCTTTATATATTTTACGTTTGTTTATTTATTCATGAGATTTTGAATCTGTAGTAGTAGTCCTTGTACCCCTTGCATGTTGGAACGATTGACGATAGAATGTTTCTTGGTTAGTAGATTTTAATGAGCGCGTTGCATGTGTGGTACGCTGGTTCCAATGTAGTTTCCGTGTTCTGCCGTATTATTGATGCATGCCTGGTGTGGAAGCACCCCTTGCCACACACCCTTTGGGTGGTTTGCAGGGTATGACGTAGATATAGATGTAGATGTAATCTGGTGTTTACCCGCTCGCTGCCTACCTGGTCCGGCCACCCGCTGCTCAGTTCCTTGGAGCTGCAACCTTAGTGTAGTGACATATTAGTCGTAGTTTATTTCTTTATTCCTTCCAAGTTGATGGATTCACGTTAGTTTGTCTCTGTCGTTATATAGTAGGTCTTCTATTAGTGTTAGTTAAGAGTGAGTTGTGTGTGAGTTAATCTCTTCACTGCCGTGATATCCTATTACTAGGGCGGAACGGGGTTCGATGGTTTGGAGCAGGGTGGAAGGCATAAACCAGAGACTCCGTGTAGATTGTGGGAGCGTGGGAGCGGAGTACTTTGATCTCAGGCCGGTGCTGAATTCGTGTCGGGTGCCACTAAATCGTTCAGGTGTCCACTCAGGTGCCACTAAATCGTTCAGGTGTATGAGGCATCACAGGAGGTAGCGAGCAGGATATTGAAGCATACTCGTAGGCCTTTTTTAGGACAGAGAGTAGGGTAGTGAGTAGGTCAAATAGTGGGCTATTAAATAACTTGCCATTCACCAGGATAGCAAAGAATAACTAGTTGATCAGACAACACAGTATAGGTTTAGCGGGACGGAAGAAAGCACAGAAAAAGGAAAAACATATAAATCAAAACAACACCCATGAATTTCCAAACGGTAACTTTTCCAATAATTTAGAAAACAGAAACCCCACAAATACAATAAGCAGACGTATTGAAATAGAGGAATTTTCAGTAGTGGTTGTTAATTGTCGTAGTTTAAGAAGCAAGATACCTGAATTCCATCACCTTATAGAGAGTACTAATTCCGACATAATTATAGGAACGGAAAGTTGGTTAACAAGCGATATTGCTGATAGTGAAATTTTTCCAGTAAATTTTAGGGTATTCAGGAGAGATCGAGAGGGTCGACCGGGAGGCGGAGTATTTATCGCAGTTAAGAACGCATTAGTCAGCAAAATAGAAGTGATTCCCGATTATATAATAGAAAGTGTATGGTGTTCCATTCAATGTGCTAATTCGAAAGTAATATACGTTTGTGCCTACTATAGACCACCCCATTCCGATGTACACTCAGTATTAGAACTCGAGAAACAGATCAGGTCCATTAATTCCCATAGTAACGAACGACAGATTATTGTAGGTGGAGATTTCAATACACCATCGATAGATTGGAAAACATGTAGTCATAAGTCTGGGGGAGGGACAAAGAAATCTGCGAGTCATTTCTTAACCTGTTTGCATCATACGCACTACATCCAATAGTAAATTTGCCTAGTAGAGGGGAAAATGTTCTCGATTTACTTGCCACAAACATCCCTGAAAAAGTTATTAAAGTGGAAAATGCCGATGGAGTAAGCGACCACAAGGTAGTACACGTTAAACTTTCCCTCAATACTGAAAAAAATTTTAAATTAAAAAGAAAGATTTACCTTTTTACTAAAGCAGAATTTAACGGATTTAGCCGTGACCTAAAGACTTCTTTTGAAAAATTTGCGAACATCAGCAAAAATAGTGATACAGACAAGACATGGAGAGAGTTCCTCGAAATTACGCGGTTACTTGTCAACAGATATATACCTCATAAGTATAAGAGTGAGAATAGGGAACCAAGGTGGTACAACGCGGAGGTTAGAAAATGTTTAAAACGCCAACGAGTTAGCCACGCGAAACTAAGAAAAATTAAGAAAAATGCAGCTAATAGCGACCTAAAAAATACTTTCGAACATTATAAAATTTGTAAATCAGCCGAAAACAGCCCTTAGAAAAGCGTTTAGTGAATTCAAGAGAAAAGTACTCGGAGAGCACCTAGAGGGATCTCCGAAGCATTTTGGTCATATGTTAGGGAAGTACAGGGAACTAAAAAGACAACGGTTAATTCCTTGAAAAACGATAGGGGCGAAATAGTAACTTCCAGTTTAGATAAGGCTAATTTGTTGAATTATTTTTTTAGAGCGTTTTTAATGAATCTAAGCGTAGTTTGCACGAAACCATACCAGACCGATTTCAACTACCAATGCCCCCGATCGATATATCTTGTAGCGGAATCGTATCCTTACTGAAAAACAGTAGCCCGAACAACTCCTCAGGTCCTGATGAAATTCCGGCTCGTGTGTATAAAGAATTAGCTCTCGAAATGGCTCCGTTTCTTAAAGCAATATTTAATAAATCCCTCGAAGAACACGCGGTTCCCAAAGACTGGAAGATAGCAAACGTGACCCCAATTTTTAAAAGCGGCGATAGGGAACAGCCATGTAATTATAGACCAATATCATTAACGTCACTATCATGTAAAATTATATAGTATATAATAGTTACATCAATAATGGGACACCTCGACAGCCAGGATTTATTGATACCAAACCAGCATGGGTTCAGAAAGGGACAGTCTTGCGAAACTCAATTAGGTCTTTTTGTTCATGATATTTTAGTTTCCGGAGAATGTAACGTACAGGTAGTCGCAGCGTTTCTTGACTTTAGAAAAGCGTTTGACAAGGTTCCCCACTGTAAGTTCCTCGCCAAGTTAGCATCATACGGAATAGACAGTAATATAGTAGGCTGGATAGGAGACTTCTTGCATGAACGCGTTCAAAGGGTGGTATTAGATGGTGTCAGCTGCGATGGCAGGCAAATGCGATGAGAGAGTACGAGAAAGAAGCTATTTACACTTGTCTGGCCACATATAGAATATGCCGCTAGTATATGGGATCCGTACGAGGAAGGTATGATAAAAGAATTAGAGCGTGTGCAAAGGAGACCCGCTAGATTTATTAAAGGCCGTTATGATAGTTGTATAAGTGTTACGAATTTAATAGAAGAACTAGAATGGGAATTACTATCAGAACGCAGGTTAAAATTTAGGTTAAACCTTTTAAGTAAATTCGAAACCGTTTTGTTCACAGATGACGTTAGATATATATTAAGAACCCCTGCGTATTATGCTAGGTTTGATCATCTTAACAAGATTAGAGAGATAGATTTAAAATGTCATTTTTCCCGCGTACCATAATAGAGAACGATAGGCAGCGTAGCATAGGGATAGGTAGGTGAAATATAGTTAGAGTAGTCTGTAGTGCATGAAGCATGTAATAGCAACCAATAATCCCTTCCTTATTATGTAGATACTAACCATCTAGCTGCATGTGACCCTATTATCGAGCATGTCTCTATTAAATATCCTAGTTGCATGTCAATCGTGCATGTTTGGTGATCTTCACCCCCTGCCACACTCCATCGTGGTGGCCCGCAGGGTATTACGTAGACGTAAGGAAAACTTAGCTTTAACTACCCTATGGTCGCTAATTTCCTCGACAGTGTCCATCTAAGTGACTTGATGTGGTATATTTGTAGCCAGTGAATGAAGAATATTATCTCCTATGTTACATGCGGTAGCAATCTGAAGTATTCCGTTTGATGAGAAAGTGTACAGCAGGGACTCACAAATGTCTTTATCTCTCCCCTGGTGTAATACTGTGTCTTCCAATCTATAGAGGGAACATTGAAATATATAATTTGTGAACGATTTTGGGAAGACTTCACTATCTGAAATATCGTCCATCAGCCAACTTTCTTGAACCAATAATAACGTTACCCTCCGTGGTGTGAACTAAATGGTGGAGTTCTAGAATTTTATATTTTAAACTACGGCAATCAACTACTGCTAAGACTATTGATTGAGAATTCTCATTATTGCATATCAGGAATCTTTCCAATTTGCTGTCATCTATTAAGCTATTCCTGTGCCCCTAACTCAGTCTACTCTTCACTGATTGACTCTCTGGAAATGTACATATTCCTACCCCACTAACTGACCTACTCTCTCGCCTGCCGTTGATACTAAACTCGACGGATATTCTCAAATATCCTGCGATGCCTTGTACGTATAATGGACACCCGAGCTATTTATTGGCACCCGACACGAATCCAGCATCGGCCTAAGGTCCAAGAACAAAAAAACGACCCTGCCAGGATTCGAACCTGGAATCTTCTGATCCGTAGTCAGACGCGTTATCCGTTGCGCCACAGGGCCCTTGGAGAAATTTCTGACGGAATAATGGGTCACTGCGCACTAATTGTAAAATAAAGTTCACGTCTGATTGTAATTGTATGGAAATCGTCTGATCATTGGTGAATTATTAATTTCATGTCGGAGGATTTGTTAAACTACATTGAATATAGCATTTCTACGGTATTTAATAATAAATAATAATAATAAACTTTATTCACGGGTAATTAAACCCAATTTCACTTGAAATACATAAAGTACATAAAACAAATAATGAGTTGTAAAAAGAATTGCACATACAATCAATTAACCTAAATCATGTAATATATAAAGGTCAGTTTCAATATAATACAATAAATAAAATAAAGACAAAAAATAAAAAATTCATTCATAAAAATACAATAGTCAAGATTTAACATTATAATTTCTTAAAATCTTGTCATCATAAATAATATAAAAATATAATAATATATACGCTTCAGACAAAAAAGAGAGAAAAAAAAAAATTCATTCATAAAAATACAATAGACCAGATTTTTCAATTTAATTTCTTAAATACTTATCATCATAAATAATGTAAAAAAAATATTTATATAAAAGGATAGGAGAGACATTAAAAATCTGTTAAAAACAAAAAAAAATAATATATATATACAATAAATACAGAGAAAAGAAGAAAAAAGAGAACATGTGTAGAGGATTTGTGGACCTTAATGTAAAAGCACGTATTGCATTACATTTATCAGTGTTTTTGCATTCAGTTTTAATCTTCACTCAATTGTTCCAACTCTACAAAACGATGGAAACTACGTTTCTGTCAAGGAATACCAGCTAAAACTGTGTTTCGCCACCGATTCACGTGAGTTATATCAAATATCTATTCAATAAAATATGATATTTGGTGCAGATGTCTGGTGAAATTCAAGTGATCATAAGCAAACTATTTCATGCCTTTAATACAACATACACCTGGGATATCTACTTTTAACTTAAAGTTTTCAAGTTAATAACTTCGAAAGCGCCAGCACTGGCGGGAGGGAGAAACGAAAATTGCATTAGCGTTAATAAAAACATGTTTCAACCGTTATTCATAGTATTTACACGATTTAGGACATATCGTGGACGCTCAAACAACATAAAAAATCTGTGGAAATAATACATATTCGGGTGTCCAATACGCAAATGCATAAGGTTGAATGACATTTGAAGCAAAAGCTATCACGAGTACAAAGCGGCTTCCTCATTTAATATCTAATTAAAATGCTAGATCAATGGTCCTCTACCAACATGTTTAAAAGAAAAAGATACATTTTAGTAAGATGTCAGGGGCAACTTGAAAAAAGGAGCGAAAGGACCAAATCGTTGAACTCGTTCCTTTTAGCGAACAAGAATGAAAGGAACGAGTCCAAGAAAGGAACAAAACTGCCCATTACCACAACAGAGAAGTCACTTGACCATTCCAGCGAGAACATGGGTAGTCACTGGTTCGCATAGACATTCATCCATATAATAATCTATTCATCATTAGTAGTTTTATAGCTAAAACTTAAGGTTGGACTATTTTTCACCAAGCAGCATTCATTTTCCACGAAAACTCTAGAGGTGAAACCAAACAAAATGTATCGCATCACATTTAGCAAAAAATACTTTTGATTGCCCTACTTTAAACGTCAGTTTCTGGAAAATCTACTTAAACCCTCCTCGATTTTTCTTAAGGCTCCCCGCGAGTTGATTCTCTCAAGAGCACATATCCTTATATCAATCACACTCTAGCAGGAAACTTTTCGCAGCCAAGGAAAAATTGCAAAGATCACACTCGGGCTGGGACTTCACCGAGGCGTGGATCATTGCATCGCATTCGTCATCAACACGTTGCAATGACCAGGGCTTCTTAAGAAAATGACTGGGTCAGTGAAGGTAAATTAGGAGATATTGAGACGGATAAGTCACCCTTTCTTTGGTGATTTCATCCGACCCATAGTGTTAAGGCATCAGACATGGGAATTTTCCTGGGTAATTTTGAAATAATCTGGCCACCTTGCTCTGGTGTACATTCAGATCGGCAATGTTCACCTTGCAATGAAGCTATTACGACGGAGAAAACTTGAACAAAAGAGATTTGGTCACTTAGGCTATATTTTTATTTTGAAGATTAGATGTAAATTGTCGTCATCCACCCCAAGCAACCATGAATAATGGCTGGATATTGGTTCAATATTGGCTCTAAATTGGCAGCATTGGCCTGGTATTGCCATTATTTAGCCAACATTGGTCCAATATTGGGAGCCAATATAGGTCCCTTGTCAGAAAGATCGCAGAAGCCAATGAAAGTTCATAATCAAAACCAAAATATGCACATTATATAATTCATAATGATACTCCATTTGGGAAGCTTTTTGAGCATTTAAGTCTGAATCAATGATTAACTTCTACTTATGTGGTCTATAGGATGAATGTTGGCTAACAATATCAAGCCATATTGGCTAACGAGATGAAGCCAATCTTGGCTAAATAACGTTAAATGTTATCATTTCGATATTGGCTCATTATTGGCTGATATTATTGGTATGAAAATGTCACATCGGCAAACAATATTGGGTGGCTGCTTGGGATATTACTGTTGAGCCTATTTTGTGAGTTATTTCTTGTTTTACCACTCTTTCCAATGTCAATCCCAATTTTGCAATCATACCGTATCTGCTTACTGTATCATTTGTGCATTTTCCATTGGTTTTAAACGTGTCTAAATCAGTTGTGTGTTTCTTTAGTATTAATGACAATATTTTGGGTGAATTGAAATTGTAAATTGATGCATATACATAGCTACCTGTAAGATGTAAAATAACTCCCATTTCTTAGTAATATAACACCGCTCTTGGATTATAATATCCTCACTTTCCACCAAAAAATAATCTCACCTTTTGTAGGTCTCTATTCACTAAACATGATGAATACTTAGGTATGTAAATTTCTTTAAATCGTTCGTCTCTTTGTTGGATATTTTCCTTCTTTCCATAAGATATGTGGGGAAGTTGGTACTACACTAATAAAGGAGTGCTTAGTGCAGGATTTTAGTTTGCACATGGCCCCTCAATCCCCATTGACGGCCTAGAGAAAGGAAGTTAGTAATATTTCATCAGAAGAATTCACAGCAGTCATTCGCCGGGAGAAAGTGAAATCCTACTCGGTAATATTTCATTAGAACACTCAAATATTGGTTTCTCCCCATCGGCGGCCGTTGATTAGAAAAAAATAATATAATATCAGGCTGTAAACAGTCCTGTTCCCCTAACCCTCAAAGACTGTAGTAATATCAATTCAATCATCTAAGTTCCTTATGGTGATTCAAACCTGCAAAATGTCAAATGAAAAATAAGCGAGCGAACTACTCTGCGACACACTATGCCCATCACCTAGACACAACACAGAAATTCACATAAATCAACACCTCTCAAGGAATGTGAACAACCACAAACCCCAGTTTTTCAGGTTAAAACAATCAGTCCACCAAACATCTTTTCAACCATCAAACCTTCTTATGATCTAAACTATTTAAGAAAATGGTTTAATTCAGACAATCTCGTTATGAGTGTGCATAAAACGAAATATGTATGTTTTAATGTTTGTAATTGTTTCACATTTGATTGGGATCTAATATACCATGATGTAAACTGCAATCCTGATTCATGTTGTGCTCCTGTTGTAATGTCAGCAGCATGTTGTCCTCCTGTTGAACGTGTCAGCAGCATAACTTATCTCGGTATAACTGTAGACCAAGCTTTAAAGTGGACGCAACACATAGCCTCTGTAACAAAAGTGTTGCGGTATACGTTAGCAAAATTTTATCTGCTCCGTAACAAATGTCCATTAGAAAATTTGAGATTGTATTACAATGCATTAATAAACTCTAAATTAACTTATGGCTTGATTGCATGGGGAGGAGCTTATTTTAACTCTATTAAGCCAGCTATTATCTTGCAAAAGAGGCATATCAGGATAATGCTCAATAAGAATCGTCATGAGCCATCCTTTCCACTATTTCAACATTGGAAATTCCTCCCACTTAGGCATTTGTACGTGTATAAAGTACTTATGTTAGATTGTTTTTTTCTGAGGAGTGGTGCTAAAATTCCTGTCTCAAATAGGCCAGGTTTATGGAATTTTCGCAGTATATTGACACCCTTGCCGAGGCCCAAATTGTCTCTGTACAGGCGAAGTTTTTTATATATTGGGCCTAAAATGTATAACATACTACCTTCTGAGTACAAATGTGCACCTAATCTTGCTTCTTTTTTAAAAGATGTTAAAAACTGGCTATTTACTTATGAAAAAATCGAAGATATATTTTGCTAAATAAAATTATTATTTTTGTAAACATACTTGTTAAAAGGAATTCATTTGAAATGCTGGTATATATAATTTTTTTTCTTGTTCTAAATGTAACAATGTATGGTCGTAGTTCTAATTGATGGTAACCTCAACACAGGTTCGCCTTATAGGTTACCTAAAGCTCCAAATATCTGACTATGTATTCTTTGTATTTTTTTCTGTAATTATTCTTTTGGAGCAATAAACATTATTATTATTATTATTAAGAAAATAAAGTGCAAGGCTCCTTGCATGCACCTCCTCTCCTCTGGCGCGTCCGGACCTTCTCAGCTCTACTACACGGCACCTCGTGCGTCGTGACGACGCCCCGTGGTCCATGATTTCTCTTACTTTCGCAACCGTGGACCTGTCGATGCTGTTCCCCCCTCACCATTAACTCCAACAAAACAATGGGTAAAGAAAAACTTTCCCTCGATAATCGTCCTCTAATATTCGGATTAGCGTGGTTACTCGTGGCAGGCTGTCGACACAATGCCCCCCGTCCAACTCCTAGCTCATTGTCAGTGTGGTAACTCGTTGCAAGCCATCTAAACAATTAAAACCCCATCGGCTCATCTGCCGCTCCTTTTAAAGTTACTCGCTACGGCATATTGTTATCCTTCTGGAAATTTCTTGTGTGTGCGAGATTTCTACGTATTGTTAAACTAACATAACATAAATCAATAAATCGCGCGGGTATATACGCGGTCGGAATTTCCCAGCGCGTACCAACAAATATGGAGAATGTGCCCTATTTAATATATTAAAATATACTTGGAATGCAGCATGAAACTATTAAAAATATATCATGACATGGACAAAACATCCGCAGAAAGAAACCAGCCCACACCGTAGTAAAACAAATCACCCAACCGCGGATAACGCGTCGAACATGCAGTTCAACATGTCCAAAACCAGAATATGAGTACGTTACAATACTTAAATCTCAGTATGGAAATTTCTCTTAGAAGAAAGGTTGCCTTGAAGAAATTGCTTCTTGATAGCAGTAAGTTGCTCAAATAAACAAGACCTGGAAAAGAGCCAATGCAGAGTCTAGGTGGTATAACGCGGAGGTTAGGAAAACATTAAAGCACCAGAGAACATGTCATGCTAAGTTGAAAAGGGCAAAAATAAACAAATCCACCGAAGAACTATACACAGTCACCGAAAATTACAAAATATCTAAACTCTTAGCAAACAAAGCGTGCCGAAGGGCGTTAGCTGATTTCAAAAGTAAAATACTGGGAGAACACTTGAACGATAATCCCAAGGCATTTTGGTCGTATGTTAGGGACACTCAAGGAAATAAATCGACAGTCCACACGCTTAAGAACATCAAAGGGGAAAAGCTAACCAACAGTCTACATAAATCGTATTCGTTAAACTCATTCTTTCAAAGCATTTTCACTACTAGCACACCAAATCTTTTCGATCCGCAGCCAGTTCGTTCCCAAATTTTATGCCTGAAATTATTATAAATTGTCGCGGCATATAACGTCAGCTGAAAAATATAATATAATATAAAAACCCAAACAAATTCCCCGGTCCAGATAAAATTCCTGATCGCGTATATAAAACATAGGCATCAGACATAGCGCTTTTCTTAGAATTAATATTTACCAAATCATTAGTCGATCACGTAGTGCCTAAGGCCTGGAGAGTAGCAAATGTCACACCTATAACCACAAGCGGCGATAGAGAAGACCTTAGTAACTACAGGCCTATTTCTCTCACATCCATTTCGTGTAAGGAATTTGAACACATAATCGTAAGCTCCATTTTGAGTAATTTAGATAGGGAGGAATTATCAATAAATAACCAACACGGATTTCGAAAGTGTAGATCTTGAGAAATCGAATTGGGTCTCTTCGTTCATGACATCTTACTCTTGGGTGAAAATAATGTTCAAGTTGACGGGATATTCCTCGATTTTAAGAAAGCTTTCGATAAGGTACCTCGCAATATGTTACTCTCAAAGCTAGAAGCATATGGAATAGATAACGACATTATTATATGGATTAATCAGTTATTTCATGGGCGGGAACTAAGGGTGTCATAGATGGTATCATGTCAAATACAGTTAGTGTCACATCGGGTGTTCCTCAGAGAAGTGTCATTGGTCCACTTTTATTTCTCTTGTTCATAAATGATATTAGCAACGTCGTTAAAAGTAAGCTTAGAAAGCTCGCAGACGACATGGTTGTGTATTGGGATATTACCAATTCCGAAGATCGAGACTCGTTAACAATCGACCTACTTCCTATTCATGCTTGGTGCGAAAAGTGGCTGATGAAACTGAACAAAAAAATGTGCGTTGCAGTCAGCTTTTGGAAAAAGAAAAATAGGCCAGGTAGGAGAATTAAAAATACGGAAATTATTCACGCCGAGTCTGCTAAGTACTTAGGGGTCAATATTACTCAAGACATATCTTGGAGAAAACATATTGGGGAAATATGCGGCCAAGCACTCAGGAAGCAAGGCTTTATAAGAGGATACTCGCAAAATGTGATGAGAAGTGAAAGAACGTTGTTATTTTTCAATCGTTAGGCCTCATCTGGAATATGCTGCCAGTGTAGGGGATCCTTATGAAGCGGGGTTGACAGCAGGATAAGATCGCGTGCAGCGAAGAGGAGCTAGGATTGTGAAAATGATGCTACAATAAGATTTCTAGTGTATCTGGATTGTTAGAAGAATTGGGATTGGAATCACAGCGTAGATTAAATTATAGGCTTAACCTCTTAACTAAATTTCAGGAATAACATTTCTCTGACGACGTGAAAAAAATACTACTAGTCCCCTCGTACTACGGCAGATTAGATCGCGCCAATAAAATCAGAGAGCTAGATTGTAGAACCAATAGTTATAAAATGTAATTTTTTTCTCAGTACCATTCGGGACCAAAACAGCTGTGATCGTCGTCATGAATAGTGACATTAGCTAGACAGTAGATCTTTCTCTTTATATTCTCTACGTTCTTATTTCTGCATGATGTAAATATTAATGTTCTTATTTATTCATGGTATTTTCAACCTGTAGTATTAGTATTTATATGCCTTGCATGTTGGAACGATTGACGATAGAATATTTCTTGGTTAGTAGATTTTTAATTGGCGCGATGCATGTGTAGTACGCGGGTTTCAATGTAATTTCGGTGTTCTGCCGTATAATTCATGCATTCCTGGTGTGGAAGCACCCCCTGCCACACACCCTTTGGGTGGCTTGCAGGGTATGACGTAGATGTAGATAAGACCTCGATCTCTCCCCTGAATCTATCCTCCTGGGTGATGTAGCGGAGTCAAGTGTTTTGTGTCGCCAGTTTGTCACTAAGCAGATAATTCTCTTCGTCCGAGGCCAAAAAGATTTAGGTAAATATAGCGAGCACTTGGAAATTATCTTCGAAACAGACATACGATCATTACGAAGCTATTATCGTTTTGATACAGCAAACCCAACATCTACTCGAGAAAGTGGAATCGGAAACTTTTATTCTTGCCAGAAAATATTTTCTCTATAAACCGTAAGAAAAACAACTAAATCAGTCATTTTATTCATATTTTAGAGGCATAAATTAAATGTGTCTCGATTTATCAGCGAGAAAATTTCGAGAATTCTCGAACCTTTTTGTCGAGAGTTAAAGTTTGCATTACATTCTATTAATGGCAGAAATGGATGAAATATGGAAGAAAAGAAGATGTTATATTTTATATGAATACCATTTTCGTAAATATCCCTCAAAATGATCCTTCTAACTACATAGTTAGCATTGAAAAATTAGACAACTACCTTCATTCTCTCCAGGTTCTCCAGGAAGGACATAATATATGTTTGGATAGCTGCTTCCTCAAGTAACAGAAATACTCCCGTTATTTCGTCGATGTAATTCTTTTTCGGGTATGAGTTTTGTTTTAAATGCATCGAGCGAATTTGGAAAAAATATAAAATTCCTAATGGAAGGACGCATTATAATGATATATTTGGTTTATGCCTGTTTCCACAAGTGCGACGACGACATTACACCTCAAAATCAAAGAATTTGGTCTCATTTTAATGAAAAATATCTCATCCTTCCAAAGGTAAAAAATATCACTTATATACTTACTAGTACCGAAATACTTCTGGAGATTTTTGAAAAAATATACCAGCAATTTTACGTGGGAAATTGTATCACTCCAGAGAGAGCTTATTTTTTTTTAATGAGGAATTTTCAACACCTATATCTCGTCAAAAAACTAACATTCAGTGTTTTGTATGATTTATCAACTATTTTTTTAAAAACCATTGTGTCAACGCAGTATTGTTTTCAGTATCACAAAAAACCGTGAAATTGTGAGGGACTTATGAACGTACAGCTCGAAAAAAATGTGCCAAGTTAAGAGACTTACGTAGATACTTTTATTTAACTTAAAATTTCAGTCATATAAAAGTGTATTAGAGCACTTTAGTAATGCAATATATAATTCATGCTTCCTACGGCTGCTGAAATTAAAAGGCATTATTCGCATATAGTTTCCATTATGGCTAGGTAACTATCTCGCAACCTACCCCAAGCATCATTGGGTTCGGCTCGAATTATGAGGGAGATCCTCTTCTTTCCCCGAATTTTTCTGCTCCGTCTGGGTTTGCAAGACAGTGGGTGCGAAATTACCTCAGCCGTCGAAGCACATAAAACTAAAATCCTTATACTAGACGCTTTTCGAGGTAAAACCGGTTGCAGTTGAAAATAACTTGAGGAAAAGTGCAAAGTTTTTATCAATCTCAATCGACATTAAGGTAACATGATCTCAATAATAAAGGTGAAACTTCAGTAGCCGTAAGCGAAAACGGTTTGTTTACAGCTATTTTTGTTTCACCAAAATTCTTTTTCCTCATAAAAAATTCCTTTTGTTTTTATCTACATCTACATCTACGGGATACCCTGCGAGCCACCACGAGGGTGTGTGGCAGGGGGTGAAGATCACCAAACATGCACTATTGACATGCAACTAGGATATTTAATGGAGACATGCTAGATAAGAGGTCCACATGCTGCTAGATGGTTAGTATCTACATAATAACAAAGGGATTATTGGTTGTTATTACATACATCATGCACTACAGACTACTCTAACTATATTTCACCTACCTATCCCTTTGCTACGCTGCCTATTGTTCTCTCTTATGGTACGCGGGAAAAATGACATTTTAAATCTATCGGTACGACAATCTATCTCTCTAATCTTGTTAATATGATCAAACCTAGCATAATACGCAGGGGTTCTCAATATATATCTAACGTCATCTGTGAACAACTCTGTTTCGAATTTACTTAAAAGGATGAACCTAAATTTTAACCTGCGTTCTGATAGTAATTTCCATCCTAGTTCTTCTATTAAGCTCGTAACACTTATACATTTATCATAACGGCCTTTAACAAACCTAGCGGATCTCCTTTGCACGCGCTCTAATTCTTTAATCATACCTTCCTCGTACGGATCCCATATACTAGCGGCATATTCTGAATGAGGCCTGACAAGTGTAAAATAGCTTCTTTCTCGTACTCTCTCATCGCATTTGCCTAGAACCCTTTTTACGAATCCTAATCGACGTTTTGCTACACTAGTTATTTCCCTGATGTGTTTCCCCCCTGGGTCTTCAGTGATGGTGACGCCTAAGTATTTTATAGATTCTACGTTAGATATTTTGTTTTCTTTGATGCAATAATTATTCCGGGGAACTTATCCAAACTATTTATATAATAAGACCGACCCGGGTTTCGACACCACACCTGCGCCATCATCTGGGTTTTTAAAACAGTTGGACAGGGACAGTCGTGGTGTCGAAACCCGGGTCGGTTTTATTAAATAAATAGTGTGGATTTCAACAAAAAGAGTTTTTTATGATGAATGTTAAAGACTTCCACCAAGTAAAGCCGGAGGTGATTACTTAAAAAAGTTTTTGCTACTTAACGGCTTTTGGAGTTTCGCCTTTATTATTGTAGGTATACAAGCAATAAAAGGTAGCATCTTTAATAAAAACTCTCTATGGAGGGAATTATGAAACATCAGCATGAAAAAAATACTGCTTCTATATTATTATTTTTTTAAGTGCTAATTATGCATATTCTAAAAAATTACTACGAAATTGGTAATAACATTTATTTTAAAATGTGGCGTATTTGTATTGCATATTGAAAATAATACTTGACGCATTAATATTTTCACAAGGTATACTTAAAAATTACCCTCATAACGTACCTTTTTTTAACATTCCCAATTTTTTCTTCATTTGGCAGCTGAAACTATTTATTTCAGAGCTCCACCAGGCACGCCAACGTCAGTGAATGGCGTCACACATTCATCTATTCAAATTGTTTGACAAACCGCCGAATGAAACACTACTTTCCGCACACGTAATCCGAAGCGTTATAATTCTGTATCGCAGATATTTCAATCATTTTGAAATGTAACAAATTTAATCCGCTCGTCCATAGAGTGTATATATAATCTCAAGAGAAGAAATTTGTTATCCTTCCGCAGAGTAAATTTAAACCTTGGTTTCGACTCAAGTATTGCTGGAACCTATCTCGGCATGTGAGAATAAACTGCGTGGAAATATAACAAAGTTCTTTTCTGAAAGTCATGTTATCAGTTACCGATTTCCACAAAATGTCGCCTGATTCACTATACTCTATCCAAGACGTTGATGGTGTTGAACTCATCATTTGCGACCATTTGTTCGCGAACGTGACACGACGAGAGACGGTTGGTTTTTCTGAAGGGAATCGAGCGATGGGTGCACTAGCGAATCGACGGCTCATGACTCGTTGGTTTGCTTGGCTTCGCCATCTCATGGCCCACCGTCTTATCGTCCGCCGCAGCGCAAGCAGCTTTCCTCCTGCCCCCCCTCCCCCCCCCCGGAACCCTGGCATGCTCCGATTGCGGGCGCGTCAGATATTTTCATGATGAGCTCGCGAAGTCCCCTCGAACGAGCCAGTGAGGCGTGTCTGCGTCGACACATAAAAAGCAGACATCACGTTCTCTCGCCAGCCTTTTTCTCCGGCGCATGGTCTCGTTATGCCGATGCCTTGCACATCAATGGTCCCCTCCTCGACTCGACGCGTACGAGCTAAATTTCCGCGTCCGTAAGAGAGTTTTAGCGAGGTGTAACCTCACATTCAATTAGTTTTGCCCCATTATCATTAAAAGCACCATTGCAATTCTACCGAAGAGAGGATCCAAAAGGTTGAAGGAAATTGGACAAATGGTTCATTCATAATTATTCGTTATTTCACCCTCTATGGACGGAATTATGAAACATCAGCGCGAAAAAAATATTGCTGCTCTAATATTTTTTAAGAAATGTTATGTCAGCATTTTTTTAAAAATTGATAATATTTATTAATTTAGTATTTGATCATAACATTTATTTTGAAATGTGACGTATTTGTATTGTATATATTTAATTTTTAACAATACTTTTTATAATAATATTTTCACAATGTATTCTTCAACATTTTTACCTTCATAACGTACCATTTTTTAAACTTTCCCAATTTTTTCTTCATATGAAAGCTGAAACTATTTATTTCAGAGCTCCACCAGGCACGCCATCGTCAGTGAATAGCGCACAGGGGGAGCCTGGAAGCTCTCTCCAGCGGGGAGAATTGAAACCTAATTTTGCGCATTTAGCCATGTTGTGACAATGAAAAAATTGGGTGTTCCTGTGCAAAAGCATTGAAATCTGGTGACTTTCGTGGCTGTGTTATGGCTCAGTTGTGTATGTATTGAGTCCATCGAGAATATTAGCAAATAAAACGGGCTTGTGGCTGCCTCCAAAATCAACTCAAGTGCCGCAGTCTCGCGTTTTATAACGTAAATTTGGGAAATAAGGCGATTGGTGCGAGCGGCCATCTGTGCGTGAAAAATGGCATCGTGCTCTGCGTTTTTCTGCCAAAACAGAATAAATAAGACATCTAGACAGCTACTAATATTATTGTCTTTCCCAAAATTCCTTGGTGCTGAAGGTGTGCTAAAAAAAATGTTGCCCATTTGCCGTAGAGTTCTTTTCGCAGGGAGTGCACTACATGTTTTGGGCAGCTTTTGCATTTCATTATTACACTTATCATCTGCAATCCACAGGTACGAACAGTTACTTGTGATGAAATATGATCCAATGTGATGGCTAACTAGTTGCCATCCGTGTCCTTGGCCTCTTTTCGTCAGACCATGCTCACAATTAGTATTGGAGAAGACGAAATTGGATGCATTTGTGATACCAATTATTACGTACAGCTCACAATTAGTATTGGAGAAGACGAAATTGATTGCATTTGTGATACCAATTATTACGTACATGTGTAATTAATTGAGGACTATTGAAGAAAATGAAAATACATTTGCACCCAGCAATGCTATGACGACGGTTGAAACTACTTGGAATGCGAAATGGACACGATCAGTGGGTATTCGGTTTTATTCGGCACCGTAGTAGACGATATTTAAGGCATTTCTGACATACGTCATTACGTCAATTTCTAATAAACAGAGACAAATATAAGCTTTGGAACTGTCATTTATACACAGGAGTTTCCCCAACGATACTTGCATGTAGTATTCATGGGAAATGGGAGGTTTTCTGTAAGTATTAGGTTTCCAATGGCATCGTAGCATACGATATTGTAGGCATATGCTATTTTCTCTATTGCTACGAACTGTCGCGAATGGAAGAATCAAAGAATCAAATTATTTTATCAAATTGAAGAATCAAATTATTTTAAGGTACAAAGGTTAATATTTATATATAAATACATTTCACATGTTATATTAGCTTCTGGATCCCGTATTTGATAATAATTGTACCGCTAAAATACACGGAGTTAAAGGGAAGAAGGTAATGTTTTCATAGTCAGAACATGGCCAAAGCGCAAGGCTGGTGGCTTCATTTTTTTCGCGCAAGGTTACCCCTGTGCCCCCTGTGGAATAGCGTCACACATTCATCTATTCAATTCGTTTGACAAACCGCCGAAAGAGGCGCAACTTTCCACACCCTTAATACGATGCGCTGCAATTCTGTCTACCGCAGCAAAAAAATGGAAAAGCCTCTTACGAAGCAGATATTTCAATGATTTTGAAACGTAATACATTAGACTCACTCGTCCACAGAGGGTAAAGGCCCAATTTTCATTGTCATATCTTCCTAAAGTGTCCATTTTCATATTTTGTGGAAATACTAATTTTGATTCATTGCCATGTCAACAATTTCTTCATTTATTCCACTAAAACATTTCATGCGGCTTATTCCGTAGTTGAGGACCCTTCATTACCGCACCTCAAATTCAAAGATTCCCTTAGTCGCATAATGCATCCCACTGGCAAGGTTGGGAGAGCGCAATATCCCAAAAATTCTATAAATTTTCCCCAATTTCCCCAATTTTTCAATAAATTTCCCCATTAATCCCTTCCTTATTAAGTAGATACTAACCATCTAGCTCCATGTGACCCTATTATCTAGCATATCTCCCTTAAAAATAAAAAAAATCCTACTTGCATATCAATAGTGAATGTTTGGTGATCTTCACCCCCTGCCACACACCCTCGTGGTGGCTCGCAGGGTATCACGTAGATGTAGATGAATTTGAACGAAATAAATATTATCTTTTTCATGATACAAACATATTATCATATTTCTCATCGCGTTCCGCTTTGAAATATCAGACTATAAAGACTTTTTTTGGGTGATCTGGTATGGTTGAGCGCTCCAGAGCGACAATATTTAAAAAAATGTGGGGACTTGATGTTGCTCGGTGGGTATTAAAAATATAATGATGCTTAGTTCCTATATATTGTCAATTATTTTGAAAAATACATTTCGCAACTGTACTTGTGCTTATCAACATATCACCATTACCCACTCCTCATCCCGTTTGAAAATACCCTTTTTTTCCTCTGTCCGAATTGGTATCTAATAGTATCCATGAGCTAATAGTATTAGTAATACTAATCAGTAGTAGACTCTATAAAATACCTACGGAATTAAACTAACTAATAATTTCTCGCGGAGTAAACAAATTCGGGAAATAACTGGTCAAGCTAATCGTAAATTAGGATGGAACAACAGGAAAACAGAAATGTTTAAAATTTTGTTTTTCCCGCGATCGATAAGAGACCATAATGGCTGCGTTAAGACTTTGAAGTAAGTTAGTCGACAGGTAGTGTAGCTGACTAATTCATATGCCCCCTAATGAATGTTTCTTAACCTGCCGAGTAGTGCTAGCACGATGTTCAGCATGTTCCCTGCATGGCTCTTGTAACACGCGTACATAATTATATTATAGATTATTTTTGTAGTTTCTGTAGCTTTTGTAGCATACCCATAGTGTGTTTCATGTTGATGAAATCTAATTTCTCACTCTAGTTCATGTAGGTGATAAGTCACCCCCTACCAAACACTTTTGGCGGCTCTCTGCGTAAAAAGCAGATGTAGACGAAGACAGATTATACTTACCGCGTACCAAGAGAGATCATTAGTCAATTTTACGTTCAGTTTGTCAATTTAACAAATTTAGAGATAGCATAAAGTACCGTTAAATTGACTAATGATCTCTCTTAAGGGTGAACATATTCGGGGAACAACTGGTCAAGCTACAGAATTGTGCAGGATGGCAGAATCGGCTCCAAGTATGAAGTGGAATGGCGCATGCATTTTTCTGTACCCATCTTACTGCTTATGAACTGTATGGGATACATCATATTTAAAGACGATCTAAAATTCTAGGAAATATAACATGTGGCAAGGCGTTTAAAATTTTCTCAAGCGAAATTTCGGGCCAATATATGAACGATGATGCTAATGCATTTTGGTCGTATATAAGAAAAGTTGAGGGAGTAAATCGACTGTACACCAAGGTGGCACTTATTTTTCAGAATTGTGAGAAGTTGTTTACTACCGTTTAAATGTTCGTATTGACATCTTAATCAATGTGTGACAGTTTTATCTCTCTTAGTTCTCGGAAACCCGTGCACCAAGGTCCTTAAGGCAGTTTGAGGGAAATATCATTTCGCCTATAAATCAATGAACTTGGTCTCATTTTAAAGAAAGCTATCTCACCCTTCTAATGGCACCAAAAATGTAACCCCTTACCACATTACTTTCGGAGATATTTTCCAAAAAACACCATACCTATTACATGGGAAATGTTATGAAAAGTAAAGAAAACTTTGTAATTCCACATAAATATTTATTGTACGACCTAGGTGTCGACGTGGCACGTCATCATCTGGTGATGGGAATCATGGGAAATGGCATGTTTATGCACTCCAGAGAGACATTATTTACAAAATGTGGAATTTCTAACACTTAGATGTCGTAAAAAAACTAACAGCTTGTAGTTTGTATGTTTTATCAAGTATTTTTGGAAATTAATCATATTGTCACCGCAGTAGGTTCATGGGTATCACAAAAAACCTTCCGTTTTGCAGGAGTTTCAAACGCACCGCGCGAAAAAAATGAGCCAACTTAAAGACTTAGGTATTTAGATATTGCCATTTAATTACTAACCATTTCTGTCATACAAAACTATATTATTGCACCGTCAATAATGCAATATTTAATTCATGTGTCCTATAGCTGGTGAAATTGAAAGGTATAGTTCGAATATGATCTCTTATCTCATTCTTCTGCTGACTCTCAGAGCGAGCGGACGTGCCTGCCTCGCATATAATTTTCGGCATGACATACTCTTGCATGATTCTGTTTCTCTTAGTACTATTTTTCTGTCACATTAATAATACTAACCAGTAGTTGTATTTGAAGTAGATATATGCTCCACCGTTTGCTAACAATTCCCATGTTACAAGTCAAGATTCAAAAAGAGCTAAATATTATTAAACAAATAGCTATCACCAATGGCTACCAAAAAAACCCAAATGACTGTATCGGAAGAAATTGGAAAAAATTGTCATCCAAACAATTACCGAATCCACCCC
Organism: Ceriagrion tenellum; assembly: GCA_963169105.1. Taxonomy (NCBI): domain Eukaryota; kingdom Metazoa; phylum Arthropoda; class Insecta; order Odonata; family Coenagrionidae; genus Ceriagrion; species Ceriagrion tenellum. The sequence continues at coordinate 42,252,469 of OY720638.1, forward strand.
CTAAGTGATAGTCCAGATAAATGGAGGAAATTCCTATACTTAGGAAATTTATCCCTCCTAGCCACCAAGTTCCACCCGAGACACCATATTAGAACCATATTAGAACCGTATTAGAACTGCCTTTTACAATAACTTTCACCAAAGGAATTTTTCTCCAAATCCAAGGACATCATCCCGAAGTTGGAAAGGAGTGGTTTGTACAAACTTAAGTGCGAATGCTCAGCAGCCTATATTGGGCAGACTGGTCGGAAGTTCAAGGAGAGACTGAAAGAACACATTGCTTGTTACAAGCATGGCCATTCAAATTCTAACTCCGCAAAACACCTGTGCGACAAGGGTCATTGAAGTGATTTTTCCCTAGCAATATTACATTTTGAAAGTAAAGGCTAGACGCTCTCAAGCAAGTTGAAATTTTGAAATCTGTGAATGCTAATTGTGAAATTATTAATGATCTATTGTATACTTCCCGCTCTCCCCTCCTCAACCTCTTCCATTTACCACCTACCTTCGCACACTTCCGGTTTTCCACCTTATTCCTAATCCTTCAACCGTCGCCCACTCTTCACCACCGCAGGTAGTCAGTTTGGGAGGCGCCAGCTCTACCTACCTCTCACCCCCACATTCCAGACCCTTGGCTCACCCTCTTGGGAAGCCCCCCCCCCCCACCCAAACCTACTCACCCAATCCCCCTCCCTTCCACCCTCCACCTTCCTAAGAACACTCCATATACGAGGGTGAGTCAATAAATAAGTCGCAAACGTCAGCATTTCATCATCAGCATCAGTCGTAAACATTTCATTGTGAACGCTTGGAACATCCACTGTACATTTCCGACTTAGCCTCCAGTGATTTTCATCTGTTCGTGCCCCTAAAAAATCATTTGGGTGGCTGTCATTTTGATAGAGATGATGCTGTAATCTATGAGGTTACCTGTTGGCTGCGACAGCAACCAAAGGACTTCTTTGCTGCTGGCTTTCAAGGACTTGTAAAGAGATGGGATAATGGCCTGAATGTACAGGGTGAATATGTGGAAAAGTGAAATAAATGTCAGAAAGTTACTTTAATTATTTTTGCCTCAATTCAGTTTTGCGACTTATTTATTGACTCACCCTCTTATAACTAAACAAAGGGCAGTGCAGTCCATGCCAATGATTTTAACGAAGTCGGACGGAAGAATACTTTTCACGTTGTGGTTCCTTTAAAAATCTGGCTTAATGTTTACGCTTAATCTGGCTTAATGTGGCATTAATATTACTAATCAGTAGTTATATCTTGAGTAGTGTGTTTCATGGTAACATGATCTTCTACGTATCACTCTCCAGATGTCTCGTCTGACTGCGTATCGTTGTCCTGACTGCTTTTGGCCTGCGCCTGGCATTCGGGGGAACTTGCGCAGTTCTGATTTGACTGGAATGAGTGCTGCATGCCTGGTGTGGAAACTCCCCGTACCTCACACCCTACGTCTACATCTACGTCACACCCTGAAAGCAACCCAAAGGGTGCGTGGCATCATAGCTTTACAAATTTTTACATAGTTTTACAAACTTAGCTCCTCTTCGCTGCACGCGATCTAATTCTGATATCAACCCAGCTTCATATGGATGATTTAAATATTGATGTTCTTATTTATGCATGATATTTTGAATCTGTAGTAGTAGTCTTTGTATCCCTTGCATGTTGGAACGATTGACGATGGAATGTTTCTTGGTTATTAGATTTTTAATTGGCGCGTTGCATGTGTGGTACGCTGGTTTCAATGTAGTTTCGGTGTTCTGCCGGATAATTCATGCAAGCCTGGTGTGGAAGCACTCCCTGCCACAAACCCTTTTGGTGGCTCTCAGGGTACATCTACATCTACGTCACACCCTGCAAGCCACCCAAAGGGCGTGTGGTACGGGGTGCTTCCACACCAGGCATGCATCAATAATACGGCTGAACACCGAAACTACGTTGGAACCAGTGTACCACACATGCAACGCGCCCATTAAGATCAACTAACCAAGAAACATTCCATCGTCAATCGTTCCAGCATGCAAGGGGTACAAGGACTATTACTACAGATTCAAAATCTCTTGCATAAATAAGAGCATCAATATTTACATCATGCATAAATAAGAACGTAAAATATACAAAGAAAGAGATCTACAATCTAGCTAATGTCACTATTTACACTATTCATGACGACGATCACAGCTGTTATGGTCCCGAATGGTACGCGGAAAAAATGGCATTTTATACCTATCGGTTCTACTATCTAGCTCTCTAATTTTATTGGCGCGATCTAATCTGCCGTAGTGTGAGGGGGTTAATAGTATGTTTTTCACGTCATCGGAGAAATGTTTTTCCTGAAATTTAGTTAGGAGGTTAAGCCTATAATTTAATCTACGCTGTGATAGTGATTCCCATCCCAATTGTTCTAACAATCCAGACACACTAGCAAACTTATCGTAGCATCTTTTCACAGGGTATGACGTAGATGTACTATAGCCTGGCAGTCCTTTTTCGGAATCGGGAAAAATAATCTTTCCCACCACTAAAATTGATCGTTGTGGAGTGTTCATTAATGTGTCAAAGTTTCGTTACTCCAATTATTATCGGGAACCAATGCCCCAAGAGAATTAAATACTTCTAAGTAAATATGTGTTTTCAGCGCCGAAAATGCCCCTTCATAGTAATATGCAATGTGCAATGGTAAAGCCCTTTTGAGCCAAACTTTCTACCCATTATCTGTATTTTTCTGAGTTTCTAACATATGGTCTTGCGTAGTATGAGCCTGACCCAAGGGACGCCACCCAGCTCGGAAATAGCCCTCTCAACTCCCTTCCCCTCCGAGAATCTTCCCTTCTTTCCCCTCCCTATTCCGGCGCAAGGTGCGTCTCCCGTCGCCCTCCGCTAAGTGGAATTAGTCTACGCAACGCCTCTTGCACTCTTCTATTATCTCTCATAACCTGAGACATTTTATACTTATATTCAGATGTGCATCATTTTGCTTCCAATTACCAATATCACCCATTCCGAAGATAGCGACTCGTTAACAATCGACCTACTTGCTATTCATGCTGGGTGCGAAAAGTGGCACATCTACTTCTACATCTACGTAATACCCTGCGAGTCACCACGAGGGTCTGTGGCAGGGGGTGAAGATCACCAAACATGCACTATTGACTTTCACTATTGACATGCAACTAGGATATTTAAAGGAGAATGCTAGAAAATAGGGTCACATGCAGCTAGATAGTCAGTATGTACATAATAAGGAAGGGATTATTGGTTGCCATTACATGCTTCATGCTCTACAGACTACTCTATATTTCACCTACCTATCCCTTTGCTACGCTGCCTATTGTTCTCTCTTATAGTACGCGGGAAAAAATCTTGGTACGCGGGTTTCACATGGAACTAAACAGGATCGGGTTGGGTGAACCAGGGTTCAAATCCCTGGAGTGGAGGATGTTTTTCAGAGGAAACCCGATCCCTACTAGAGTGTCTTGTGGAGGGTACTTCAAGTAGAGTATTCCGTCTGTCCGATGAGACGTTAAGCTGTGGTCCCCTTGGCGCCTTTCGTTAAGAGCAGGCTAATGCCGACGCCGGGTTTCTATCCACCCTTCCTCCCTTACCTATCCCCTATGGCGCAAATGACCTTAGCCGTCGGTCGCCTCCCCAGATATCCAATCCAATTGGAACTAAACATGAAGTGCGCAGCAGTCAGCTTTTGGAAAAAGAAAAATAGGCCAGGTAGAGCTTACAGAATAAATAATACGGAAATAGTCAACGCCGAGTCTGTTAAGTACTTAGGGGTCAAAATTACTCACGACATATCTTGGGGAAAACATATTCGGGAAATATAGGGTCAATCATACAGGAAGCCAGGCTTTATGAAGAGGATACTCGCAAAATGTGATGAGAAAGTGAAAGAACGTTGTTATTTTTCAATCGTTAGGCCTCATCTGGAATATGCTGCCAGTGTATGGGGTCCTTATGAAGCGGGGTTGACATCGGAATAAGATCGCGTGCAGCGAAGAGGAGCTAGGTTTGTGAAAACGATGCTACAATAAGATTGCTGGTGTGTCTGGTTTGTTAGAAGAATTGGGATTGGAATCGCTATCACAGCGTAGATTAAATTAGAGGCTTAACCTCTTAACTGAATTTCGGGAATAACATTTCCCTGACGACGTGAAAAACATACTGCTAGCCTCCTCGTACTACGGCAGATTAGATCGCGCCAATAAAATCAGAGAGATAGATTGTAGAACCGATAGGTATAAAATGTTATTTTTTCTCAGTACCATTCGGGACCAAAACAGCTGTGATTGTTGCCCTTGAACTTTGAAACGATTGACGATGGAATATTTCTTGGTTAGTAGATTTTTAATTGGCGCGTTGCATTGATGCAATTAATGCATGCCTGGTGTGGAAACACCCCATGCTACACACGCTTTGGGTGGCTCGCGGGGTATGACGTAGATGTAGATGTATTATGACTAGGGACCTATCTCGCTCGGACTACCTTAAGGCAGTTTGAGCGAAATATCATTTCACCTGGAAATCAATGAATTTGGTCCCATTTTAGCAAAATGTACTTTATTCTTCCAAAAATACCAAATTTTCTTCCCCATACCGAACTACTTTCTGAGAAAAATACCAGTTCTTTCACATGGGAAATAGTAGGTTACGCTCTCCAGACAGACCTCGTTTAAAAATGTAGCAATTATAACACCTAAATCTCGTCAAAAATTAACAGGGTGTAGTTTTTGTTTTCCCGACTATTTTTGAAAATTAATCATGCTGTCACCGCAGTAACTTTTTCAGAATCACAGATATCCCTTGCACGTTGAAACGATTGACGATAGAATGTTTCTTGGTTATTAGATTTTTAATTGGCGCGTTGCATGTGTGGTACGCTGGTTTCAATGTAGTTTCGGTGTTCTGCCGGATAATTCATGCAAGCCTGGTGTGGAAGCACTCCCTGCCACAAACCCTTTTGGTGGCTCTCAGGGTACATCTACATCTACGTCACACCCTGCAAGCCACCCAAAGGGCGTGTGGTACGGGGTGCTTCCACACCAGGCATGCATCAATAATACGGCTGAACACCGAAACTACGTTGGAACCAGTGTACCACACATGCAACGCGCCCATTAAGATCAACTAACCAAGAAACATTCCATCGTCAATCGTTCCAGCATGCAAGGGGTACAAGGACTATTACTACAGATTCAAAATCTCTTGCATAAATAAGAGCATCAATATTTACATCATGCATAAATAAGAACGTAAAATATACAAAGAAAGAGATCTACAATCTAGCTAATGTCACTATTTACACTATTCATGACGACGATCACAGCTGTTATGGTCCCGAATGGTACGCGGAAAAAATGGCATTTTATACCTATCGGTTCTACTATCTAGCTCTCTAATTTTATTGGCGCGATCTAATCTGCCGTAGTGTGAGGGGGTTAATAGTATGTTTTTCACGTCATCGGAGAAATGTTTTTCCTGAAATTTAGTTAGGAGGTTAAGCCTATAATTTAATCTACGCTGTGATAGTGATTCCCATCCCAATTGTTCTAACAATCCAGACACACTAGCAAACTTATCGTAGCATCTTTTCACAGGGTATGACGTAGATGTACTATAGCCTGGCAGTCCTTTTTCGGAATCGGGAAAAATAATCTTTCCCACCACTAAAATTGATCGTTGTGGAGTGTTCATTAATGTGTCAAAGTTTCGTTACTCCAATTATTATCGGGAACCAATGCCCCAAGAGAATTAAATACTTCTAAGTAAATATGTGTTTTCAGCGCCGAAAATGCCCCTTCATAGTAATATGCAATGTGCAATGGTAAAGCCCTTTTGAGCCAAACTTTCTACCCATTATCTGTATTTTTCTGAGTTTCTAACATATGGTCTTGCGTAGTATGAGCCTGACCCAAGGGACGCCACCCAGCTCGGAAATAGCCCTCTCAACTCCCTTCCCCTCCGAGAATCTTCCCTTCTTTCCCCTCCCTATTCCGGCGCAAGGTGCGTCTCCCGTCGCCCTCCGCTAAGTGGAATTAGTCTACGCAACGCCTCTTGCACTCTTCTATTATCTCTCATAACCTGAGACATTTTATACTTATATTCAGATGTGCATCATTTTGCTTCCAATTACCAATATCACCCATTCCGAAGATAGCGACTCGTTAACAATCGACCTACTTGCTATTCATGCTGGGTGCGAAAAGTGGCACATCTACTTCTACATCTACGTAATACCCTGCGAGTCACCACGAGGGTCTGTGGCAGGGGGTGAAGATCACCAAACATGCACTATTGACTTTCACTATTGACATGCAACTAGGATATTTAAAGGAGAATGCTAGAAAATAGGGTCACATGCAGCTAGATAGTCAGTATGTACATAATAAGGAAGGGATTATTGGTTGCCATTACATGCTTCATGCTCTACAGACTACTCTATATTTCACCTACCTATCCCTTTGCTACGCTGCCTATTGTTCTCTCTTATAGTACGCGGGAAAAAATCTTGGTACGCGGGTTTCACATGGAACTAAACAGGATCGGGTTGGGTGAACCAGGGTTCAAATCCCTGGAGTGGAGGATGTTTTTCAGAGGAAACCCGATCCCTACTAGAGTGTCTTGTGGAGGGTACTTCAAGTAGAGTATTCCGTCTGTCCGATGAGACGTTAAGCTGTGGTCCCCTTGGCGCCTTTCGTTAAGAGCAGGCTAATGCCGACGCCGGGTTTCTATCCACCCTTCCTCCCTTACCTATCCCCTATGGCGCAAATGACCTTAGCCGTCGGTCGCCTCCCCAGATATCCAATCCAATTGGAACTAAACATGAAGTGCGCAGCAGTCAGCTTTTGGAAAAAGAAAAATAGGCCAGGTAGAGCTTACAGAATAAATAATACGGAAATAGTCAACGCCGAGTCTGTTAAGTACTTAGGGGTCAAAATTACTCACGACATATCTTGGGGAAAACATATTCGGGAAATATAGGGTCAATCATACAGGAAGCCAGGCTTTATGAAGAGGATACTCGCAAAATGTGATGAGAAAGTGAAAGAACGTTGTTATTTTTCAATCGTTAGGCCTCATCTGGAATATGCTGCCAGTGTATGGGGTCCTTATGAAGCGGGGTTGACATCGGAATAAGATCGCGTGCAGCGAAGAGGAGCTAGGTTTGTGAAAACGATGCTACAATAAGATTGCTGGTGTGTCTGGTTTGTTAGAAGAATTGGGATTGGAATCGCTATCACAGCGTAGATTAAATTAGAGGCTTAACCTCTTAACTGAATTTCGGGAATAACATTTCCCTGACGACGTGAAAAACATACTGCTAGCCTCCTCGTACTACGGCAGATTAGATCGCGCCAATAAAATCAGAGAGATAGATTGTAGAACCGATAGGTATAAAATGTTATTTTTTCTCAGTACCATTCGGGACCAAAACAGCTGTGATTGTTGCCCTTGAACTTTGAAACGATTGACGATGGAATATTTCTTGGTTAGTAGATTTTTAATTGGCGCGTTGCATTGATGCAATTAATGCATGCCTGGTGTGGAAACACCCCATGCTACACACGCTTTGGGTGGCTCGCGGGGTATGACGTAGATGTAGATGTATTATGACTAGGGACCTATCTCGCTCGGACTACCTTAAGGCAGTTTGAGCGAAATATCATTTCACCTGGAAATCAATGAATTTGGTCCCATTTTAGCAAAATGTACTTTATTCTTCCAAAAATACCAAATTTTCTTCCCCATACCGAACTACTTTCTGAGAAAAATACCAGTTCTTTCACATGGGAAATAGTAGGTTACGCTCTCCAGACAGACCTCGTTTAAAAATGTAGCAATTATAACACCTAAATCTCGTCAAAAATTAACAGGGTGTAGTTTTTGTTTTCCCGACTATTTTTGAAAATTAATCATGCTGTCACCGCAGTAACTTTTTCAGAATCACAGATATCCCTTGCACGTTGAAACGATTGACGATAGAATGTTTCTTGGTTATTAGATTTTTAATTGGCGCGTTGCATGTGTGGTACGCTGGTTTCAATGTAGTTTCGGTGTTCTGCCGGATAATTCATGCAAGCCTGGTGTGGAAGCACTCCCTGCCACAAACCCTTTTGGTGGCTCTCAGGGTACATCTACATCTACGTCACACCCTGCAAGCCACCCAAAGGGCGTGTGGTACGGGGTGCTTCCACACCAGGCATGCATCAATAATACGGCTGAACACCGAAACTACGTTGGAACCAGTGTACCACACATGCAACGCGCCCATTAAGATCAACTAACCAAGAAACATTCCATCGTCAATCGTTCCAGCATGCAAGGGGTACAAGGACTATTACTACAGATTCAAAATCTCTTGCATAAATAAGAGCATCAATATTTACATCATGCATAAATAAGAACGTAAAATATACAAAGAAAGAGATCTACAATCTAGCTAATGTCACTATTTACACTATTCATGACGACGATCACAGCTGTTATGGTCCCGAATGGTACGCGGAAAAAATGGCATTTTATACCTATCGGTTCTACTATCTAGCTCTCTAATTTTATTGGCGCGATCTAATCTGCCGTAGTGTGAGGGGGTTAATAGTATGTTTTTCACGTCATCGGAGAAATGTTTTTCCTGAAATTTAGTTAGGAGGTTAAGCCTATAATTTAATCTACGCTGTGATAGTGATTCCCATCCCAATTGTTCTAACAATCCAGACACACTAGCAAACTTATCGTAGCATCTTTTCACAGGGTATGACGTAGATGTACTATAGCCTGGCAGTCCTTTTTCGGAATCGGGAAAAATAATCTTTCCCACCACTAAAATTGATCGTTGTGGAGTGTTCATTAATGTGTCAAAGTTTCGTTACTCCAATTATTATCGGGAACCAATGCCCCAAGAGAATTAAATACTTCTAAGTAAATATGTGTTTTCAGCGCCGAAAATGCCCCTTCATAGTAATATGCAATGTGCAATGGTAAAGCCCTTTTGAGCCAAACTTTCTACCCATTATCTGTATTTTTCTGAGTTTCTAACATATGGTCTTGCGTAGTATGAGCCTGACCCAAGGGACGCCACCCAGCTCGGAAATAGCCCTCTCAACTCCCTTCCCCTCCGAGAATCTTCCCTTCTTTCCCCTCCCTATTCCGGCGCAAGGTGCGTCTCCCGTCGCCCTCCGCTAAGTGGAATTAGTCTACGCAACGCCTCTTGCACTCTTCTATTATCTCTCATAACCTGAGACATTTTATACTTATATTCAGATGTGCATCATTTTGCTTCCAATTACCAATATCACCCATTCCGAAGATAGCGACTCGTTAACAATCGACCTACTTGCTATTCATGCTGGGTGCGAAAAGTGGCACATCTACTTCTACATCTACGTAATACCCTGCGAGTCACCACGAGGGTCTGTGGCAGGGGGTGAAGATCACCAAACATGCACTATTGACTTTCACTATTGACATGCAACTAGGATATTTAAAGGAGAATGCTAGAAAATAGGGTCACATGCAGCTAGATAGTCAGTATGTACATAATAAGGAAGGGATTATTGGTTGCCATTACATGCTTCATGCTCTACAGACTACTCTATATTTCACCTACCTATCCCTTTGCTACGCTGCCTATTGTTCTCTCTTATAGTACGCGGGAAAAAATCTTGGTACGCGGGTTTCACATGGAACTAAACAGGATCGGGTTGGGTGAACCAGGGTTCAAATCCCTGGAGTGGAGGATGTTTTTCAGAGGAAACCCGATCCCTACTAGAGTGTCTTGTGGAGGGTACTTCAAGTAGAGTATTCCGTCTGTCCGATGAGACGTTAAGCTGTGGTCCCCTTGGCGCCTTTCGTTAAGAGCAGGCTAATGCCGACGCCGGGTTTCTATCCACCCTTCCTCCCTTACCTATCCCCTATGGCGCAAATGACCTTAGCCGTCGGTCGCCTCCCCAGATATCCAATCCAATTGGAACTAAACATGAAGTGCGCAGCAGTCAGCTTTTGGAAAAAGAAAAATAGGCCAGGTAGAGCTTACAGAATAAATAATACGGAAATAGTCAACGCCGAGTCTGTTAAGTACTTAGGGGTCAAAATTACTCACGACATATCTTGGGGAAAACATATTCGGGAAATATAGGGTCAATCATACAGGAAGCCAGGCTTTATGAAGAGGATACTCGCAAAATGTGATGAGAAAGTGAAAGAACGTTGTTATTTTTCAATCGTTAGGCCTCATCTGGAATATGCTGCCAGTGTATGGGGTCCTTATGAAGCGGGGTTGACATCGGAATAAGATCGCGTGCAGCGAAGAGGAGCTAGGTTTGTGAAAACGATGCTACAATAAGATTGCTGGTGTGTCTGGTTTGTTAGAAGAATTGGGATTGGAATCGCTATCACAGCGTAGATTAAATTAGAGGCTTAACCTCTTAACTGAATTTCGGGAATAACATTTCCCTGACGACGTGAAAAACATACTGCTAGCCTCCTCGTACTACGGCAGATTAGATCGCGCCAATAAAATCAGAGAGATAGATTGTAGAACCGATAGGTATAAAATGTTATTTTTTCTCAGTACCATTCGGGACCAAAACAGCTGTGATTGTTGCCCTTGAACTTTGAAACGATTGACGATGGAATATTTCTTGGTTAGTAGATTTTTAATTGGCGCGTTGCATTGATGCAATTAATGCATGCCTGGTGTGGAAACACCCCATGCTACACACGCTTTGGGTGGCTCGCGGGGTATGACGTAGATGTAGATGTATTATGACTAGGGACCTATCTCGCTCGGACTACCTTAAGGCAGTTTGAGCGAAATATCATTTCACCTGGAAATCAATGAATTTGGTCCCATTTTAGCAAAATGTACTTTATTCTTCCAAAAATACCAAATTTTCTTCCCCATACCGAACTACTTTCTGAGAAAAATACCAGTTCTTTCACATGGGAAATAGTAGGTTACGCTCTCCAGACAGACCTCGTTTAAAAATGTAGCAATTATAACACCTAAATCTCGTCAAAAATTAACAGGGTGTAGTTTTTGTTTTCCCGACTATTTTTGAAAATTAATCATGCTGTCACCGCAGTAACTTTTTCAGAATCACAGATATCCCTTGCACGTTGAAACGATTGACGATAGAATGTTTCTTGGTTAGTAGATTTTTAATTGGCGCGTTGCATGTGTGGTACGCTAATTTCAATGTGATGTCGGTGTTATGCCGTATAATTCATGCATGCCTGGTGTGGAAACACCCCGTACCACACACTTTTTGGGTGGCTTGCAGGGTATGACGTAGATGTAGATGCTAAGGAGATGCGTTGCACAATATCACTCGTATTTGACAAACCTTTCAATTTCAAATTCAATGGTGTCATTCTGGATGTGCAGTCTTATGAAAACTGTTTTGAACATTCTTTTTAAGCTATACTTCGTGAAAATTACCCAATGGCTTTTTACTAATTGTCACAGTTTAATGCCGAAATTGAGGTTACGGTTAAAGAAGTACGGGAGGGTTGAGTTCAGTGTAAATAATATAGAGATCAGTAGGAGACTTCTGCGGATTGAGTGGGAGTTTTTTCTAGGGCGGGAAAGGGTAATGGGTTCCGCATATGGAACTCTAAATTTTGAAATACCTTCACAACCTTACATATAGTTTTCTTTGTGCCAGAGTTACGATTGTAAAGACCAACAAAGAAGCATGAGGCTATTGGAATGAATTTGTGTCCCAAGAAGTGGTATTACCCCCCTTAAAGTACGCCGCTAGAATATGGGACCCTTACGAAGTAGGAGTAGTTTCACATATAGATCGAATACAGCGTAGAGCAGCTAGATTTGTCAAAATTTGTTATGATAAACATAGTTGTGTTACAAAATTGTTGAGGGAATCAGGGTGGGAACCTCAATCCGATCGAAGGGAGAAATATAGGTTAAATCCTTTTCGAAAGTTTGATGTAGACTATTTTTTGCCAGACGTTCAAGATATTTTGCTCGAGCCACACTATTATGGTAGGAACGATCACAGGAATAAGAGTAAGGAAATGGAGTGCAGAGCCGATAGATTTAAGATGTCATTTTTTTCCTCGTACAATTACATCTACGACAAACCCTGCAAGCCACCCAAAGGGTGTGTGACAGGGGGTGCTTCCACACCAGGCATGCATGAATTATACGACAGAACACCGAAACTACATTGAAACCAGCGTACCACACATGCAACGTGCCCATTAAAATCTACTAAGCAAGAAACATTCTATCGTCACTCGTTCCAACATGCAAGGGGTACAAAGACTACTACTACAGATTCAAAATATCATGCACAAATAGGAACATCAATATTTACATCATGCAGAAATTAGAGCGTCGAGAATATAAAGAGAAAGATCTACTGTCTAGCTAATGTCACTATTCATGACGACGATCACAGCTGTTATGGTCCCGAATGGTACACGGAAAAAATGACATTTTATACCTATCGGTTCTACAATCTATCTCTCTATTTTTATTGGCGCGATCTTATCTGCCGTAGTATGAAGGGGTTAATAGTATGTTTTTTACGTCGTCAGAGAAATGTTTTTCCTGAAAAATTAGGGACCATAATAGTTGTGATAAATCAGTTCTAGGATACTGACTAGATTAAAAGGTTTTTTAATTAGTGCTCAGTATCTCAACATGAATTTTTGATACTTAATTCGCATACTATCTCCGGCGTGATATACTCCTGCATGTCTTAGTACCTTGTAGTGCAATTTATTTGTCGCATTAATAATACTAAGCAGTAGTTATATCTTGAGTAGTGTGCTGCATGGTAGGACGTTCTTCTACGTATCTTTCTCCTGGTTTGTGGTATGACTGCGTACCGTTGCGCTGACTGCTTTTGGCCTGCGCCTGGCATTCGGGGGAACGTGCGCGGTTCTGATTTGAATTGGGATGAGTGTTGCATGCCTGGTGTGGAATCACACCGTGCCACACACCCTAGTGGTGGCTTGCACGGCATTTCGTAGATGTAGATCCCACGAGAGCACACATAACACAATTGGACCTCTGTTCTTTACCTCGACATTGCTTTTTCTCTGCTCCCTCTTCACAACTGGAATATTCCTCATTGGAGATTTGTCTCTTTTCAAGGGCCCTTATGCTATTATTGCCATGTATTGCTTGTAAGGGACATTTGAAGCAGTTTTTTACGACTGGACATCGAGATCGAAGGTGAAAGTACACATCGAAGTTACTCCTTTAGCAGTCGATCCGTAACTTAAGTGCCATTAGCATTTTCATTTGCATCTACATATTACCCTACAAGGTGTTTAGTCGGGAGTGATTTCTTACGAACAAGCACTATTATAAACAAGTAACTTTCGCCAATATGCACTACACAATAAGTATGCCACCAATGCTACAGAAACTATTGAATTAATCTATAATGCAATTACGTCTACGTAATACCCTGCGAGCCACCACGAGGGTGTGTGGCAGGGGGTGAAGATCACCAAAACATGCACTATTGACATGCAACTAGGATATTTAATGGAGACATGCTAGATAATAGGGTCACATGCAGCTAGATGGTTAGTATCTACGTAAACGATATACAACAGTCATGCAGGGATAATGCGAAACGCGATGTTAGTGCTACGTGGCAGATTAAGATATCGACATCTAATGATTACCCTGCAAGCCACCACAAGGGTGTTTGGTAGGGGGTGAATTATCACCAACTTGAACTAGAGTGAAGAAATTAAATTTCACTAACATGCACCATCCTATGGGTATGCTACAAATGCTATAGAAACTACTCAAATAATCTATAATGTAACTATGTAAACGTGACACATGAGTCATGCAGGAAACATGCAAAACATGGTGTTAGCACTACTCGGTAGATTTCGAAACATGAAATTCAAGCTGAAATGAAAGTAAAGTTTCAAAAATATTAAATGAATGAAACATTAGATACTTATTAGCATTGGGGAGCAAATCTATTATTCAGGAGCACTTATGGTTGACTAACTAACCTCAAAGCCTCATTGGCAGACATTATCGCATCGATGTCGGGGAAATGGAATTTTTAATCATCTATTCTGCAGACTATTTCCCTATTTTATTCATGTGATCTGAGTGTGTTGGAGATCGTAAGATATTAAATTACTTCGTCAGAAAATGAATAGGTTTTTAATTTACATAAAATACTAAGTCTAGTTTTTAATCGTCGGTTTGAAAGCAAATCCCATCCCAGTTATTGCAAGAGGTCGGTAACACTAACAAGACTACCATAGCGGCCTTTCACGTATCTTGCTGATCTTCTCTGCAAACGTTCTAACTCTGTTTGTAAGGCTACCTCATGTGGATCCAGGGGATCCGGTCGGTGTGTTGGCTGGAGTGCTGGCTAACCATAAGGGCTGCCAGGGTTAAAACCCCTGCAGATGAGGACGTTTTTCAGAGGAAACCCGATTGCCACTTGAGTGTCCTGTGGAGGGCGCTTAAGTGCAGTTCTCCGTCTATTGGATGAGACGTTAAACCGTGGTCCCCTTGGTGCCTTTCGTTAAGAGCTGGCTAATGCTGACTCCGGGTTTATATCTACCCTTCCTCCCTAACCTATCTCCTATGGCGCAAATGACCTTAGCCGTCGGTCGCCTCCCTAAATATCCATCCATCCATCATGTGAATCCCGTATACTGGCAGCGTATTCCAAGCGGGGTCTAACAAGTAGCCGATTTCTCTGATTTAATCGTCACCCATGCCAAGTACTTTCTCTACGAATCCCAATTTACTGTTACTTTGTCCAGTTATTTCTCGAACATGTTCATGTGTAATCACAATTGTCTATGGCAGAACAGCTTGACGGAGGTATTTATTAGTTCACTACAGTCCACGTTTCGTTCGTGCATGGAAAGCAGACTATTTTATTATTTTCCATCGTTTTAGCTAAGTGAAAAATCATATTGCATTGGGTAGACCGATGGTCACATGACTGCGTACGGGTTTAAAATATTAAAAGAGCACATTAGTTTTCTGGTAAAAGACACAGCATTGAATGTTAATATTTCATTTGATGCCATTTATTTTCTTGAGAAAAGCGGAAATTCTGTGAAAGCAGACCTTTTGCCCTAATAAATGCCATTTATATTGAAATAGGTATAACTTTACTCTTTCAAGGTTGTTAATTTCCATGAGCTAAGCAGTCCTGTAGCTCTTGAGTTTGAAAACGAACCGTGTATCAACGATGAGCGATATTGAGCGATAATCAGCAAATTATCTCCTTTGCATAATTGTGTACATCTGAAAATTAGTAAAAATTTCAAAAATTATAACAACTTATTTATGAGTTATAGAGGTGATACGTAGGGGAAATTACGAACCGCTCACCGCATGTGGTAAAGTTCCCTGGCGGAGTTTCAGCGCTCACACCGCCCGATGCGATTACGAACGGGTCTCCGACGGTGTCACATCACGCCAAGGGGTCGGTGTCTCACCGCGGACGGGGGACCTGCCTTTGTAACTCCGCCTGCCTATACTTTCAACATGGCCGAAGTTTGTTTCCGCTCTTGAGCCCAAGCTGGTGATTAGAAAATATCATATTCGACGTCAGGGAGGTTAGAGCGTTCTAATTATACAATATTTACGATAAAAAAGTCCGAGTAAAGTTACGTAACATGAAAGTTGCGTTATTGGACGTTAATAATAATATCGTAACCATCAACATCTGGCATGTTTTGTACTTTGATTTCTGTTTTTAAAGGGGTGAGCTAGTGATTTTCTGTTCCTTTGCTGTGCGCTATTTTGATTACCTGTGCTTGTTATTCTGACTTTGACACAGTATTTTTTTAGCCATATAGAAACTCCAAGAATTACCTGAACTATAATGATCGGAATTGTTTTTATTGACTCTAGTTGCCTAGGTCCACATTGTCATTGACTATTTTATATTTATTAATGATGCTGGATATTTGTGGCTGTAGTGTCTACCGTTGAAAGTACTTAAATAAAAGAGTTCTTTCGTATTAATTGCATTGTCCATCTGTTTCATATTCCTTAATTATTTTTCTCAGAGCCTTGGGCTTTCTCTGTAGGTTACACAGGAAGGGATGGCTAGTCCAACACAGCAGCGCATTTCGTGCTCAATGCTTAGTTTCTGCGATAAATATTTTAATGGTTCGATGTAAAACATAATGATTGACGGTCATTTTTCCATTTTTTATCAATTGATAAGCTATGTTGGTCAGAGCGACCGTCCAGCTGCCTAAAGTCCGCAATTGGTACTTGCATGGCAATAGTGCATGTTTGGTGATCTTCTCCCCCTGCCACACACCCTCGTGGTGGCTCCCAAGGTATTACGTAGATGTAGATTTAGGTAGTTCACTATCAGAGCATTCGAGAATCAGCTGTTTTTTAAATACTTCAGGTAGAGCTAATTTAATATATTTCAATTCTGCGTGAAAATGAGGTAGGAACCGGCCGGGTTTTGAAATATAATCATGATACATATAATAATGATAACTGCGAAAGGGATGATTTTTGTTCTTGTTACATGATCGATATTGGATCCAATCCTTTTCCAAAGTTCTCGAAGATAACAAAGATTGTTAGATCTATCTTCATGTAAACAAAAACTTGAGCTTACTTATAAATCATTTTAACTATGATCCTGCATTCACTATTCATCCTATTAAAATCAACGTTTTTTAAATTTATTCCTCAAGACAAACATATAGTAAAGTTTATATATAGCAAAGTTTCGTGTACATACGACGAAGTTTTAAAAATATTCTGGAGTGAAGCCTTTGTCCCATTTATGTTATCTAACCTTCAATTTTATATTATTACGCCACAATGCCAATTTAATACTAAATTAATGTTAAACTAGATAATTTTAATCAAGAATTAACCAAATACATCCCACAAAATTTGTCAGTAATGAGATTGTCGCAGAATTCGTTAGCTAGGAACGCTTTCAATTGGCTAATGTTATTTTATTGCTGAATGTAGAGCGTGGTATTTTTCATACTTTCGTAACATCCGCCGCATTGGGCCTCACCGATCCCCAGACGTCTCTCACCGTCTAGCGTTGGCTCTTCGACCTTCCAGTTCATAAAGGCAGGGGTCGCAGTCGCGACGTCGGCGTCACGAGAACACCGACGGTCGCTGTATTAAGGTCCCCCCCCTCCCGTTTGCAATAACCCGTCGCAGACTCTGATTGCACTGAACGAAGAGAGGGGGCAGCGCACCTTGCGCCGGAACAGGGAGGGGAAAGAGGGGAAGCGTCTCGCAAGAAAGGGAATTGAGCAGGCTATTCCAGGGTAGTGTTATGGAGCTTGGCGGTGCCCTTTGGAGACGGCTCAAACCGCGCAAGATGAGAAAGAAAAACAAGAAAAGTAAATGAAAATTGAAGTCATTCTTATTAAAAAAAAGGCTCTACCATTGCATATTACTTGGAGAGCTTTTTCCGCGCTTGAAACGTATATAGTGAAATCTCTCATAACGACTACTTCTATCAAGCGATCACTCCTCTCAAAGACCATTTTTCAGCGGAACCGTCGGTGGTCGCTTAATTCAAGTCATATCGATTCCCTGCATGTGCACATCAAATTAATATGCATCGAAATTTCCCAAGTGCAACTAGATTGTGAGGAAATAAACGGCATCTGTTTAAGTTTTAATCAAAACCGTGCCTTCAAAACTGTCTCCATTTTTTTCAAATCAGCCGTCCGTTCATTTGCTGAATATGTACTCCAAGAAACTGAACCCCTATCAAACGATCACCCCACTTAATGACCATTTTTAAGCAGGACCGTTGGTGGTCGCTTTATACAGGTTTCAGTGAATTTAGTATTGAAGTATTTAAGGTCCTCGGGGCACGGATTCCCCATAATAAGAGTGACGAAACTTTAACACTGTTATTAACACTCCAAAACGATCATTATTTTAGAAGTGGAAATCATTGCTTATCTCGATTCTGAAGATAAGTGTCCGGCTACAGTTCACACTCTTTAGAGTGAAGAAATGAGAAAGGGGAAACGTCACTCAGAAAAAGCCAACATATTTTAATACTTCCTTCCAAATGCTTATCAATAAAATCGCTGATTTCTATGCTGAATCTTTTCAAACAATGTATGCCTAAGGTTCATCTTTATCGATATAAAATGCTATGAGTCACTCAAAGAGTGTGTCGCAGGGGGTATGTTTCGCCAAAAGGAAACGACTGTGTTTACATAAGAAAATGCCTGCCAGAATATGAAATTGCACCAACACACCTTAAACCAGGTATGCCACCGATGCAATGGACGTTTCAACGTATTTTTCAACCACTCTTACGCGCAGGGGTACAAGATTTCCACAAATGTGAGACCTGCTGTCAGTATTATGGAGAAAGTTTTATGATATAATATAAAATAATTCCTTACGCATGAATATATAATGACTAAGTCCAACACAATGGAAATGTTTGCAACATAAATGATAGATTCATTCAAGCTCTTTCGCGCAGTGATGAATTAGAATACGCAATTCTTCCGGTTGTTTCCTCGTATTTGTCTGCGACAGTTTTGCCGGCGTTACTGCCGGCTTCTTCGGATCACGAGCCGACAGCATTGCTGTGGCGAATGAAATTGTCGTCCCTGCATAATGAACGAATTTGCAGGGAATCCAGAAGACCTGCCCCTTCAATGAGCCGGATTACCCGCGGGATTTTCATTGTGAACCTCTTCCAAACGCGCAGCCTAGCGAAAATTCGCCTAATTACACAGCGTGCTTGCCGGAGCACATAACATGCCTTTTTCATCGAACGGGAACCCGCAGGAAATACCAACAGCTAAGAAAATTGCTGAGGCCACGGATGCCTTAAAATTGGTTGGTAGTTTCTCTTCCAAAAAGAAGAAAAAGCAAGTTAAGGGAATTTTACTAGACCAAACTCCCTAAACAAGAGTCCTCGCGACGAAAAAAATACGTAAAGCCCGCTTTCATAGAAACCGGGAATTTGTCAGAGATCTAAACATTGAACCAGACTTTTACAATAACCGCTACATGGAGAGTATTCTTCCGTAAAATAATAAATTACAAGTGTAGCAAACCGTCGATTAGGATTCGTAAGAAGTGTTCTAGGCAAATGCGATGAGAGAGTACAAGAAAGAAGCTATTTTACACTTGTCAGGCCTCATTTAGAATATGCCGCTAGTATATGGGATCCGTACGAGGAAGGTATGATAAAAGAATTAGAGCGCGTGCAAAGGAGATCCGCTAGGTTTGTTAAAGGCCTTTATGATAATTGTATAAGCGTTACGAGTTTAATAGAAGAACTAGGATGGGATTTACTATCAGAATGCAGGTTAAAATTTAGGCTAAACCTTTTAAGTAAATTCGAAACCGTTTTGTTCACAGATGACGTTAGATATATATTGAGAACCCCTGCGTATTATGCTAGGTTTGATCATCTTAACAAGATTAGAGAGATAGATTGTCATACCGATAGATTTAAAATGTCATTTTTCCCGCGTACTATAAGAGAGAACAATAGGCAGCGTAGCAAAGGGATAGGTAGGTGAAATATAGTTAGAGTAGTCTGTAGTGCATGATGCATGTAATAACAACCAATAATCCCTTCCTTATTATGTAAATACTAACCATCTAGCTCCATGTGACCCTATTTTCTAGCATGTCTCTCTTAAATATCCTAGTTCCATGTCAATAGTGCATGTTTGGTGATATTCACCCCCTGCCACACACCCTCGTGGTGGCTCGCAGGGTATCACGTAGATGTAGATGTGAATACTCTGATAAACATTATGGATCTGATAAACATTTAACCGTTTATAGTGCGTATATTGCCAGTCGTCATCACTGGGAAAGTGGAGAGAAGATCTGGGTTTGAGCTGAGTGACACAAGAAAAATTTCCAATGGAAAAGTGGGAATTCACGTGGAAAATTTAATGCTGGTCTGATCTTGTCCGTTTTCCCAAGCGGGGCTGCTTCATCCGAATTTGCACTCTGGCATTTCTTTCGTAGCAGACATTATGAAAGTCATTGACTTGGGCTACCCTACCCTGCGTTTATGAGTGTCGATAGACCGCATGTCTTCGTCGTTTCGTAATGTCGCTTTTGCATTTATTATCGTGGGTGTTATTGCTTCCTCTGTGCAGTTTCCAAAACCTTGATAGTACTTTTTAGCCTCTTGGAGTATTACGTCCTCAATTGGTTTCATTCCTGCATATTGGAAGAAACCTTCATTTTTTGTTCATAGAGGGAATTTTAAGAAATGTCGAAGAGTTTTTATCTCCCTTGCTTTAATTTTATTTATTGTGAGTACCAACGTTATTCCAGCCCATTTTGGTGCACTATACAGGACTATAGACATTACCGTATTGTTTTTATTGCATTAAAATGTGGTGTTCATAAACTTAAGTGTGGTCATTATGAAGACATGTACAAACGTAGGGCAGACTGAAAGATCAGTCAACCAGAGAGCTGTCAAACACTAGAGAAATTTATACAATGGGCAATTTAGCAATTCCCATTTCGTGAGGCACATATGGGAATGTGATCACACTCGTGAGTATGGCCGTGAGATTCTCCACGTGGAGAAAAAAGTACGGAGGGTGGGCTCATTGGAGCAGTTAGACATACCTAAGGAAACACTCGACAGAGAGTTGCGTACTGAGCGCAAATAGAACATTACCACCCTCTAGGATGCCCCACAATGTTTATTCTAGGCCCTTTCCTAAACATCCCATCTTGTTTGAATGCCCTCCATGAACTATGTCCCTTCCGCCTTTTCGTGAGTCCTCAATCTTGGCTTAGCGTCCGCCATGAATTGTGTTTAGAGTATCAGGCGATAATTTGTGGAAATGGGGTACAGATGCCATGATCTCACAGTAAAAGGTACAAAAAATCAGCCCCTTACCGAACTAATTTGCGAGATTTTTGACGAAAAATACGGGCCAATTTACATGGGATATGGTGCGTTTATTCATTCCAGAGAGACATTATTTGAAAATGAGGAATTTCTAACTACATTATCTCGTAAAAAAATTAACATTTTGTTCTTCGTATGTTTTCGTATTTCGGGCCGATATTTGTCGTCAAAAACCTCGGAAAGTAGTTCGGTAAGCGGCTCTTATTTTGATATCCTTACATGGGTGAGATATTTTGACGTAAAATGAGACAAACATATTTGAATGTATCTTTAAACGTTCAGTTCTGTCTAATTTGCGATAAAAAGTTGTAATCAAGTTTATAAAACAACTTTTACTTGGTTATGAAAAGTAGTGGAATCAAGATCTTGGTCTTGTTTTGAAGCTCTTAACAGCAGTATTTAATAAGGATTGCCATTGTAAACTCACATTAGGATGTCGATTTTTTACGAGTTAATAAACAACCGAGTATTTTAGCAAACTCAAGCTTTCGGTGAGGCGGCCGTCTTCGCGAGAGGGGTGGTGAAAGTTTGAGCGCTGTTGCCATTTGCGGGTTAAGGGCCGGACCCGTTAATCATACGCTCCTTCAGTGCATTGCCTCGAGTTTTGCATCTTCCTTTTCAAAAAAGCACAAAGAATTTAAAGTCATTGCGATTTCCGTCTCCGCGTAGTAGTTCCACGACGACCCAACCAGCGCAATTGGTAGCCGAGTGTGGTTTGACCGGAACCATGGGCGGGGACCGTCATGAATACCAGTTTTCCGACCGTAACTGCGTAAATAAATAAACTTCCATTGGATAGAACTTGCCGAATTGTACGCGAGGCACGCCATCGAGAAATTGGGAATTGGGATGGGTGAATTCCGTCATTCTCGAGAATCCTAGAACGATCTCTATTCACTTGAGTGACTCCGTCATGAAGGGCAAATCATGAATCTACATCTACATACTACCTTGCGAGCCGCCGCATGGACGTGTGGCAGGGGGTGTTAGGACACCAGCCATGTAAAGATGTAAGGTGTAAGGTTTTGGGAGGTGAAATGGTGACGTGTATTATGGGAGTGCATTTAGTGGAGCTCAGTTTTTATTGTGGTCGCTTATTGTGCACGGAAAGAACGAGTTTATATACCTATCTGTTCGGCAGTGTACTTCTCTTATTTTTTCGCTTCTGTCAGACCTAGTGGTGTAGTGAGGCGTCATGATAATATTCTCTGT
Source organism: Ceriagrion tenellum (assembly GCA_963169105.1). Classification (NCBI taxonomy): domain Eukaryota; kingdom Metazoa; phylum Arthropoda; class Insecta; order Odonata; family Coenagrionidae; genus Ceriagrion; species Ceriagrion tenellum. Next base: position 42,274,602 of record OY720638.1, read on the forward strand.
ATCGCTCTGTAACACGCCAATTCTGAATATCTCAAGCAACCTAAGCCTAGCGTGTTGAATAAATGTCTCGTCAACAGCCACATCGCATGATTTTTGACGGGCTTAACTTTTAATTAGACGCAAAATATAATGACCATGGGCCATCAGAGAGTAGAAAGGGAGATGGGGTGGAGAGAGGTGCCCGAGAGGCGTGGGCGTCGAAATCGCGGGGAAATAATACGCGTGGCTCGACGGTTTGCTCCCGAAGCTCCACCTCAACCAGTTCCCTTTGCCGCTGAACGTCCTCTTTCGAAACAATTCCTTCGCGGCCGTATATGCGATTTTCTCATTTGAGGAGAGAGAAACTGTCCCTCTTTCGTGAGCCCTTCGGAGGGCGGATTACCTACAGGCTCTCAGCCCTAAAAATAAGGGGGCCAGATCGAAAGTTGTATCTCAGATATGAGCGATATTTCACGCTCGTGTTCTATAGAGTGACATCTTGAGATAAAAATGTAAAAAATCGCACCTTAACCGATACATGATTCTTAGCAATTCAATGCTTATTCGATGCTACGATAAGTTTGCTAGCGTGTCTGGATTGTTAGAACAATTGGGATGGGAATTGCTATCACAGCGTAGATTAAATTATAGGCTTAACCTCCTAACTAAATTTCAGGAAAAATATTTCTCTGACGACGTGAAAAACATACTATTACCCCCTCTTACTTCGGCAGATTAGATCGCGCCAATAAAATTAGAGAAATAGATTGTAGAACCGATAGGTATAAAATGTCATTTTTTCCGCGTACCATTCGGGACCATAACAGCTGTGATCGTCGTCATCAATAGTGCAAACAGTGACATTAGCTAGATTGTAGAGCTCTTTCTTTATATTGTCTACGTTATTATTTATGCATGATGTTAATATTAATGTTCTTATTTATGAATGAGATTTTGAATCTGTAGTAGTAGTCTTTGTACCCCTTGCATGTTGGAACGATTGACGATGTTTGTTGATGATTTTGAATCTGTAGTAGTAGTATTTGTACCCCTTGCATGTTGGAACGATTGACGATGTTTCGAATGTTTCTTGGTTAGTAGATTTTAATGGGCGCGTAGCATATGTGGTACGCTGATCAATGTAGTTTCGGTGTTCTGCCGTATAATTTAAGGCATGCCTGGTGTGGAAGCACCCCCTGCCACACACCCTTTGGGTGGCTTGCAGGGTATGACGTAGATGTAGATGTTATTTAACTCGGAACCTGACACGAGGGATGTATTTCGTAATAATTCGGTGATTTGTGTAGTTTTTCCGTGTACACAGCCATCTCGCCATTCCCTTTCGGGGTAGGCTGAGTGAAAGAATACCTTTTCTACCTGAAACCCCAGAGAACTGGCTCTCTTTTTATAATTTCTGCCATAATTCCATATTCTTACAAAATACTTCAGCATCTCTTATACTCACGTACTGCTTCATACGCGCTGACCAATTCCTTACAATAAAGTCCTATTCGTAAATGCAATTTTCTCATTTACGGAGGGTGACTGTTTTCCCTTCCGTCCCCCATTAGTAGGGCGTGGTACCGATGGGCCCTAAAATAGTCAAGCCAGAGTCCCCATAACGTGACTACTTTTTTCACGCTGAGCGCTGGAAACGCATTGAAAACTGAAACATTTTTTTATGAGCTTCACAAAAATTTTTACGTTATTTTATTAATTTGATAAAAATAATTGAGAAAAACACGAACCACACTTCGCAACATTTCCGACACCATTTATGAGTAAACAATGCCTTAGTGTTTATCTTGACTCGCACAGTCAAGCCATAGCCACCTTAAAAATTGCCAGGAACGAAAAATGTATGCGCACATTTTTGAGCTAAATTTCACTTCCGAGCTCTTCATAGTGATAGCTGAAGATGTAAATTTTTAAAAATTCGCATCTCACCGATTTTTTATTTTTGACAATTTAACGCTAAATTAACTCGTAGCCTGACATATGGGACGTATCTCATAATAATTCGGTACGTTGTGTATTTTTTTCTCGTAATTACTCAACACGCCATTTCCTTTCGGGGTATCCTTTGTGAAAAAAATTCAGTGATTCATTCTGCCTATAACTCTAGATAACTTGCTCCCTTTAAATAATTTCCACCATGATTCCCTATTCTTATGAAACACTCCAGCATATCTTACACTCATTTATTGCTTCACATACGCTTTCCAATTCTTAACACAGTATTAAATACATATTAAATATACATTCTCCATCAAAATGAAGTTTTTTCTGCTGTAATATGAGCAACCTACATAAGAACCCATGTTAAAACCTCTATTTTCAAGGGTATATTACAATAAAAATATAGCCTGAAAACCCAATTTAATTGTCATCTCAGTTTATTAAACGCCCTTCAAGTGTGGTACATTCAAATTTTCAAAAAAAATCTGGAATAATTTACCTAACAGAGCAACATTAAAGCCTCAGAAATGTATACTTAAAATTAGTTGTTCTCACAGAAGTACAGTCAAATAAAATAGCGTTTTTACGTCGTTAACATTACAGTATTTACTTCATACTACTGATAACTGCCAAAATTTTAAAATATAATCCGGAAATGGTCTCCATTGTAACTGGAGAAAATCACGCTCATGCCATTTAAGCTACCGGCACTGATCAATACATGATTCACAAATGTATCGTAATCAAGCCGAGTCGATGACTAGAAAATGCACATTTAAATGTAATTTTCGCCAAAATTTTGGATCACCCGCCGAAAACTTAATTCGCAACATGCTGTAATAGAGGCAAAATTTTTAAATGTCATTCATACATCTTTTACTTTACGGAATGAATCCTGAATTCCGCCGCATTAACTGATGTGCTTAAAATAACTTTAATCCTAGAATTATTTCGACTTGAGAAGTTAATGAAATGCAACACACAAATGGGTACACCCAACAACCCACTATCAATGCTCCATAAGGTAGCTTAAGCGAGATGTGATTTCAAGTGAAGCCTAATAAATTAGGCCTTATTATGAAAAATAAATCTCACATTTCTAATTGTACTGAATCAGCCACTTGCACCTTAAATCTTCTAATGTTTGAGATATTTGCCAAAAATTATATATGTTAATCATATGATAATATGATATGGATATGATTGTATGATGGTATGAATGATATGAAATGATTATGTGATTTATGATATGATATTGATATTTCCGTCTTATATAGGTTGACTATTTCGACGGTTTAACACTATCTCCGCGGCCCGGTCTCCCGATCATGAGGCTTACCATGCTATTGAAAATAAAAAGTTTCGCGCGTAACTCTTCCTCAAGAGAGAAATTCCATAGAAAATTTCAATACAGCCGTATTTATAAGATTTATTTTTATTTAATATAAGATAAACTAAATTCTCAAGTTAAAAAAAAAGAGTTTTAAGAGTATGGTATATTTAAATTCATACAAGGGCTGGCGAGTAACCACGACCCGCTTCCCGGAACGCGGGCGTAAAAGTACGTTCACAGCAGACTGCCGTGCGATCATACAAGTTAACTAATTGCCCCATCTAAACAACCGGGACATCAATGAATTTTAGTGCCATCATCACTTTCTTTGCATAAAAAATAAATTCAAAACCTGAAATAAACAACCAGTAATTCTTAATAATGATCAGGACAGGCTGCATCATTAAATTACGTCAGTGCAATAAATGTAATGAAAAACCATGAAAATGATAAGCATTATTACTGCTAAACTTCAGAACTGTTGCACACAACTTTTAAGACGGAGACGAGTACGTTGACTTATGTAAGCATCGTATTTCCTCATCTATCACCTACGAGTACAAGGACTTTTGAAAAGTTAATGAATGTAAGGTTTTAGTGGTTAGTAATTATTTCTCCAGTTTGAAAGGATCCAAGGCTTCACAACTCCAAATGCAACAGAGCGTATGACTCTAAAGAATGTCGTTTTACTTCCAATACCAGGTGACTGAACTTTGCTCGACAGCCAAATGTGAAAAATTTATTTGAAAAGTAAATCAATCGTGAATGCATCATCACAATAAAAAAAATGCAACTAAGGTAATAAATTCCATTAGAATTTTATATTGATATATTCTTAGTTATAAGGAAATCAATATCTTGCTGTACTTCCTTGCCCTTTTGACTCGTCGGCAATTTTAAGGCCGCTTTACACGCTACATAGTATTGTATAAACGAATGTACAAATTCCTTCACGAAGGAAATTGTACCGTGTAAAGCGGCAAATTGTATGATTGTCTGAATGACTTAACGGGAAATAGAACCTGCTCTAATTCCATTCAGTTTCTTGTACATTCTATGATACATTCGTTTGTACAATAAAATGTACCGTGTAAAGCGGCCTTTATGGTTTATTGCAATGCCCCAGTAACCTGAAAAACTTTCAAATTTATCCAATATTGCGACTGCAGCCACTAATGAGGAGTTCGATTGCAAAAATCGCATTTAGTTGATCTCAGAACTCCTCTTACGCTCAGCTCAATAATGCCACACGTAGGCAAATAGCACCAATGAAATACGTATTAATTTTACACGTATTTAACACAATAATGATATACACACCTTGAACGTTATTAGTTACTGCTTTTAATGATATAAATGCGACGCCCAGTGGTCGGAAATCGAAAACACTTGCCAAAATCTTAATTTTCTCCCTTTTTTGGGATTTGGAAATGTAGTGGTGTGATTGTAGAATGTCTGTGGATTAAATAACAAAAACTAACTTATTTTGGCGTTTCTCTTTGATCAGCAGAAGGCGTTGAAGTTGAGGGAGGGAATCAGCAGCCAACACTGCGTGTATTGCGCGAAAAATTCTGAATTCCTTTTTGTTTGAGAGTTTGACGCTGTTAGTTATGGCATTTTCAAAAATAATTTTAAAGTTTTATATGTTTTTATGTTGCAGAAGGGAGAAATATTTTTATACATGTTATTTGAACTACAATTTTTACTCAATTTAAAATATTCCAATTTTCTCACATTGTTTCACGATGTAGACAACAAATATAAGGCAGTCGCAAAGAGCAGCTGCGATATACTATGTGAAAGAGTGAAGTCTTTACTAATTTCTGAAAAAGAAAATCCATCCCCCAACTTGCCCCCCTTCCACTAGGGAGAAGATATACTTGAGCTAAGAGGGACACCGCCCAGCGTATTGGCCTCCCGCGGAGGTATCTGATTTGTCTGTGGCTCACATAAAATGCTAAGAAAGTAAAATTGACTGAAATTTTGACTCGAGTAGTCATGAGTAATACCATGAGCAAAAGAAAACTTTCAAAGTGTGTGTGTGTATGCACCCTCAATCCCTCCTCCGATTTAATTTCAAAAAGATTCGACGCAGCCGCTGTGCAAGTAACTCGTCTGTCGCATGAAGCGGAAGCTCATGACTGCGAGTGGAATATTTTCCCGACATTAATTACAATATAGTTACTTGGAGTTTCCCACATTTTAATCCATATGCATTGGTAGACTCTTCGCAGTTTCGAAAAGGGAAATATTTTCTCTGCATCTCAACGCGTGGGCTGTGCTATATCTCCCTTTCACATTAGAGAAGGGTCCAAGTGTCAGAGATTTTTACCACACGAGAACGAACATCCTCATTAGAGAAGCAAGTTATTCCTTTCGAGCCAAAGTGGTCTGGTGTTTTTCCTTCCTCAGCATCGCACGATCTACAGAAGTTAGTTTACTCAAGCAATCATCGCCCTCCCTACCCCTTCGTAACCTGCTCCCACCACAAGAGCTGAGAATGACGCGAGAATCTCATCTCATAACTTTCCTGGTAACCTAAACATCCTCACAGTCTTCGAGACCTTGGGTACATTGTGACAGGCATAATGAGATTTTGCTTCGTCTTGAGGATGTGGATGTGGGTTAGAGACAAGGGCAGTTCTCATCCTCGGTTTGAGAATAAACCCGAGCGGTTACGGGTGTATCAACTATGGAGCCCTTCGAATCTATTAGCTGTATTCCTCTCATTTGTCCGAGAGAAAAGATATTAGAGAAGTCACACAGAAAGAACTGCACGATGTGATTCTGCAAGGAAAAGGGAATACAATGGAGACAAAGAAATTATTGGCACTTCAATTTGTGTACGATAAATTTCTATTATAGAGAAGTACATATTAAGAACCATTTAGCAAAGTTTATGAAAGTCAGGAGGAAGAGCATGCCAGAAGAAGCTTGCAGTCTTCTCTTGATTGAGATGCCAAAGGACTCGAATGAAGAGAGCGACGAGGTCGATGTGAATGTGGACGACTTTTAAATGCATATACGTATTTATTGCTTCACTGGAAACCACCGAGTATTGCACTAAAATTATTAATAAATATACACGTAATGACCAGTGTTGTTAAAAGTACTGAGAAAAAGTTACTGGGCTCAATTACAGATTCTTTATAAAAAATAATCAATGACAAGTACAAATTACAGGTTTTAAAAAGTAATCAGTAAAATTACAGTTACAATTACAATTACTTCACGTAAGATCGTCCACTTTATAGACCACCTGACAACTGTCGAATGGTGCAGTAGAAACATGGAAAAATTGAGTCATAGAAATGGCTATAGCCTGCAATATCACTAGCAATAAATACAATTATAATTGCTGAAACAACACAAGGGGTGACATGTTTTGTACCCATCATGAGCAGGCTACAACATAAGGGTGGCTGAACCCAAACAGGCAAATTAGGATACTCAGGGATTCGAAGTTGTCTGTAGGAAAAGTAAAAGTAAAAAGGAAAGTAGAAATCAGTGAATAAGTAAATTCGATGAAGTAAATTATGCAACTTTAATGTGTACAAAATTACAAATACATGACAAACAGAAAAGAATTATTAACTACAAACATACCTTAAAATTATGAGATGATAAAATCCTTAACCTAACACATCCTTGTTGAACTTGCAGAATAGTTGCATATTGAAATTTTCATCACCGAGTCTTGATCTCTTTGGAGACAGCACCTCCTTGCACACACTGAATAGCCTTTCTATAGGAGCACTTAATGGATTACCTGTGTTATATTTAACAAAGAGAGACTTCAGTGATGGAAATTTCAATAGCAATGAAAGATCTGTTGTCATGCAGGACAAATAGGAAAGTGTCTCCTCCAGGGCTGGTGACACCAAATCCTCCTGTGAGGGAAGATTGAAAAATAACGCTTCCTCATCACTGCCCGCCTCCGCACTCAAATTTTCAACGGAGGCTTCAACAGCTGCTGGTAACCTGGAGTTGCAAACAACCTCCTCAAATGCAACTATTACTTCATTCTTCGCATCCTCAATGAGCCATGAAAAGGTAAGTGAAGGTATAAGGCCTGCCGAAATCAAGTTTTTTTCTTCCAGTGTATTTTTGAACCTCTTTTCTGCATCTTCCATTAATACCTTGGCTAAGGGTCTGCAGAAGCTCAGGCTAGTGTCATTAGCTTTCTTTAAAAGCTCTAGCTGTAGGCACCTCACATTTGGCAGTAGGTACCCTAGGCACATGTTCTTCTCCGCCTGCAGGATGTTCAGGGCCACAGCATTTGGTTTCATCATCTGAAATACGATAATCGCAAGGTAAAGGTCTGAGCCCACAAAACACCACAGACTGGTTATTTTTCTGATCTCATGAAAGTAGAGCTTGGATTAAATTTTAGTGATCTTAAAAGGATTAATACACACATTTTTACTAATATATTTCTATTTACCATAGGTATTTTTATGGTTTATATTATATCAGGTCTGATTCTAAGTCAATACTTAAAATAAAACGTCATTTAACATAACTATTTCCTCACCCCAATGTATTCATTCAAAAATAACAGCTCTGCTGGTGGAAAGCGATGTAGACCAATCAAAACCATCAGTCTATCCAGTGCATCGACTCCGCAGCTTTTGACAGCAGACAGCAGACACTTGATACTGTCGAACGTGCTGTTCCACCTTGTTGCACTGGGTGTTACAAGTAATCTTTTGAACTTTTCCCTAATCTGATCAGCTGCAATGGTGCTTCTCTATTTGTTCCACAGAGCCTGGCAGCGGGAAAACGAATATCTTGCTACCTTCTTGAAGATGGAATCACTTTCTGCAGTCTGGCTGTCCTGTAACATGCTCAAGCGAGAGGACTATTTCAGAATGTAAAAATAATGAAAAAGTTTAGAAGCACACTACACAGACATGTTCATGAAGGCTTTTTTCCTTAACCTGAAGACACAGGTGAATAACATTTACCTTCACTGCCGCGAGGTCCTGTTTGTGCGCAGCACACCGCTGATGAGGAGACAAGTTGTACTGGAACTCTTCCCCTTCATCTAGGATAGTCCCTACATCAACGAAGACTAGCTCTTCTTCTGCCTCTGATTCGTTTCTTACTTCGTCCACTTCCACCCCAAAAGTCCTGAATATATCATTAATACGCTCAGTATTATATGTATGTAAGCATAATACATCAATAGCATAAGAACATTCAACCCTACTCACGAGAAAGCTTTGACAAAGTTGCTGCCATATATTACTATTACTAATGACATATATTTATATTAAACTTAAAAAATGATTTCATCTTGTCATCACTACGATAAGTATTCGATGTTGTATCGATGAATAGCACCGATATTTTGCGGAAAGTATAGTCCTCGGGATGAATGTCGATATTGGAAACATATAATACAGTAATTGGGGCAATATAACCAGCGCTACTTACATTAGCAGAAGGTGATATAGATCGAATGTTTATTAGCAACCGAAGAGTATTTTTCAATTCCCGAAATTTTGTTTTTGATAGGCCCCTAAATGGCATACACAAAGTATAGCAACAGGCTACACGATTATAGGATTAAAAAATCAATACAAGTGGGAAAAAAATTTTTTTTATTACAAAAATAGCGAGGATATGAAGTTTGGCCAGCTATTGTTCGATTTCCACGCACTGTGGGACGTCCTCAATCCGACTGTGCCTGCGACTGCGATTGTAAAGTTGATCTAGTCCAGCCGCGTTGAAATGGTCCATCTCGGTGAACGGTGGGTGGAGCTACGACTACCTGTCCCACCTCCCGGCCTTACTTCCCTTTCTTTAATCTCTCACTCACACACTGAAGGAGAGGTAAAAAGTGTTGCCAGTTTTCCTCACACCGGTACCAAACAGTAACAAATTCATGCGCTCAAAATCGAGAGTGAACCGAAACGACGAGAGCCGGCAACTACGATGAAGTGACGCTGGTAGGGGAGGCGCGGTAGTGGAAGGAAGGAGCCCGGAGTGGGGGTAGCCGAGAACAGAGCATAAATTCTTGCGCTGGACCATTTCAACGCGACTGACTCCATTCTGTTTTTTTTTCGGAGGAAATTAAGGAAACGTTTTAAACAGCAGCATGACAACTTTCGATGAATACATTACTCTGAAACTTTTCAATCTGTAATCAACAACTCGCGTCACTCTACGTATACTGTTACATCTGCGTTTTTTTTTCTTTTATTTTTATGATGCGTCACCTCCTTAGTTGTCCATGAGACCCACGTTAAAAATTTGACTTTTTCAAAGTAACTTTAGAAAATATGAAATTGATTTTCTCAATTATGAGACCTTTCTCAATCTTATTTTGTCGTCCGCATTTGATGGATCCTATAATTCATGTCACCATTTCATCTCCAAAAAACTTACACCTTTACACGGCTGGTGAGCTAATATCCCCTGCCACACGCCCATGCGACGGCTCGCGGGGTATTATGCAGATGTAGATGTAAATAATTCAATCCAATTCGTTTGAGCTGTTTCCGAGAAACAAATCTAAACACGCAGAATAACCTCGTATATAACTTTAATAGTATAAGATAGAGAATATAATCAGCAAAAATATTATTAAATTACTCTTGATTATATTGTTAATAAGATAATCAGAAAGCTCCTTCACCCCGAATCATGAGTAATATTACTTGGCTTGTAACGAAAGGCCGGAAGGCTGGAATACAGTGAAATGTTTGATACATGGATACACCTTTATGCCCGGTAAGATTGTTGAACTCAGTCGCCGCTAGAACTTTGACGTGATCAGGGGTCGAATCACGGCTTAATATTTCCCGTTATCTTTATCGTTATCTAAAACCTACGCCGCACTAGAAGGTCAATACACACAGTTTCTTCCCTTTGAACTCACTCCGTCAGTTAAAACTAGGAATGTAAAGCTGCTGTCAGAATAAGAGGAACGACGGTCTCTTTTTCGTTTAGAGAGGCGTAAGACAGCGTTTCCCTAATTGTGCTCCCCGGAGCCCTTGGGGCTCCACGAGTGAGAATTGTTATTTGCCCTGGACACTTATGTTTATGAATTTTGTTTTGATATGAGGGCGTCTGTGGCAGATCTTTTTTTTGTATCTGTCTATTGACAGGTCTAAATGGAATTGTAGTCTCCAGGCATTTCTGCTGTGGGCGAGGTTCTTTATTGTGCTGTTACGTCCCTCTCATCATATCTATCATCACTCCAGATCTCTTCCTCTCTCTCTCTGTCTTTCTCTGCGGCAGCTATGAAGGTGAAAAAATCCCTAGTTATCATCAAAGTAAGGGAGCAGCTGACATAGTTATATAGCAACATGGATGTTTATATTCACGCATCCACGAAATATTCCCCATTCTTGGCGTAGCGCTCCAGCCACCACTTCCCCGTTGACGCCACCCGCCCCTCCGAAAGAGACAACGGAGCTCCCACCGCACCGCTGCGGCCTCCGAATAGCAGGAGTGACGGCAGTGCCCTCCGACCTGACCACGCCCCCTTTTCCGGCTGTTTTTCGCGCTACTGGAATTTCGACGATAGAGAATTTTTATCTCGAGAACGAAACATTTCCTAGCCCTCGGGTTTTTTGCGTTGGGCTGGATTCGTCGTCCTCTATTACCTCTATATTTTTTTCAAAAAAAAACGGCAAGTTCTCCATCGAGATATTACGATAGTGCGAGGGAACGCGTTTAGGAAAACTGTGATCGCGCCCTAAGTCCGGAGCTCCACGTGAAATTCCCAGTTAACAAAACAAAGGGTATAGCCTGAGGGGATACTGATAGATTCGTTATCTTTTAATCGATAAACAAATTTTATTTATTGATCCAGTGAAATCGTAAAACCTATGTGGCTACCTGAATGTCCCAACTTAATGCAAATTCAATAGCACAAGAGAGGCCCCCAGAAAGTAAACTGGATGGTTTCAGGCTTTGCTTTGTGAAAATCCATTCTAATGAATTCAAAATGATATGGTACTTTTTAATAATAAAATTAAATTAAGTAAGTAAATTAAGTACGTAAATTAAAAGTAAATCATAAATAAAATTAAAAGTAAAAAATAATAAGGTATTTAGCTCGGCACAACGCAGCTCTGCGGGTGTTGTATTTCCACCTTCGACATCATTACGGCATCGACGAAGTTTATGTGCTGCCCCTGGAGATATTGAGTCCGTCGTGGAGAACGACAAAATAAAAATCTGGTGGAATTACTCATTCCCCACCACCAGGCAGTTGGAGGCGAACAAGCCTGACATTGTTCTCCTCGACCGCCTATCGCGTTCCATGTTCGTAATTGAGTTTTCGGCTCCGGCCGATACGAACTTGGACATGAAGGAGGCGGAAAAACGGACGAAGTATCAAGACCTGCTCTTCGAACTTCAGCAGATGTACCCGGGACACTCTGTAAAACTAGTAGTCCTAGTCATAGGTGTGCTCGGTGGAATTAAGGGCTCGCTGATACAGAGCATCAAGTGTATTCCTGCTTGCGTGGCACAGGCGGAATCACTTGCAGCCCGCATGCAGAAGGCCGTTCTCTTGGGGTGCTTCGTACGCACGACCCGAACGCAGCGTAGCCACTGGTCCGATGGGTTTCGGAAGTGGCTACGGACTCTGCACCGCCCCTCTCCAGTTCTTGGCCATTATGACGGCAACGAAACCCGATGTTTGCTGGGGACTCGGAGGGGAAAGTTACAGAAGTAACATTTATGAAAAATAAATATAATAAAATATTTTTAAATAACAAAAAACTGAAAAAAGTACCATGTCTTTTTGAATTCATTACCCCAGAAAGTGCTTTCAAAAATTAGAATGATCTTATCAATTCTCTGCCTCACCTCTCTTAGAAAAACCATGTGCAAAGATAAGACCCGTTTCATCCACCTACACCATGTCGCAACTTCTCGAGATATACCAGCATTTTTACTTTCGTGCTACAATAAAAGAAAAGGTCTTTAAACGTGTGTTATGGTTCACTATTAGTTTCTTTGAAAATTAAAAATATTCCCGAAATGAAATAATTAGCATTCACACAAAATGAATCCCACTTCTGCTTCCATTCCACAATTAAAGCTAAAAAAACCTCTTGATTACATCCGCAATCCTTGGTTGGTTTTGCCATGGTAAAGCAAGTATGGTTGGTAAAGCAAGGCGCCAAGGGGACCATGGCTTAACGTCTCATCCGACAGACGGAGTACTGTACTTGAAGTGCCCTCCACAAGACACTCAAGTAGGGATCGGGTTTCCTCTGAAAAACATCTTCCTCTGCAAGGATTTCAACCCTGGCCGCCCGTATGGTTATCAAGTACTCTAGCCACTACAGCAACCCCATCCCCGACATTATTAGAATCGGACTGGATTTTGGGGAGGCGACCGACAACTAAGGTCTTTTTCGCCATAGGGGATAGGTAAGGGAGGAAGGGTGGATAGAAACTCGGCGTCGGCATTAGCCTGCTCCTAACGAATGGCGCCAAGGGGACCACGGTCTAACGTCTCATCCGACTGACTAAGTACTATACTTGAAGTGACCTCCACAAGTCACCCAAGTAGGGATCAGGTTTCCACGGAAAAACATCCTCCTCTGCAGGGGTTTAAACCCTGGCCGTCCGTATGGTCGCTAGTATTTGGGATCCGTACGAGGAAGGTGTGATAAAAGAATTAGAGCGCGTGCAAAGGAGATCCGCTAGGTTTGTTAAAGGCCGTTATGATAATTGTATAAGTGTTACGAGTTTAATAGAAGAACTAGGATGGGAATTACTATCAGAACGCAGGTTAAAATTTAGGTTAAACCTTTTAAGTAAATTCGAAACCGATTTGTTCACAGATGACGTTAGATATATATGAAAAACCCCTGCGTATTATGCTAGGTTTGATCAGATTTACAAGATTAGAGAGATAGATTGTCGTACCGATAGATTTAAAATGTCATTTTTCCCGCGTACTATAAGAGAGAACAATAGGCAGCGTAGCAAAGGGATAGGTAGGTGAAATATAGTAAGAGTAGTCTGTAGTGCATGATGCATGTAATAACAACCAATAATCCATTTCATATTATGTAGATACTAACCATCTAGCTGCATGTGACCATATTATCTAGCATGTCTCCATTAAATATCCTAGTTGCATGTCAATAATGCATGTTTGGTGATCTTCATCCCCTGCCACACACCCTCGTGGTGGCTCGCAGGGTATTACGTAGATGTAGATGTATGGTTAGCCAGTATTCTAGCCAACACACCAACCCGATCCCTAGTATTCGAATCCAGGACCGAGTTGCATGCAACTTTGCTTTGACAGACCCTTTCTGTTCAGACTCTTCCACTTAAGGAAATGGACACACCAACTTAAAGCATACGGACACTTGTTTGAAACATTTTTTTCCCAGATAGGCATCTTTTCAGGTGGGTATTTCATGTGGAAACTCATGGGAACTAACGCATGGAAAAGGGTGCACAAATAATTCAAATGCAGAGCGAAAAAAATCATACTTTCCCGACGGAGTTGGCAGAGCGGTCGGAAAAACCTATAGGCGGAGAATGAGTCTCACCATTGATGCTCCCAGGGTGAAACGAGTACGAGAATTTTACCATATAAACGACTCTTTTGCAGCGAGGCCGCCGATTGCAAACAGGGCATTCTTTTTCGAGCCTCTGGCTCACAAGATGCTGGGCTGCGACCCTTTCACCTGCGCCCGTAGTCACCGGTGGAGCGGGCAAGAAATTACGAGAGAAGTCTTTTGATGCGACCGGAGAGACGCTCGAATCAATTGCGATGCTGTCGCGGCCAGTTTCCGACCTCTCTCCTCATCCAACGCTCAGGAAATAAAACTCTTCGGGCGGAGTGGGATGATGAGGCCGGGAACGAACGAGCTCTCCGGCGTCCCCTGCCTCTCCAAGGATTACAGTGCGTGCGTGCGAGACCCTTCCACGAAAGGTTTGCGTAGACGATGCCTGATGATGCTGCACTGCGGCGAAACCGGTCGTAAATAAATCTTTTACAATGTAGAAATGCAAAGTTAATCCTTCTATCCCTGAGGTTTACGTAGCATGGAATGAATGGCGGCTGCGACTACTTGAAGTGTCCCTGGTGTTACTATGCGAGTGAAAAGGCATACTTATTTCACAAATGAAAAAACGACTTCGTTTTCTTCCACTGATTTATTTTTTCGGTACGACATGTTTCGACACATAGAGGTCATTTTCAAGTGCAAAAATTTTGAATTTCAAGCAAATATAAATATATATATTTGGTTGAAATTCAAAAATTTTTGCACTTGAAAATGACCTCTATGTGTCGAAACATGTCGTACCGAAAAAATAAATCAGTGGAAGAAAACGAAGTCGTTTTTTCATTTGTGAATATCAACTTCCACATTATAGTTGAGCCTGATACCATTGAACGCATACTCATGTAATTATTGGAAAAAGTCCCAAAAACGGCACAAAGGCTTTTAGTATTAATAACAGAAAATGGAGTACATACAGAAGAACGTGGACGGGGAATTAGCGATAAGTAAACAGGGTAGATGGGCTAATTTGCTCACATGGTTAGTAAGGAAGGATTTGTAAGCGGAAGGTGGCGAGAAGAGGTCCAGGGAGGATGAATGCGAAGCCAGGGGGTTAAAAGTTTTTGGCATGTGGTAGAATACGGAACGCTGGGATATCGAAAGACGAAACTTGAGGATGTTAATTAGACAGCTATTGCGTGTGGTACGAGGAGGAACATGAAGTGGAAAGAGAGAATGAAGGATATTGGAGCGGAGAGTGCTCCTCCAGATGCCATGAAGGAACTTCAGGTCAGAGAGCTAATGATGGAGAGAGACGTAAGTATTAAATTTAAAATTATTTCATATTTCTTTAAAAAATCCTGCTATCGCTGATAAAATGGGTGGCTTATTTACAACAAGGATGTTTAACGGAACTAAAGTCATGATTCCGGAACGGTTCAGATAAAGTTTCGGAACCGCACCTTAAGTAGTAACGAAAGTTCAGAATGAAAGTTTAACGAAAATATTATGAAATAAAGCTCAAAAGAACAAAAAAGGAACGGTTCCGATTTTGGTTCGAGCTAGGAAAAATTTCGTTTCCGCCATCCCCATTTAATGCCGAATTTTGTTTCGAGGTATTTTAAAAGTGTACATTGATTTTTCAAAATTCCTTACAGCCACGTGTGCCACTTTGGGTATAGCAGGTTAGTTGTTAAATTTTAATGCCTAGATTATGGCACTAACAATGCAGGTTATTTCACGAATATATTTTTAATGACCACACATGTCCAGCAAGGTCCTTATAGTAGTATATGGGATCCGTACGAGTTTGGCATGATAAAAGAATTAGAGCGTGTGCAAAGGAGATCCACTAGGTTTGTTAAAGGCCGTTATGATAATTATAGAAGTGTTACGAGTTTAATAGAAGAACTAGAATGGGAATTACTATCAGAACGCAAGTTAAAATGTAGGTTAAACCTTTTAAGTAAATTCGAAACCGATTTGTTCACAGATGACGTTAGATATATATTAAGAACCCCTGAGTATTATGCTAGGTTTGATCAGATTAACAAGATTAGAGAGATAGATTGTGGTACCGATGGATTTAAAATTTAATTTTTCCCGCGTACCATAAGAGAGAACAATAGGCAGCGTAGGAAAGGGATAGGTAGGTTTAATATAGTTAGAGTAGTCTGTAGTGCATGAAGCATGTAATAGCAACCAATAATCCCTCTCTTATTATGTAGATACTAACCATTAGCTGCATGTGACCCTATTATCTAGCATGTCTCCTTTAAATATCCTAGTTGCATGTCAATAATGCATGTTTGGTGATCTTCACCCCCTGCCACACACTCTCATGGTGGCTCGCAGGGTATAACGTAGACGTATACTCCAAGGTATAAAGGACCTTGGCCATAGGTTTCGACTGCAGCGCCATGTACATTGAATTACCGTATTTGGACTTAAATTACGGCAGTAATCCGCTGATTACTTAATAAAATAGGCGGTAAAATGCTTACATTTTATTTATATTTATAAATTTACTATATTTATAACTTTATATTATTATAACTTCCCAGGACTCTTTCCTTCTTGTAAACAGTTTTTATTATAAGCATTAATGTGCTTGATCACTCAAATTGACGTTTTTCCACAGTAATCTGAGCCATCTCATAAGAGCCCAAGTTAAATCTCCATTTTTAAAGGCTAAATTATTGTAAAACCAGCCGGGAAACCCTATTTTTCATTCATATCAGCTAATGAAACGCGCTTCAAAGAAGTTATCGTTAAGTTCTCAGAATTTCTGGAATAAGTGACTCTGCGACCAGAGACATCTTGCGGAGGTTGTAGCAATTTTCCTTTGTACACATAACTTAGCATTCGTGTTTTTTAGAAGTAACATGCATAAATATAAGTTGAATAAATTACATATTACCTATCTGCTTTCTTTGCAATTCTCAGGTATTTTTACACGTATACATAACAGCACTTGACCAGTATATTCGAAATATTTCGGTTCTGTATGAACAGATGCTCTTAAACGCGGAAAAATGCATTCGTCATTATGTTAATGGTGGCTAACAAATATGAAGGTATCATGCCGAGTTGAAAACACGTATTCACAAGTGACTTTCGCTTAAATTTTCACTTCCGCGCCTTAAATCCAAGTCATCGTCGTGTTTAATTCGAGAGGGAAATTTTAAATTGTAATTCTTGTCGCATTATAACAACACCTCTGGTTATTTAACTGAATGAACATATGTACTCAAGTGGAGAGTTGCCCAAGAATTAATTCCGACTTTCGTGAAGGTCTCATATAAAATGCACTCAATGAGCCTCGAAAAACCCTTCGACGGTTCCAATCACCATGAGAGAGGATCGAGACGAGATTGCGGAGACTCCGCCGAGTTAATTTGCACGAGACAGTCGGAATGGTCCCGGGCGACCCGACGCCGCGGGAAATCGAAATCGTCTACCGTATGATGTCGAGATGTCGTCGCCGCGCACCTGCCAATCTGGGTTTCGGCGAGCCGGAAGTGAGCACGAGCGACCAGCGGTGGGTCAGCCGCAAAGTAGTATGAACGAGATATCATTTCACCTAGAAATCAATTAATTTGTTCTTATCCACACATCCGCACACACAATAGTATTTGGGCGTTGGCTGTGCGCAGACTTGAGATGTAGCGAATGAGGCAATGTTTATAGTAATTTTTTTGATGGATGTGTAAGTTTTGAACGGTATGGTGGACGATTTTTGGAATTTCACATACAAAGTTGCAGGTGACCGAGATCTATCAACACTTGATTTATTCATAGAGAATTAGAAGTCGAGCAAGAGACCCGTAGAGCAATGGACATCGCCTCTATACTATTGTGTACTTGAAGAGCATTTATTGTTCAAACCGCGTATAAACAGTTATTTTTACACGCGTTGTAAGCAGTTGTTGTTTAAACTGAAAGTAAACCCGTTGTTTTGGTGTGTAAGTTGTTATATAAACACCACTTAACAGCCCGTTATTGTTATTACGCGGGATAAGAAGTCAGGAAGAGTGGAGACCGAACGACTGAATTTGCTTTCTGGTGTTTAACTGAAGATGTGGAATAAAAGCTATTAGAAAAAGAATGTTTGTGGCATAGCTCAACAATGCTTGCTGAATTATAATGACGAAACATGTGAACTGAGAAACTGTTTCAGTTAGGCAACTGGCAATCAGGTTATTCAAAAGCGAAGAAGTAATGAAAAGGGAAAAGAAAGCAAACCTTTATTTGAGAGCAAAATACACGCGGGCTTAACTGCCACTGAAGGTGGCCGCTTAGGCTAGTTTTAAATAAAAATATCTCATCCTTCCTTTCCCATTTCATAGAAACTTCTTTTATTCAATTTTTATTTCGGAGAGTCCCTTTCTGTTGGCTATTGACTCTGCCGCGTATAGGCATCCTGGTTTAACTACTGTACTCAGGTGTCTGAATTTGGCTTGATAGGATGACACATTGGATTTGTAAGTCTTCTGGCACATTCTAAATAATATCTTCATCTTTCATGCCCTTACTTCGATCGCTGTCTTCTCGTTGATGTTCGGATTTAGAAACTCACCTCGGTACTAAAACATCTAAGTAGTTAACATGTTTAAGTAGTTTGAGTGAGATATTTTCATTATGCGATTCATTTCACTTAGAAATCAATTAATTTAGTCTTCTCAAGTCAAGTCAAGTCAAAATATGTTTATTTCCACACCGAAACAAATACAAGTATAACAAATAACAAAAACAATGGTGTGGACCCCGTTCTAGGCTGTCGCCTCTTCAGGGAAATCACTGGAATACTTTCACAGGTGCGGGAAGATATTGGCCCGGCATTCGCCCTAGGACGGTGGGAAACCCGCTAAAACCACCGCCAGGCCACAAACTTAACAATATAAAACAAAACAACACAAAGAAATAACAAATCTTATCTCAATTTTGGCCGGTATATATACTAATTCCGTTGGGTGAGTCAGCGTCTGATTGGCTATGGCGTGTGCGCTATTTCCCGCCTTTCGTAACGTATTTAAGGGTGTTGATGATTTGTCACAAGGGACAAGAGTCAAGAAGGAACGGACAAGCAGCAAAGAGGAGAGATGACCATCCGGGATAACCGTCGGCGTAGTCGTTCCCCGGACGACTAAGCAGGCGTGTCATGGTTAAAGACATCGAGGAAGACGGAGGCGGTGGTTAAGGGAGTGGTTCTATCCACAATCCCGGATTTGCCGCCGACCACCACCAAGACTGCGGCCAAACCAGCAGCCGGCACCTCAACCAGGCAACGTCCACCCATACCAGCCCCTTCACCCACCACCCCCAACCAACCCACCCGCCCTACTCCTTCCAAAACCCCACCCCCCGCCCCCGCCCGCCCCCGCCCGCCCGCCAGCTTCCAACCCCTCCTCCTCGGCGCAAACCTCCCGGCCCTCACCGGTCCTTCGTAATGACACCTCGGTGTTCGTTACTTCCCTCCCCAAGAACATCACCCAAAAGATGTTTTACTCCCGTCTCCTAACCACCCACCCTTCCCTATCCCGTGCCGAGGTGTCCGTCTT
This sequence comes from Ceriagrion tenellum, assembly GCA_963169105.1. Lineage (NCBI taxonomy): Eukaryota > Metazoa > Arthropoda > Insecta > Odonata > Coenagrionidae > Ceriagrion > Ceriagrion tenellum. Next base: position 42,293,930 of record OY720638.1, read on the forward strand.
CTCGACGGAGAGGAGTGCCAGGCTTCCCATCCCAGCATCGCTTGCGCATCTCTTTGAGGGTGAGGAGAAGAAGAAGTTGGACCACCGCTTGGGCGGAAGGTGCTGCGTCTCTGTACGCAGGCCTGCCGCCCACGAAACCACTAAGAGACACCTTCCTTCTTCCTTTTTAGTGGTGATCCGGGGCGTGGACATAGCCACCTCCGAGGATGACATCTGCGAAGGACTTCACTTTGCCGACCTCACTGCGATGTCCATAGAAAAGTCTATCGGATAACGCCGAGTAAAACCGGACGGCCCACGATCCTCATGCGGGTCATCACGAGGGATGAGGCAACGGCAAGCCGTCTGCTGGTTGAGGGTGTCGTTTCCTTCGGGAAGCGATACCGGGTAGAGACCTCCCTTCCACCACGGGCCCAGTCAGCTCATTGTCGCAGGTGTCTCGGGTTTGACCACAAGGCACTCTGATGCGCACGATGCGTTACTAGCCATAGGACCGCGGAGTGCAAATCGGTGGCACTCTAATGCGCCAACTGCGGCGGCGAGCACCATGTCGGCGATTTTCGGTGCCCTCAGCGCCCTAAGGAGCCTGCAGGGCTGGGCAGGGCCCAACTCTTCTACTCCGCTTCCTGAGCTTGCTGTTGGCCAACCTGCACCCGGCAGAGAGGGCGGCTGCTGACGACGCCCTAGACGTGACGGCCCGCGAGACCCTTGGGTACTCCGTCCAGGCGGTTTACTCTTGGAATCACAACTGACGGCCGTCGAGAGAGTGACGCTAGCTTAAAAATAATGGCTAAGGTCATACTATGATTTTCGGCCTGCCTCTCAGGCTATATTGACTCATCAAACAGCTGAAATTTGCTTTTGTACATAAATACTCTTTATTAACTTGTTGATATTGTGTGGTATGCTTTGAAATTAATCATAAATCTAGAGTACTAAATTCCTACATCTCCTGTTTATTATTTAATTGTACATATATTTTTGAACATCTGATTGGCTTTGTTTGAAATTAAAGTGTATATATGTTTTGTAATCTGGCCTGCATATTTCAGTACATCACAGACAGCAGAAACATCCAGTGCACAAGAATCTCCGACAGCAACATCCAACTCAGAAACACACCGGATCCAAAGTCACCTGAAAGAATCATATCATCACAGCAATTCATCTCTCTCCTCCAGTATTTTGCCATTTGTTAAATACACGGCGGTCTGCGTGGGGTTTTGCCGATATCTCCCATGCCTCGGGTGAACGCCGGACCATGAGCGATCCCGGAAGAAAAGAGAATCACAAACCAATGTTAAGCTCTAAACTGCTAAACGCTTGTATATAGTAATTAAATATGTATAAATTTCATTTGACTAACTCTGAAGAGGAATTATTTCCTATAGTGGGGGCTATTGTAATGTATATATTATTGCATTAAATATTATGTATGTATATACATATGATATTATGCAATAGAAATAAACATATTTTGACTTTTGATTTGTCTCCAGGTGTTACTTAATCGGAAACCAGCGTCTCTGTTGAGGTTATTAGGCTCTCGATGGCTTCCTTGACAAGGCGATTCCAATAACCCTGCGTGCGGCTGAGAAGTTTACACGCCATAGATGGCACCTGACCCAAAGGAAAGAGTATATATACCGGCCAAAATTGAGAAGACGGCATTCAGAACCCCTTGAAGATGGAGAGCAAGTCGTTCTCCGAAACGTCGGGACTCTTACCCGGTGGAACACCCGAGAAAAATTTATCCAGCAGATACGCCGGGAAAACTTAAGGTCTTTCAATTAATTTACTCTCATATTAAAGAAAAATATCTCACCAGAAAAGGTTATTGAAAATAATAAAATCTCATCCATCCCAAGAAACTGGAGAGATTACAGATTATGGTTATTTTAAAGATTTCAAAATCCTACCGGCTGAAAAGTTATTGCAGCATATTTTAATCACTGAAGATAATTTCAGTGATAAATACAAAAAGATAAGAGTGTATTATCAAAATGCTGAACTTAAAAAAGTTGATAAACATGAAGAGATATTTTACACACTAGGGTTGCCGGCTTTTAAGTGTTTATGTTCCAAAACTCTTCAGTAATATGAGTGATGATCTAAAAAATTTGGAATCTATAATGGAAGTTAAGAGGACAAAGGAATGGTTGTTATGCACATAAATTATATTTCTTTATTTCGTATATTCTTTAGTGTTATGTACTTATATATATTATTTAGTGCTAATTTTTTGCTTGTGTTAAATAAAAACACAACTGAAAAATTGTAAAATTGCTGATAAGCCACGAATGGCTTAGCAGGACCATAAAGTGATTAAATAGCATTTTATTTGTAATTTTTTTGTAAATTCCATGTAATTAACAAAAAGGTTACTTAAATTAAAAAAAAACAAAATATAAGCCCCTTACCTTACTACTCTTCGAGATATTTGCCAAAAACACCGACCATTTCACATAAGAAATGGTACGTGCATGCAATCTAGAGGCATTATTAAAAAAAAGGAATTCTTATCACCTAAGTCTCATCAAAAAATTAACAGCATGCAGTTTTTACGTTTTCTCAATTATCTTTTAGAACGATTCATGTAGTCACCGCAGTGATTTTTCTAGGATCACAAAAATCTGAAAATCACAACGGGAAGATAAGTTACACATTGTAGTATCTTTGGTTGGTGTAGTGCTTATGAGAAATTGGAATCTGAGATCAAATTTATAACAATACTTAGACTATTTTGAAAATTAGCGGTGTTTGGCGTTTGCTCGTGGGGCCGCGGCGTCGTTCAAAATAATACGCAGTAGACTTCTTACGTCCTACAAACTATTTTTATTAAAGGACAACCAGTGCCACGCTGTGCACTTGGTGGTGCCATAGTCGGTGAAACTAGTTGTGAAGTTTTAAAAATCGTTTGGTTGAACTTACAAAGTTTACTGCGTATTGGTTCTTTCAAAAGTTCATGTTAAGAATGAAACTACTTGGTTTTTTCCACCAATATATTTAACCATACATCAACCGGTTTCGGCCTTTTCAGGCCATTATCAAGATTACAGACTTGTACTGTAATCTTGATAATGGCCTGAATAGGCCGAAACCGGTTGATGTATGGTTAAATATATTGGTGGAAAAAAACCAAGTAGTTTCATTCTTAACATGAATCGAAATTTCCACAAAGTGAATTCGCCAACCATTGATTTTATTCTTTCAAAAGGTTTTTTTTTCATTTTATTTTTTGCATGTTATTTTACACAATATTTTTTTCATTTTTTCCCTCTCTCTTCTGCTAATTTATGATTTTTTTCCTTATTTTAATTTTTTCTTTCGATTTGGACCGAGAGTAATAAACGTTCTCTGTGTAAGAAGATATATGCTTGTGCACATGTTTATGCGCTTCATTAAAACTGGTTTTTCAACATTGTAATCAAATAACAATTTGTATTCTTGGAAATTTAAAGGAAAGACGCTTGGAGAAGTAGGGGGTTCTATGAAATGGGTTACCAACTGCCTAGAAACTGAAAGATATATGCAAGACTTGTCGGCGGATAATTCTTTCAGGCAGCGGATGTTTCGTCAGGGCAAGGGCGTCAAACTCCAAAGAGTGAGTTAACAAAGCATCATCTCGGATTGTTCTACCGCGCGGGAGGTTCACTCTTGGCTGCTCTCCATGTCTGTCTGCCCTGTGCCAGCCCTGTGTCCCGTGCCAGTCCCTTGGTCTCTTCATAGTTACCCTCAACTTACTCCAATCTTAACCCTTTTCATTTCACATACGAGATTGAGGTCGCTGGATGTGAATAATAATAATCTTTTATTACTCCGACAGAGAATGCGTACAATATAATCTCTTTGGTTAAATCAGGGAGAAATTTAGTTGGAAATGAAGGTAAACCTGAATTATGGATACCATTGTTTCAAAAATGGGTTATGCATACATATATAAAGGAATTACATCATTTTGAAATTACAGTACATGTTACAGATAATATTGCAGTTACAAGAAAACATCCTCTAGACTTTCTTTAGCAAATAACAAAGATCGTAAATTTATCCGTGTTGTGTTTACAATTTTTAATTAAAACATGGAACAGGTAATGAATTATACACTTTAGGTCCTAAGTACATGAAACATCGTTTGAATAACGTCAGGTTCGGCTTTGGCAAGGAAATATATGCTTTACGTAGGGTGTAGGGAGAAGGATTGTACAGTAATAACCCCGTATTACCACTTCTTATATCGGACAATTTCTTTTTTTAATGAGTGCAAATCATATTTTTAGTTTTCTTTTTCTTACTAACATATTTTATACAATGTACTAAATGTATCACATAATATTTTTAAAATTTCACTAAACGTTTTACTAATATATGACGCTCTAGTCGTGGTCACTGTTTTTCAGGACATCTATGCCATTTGTAACGGATATATCACCGATAGTTTCCTTTTTCTTTCCCCAGTAACCTCTAAAATTTGCTATACTCGTTTTCCCCTTTCGCATGCCATATTGAAAACTGAAATAACCATGTTTTTTTCATCCAGAAGTAGAATCATAAGAATTGAAACGATTATAAATTGTGAAATATAAAAATGAAGTTGGATTTTACAACAAATTGAAAATTCCATAAGTGTGATGAATAGGCTAGATAAATATGATATTTGCCTATATTTGCCTAGCGCTATTTGCAGGAAAGCTAGCCTCCACATCGGAAGTCACTCATCTTTAGAAACCAACTGAATTCACACAGAAAAACACATCACACGGAGATAACTCGAGCGAGAGCACGACTCATCGATTGAGAAAGATGTTCGGAACACTTAGAGAAGACTATCACACGATGCGATAGAAGTGGTCGAAACGCAATACAGCCTCACAGTCACACATATCACATTGCTTTGAAAGGCATCGATCGGCTGGGAACTAAAAATCTGCAGGAAGGCTCGACTGTGAGTTCACATTTTGTTCCTCCACAGGTTGGCAGTTGAAAAGCCTCAAATCCTGGTGCATACTTTGTTTTCATGACAAAAAGCAATATCAGAAGAAAAAAGTATTAAGTCAAAAAACTATTTATCTTTTCTCTCCGCCTTCAAAACTTTCGGACAAGCTGCCCTCCGCACATCTTCAACTCCTTTATCTTCAAAAAAGACATTCAAAACCTCTTAATAAGATCCCATCATTTAGACGTACAGATACCTCAGCACAAAACTGAATGTATCATAAATCATTCCCAATGGTCGTAAAAACATGCCTTGTTTCAAAAGAAAATAATTTAATTCCATATTCTCGAGAAACTTGCAACTGAGAATGTGACAATTGATAATTGTTGTGTATCTGAAAGCAGCATGGTATTAAATATTTCACCGTGCATTTAGTGTGTCTTGAAATTATTTAATTAAGCATAATCTGCGTCGTGTAATTATTTATTTTTAATTTTCTTAAGTAAATATAATTTATATGTTCTCAAAGGTATGACAGAATGTAAAAATATGCCAATCTGAATAACAATTTTAAAAGATAATTATTTAATTCCACATTTCCGATAACTTTCAACTGAGAGTGTGAAAAGAGTTAGTGTCGTACAGTTGAAGTGAGGTATTCAATCTGTTTTTGTGTACATAGCGTATCATGTAATTATTGTTTTTTTTATTTTTCCTATGTAAACATTATTTGTGTCTATAGTAATTATTATAGTGATCTTTTTTTGTATCTTATGTAAACATTAAATATATGTATCAAAAAAGTCTTATGAAGTCATCTCATGTAATTATAATTTTTTTTATTTTTCCTATGTAAACCTTATCTATGTCTAGTAATTATTATTGTGATTATTTTTTGTATCTTAGGTAAACATTAAATTTATGTACCAAAAAAGTCTGAAAGGCCGATGTAAAGGTTTATGACAATAAACGTGTTACTATTGATAATATTACCTTCAATACACTAAGGGCATCTCAAAACTCAGCTACTAGAGATACGTATTTGATAATTAGGACGAAGTAAAACAGCATTTTTTAATCCATCTGGATGTTAAAAACCCAGGCGACCGTACTCAAGAGTTAACTATGTCCAACAATACATGCCTCTTTCCTCTTCGACCTTTCTACCCTTCCATAGTTCCCTCCAACGCAGTCCCTTCAACTCATTTCTCATTCGACGTTCTGACTAATTCATCTTTCTTTTATTGATTTTCTCGACCAATTGCCTCTCCTTCAATTCTTTGAGACACCACCTCATTTTTCGCCAAATCCTCCCGACTAATGCTGCGCATCCTCCTCCAGATCCACACTTCGAAGACCTCCGATTGTTTTTACTTCCTGTTTCAGAGGGCAGTGCCTTTAAGGTTGTTGTCGCCTTCTCTCGAATATGGCAATAGAAGGGCCCGTCCGTCAACGTTCCATATCTCAGAGAATTAATTTTCCGACTTCAATTTTGGCCTCCAATAATTTTTCGTCCTCTTGCTTTTCGTTTTCCTCCTTTCCTCCGCCCAGGAATAATTTCCTTTCTTCTTTTTCCTTCCTCCAGAAGTTCCACAGCGATTTTCTAAATTTAGTTTTATCAATTATGTCCTCCGTTATCCCCATTTCGTCCGTATTGGACCTACCGGATGCCATCTTACTCTTGCTCTGTGGTGAAATAAAAACAGAGCAATTTTCCACAGTATAATTTTTCTTACCAGAGAAGTCTTTCGTTCTTTCAGATTCTCCACAGATGCTGTTTTAGACAATAATACCCTGGATATTTGGGGAGGCGACCGACAGCTATGGCCATTTGCGCTTTTGGGGACAGGTAAGGGAGGAAGGGTGGCTAAAAACCCGGCGTCGGTATTAGCCTGCTCTTATCGAAAGGCGCCAAGGGTACTGTACGGACGGAGGGCTGTACTTAAAGTGTCCTCCACAACACACTCAAGTAGAGATCGGGTTTCCTCCGAAATACATCCTTCTCTGTAGGGATTTGAACCCTGGCCGCCCTTTAGATTAGCCAGTACTATAGCCGATCCCCCCTGAATATTGAACCTATGTGATACTTTGAAGTCATCAGCACCTAACCTTGCTGCTGCATGAAGTGCCTTTTCTTTTGGGAAAATTCAACGTAATTGGTGTTCTAAAGAAGGTAAATTTATGCTGAGGAATTTCATTTAATTACAACAAGGTGGTTGAGCGCGAATCGTGAGTCGTTGAGTGCAGATTTTAATAAATTTTTAAGTAAGTCGAACCAAAATTTTGCACCACAAGTAACTGAAGTACATCAATTCAGAAATTGGAAAAACCTTTTACACAGCAAAACAAATTATGCAAAATCATATTTTAAAATTTTCAACTCAATTGAAGCGTTGTCATGACTTGGGTTAAAGGCGCGAAATACGATTTTTATGTAAAATCATATGGCCTGACTACCGTGAGCTATATAGTAATTAATAATTATCTTTTAAATTTTCTATCCAGATTGGCATATTTTTACATCCTGTCATACCTTTGAGAACATATTAATAATATTCACTTAAGACAAATTAATGTAATTTTAATTTAGTGGAAACTGCACGGTTTCTATGTCTACATGTTAAGTTTCACTCAGTTTCACACGAATCTTAAGATGACTCATGCATGTACATGAAGTATCTAGCCGTATATGTTTCGTTGTCGAGGAACCCAGCTCTCCTTTTCCCAATCTCTATTTCTTCGCTTTCTTCATTCTTGAACAGTTCATCGTACTTCTTTTGTCTACATTCATTTCGCTCCATTTTTGGTGATCCAAGTTTTTTTTTCCGAGAATCTTTCTTTCCAAAAGCCATAGCATATTTATTGGATTTCCAGAATATATAAATATATATTATTTTTTAAGAGGAGGGAAAGCATAAGCCTTCAGCTCACCCAGCATTTTATTGCGACGTCTGAGGTGGAGAATGGGCCGGGGAGACTCGTTTCATCTTTTCTGTCGGGTACACGGGATTTGAAAAAAACCTCGCAACCGAGCAGTTGGACTGGTCGGATGATTGCTTTGTGTTTCCGCACTTTGCCGCCGGGGAGGAGGTGGACGGGGGGGGGGGGACGGGAAAGGGGGTGATGTGAGGAGGGCGTCGTGGAAAAAGCGCTCTCGGCTGGATTTTGCGATCGCTTACGGCGTGAATGTCATCCCTTGGTCCAGTATCTACGACTCCGAGGGAGAGCTGTACTTCCACACTTGAAGCGTGGGTTCTTTGCACATGTCTCGAGGCTCACGTTTGTACTGCATGTGCGAGTTTTTGCTGGCGTTCATGTGAATTTACTCTCCCGTGTCCATTTGTGAACGCGTTCGGGTGTACGGAGCGATTATCGTTCATGTTCTGATTTGGGTGAAATTTTTCTTAGGCATTTCGTCCTTGCGTACTCATTAGAAATATGTACAGATAACACAGGAAAAATTGCATATTACCGATTTGATTACTTGGTAATCTAATGCTATTTTAACACGTACCCTTATGGCAGTTGACTTATGTTTCCAAATCATTCGATGGGACATGTACAGATTTTCTCTTAAACGCAAAAAAATAACTAAAAAATTATTTAAAACGGTTGCCATTAATAAAAATTTATAAAAATATTATTGATGAAAACTACGTAATTATATATTTTTTCGCATGAATTTCATATTTCGCGCCGTAAACCCAAGTCATGACAAGCTTCAACTGAGATGAAAATTATAAATTATGATTTTGCACCATTTTTATTTCAACACAAAGTTAATCCCAGCTTCTGAATTGATGCGTTTAAGTGACATGTGGTCCAAGAATTTTTTCGACTTACATGAAAAGTTATTGAAATGTGCACTCAACGACTCACGATTCGCGCTCGAACCACCTTAATGTTATTTTTTCGTTGAGTTTTTCGCAGTTTAGCGTTCAAGGATTTGATGGCGACTGAGATGGCCGTGTCATAAGCACCCAAGTAAACTTGAGTTTCTTTTGTGCGTTGGTATTCAGTTAACGTGAATGTTGTCGTCGTCTTTCTTAAAAGTTCATTAGTGCGTGTCGAACAGTGAGGGAAGTTTGAATGTCATGAGCGTGATTTTCTCCAGTAATAACGGAGACTAATTGCCGATTTTATTTTAAAGTATATGTGATTATCAGTGGCACGAAGTAAATACTGTAACATTAACGGCTTAAAAAAGCTGTTTCATATGAATGTATATACTTCAAGGTAAACAACTAAGTGCACATTTTTGAGACTTTACTGTTGCTCTGTCCTCAGGTGCCTTATTCCAGATTTTTGAATACATGAATATCACCCTTGAAGTGCGTTTAATAAACAGGGATGAACATTAAATTGGGTTTCCAGGCTTGTTTGGATGACATTAGGCCTTGAAAATAGAGGTTTTAACATGGGTTCTTATGTAGGTTGCTCATATTACAGCAGAAAAAAAACTCATTTTGAACGAGAAGGCATATTTAATATGTATTTAAATTTTAACTGCAATGAAAAATGTATTTTCTAGTCATCGACTCGTTGTAATACCTAGACATTTGTTAGCAACAAGTAATATGATATACAGTTTATTATTTCGCGTTCCGAAGGACATACATCTTGGGGAAAACATATTCGGGAAATATGCGGTCAAGCATACAGGAAGCCAGGCTTTATCAAGAGAATACTCGGAAAATGTGATGAGAAAGTGAAAGAACGTTGTTATTTTTCAATCGTTAGGCCTCATCTGGAATATGCTGTTAGTGTATGGGATCCATACGAAGCGGGGTTGATATCAGAGTTAGATCGCGTGCAGTAAACAGGAGCTAGGTTTTTGGAACGATGCTACGATAAGTTGGCTTGTGTGTCTGGACTGTTAGAAGAATTAGGATGGGAATCGTTGTAACAGCGTTTAATTATAGGCTTAACCTCTTCACTAAATTTCAGGAAAAACATTTCTCTGACGACGTGAAAAACATACTAATGGCCCCCGCGTACTACGGCAGATTAGATCGCGCCAATAAAATTAGAGAGCTAGATTGTAGAACCGATAAGTATAAAAATGTCTTTTTTTCCGCGTACCATTCGGAACCATAACAGCTGTGATCGTCGTCATGAATAGTTCGAATTGTGACAATAGGCAGACAGTAAATCTTTCTCTTCATATTCTCTACGTTCTTATTTATGCAAGATGTAAATATTGATGTTCTTATTTGTGCATGATATGTTGAATATGTTGTAGTAGTCTTTGTATCCCTTGCATACTGGAACGATTGACGATAGAATGTTTCTTGGTTATTAGATTTTTAATTTGCGCTTTGCATGTGTGGTACGCGGGTTTCAATGTAATTTCGGTGTTCTACCGTATCATTCATGCATGCCTGGTTTGGAAGCACCCCTGCCACACACCCTTTAGGTGGCTTGCAGGGTATGACGTAGATGTAGATAGATATGAAAGGAGTGTCATTTACCGCTTCTTGCTAGTCGAGAGAATGGGAAAGAGACGAATAACGAAACAGATATACGAGAGTAGAGTGAATGATGGGAGAAGAAAAAGGTAAACCGCGGAAGACATGGTTGAATGTTGCGGAAGAGATTCTAGGGAGGGGAAATATTAGGAGTTTCATCCCTCTATCACGCTGAGTGACCTAGAGGCAACATATAGAAGAGTTTATATTTTCCTCTGGTTTTGTTTTATTGCGTCTTCATGCATTTGTGACATCAATTGTACGGCTTGGCAACTAAAATATCTCTTATTCGTAACTTTTAGTTCCTGTTTCTCCCACGAGTGAGGTAAAATATGAGTTGATTGCTCATGGTGGACGAAAAAATCGGTGTATAGAGGGTTAAGAGTAGGTGAGCGCGTACTAAGTAATGCGGCAGCGTAAGAGATGCTAGAGTGTTTTGTAATAATAGGGAAAATGGCGGAAATTATTAAAAGGGAGCAGTCATCTCGAGTTACAGGCAGAAACTGAATACTTTCACTAATCCTACCCTGAAAGGGACTAACGCGATGAGCATGTACGCGGAAGAAAAACTACATAAATCACCGAACATTTATGAAACACATCCTATATGTCAGGCTAAGAGTTAATAACGCGTTGAATTGCCAAAAATTAATTATCGGTAATGTGCGATTTTTTCTATTTTTATCTACAGATATCACTCTAAAGAGCACTAACGTGAAATGTCACTCATATCTGAGGTACAACTTCCGTTCCGGGTACTTTTTTTAGGGCTGAGAACCTATCGGTACGACATTCTCCGAATGGTGGACGGATGGGAGAGTCTCCCTCCGGAACAGAGAAAATAGTTTTTAAGAATAAGAATTTATTGATAAGAAAAGGACATTACGAACGAAGTAATACGAGAGTGTAAGAGATACTATAGTGCTCCGTAAGTATAGCATCATGGCGGAAATCATTAAAAGGGAGCAAGTTCTCTCGGGTTGCAGCCAGAATGAGTTACTGTATTTTTTCACTAAACCTACTCCGAAAGGAAATGGCTTGATGGGTAATTACGCGGAAAAAACTACATAAATCACCAAACTAAAATAATTAAATACATCCGACGTGTCAAGCTACAAGTTAATTAAGCTTTGAATGATCAATAATCAATAAATTGTATTTTTTTATTTACATCTTCAGATATCACTATGAAGAACTCGAAAATTGAAATTTCGCTCAAAAAAGTGCGTGTGCATTTTTTGTCATGGGCAACTGTTAAGGTGCCTCTGGCTTGACTGTATGAATCAAGAAAAATACTAAGGTATCGTTTACTCATAGATGGCGTTGGAAATGCAGCGATGTGTGGTTCGTATTATTCTCAATCATATTTTAGCAAATTAATAACGTAACGTAAACATTTTTCTGAAACTCATAAAAAAAATTTTTTCTGTTTTGAATGCGTTTCCAGCGCACTGCGTGGAAGAGGAAGTCAAGTTCAGGGGACTCTGGCTTGACTATATGAGTCAATACAAATACTTGGACAAGACAAACACACATTTTTATTTATTCAGCTCAAAAAGTCCTGCTGCTGCTGACGAAACGGGCTACCTTTTGTAAAACAAAATTAAGACACCGAAAATGCAGACAATTCCATTAATATATATCAATGACCATATTTGTTCAACCTAATTAGATAAAAGTAGCGCCGTTTGCATGGAACTACCTCATTTTGACTTAATCACGGTAGTTATTTGCTAATAAGTTTAAAAATATTTGGTAAAATGCCTGTATTTTATTTTTTCCATTTTCAAGAACCTACCGCTTCTTAAATAAGGTTTTAGAAAAAGTTTGAACATGCTTAATCGCTCAAATTGCTGTTTTTCTGCTGTAATCTGAGCTATCTACATAAGAACCCATGCTAAAACCTCCATTTTCAAGGCCTAATTTCATTAAAACTAGTCTGGAAAACAAATATAATTTTCACCCCAGTTTATGAAACACACTTCAAGTGTGGTATGTTCAAGTTTTAAATAATCTGGAATAAGTTTCCTGAGACCAGAGCAACTTTTAAGTCTCAAAAATGTATACTTAGTTGTTTACCTAGAAGTAGTTTACCTAGTAGTTTAGGTTGTTTCTTCCGAAACTATTATTTTCAATGTATTCTTCTCATCCCTTGAACAAAAACCACTAAGATGCAATAAAAACAATGAATGACAACATTTAATTAATGCCCAAAAATTTTGTTACAGTAAATTAATATTTTTCAATGCTAATTTTAACATTTTTTTATTTTTTTTCAACCAAAGCGTGTAGTATTTAATCCAAAGGTACTGTTTTTACTATCACAATGGATTTTTGATACAGCGTTCACTTGAATTGAGCACCATTTTGATAAGAATGTAATTTTAAATAATACACTCTATTTGAGTGAATGATTATATCCCGTTTAATAAACTTATTATTATTATCTGAGTTTTCAAAACGGACTTCAAAGATGCTGCATCTCAGTTTTTGCAAAATTTAGGAATAAGGTGACCCTGAGAACAGAGCCACCTCAAGGGGTGAGAGCTTATCGGCACGCCGCCCACAGGAAGACGCACGGAAGGGAGTCAAGTCTCCCTCCGTAAATGAGAAAATCGCATTAACGGCCGTGAAGGGATTGCTTCGGAAGAGGGCGTTCAGCGGCACAGGGAACCGAGAGGGGTAGAGCTTTGCGAGCAAGCCGTCGAGCCACGCTCGCTCATAATCCCTCGCGAATTCTCCACCCCCTCTCCCTCTCTACTCTCTTAGACGAGCAATTGTTTTCTGCCGGTGGCTTTGCCGAGTTGATGAACGATATAAATCTTTACTGCCGTACTTTCATTTTGTTCCGCCACCATCTGCGGAGCGCAATTGGTAGCAGAATGTGGTTTTGACGGATACCCCTAAGCAGACACCTTATTTTTGATGGAAAATTTCCGGTAAAGTTTAACTTGGGTAGCTGTACTAGCTTCACGAATTAATAATACAGGTTCCTTTGTAACTTTGTGAAATTTGCAGAAAATTAACAGAAATTACAAAAATAAATAACAGAAAATTTAATCATAGCATTTGCAATACCACATACACTTTACCGGAAACTTTCCATCGATAATACGGTGTCTTCCTATGGGTAATGTAAATGTTACCATTAAATTTTCTGAGACACTATATTGACTACTTCTTTTCCGACCGGAACAGCGTGAATAAATCAGCATAATCTTTTGATATTTATAAACGATCTGCCGCAATGCCTTTATAACACTAAGAGCTTAATGTTTGATGACGATAATAACCCTCTATGGACAGAATTATGAAACATCAGCACGAAAAAAATACTACTAGTACGTTTTTTTTAAAGGTGCTGTCTAGCATTTTTCAAGAAAATAATTTGCAATTGATTAGGTAATAACATTTATTTTGAAATGTGACGTATTTGTATTGTATATATATTTAATTTAAAATAATAATATACATAATAATATTTTCATAAGGTATACTTCGACAATACCTTCATAACGCACCTCTATTTAAACTTTTCCAATTTTTTCTTCATATGACATCTGGAACAATTTATTTCAGAGCTCCACCAGGCACGCCATCGTCAGTGGATAGTGTCACGCATTCATCAATTCAAATTGTTTGACAAACCGCCGAAATAGACGCAACTTTCCACTCCCTTAAACCGAAGCGTTACTATTCTGTTTAGTGCAGAAACTAAAAGGTAAAGCCTCTTAGAAAGCAGATATTTCAGTGATTTTGAAACGTAACAAATTTGACTCGCTCGTCCATAGAGGGTTAAGATACAGAGAAAAGTGGATAACTTGGCTGAATGTTTAAAGTACAGAATGATTCACATACTTAAATTATGTGGTCTCAAAAAAAACATTTGTACTTTAACATTTGTAAATGTTCCGTTATGACCTATTCAAAGAGAAAGAATATGCTGATGTTCAGTAACTCTATGGAAGAAATGATTATGGAGAGGAAAAGTGAAATAAATGATGTCCAAGATTACCATGTCTGCTAGTAAGCTGCACGGTTTTTATGCCGTGTGTCAAAGGAATGAATGTGATGCGAAATTATTGTGTTTTTCTCTGGTAAGCAGCAAAGTAGAATACTGCTCTGTAATTTGGAATCCTTATGCAAAAAAGTTCAGTGAAATTAATGAGAGAATTTAAAAAAGGTTTTTGAGGTGTGTATTATATTCTAAATCGCGTTAATCCCATCATGGAGAATCATATAATTCACGACGACTTATGGGAAATGTTTAATTTCCATAATTAATTTATCGGAGAATATTGAATGATCTTCTATTTTTACATGATGTAATACATGAATGAGAATGTGACACGCTGTTGAATCGCTTAATTTATCATATTCCATCGAAAAAAGGTAGAAATATGATGACATTTTATGTAATGAATGTTAATAGTGAATACTCTAAAAGTACTTCTATTAACAGATTGTGTATTACATACAACAAATATTTCGCCGACCTTAACGTGTATCAAGATTGAAACAAATATTTATACTAGGTCATTAAAAAATAGCGAAATAATATTGTTGATATGTAAACTTAATAATGTTGTTAAATTGTAAGCTTAATAATGTATATATGTATTAAATCATTTGATTGTATTTGACCAGCTATGACCAATGTTAATCATATTTGTATTTTTAGTTTGAAAATTCATTTTTTACCCTGTAACTATATTTACATGTTGGGTAAACATTACAAACAATAAAAAAAACAAACCAAAACTTCCAATCGGCAGAACTCTCCGATTTTTAAGTTATGCATGTCATTGAGACAGTGGGAACATTAGACGAGTTGCGGAAGACGATAATTTTTTTTCTTTTTTTTTAAATGAGGAGGCAGAAAATAGATACTGAATCTTATCCCTTAAGGGACTGTTGAAAGGGATAATCAGGCTATTTATTTAAATAAATGATAAGGGCATAACCTTTTGGATGAGCTTTCGATCAGTTGCACTACCAGACGCCCATGCGCGCAATTAGCACATAAGACCTGCTGTCCTGTTATGGAAACTG
This sequence comes from Ceriagrion tenellum, assembly GCA_963169105.1. NCBI lineage: Eukaryota > Metazoa > Arthropoda > Insecta > Odonata > Coenagrionidae > Ceriagrion > Ceriagrion tenellum. The sequence goes on from OY720638.1 coordinate 42,309,386, forward strand.
CTTGTAAGGTAGAATTTCGTCCTTTCTCGGCAAATAAAATATACAGATTGTTCTCAGGTTTCCGTCCGACCGATCTGACCGATTTGACTCCTTACTCCAGATCCTTTCTCGTACGGAAACCCGTGAACAATTTATATATAAGGGCCTGTAAGGTCAATCATTCAAAATTTGGCATATTTGAAAAAGATCACGGGGCGATAATGTGAATCGCAAAGCTACTGTCCATTACAAAAGTCGAGTCCGTTTGTTTAGGAAGCTGTATCTTCAAATAGAATCAACCGATTTTAACGAAATAAAATGCACACGATAGAATATTTATTTCTACGTTTACTCATGCATGTAAGAAACTTTCCTATCCTTATATACACTTGGACGATATTATTTTAGTAAGGCCCTATTTTCGGCGCTCAAAACCCGATGGCCCGAATTTATATTATTGCCATTCTCTTAATATTTATTTTGGAGATAAGAGATTTTTTGTACGTTAGCCAAACATGTTTCCAAGTTATCAAAGGAAAAACATTGTTTCTATATTTAGTTTTACACAAGCTGTTCCTCCTTACTCCAAATCCTTACCCGGACGGAAAACCGAGAACAATGTATAGATAAGGGCCTGTATGGTCAATCATTCAAAATTTGGCATATTTGAAAAAGGTCACGGAACGATAATGTGAATTGCAAAGCTATTGTCCATTACAAAGTCCGTTGAGTTTATAAAGCTGTGTCTTCAAGTAGCGGCGACCGATTTTGACGAAAGAAAAAGCATTTGATAGAATGATAATTTTTACGTTTACTGATGAATGTAGAAATTTTTTCATACGAAAATTTATTTGAGAAAAGGCCGGCATATGCTATCCTTCCCCAGTAGTGGCCCTCTATAGGCTATACAGTACCTCTTTCCCCAGCCCTTTTCCCCTCCATCTGTCGGTGAGCCATCGAACCGCGACCTATCGACGAAAGCAGATAATGACGATAGAGCGCACTTTCGCATCTTCCGGCGATCAACCAAGGTCGAGGTACGCAGAACGACCCCTTAAGGTCCAGCGGTGGCGTGGAATTCACCGATCGAAGTCAACGCATGGAATACTTTTGACTCGATACAAGTAGGCCAAGGCTTAGAGACTCTCCTTCATGGGCGTTAAGTTTTTCTGTAGTTTCCGATTTGGTAATTTACAATAAAACGATCTTTTTTATTTGACGTACCTTTGAAAATAGACTAGAGAACTAATGAATGATAGATTAGGATAGATAATCTTTTTTTAAACATTGGTGTGGCGTTGGCTATTGTTGGTTGGGTACCTTGCCTTCGAATAATGGTCTGCTTAAAATTATTTCTAAGAATGGGCCAATTTGTGGCACCAACTCCTTCCGAACCTGGGGACTTGCTTTTAAGCGAACGTAGTTGTCTAGTTATTCTTTCACCTTAAATATTTACGTCTGCATCGGCTCATTAAAGTCTGGAATGTCTAAATTATGTATTGTGTCATCCTTAGTGTACATAAATTCGAAGTAGTGGTTTAATAACTTGACTTTGTCGATAATTTTAGTGACTACTTTGCCGTTTGTGTCCAATAAAGACTACTCTCGAAGATTACCCATGGAGCTCTCAGGCGTAAGGCCAGAATTACTTGGGGTTTTCATCTAACAACACAAGTAGGATTTTTTTCTTAAATGTTAGTGCGCATTATTTTCTTGGTTTTTGAGCGTTGAGCAACATAAAGTTTTCTCGTCGCAAGTTCCATTGTTTTTCTGACTTAATTGCATAATTGTATAAGTTGTGTAATTATCTCTGTCTCCTGAGCTCGCGCCTTACTTCTTAGTTATACCAACGAGATTTTCTACTCTCACGTATGAATTTGTGTGAAATATATTCATCGATTTCTTTACGTGGAATTCCCAAAAGATATCTCAACGATACTTAGGAGCTCTCGTCTTTCTTTGTAGCCAGAAATTCCGTTAATGAAGCTTCTAACGTCTCTCCAAGTTAGATGAAATAGTTTTTTTTCCAAATAAGTAGACTTGATGTTTAGATTTTACAGAGGACTCTACAGTTGTTTTCAAGGTCGTAAACATAACTTAATGATCACTAATGCCTTCGAAGATATCGATGAGTTCTTTCACTGCTGAGTGACTGATAGCTAAAAGGTCTAGCACTTTATTTCCTCTCGTAGGTTGGTCAACTACTTGAGTAAGAGCGTGGTTTGAAATTGTATTGAGTGAGGTCTCGCTTATATCACGCTTCCTTGATCTCATTTCTGCACTATTGCTCTCCCAATTCATAGCCGGGAGGTTGAACTCTCCACCGATTGCTATTACGGTTTTGCTATCTCTCGTGGTAAATGATGATAATTGAATTTTTAATTGGTACAAAACGTCAATTTTGGAACACGGTGGTCTATAAAATAAACAAATAAGTAAATTTCTTTTGTTATGTTGTGTAATAGTACAGCAAATGCGCCCCGTTTTATTGTCGTCAAATATGTGTGCGGTACTATTCAAGTATTATTTAACTATCACGGATACTCCGCCACCTCTTCTATCCGGTCAATCGCGTCTATAGACTTCCCATATTGTTGGAAAATCTTCCCTATTGGTAATACCCTCTGCAAGCCAGCTCTCTGTTCTAATTACTATATATGCGTTCTCAAATATGTCCTCAACTTTGTCACGTTAGTTCTTCACGCTAAGGAAATTTTCTATTACTAAATTTATATCGCTTTTATCTAGATGATTGTCGGTTCGCTGTTTTTTGTGATTCAGAGTGCTATATCTTTGATCTTCTCTAGAATAACTGAGTAAGAAATTTTTCTTTGAAGTTCCGCCGATGTCATGATTGCGCGTTTTGGAATTATTTTCGCTGTGTAAGTTACGTTTATTTATTTCAACTTCCCCTGAGTTTCTTCGGCAATGAAGGTCTACGCTACGCTAATGACGAATGTAGTCAGGCATATGCTTTCGAATCCCTCTAAATGAACCGCTCTATAGGCTAAAACATACCTACAGTGCTCGAAAATCTTACGAGCCACCCGTCCTGACGCCTGGGCGGAGTAATGCACCCCCGAACGGATGAAAGGAGCCCAGCACGATCCGAGAACCGGCCGAAGATCTACGAATTCCGCCTCTATGATCACACAGAATCACTTGGACACTTGGACGATTCACATGGACTCACAGCCTCCTGTTCACGGGGCTGTGAGTCCACGTTTGAATCAGTCAGTCCTGATTCAAACGTGGTGACTGCGGTCAGTCCGTGGAAAAGTGCTGCAAATGGACAGCCGCAAGTCGATACCAGATGCCGTTCGGACGCGTTCCACCATTAAATCCCTAAAGGAATTTAAAATCTCGCCGCGCCGCCACCACGAACGAAGGCGTCGTTGGTGCCAACATGGGCCACCACAAGCAGGCTAGAGCAGTCCGTATCTCTCACCACTGCGCGTACCGCAGCTGCATTGCTGGGTACTTATCCTTCCGTTATCACCGTTGACCCGTTGATCCGCTCCGTCTTTCCTTGCCCTCTTCCGCTTGAGGACTTTCATCATGAGTTCCTATCTTAATTTTTATTGCTTTATCGACATAAACTGTTTCGAGGCCACCTATTATGAAGTCCAGTGTTATGAAAGTGCTGTCATTATCGGTGATTTATTGATTTTGGTATATTTTTATAAAATCAGAAATAGTTATACTAATCTTGTACAGATGAAGGTCCTTGGCTCAATACGCTATGCCATTCGTCAGCTCAACATATGTCCTACTCCCTTTCATCCCATTCATTAAGCCCATTCTTCTTTTCCTCAAGTAGTTTCCTCTCCTCTTCCATCGCACCCAGTATTTCCTCGTTCGTCTTCCTTTACGTACATACTACAATATTGTACATAATCTTATTTGCAGGCAGCGTGAAATTGTTACAATTTTAATGTCCACTCTATTGACTAGAAGCTTAGCAGTTGCTTTTTCAAGTTTTCACAACTACATGTAATCATCACTGTTGGATTTATTTTCACCTTTCTCATAAGGAGAGCTGCGTCCAATATTTTTCATGAAACGTTTTCACAATCTCTGGATGCCGTTGAACTAAAATGTCTTTCTTCTTAGGAGTTTAAGACGCATTTCCAAACCGTTCCAAAGAAATTTTTCTTGGTTAAATAGATCGCAGTGAAGGTGACTCAATAATTCCACAGTGTGAATATCATCAGTGTGCCTCCTTCCTTTTACGGCTCCATTTTTGTCACAACAATGACCCATCTTTCCAGGAGTGTCTTCGTCACACAGAGCTGCGATGAGATGGGATGACTTTGCAGGAGAACCATTATTAAGAAGGGTTTCAATACAAGCTCTGTAGGAAAACGTGTGACTCGGAGGAGTCACGAGTTTCTAATTGAGGAATATGTCAACCTGGGAAAGTAACGAGTGCAGTCATGGATTTATGGCCCCAATGACAAATCATCGTCTGCGTTCTGCGCTCTGGGTTTGACACGTGTTATTATGGCTATTCTTTTTTTATTCCTTGAGGTATGCAATAGATCCACGCATTCATCTCCACGATCGGAGACGACAAACTCAAGGAGGGCATCGTCTGCGAGTGTGGAAATAGGTTTGAATGTATCCATTGTCCGTTTTCAATGCTTGTCTTCGTCACAGAGAGCGAGGATAGATTAAACTCCGTCATAGCACATTCAATAGACTGATGGTGTAAAAAAGACACTTATGAGAATATACCTTTCCCGCGCAATTTCCTCTTTATTTTCCGCTAACGCTGTGCGATTGCTTGCTTATCTTAGGAGCGGTGGTCTTTCTTCGACGCAGGACGGTCTTCGATTAAGGCTTTCGCTTATGCGTCTGTGGAGGACATCCACCCCCAGTTATCCTCCGAATTTTCTCTTCCACTTTCTTCGCCAGATTCTAGCCAGCCTCAGCTACACGTTTCCGTATCTCTTTCTTAAGGCCTAATTACACAATACATTATCCCTAGCGTGTTCATGTACAAGTGCATGAACGAATGCATGAACCAAATAGAACAGGTTCTATTTCCCTGTTCACGCGTTCATGCATTCGTACAAGTTGGTGCGGTTACACCTTGAATTTGCGCGTCCATTCACGCGTTCATGCATTCGTACATTAACTCGTACGGGTTAATGTATCGTGTAACTAGGTCTTTAATCGGTTGGAGGCAGGGGCGATCCCAGGTGGGGGATAAAGGGGATACATCTTTTACATCTACATCCCCCCCGAAAATTTTGGGTTTTACAAAACAATTTTAAAAACTAGATGCAGTTATTAAATACAACATTAAACACTCCGATCACTGATCTGAAAAGTATAGTAGTAAATAGGTATTATTATGCTCATTATCATATAGATATAATGATGTAACAATTTATAGTTATTTTAGGATGACTGAAAATTGCCGTAATTTAAAGTTAGTCTTCCCCCTCTTCCCCCCCCCCCACCCCCCACCTAAATAAATTCCTGGGATCGCCCCTGGTTGCAGGCTATCTGACGCAATATCACCGAGCACGTTCACAACTGTTCGTAGGGCTTCCTGGCCTACAGCTCATGTTCCGTTTTTGAGAAGAGGGAGGACAGAGCGGAATGCGGAATAGACCGTCGAGAAAAATCACAATTCAACGGCCTTTCTGATAACTAGCCCCGCGGTACACGGTACCTACACCGTTTACTACCTGATTCCGATGATAACGTGTGTAAGGGCCGGAACTTTTACGTGATTTCCCGAGGTTCTATAAAGGAGTGGCAAAGGGTGTCCAGTGTGGCTCCTTAAACCAATTTCCACCGCTTCAAACACTCTTTTCAAAACAGGTAAGTAAAACGGAAGCGTGACCACGTGACTAATATCCAATCCGCATATTTTTTCGACCCTCGTAGTAAATATGCAGAGGAGGAGGACAATAATATCTCCATTGGCTTACCGTTCGATTATTTCACAATACACTTATATTTGCAATGGGTTTAACCCACGTTTAGAACTGGAGGATGTCTTGCAATTTGTTGACCGACCATGCTCCTACCCGGCTCAAATCCCAAATGTAGAGACAAAATTTCTGATAGAATTATGGCAGGATTTGCTTTCCCTACAACACTTAATCCTACCGTATTCGTTTAGTGATGGTGAAAGTTTGTGTGCGAGAAGTAACTTCGAAATTTCATCGTTCATTGATGACAACACAGCCTATGGAATGTCCAGCTGGTAATTTTCTGAGAAAAACCTTCTTACGACCTGAATCAAGGACAAGTTATTCTCGCTGTTTACCATGCATATTACAGAGTCATAGGGAAACGGATTGCGGCGAGAGCAACTTCCCATTGACCATTCAGCGAAATAAATGGTCGCAAAAGAGACGTAAAGCTATTTTTGTAAAATATTGTCACCATTGTTTCATTCTTTTAATTTTAAATAATTACTTGCCAGACAAAAATATCTCTTGATATCAAATAATATGTTCTCTATAATTTTCGTTGGCATATGGAGATATGTTGTGTCGGAGATTTCGGTGACTTTTCCATGCACTCCCAAAAAGGTTCCCCACCGCTGATCCATAGCATCAGTACAGAGATGGGAGTGATTTGTTCTGTGAGTGGATAGGGATGAAAAAGCATATGGATAGTTTTTTACAATACTAAATTCATCCGCATCTACATAATACCGTACAAGCCACCTCCAGGGTCTGCGAAATGGGATGTCTTCACCAAGATCCACTACTCGATATTCTCCCAAAGAAAGTGCAAAGAACGACCATTTATGCATCAGTAAAACCTGCATGTATTTTTTAAGATGTGCGATTTCACCAACTGCACTATAAGTATGCTACAATTTTATAGACACTTAGATTTATAATATATTTACCACGCAAATGTAAGGAGATGCAAGAGTTATGCCGGAAGCATGCGAGGTGGGCTCCTGGTAGTACGCTGCAGGTTAGGAAAATAGTATCATGTCATCAAATAAACTAATTACCTATCGAGAAACTTAATTAATTAATTATAGTCTCAGTTTCAGCCATGATGAACTCTTATCGTCCACAGAATTTGCAAGTGAAGACGATCACAGGTATAAGATTAAGGAAATAGACAGCAGAACTGTTACATTTAACATGTCTTTCTTTCCACGTTTAATAAGGGACCATAATAGTGGCGTTAAATCAGTTCTATGAAACATTGACTATCACTAGGAAGAGTATATTTTGTATTTGTATTCATTATCTTGCCATCATTATTAACAGCTCACCCCGCATGAAATTCCCGGCATGATTTAGTTCCTTGTAGTACTATTTATCAATCGCAATAATACTAACCAGTAAACTTTACACCTTCAGGCGTCACTTCGTGGAAATATTTTATATTCAAATCCATCTTGAAAATAAGTTTTGTACTTCTCCTTAGTTTTTTAATGTAATCGTTCAACACGTCCCGCAGCTTGCTGCATCTTCGGGTACAATTGTGTGCTTGTACGGGTGCTTGCGACCAATGTTATTGAAATCAATACTGGAGGAGTATTTGCCAACAACATAAATGTACTAAGGTGCAGGAATCATGCAGGAAGCACGAGAGACGTGCTGTTTGTACAATATTGCAGGTTAGAAACAAGCATTAGAGTGGTAGTATTCTCCCTAAATAAAAATTAAAGGTCGCCTTTTATAATGAGCCCTCCTGAGAAAATGTGCTTGGGTCTAACAAAGACAGAATTGTTATTATGGAACAAAGCGGAGTCCACAATATAAGCTCCAAAGACTACAATACCATTGCACATTGGACCAACGAGGTGGGACACTCCATAAGAGAGTTAAGGAACGGGGTAGTGTGAACCGCTCGAGATGATCTCGATTACCAAAAGAGTCACGTGGTACAAAAACGAGCCGTTGAAATTTTGGCGAGTGTTACCTCATCAGACAGAAGTCTTAAGGTAGATTGAGCGAGATAGTTCCCTAATCATAATGGAGACCGTATTCGAATTATACGTTATGATTTCAGCAGCTGTAGGAAGCATAAGTTGAATATTCTATTATTAATGGTGCAATTGCATACTTCTATGTAACCGAAATTCTAAGTAACTGAAGAAAAAATCTGTATAAACTTGATGTCTTAACCTTGACTCATTTTTTTCGCGCGGTACGTTTAACATTGCTTGATAACGGAAGGTTTTTTAGTGATCCTGAAGAAATGATTGTGGAAACGATATGATTAATGTTCGAAAATGGATGAGAAAACGTACAAACTGTAGGCTGCTCATTTTTTGACGAGATTCAGGTGTTGGAAACTCCTCATTTTAAAAGAAAAACGATGTCTACTATAATAATGCCTAATGCATACAAGTACCAATTCCCGTGTACCAGGGCTGGTATTTTGCATCAAAATCTCGGAAATTTGTTTAGTCAAAGGCTGACATTTTGATGTAAATGGAAAGGTGAGATTTTTTTCTTCGAAATGCGACCAAATTAATTGATTTATAGGTGAAATGATATTTCGCTCAAACTACCTTAAGTGTCTGATTTCTTGATTATTGTGTCCCAAATTGGGAAATAAAAATACATGGACAATATTTCTGTGGGAAAAACTCGATAGAGAAGGCTGCGTGAGATAGTAACCAATGGTTCAAATGCACCAAAAAATCGAATTTTTCGTGATTGCACCACGAGACTCCTTAGTCACGTATTCGGGATCATCACGAAAGGTTCAATCACAACCGTTCAGACTTGTTTTGCTGGCTCAAAAACATACTTCACTACCTGCTTAGCATTTACTTACTAACGCACAAACGCAACAGTCATTTTTTACCTAAATCTACATCTACTTACTGCCCTGCGAGCCGCCGTATGGGCATGTGGCAGGAGGTGCTAGGACACCAGCTGTGAAAAGACGTAAGGGATAAGGTTTTGGAAGGTGAAATGGTGACGTGTATTATGGGAGTGTATTTAGTGGAGCTCGGTTTATATTGTGGTCGCTTATTGTGCGCGGAAAGAACAAGTTTTTGTAACTGTCTGTTCGGCAATGTTTCTCTCCTACTTTATCGCTTCTGTCGGACCCAGAGTTGTACTGAGACGTCATGATAATATTTTGAGTCGCTCTAAAACACAACAGCTCTGAATTTCTCAAGCAAGCTAGCGTGTAGCCTTCGAGTCTCTAGGCGCCCCCATCTTAATCCCTCTACTAGTTGTGAAACACTATATGTTCGCTCGTAGCATATTTTAACGAAGCGTACAGCTTTTCTATGTATTTTCTTAATTTTTTTGTTAAATCTATATGACCAGGGTCTCATCTCTTACTTACAATCTTACCCTTGGAGAAAAAGGACCGAGGTTAGATACTGTCAAGGAGTTGGAAATCTTAACCCTCTACGGATGAGCGGGTCAAATTTGTTACGTTTCAAAATCATTGAAATACCTGCTTTCTAAGAGACTTTTCCACTAAGTTGCTGCGCTACACAGAATTGTAGGATTAAGCGTGTGGGAAGTTGCGTCTATTTGGCCGGTTTGTCCCACAAAATTTTGAATAGATGAATGAGTGATGCTATTCACGGACGATGACGTTCCTGGTGGAGCTCTGAAATAAGTAGTTTCAGCTGTCATATGAAGAAAAAATTGGCAAAGTATAAAAAGAGGTACGTTATGAAGGTAATGTCGAAGTATACCTTGTGAAAATATTATTATGTAAAGAATTATTTTCAATTAAATATCTCATCTACATCTACGTCATACCCTGCAAGTCACCCGTAGGGTGTGTGGAAGGGGGTGCTTCCACACCAGGCATGCATGAATTATACGGCAGAAGACCGACACTACATTGAGACCAGCGTACCACACATGCAACACGCCCATTAAAATCTACTGACCAAGAAACTTTCTATCGTCAATCGTTCCAACATGCAAGGGGTACAAGGACTACTACTACAGATTCAAAATATCATGCAAAAATAAGAACATCAATATTTACATCATGCATAAATAAGAACGTAGAAACTATAAAGAAAAAGATCTCCAGTCTATCTATTGTCACTATTCGCGCTATTCATGACGACGATCACAGCTGTTATGGTCCCGAATGGTACACGGAAAAAAATGACATTTTTATACCTATCGGTTCTACAATCTATCTCTCTAATTTTATTGGCGCGATCTAATCTGCCGTAGTACGTGTTTTTATGTCGTCCGAGAAATTTTTTTCCTGAAATTTAGTTAAGAGGTTAAGCCTATAATTTAAGCTACGCCGTGATAGCGATTCCCATCCCCATTCTTCTAACAATCCAGACATACTAGTAAACTTATCATAGCATAAGATACGATGCGATATACGATACAAATTCGTCACATTTCAAAATAAATGTTATTATCAAATAAATTGTAATTTTGTAAAATGCATGAATAGGACTTTCAAAAAATATAATATAGTAGAAGTATTTTTTTCATGCTGATGTGCCACAATTCCGTCCATAGAGGGTGTAGCAACACATAGCCCGAGACGCGTATTCTCCTTAAAACACTCATTTCCCACTCCTTCCCCTGCCAGTGCTCAACCTCCCCACCAAGCCACCTGCACAGAGGCCGCCCCCTTAGTCCTTGACTCTTTGTCCCCGACTCTTCCGCAGCCCCCCCCCCCCCGCCTCCCTCCAAAGCCACCGACAAAGAGTTCCCGATTGCTCTCCTCCCTTCCCCGCCGGCTTCATAGGTCGGCGGCAGCGGGGATCACGATGGATTTCGCCGCGGACGGTAGCGGTGGGCCCTTCATAGTTCGGCGGCGAGAAAACAAATGAAAGGTGGTAGGCGTACAATAACATCGACACTGCAGTACTTACATGTCATAGGAAAAACCAACATTTTTTGACTTATGAGAATGATTCATGCGATTTAATGAATGAATTGGTTAAAGATGAGTAAGTAATTATTTATAAATGCTTAATTGATGACAGTAGTTTCACTATAACCATATTCGTCAAGCTAACGTGCAGCGCCTCAATCTGAAATACATGTTTATTGAAATGAGTTGAGAAAAAGCCTTGCCACTCAGTTCAAGAATTATATTGTGCTTGGTCCTGACATTCGAGCGAGTGACATAATTTGGTCGTTGTTTAACTCGTTAGGCAATGCCATATCAGCATTTATGCATTATCAGCTCCACTGTCTGAACATGCAATAAACAATAGCCACAACCTGAAAATTTTCTCCCCGTGGTTGCAGCACCAAGAATGGATAACTAATGTTTTGCCTTAATATTTTTCAATTGGCTGATTTAAGCCACTCTCTCATGGTTAACGCTAGTGGATTAATGATACTATATAATCTTAAGGAAGGCTATTTCCGTTGGATACCAGATCATATTTTCGCTAGCCATTATAAATTATACTCTTAACATCTTAAATATATCGTAAACATTATGCGCATTGCTTATAGAATCTGTTACTGAAACTGAAGGGCTCGCTAATCATCCAAAGAGGATTCATTTTTGAAAGGCAGTGGTTTTTCCCGCTTCTCGACCTGCTTCCGCCGCCACAGAATTCAGTCCGGATTCAGTCAGGCTGAATTTTTGCGGCCCCCGCTAGCCATCATAGCACAGCTCATCGGTCTGACGTCATGATTTCTAAAGAAGTGTCCTTCCTCATTGGCGGAGTACCACCACTTCCGCCGCCTTACTCCGACCTATGAAGCCGGCCTTACTCGTGCACGTGTGAGCACTTAATCGCTCGCTGTCTTCCTTATGATGCCACCTGCTGATGCTGCGAAGCCGAGAAATCTTCGTCGTTCAATTAAACTCTAATGCGGAATTACGGCGTTGTATTTTATCATTCTTCATTATTATGACGCAAAAAAAGTTCAACTCGAATAAAAAAATGTCTGTATTTTACTTTTTCTCATGTCTCAAGAGTCCCGATGGAAGTAAACCTTTTTTTTGAAGCAGTGAAGATTAACAGTGTTCGTGAATTTCTTTCCCTCGATCGTGAGTTATTGGATTGCGGATGGCCTCATGGATTGTCTTTGGAGTCTACCGTCTTACCACATCTTTGTTCGCTATGAACAATGAGAGAGAAGAGAGTTCAATTTAGAATTATCTACAGTTCAAAAATGTGCAGGTTTTGTTTTATCCGCCAGCGAAACCAAAGACCGATCTGCAGGGTATTAAACAATAAGGAATATATATCATTTGCGACATTAAACGTGTTTCTAACTTCGTATTTGTATTTTGTATAATTAGAGAAAACAATAACTGGGGAAATTCAAGTGATAATCCAACATTTATATTGATAGGCATAGGGAATACTGCATAAGCTTGAACTCTTTGGTTTTTTCTTAATAACTGAAGTTTCTATGTTTTGTGCCTATTCCGAAAAAAACGAGTATAACTGGAGCGATTTCCTTTTGACTCGAGGTATGGAAAGACCAAGAAGTGTTTCATGAGAAAGAAAATTTATTCGCCTCCCAATTGGTGCTCGATGTCGAGCACTTACTGTTCCAGAGGTCATGAATTAGACCGAGACACGATAAACTTAACTCTTCTCCCGATCGGTATTCAAAACTTCAGTCTTTTGAATCAGTTAACAATGGCAATATGGTATGTTGGTCGGAGTGTCTACGTTTCTTCACTTTCTGCGGAAAATTCTAAATTTAAAATAATCCATATGTTTTCCACCGTACAAAAAAAAAGATCAGGGCTATTCATCGGATTTTTGCGACGAATCACCTTTGTTACGAATCACGTTTGACTAAGCTGCAAGTGATCAAGCCCTGTGCGTTGATATTTCTAACTAGACTGGACTCGAACTTGGGACCTTAGTAGAGTTAAACTATCTGCATCTGAGGTTGGCAATAACGGCCGATATGAACTCGAAGGCTTCCGCGGAGTCGTTGAGATGGCAGTGAAGGCTTTTCGGGCTATCTTCCGCGCATTTTCCATTGTCGTAGATCACACTTTCTATGGCATTGCAAAAAGTGACTTCTGAACTGAAGAGGTTGCTAAAATGCTATCAAAACTGTCGTCTACGACAGTGGAAATACGTGGAAGAGAGCCGAAAAGCCTTCACTGCAATATCGGCCGATATTTTCTTAAATATCTAGTTGGCCGATATAATGAACAATCGGTTATATCAGTGGATACAATGGGCCGGCCCTAATAATTTAACATTAGTGATTTCACGTCGCTTTCTGGAAATAAGCTAACTTATATGTACTTGCTATAAATGAGCAAAGATCTAAGATCAAGATTTTACGCAGTCATCTGGCTAGATGAAATCATGAGGGACTGAGAATTATCATAGATAGAAAATTAAAACCTAACAATCGTGCCATAAAACGGCTAGGTGCAGAGCTACGCCACCTTGAGATAAACGCTGCCTGAAAAGTTATTGTGGGAATTTATTTCCCTGATACGATGTCCATCAATGTGATAAACAAGGTTTTCTTTGAAAAATGAAAGTGAATATCATGAATCGCATTATCTGATTCGATAACGGCTAAAGGTGACGTCAGATTAGCAAGTGAGATTGTGTGGAGCGATTTTCGTGTTGCGATGTGATATAGCAACATATATACGGGTGGGAAGCAAATAATGGTGAACTGCGGACGTGGAGATATGTAGTTATGTCCATGCCCTTTGAGGTTTAGTTGGATGTAAATTACTGGTGAAATTTTTACGAAGAGTTAAGTATGACATGGCTTGAAAAGATGAAGGAACCTTCGAGTGATAACCTGATTGAAAGAAAGGACAGTGATTTCGGTCAGATTTATAGGAGTTCATGAAAAATGAAGTAGTTTCACCGAGGCCAACACCGTTTTACAGAGGAAAGATGTGGTTTGCCTCGGGAGGAAATCTTTTCCGGAGGTTACTGACAAAACTATCAAGTGGGCATTAGCAAACGATATGGGTCATTATTAACACGACACTGCAGTAACTGATGAGTGCTTTCCTGACCAGAGTCTTTACCTTAAAGATCGACCATTTAACTATAATAGCATAATGGTGCTCTCTTTTACTGCTGATATCTAAAAAATAATATCATTTGGCCGGGATTCGAATCCGTGCCAAATGTTTTTTTTTCGTGACGAATTTTACCATATTTTGTGTGGTTATCTTTGCAACCGCGCATGTAACTGCTGGCCATATTTTATGCGCCATCTCAGTGATTAGAAAACTGTTGATATAGTGCGACCATTTAAATATGCAACAGGAAACCATAATTAGCAAGGCTTCAGGAATAACTATTACATCTCCAGAACAAGCCAAGAGCTGATCCGTAATTTGCTCACTATACAGTTCACAATTTTAAATCTAAAAATAAAACTTGCTCACTTGCATGCATGTGAAAATGTTCGGTCATTGCCTTCTTTCCTCTCGTCATTACCACTAGAGTTAAAGGTTAAGGTCCCTTGGGTGTGATATTGGAGTATTTATCTCCTTCCTCAACCGGCTGGCGTACTACTGAGTACGAGCCATTAGAGCATATAGAAGCCATGGCATTGAATAGACTTATTTTTCATTTTATTATGTTCTTCGGGGACTTTTGCCAACCTCCTAGTCGTGACATGGAACTGTTGAACCCTTTGTTAGTCGTATAAAATCTGGGCGGTGGAAGGGTGGTTCTAATCCTCGCCTGTGAATTCTGTAGTTGCAGATTCGAGTCTCGCAAGAGTTTTTCTTCCTCTCAAGCATAAGCGTTTCATGGAAGTACTTTAGTCTGGCCCCCGAGAAACCTTATGACTACTAAGTCGAGTAGTCGAGAGCGGCTTTTCAATATCCCAGGAGCATAAACACCGCCAGAATCATCCGGAAAGGAATAAAAATACCGACCTCCTTCGTTTTTTTGCTAATGTCTCGTAATATCCCCTGCCACACGCGCTTGCGTTCGCTCTAATGGCGGTATGTAAACGTTATACTACAATGAAGATGCTAAAACAACCTTTTTTCGATTGACATGCTATTTATGCAATGTTAAGTGGAACAAGATGTCCAGACTGCTGGAAAAAGTCGAAATGGATTACGACGACTGAAGAATAATCTACCAACTATACAGGAAAAAAGTCATCACTATGCGAATTAGGGATGGATGAAAAATAGAAGGTTGACTTAACAAGGATACAACCTCTCTTCAGCACTGTTCAACATGTACTAGGAAGAGACCATACGAGAAGCAAAAGAAATTGGACTGAGCAGAATAACGATAAATGGAGAAGAAATACTTATGCTTCGCTTCGCAGATGATATTGCTATCATAGCCGGAAATCGCGATGACCTTCAAAGGTCACCAAACACAATGGACCAAGTTCTTCAAGAATACAACATGAAAATAAATAAGACTACGACTACAATCCTAGTGCGCGAAAGAGAAAAGCGGAGTACAGAAGTCTCACTGATAGAATAGCAAGTGCATTCACCTATCTCGGAAGTAACATCACGTGGGACGGAGAAGTACCACGGACATCAAGCGGAGAAGATCCCAGGCTAAGAAGGCGTTCATTGGATAAAGACAACTGCTGTGCTCAAAGAAGATAGGACTACAAACCAGGAATTTTTTTGCGAAAACATTCATGTGAAGCGTCGCACTCTATAGATCGGAAGCATGGACCATTGGGAAATCTGACCAGAAAAGACTATAAGCCTTCGAAACCTGGTGCTGGAGGAGGATACTGAAGATAATATGACGGACAGAATAAGAAATGACGAAGTTTACAGAAGAGTAGTAGAGGAGAGCACTATATGGAACGCTATACAGAAAAGAAGAACCAGATAGATGGGACACAGCCTGAGACACTAGGGGTTTCCTAAGAATATAATTGAAAGTAACATAGAAGGAAAAATCCCCATAGAAAGACCCAGGTATAAGTTCATCGACCAGAGAAAGAGGGGAGTACATAGAAAAAGCTACCAGGAAGCAAGGGAACTAGCAGTGGATAGGGAACGATAGATGACTGCAGTCAACCAATCTTAGGATTACACGACCAATGATGGTGATACCATTTATTTCGAACAAAACAGGTTTTATGTATAAGTACAAATTTGTAAAAATATTTATTGAATGCATCTGCTACAGCATTCTCGTTGAGAACCAAGCCCATGAATTGATAAAACTGCTTCATAAAAACTTGATTCAAATGAAAGCTTAGAAAATTCAAGTTCGCTATATGTAAGCACGAGCGGCCACAGAGAGTATGAGTAGAGGTTATCTCATCTCCGACTGATCCAACCTGAATCAGTAGACAACCTAGAATAGATTTTTAAAAACACAATACGTCTCTCATACCTCCTTTACTTTCGAAAAAACTGAATCTTTGTATGCTCGGCCATGAATAAGATTGACTCCGTTTTGCTCTAGGTAATTTCCTTCGCGTATCAACAGTTGCCTTTCCCACAGACTACAACCTAAACGTGGAGGAAAGGCTTGCGCGTTCAAATGACCTCAAGAGCTGGACTGGCGTGATCAATTACTATTGCTCCCGGTAGGGCCACCCATGCCAGATAGGTCGAAGGGTAGGAGCCAGGCGCAAGGTACCAGTGATGGTGTCACGTGAAAAACGCTGTAGGGAGGCGGGGGTGGGGTTCTCCTCCCAACTATTTTCTACCCAGAAAAATGAATGTCAGTCAAAGAGAAATGATTCCTGGCAACTACGGGACGCCGCCCAATGGGGCCGGTGTTGGGCTTGGGGAGGTAAGGTTTACGAGGTCGTCATCATACGAAATCCTTGCACAACGGAGCAATCAAAGGATACAAGGGACGATTAAGATAAGAAGAAAATAAAGAAGAGAAGGAAATTGTCGATTAAAATAGGAACTTGGAATGTTAGGACCATGATGAGGGCAGTGAAGCTGGAGAATAGTAAACGGGAAATGGATAGAGGGAACATAGATGCCTTGGAACTGTGGGAGGTGAGATAGAAGGACAGCGGGGACTACCAGAGTGATAGTTACTGGCTAATTTAGAATGGTGGGTAGGAGAGTAACGTGGGGTAGCTATAGTATTGAACGCAAAATTGGGAAAGGAGGATAGTAAATATTGTACAGGAGAGCGACAGGATACTAGTGGTAGAAATAAAAGTACGCCCTACGAATTTCGCCTTGATCTAGGAGTACATGCTCACAAGTAATCATAGGGAGGAAGAGGTGGATGCGGTGTATGAACAGATAGAGAAGATAATCAGAGAAGTCCTGGGCAAGAAAAATCCAATAGTAATGGGCGACTGGAACGCAGTAGTGGGGGCAGGAAGAGACGGGTATGAAGTGGGAGGGTTTGAATTAGGAACGAGAAATGATCGTGGAGAGAAGGCAGTTGAATTTTGTAGGAAAAATAAATTAGTAGTTACACACATATGGTTTATACACCAAGTTTTTTGGTGTGGAGAACTCGCGGAGCTATCCGGGGGCTAATTCGGATCATAATTGAGCTATGATGAAGTGTGAGGTTAGATTCATAAAGCTTAATAGGAGTAGGCAGATGAAGAGGTGGAACTTGGAAGCATTGAAAGGTGAAAAAAAGGAAGGAACAACCAAGAGACAGTGGAAGAGAACAGGCGAAGCTAAGGAAATAGGAACAATCGAGGAAAAATGGGAGAATATAAAATCAGGCATTAAAAGAGCGGCAGAGAAAACAATATGAGTGGCGGAAACGAGGAAGCAAAAGAAGCAGTGGGTTACGGAAGAAATGAGTAGGAAAATGGAGGAGAGAGGGAATTGGAGAAACGTAAACACCGACATAAGTAAGAGTAAATACTAGGAGTTTAAAATTCAACAGCGGCGAATGACCCATCGGGCGAAGGAAATTTGCTGGAAAAGGCAATGCGAGGAAACGAAGAAACTGCAAAAAGAAGGGGAAGTGGGTGCGTTATACACTAGAGTAAAATTGCTATCGGGAGGTAAGAGAGGCCAAACGGTTCAAAAGATTAAGGATAGAAGTGATAAGATATTAATCGAAAGATATACAAGATCGGTTGAAAGAATACGTGGAGGAGTTATACGACAGCGATATTAGACCGGCTAATTTATATGTAGAAAATAAGGGAACACTAGGCGAAGATAACCTCGGGCCAATGATACTGGACAGTGAAATAGAGAAAACATTGAAAGAAACGAAGACAAGAAAATCTGTCGGAGTAGATAGCATACCTTCGGAGCTGCTCAAGTATTTAGGAAAGAAAGGTAGGCAACCTTTTTTTCGAACTTATTCGTAGGATCTATGATGGAGGAGTATGGCCAGAGGACTTTGTGGAGGCAGTCTTGATTCCTATCCCGAAAAAGAAGAATGCATTAAATTGTGAGGACTACGGTGCAATCAGTTTGATTTCACATGCAGCCAAAGTGTTACTTCGATTAATCAATAGAAGGTTGGAGAGTAAGGCCTTAGCTACTTGGGCGACGATCAGTTTGGGTTCAGGAAGGAAAGGCCAACTCGGGATACAATTGCCACTTATAGAATGAAACATAGAGTATAACTAGGACGCTTTCGCATGCTTTATTGATTTAAAAAAAGCTTTTGAGAGGGTAAATTTGAATAAACTCACGGAGATACACGGGGAAATAGGAATGGAATGGTGGGTCAGAAGACTAATCCGAAACTTACATACGACGCAAAGTGTGCATATTAGAGTGGCTGACGGTCAATCAGGGTGGACAACTATAGATCACGGGGTGAGGCTAGGGTGCCCGTTGTCGCCATTGCTTTCCAACATTTATGCTGAGGAAATTAATCAAAGTAGGAGGACACCTGATAAGTCGGTTAGATTCGCGGACGTTCAGGCGCTGTCAGGTGAAACCTCAAAGGGACTGCAAACCTTGGTAGATGCTTTAAAGATGCATTTTGGGATATTCGAAATGAAGATTAGGCATAAGAAAATATAACTAAAGAAGTTCTCTAGGACAAAGGAAGCGAGGCTGGTGATTTAAGTTGGAGGACCCAAACTCGAGCTAGTAGATCATTTTAAATACTTAGGTAGTACGCAGGAAGAAAACGGACAAAGTAGCGAAGACATACGGAAGAGAATAGCGCTAGATAAGGAGGCTTTAAGTTATAGAAGGGAGCGGATGACGGGAACGTTGTATAAGGATGTGAAGAAGAGGCTGGATACGGAGCTATATATGGAGCGTAGCGTTGTACGGTGCAGAAACGTGGACCCTCAAAAAGGAGGACGAGAATAGGGTGAGGGCACTTGAGATGTGGGTGCGGAGAAAGATGGAGAAAGTGAAGTGGACGGAGAGGAAGACTAACGAGGAAGTGCTTGAGATGGTAGGCTAGGAAAGGAAAGTTTTGAATGAAATTCGACATCGGTAGAGTAGGTGGCTGGGGGATGTAATATGCGGCGAGGGGTCGCTCAAGAATATGATAGAAGGAAGGATGCTGGGCAGGCGGGGGAGAAGAAGAATGAGAATAGGTTTCATGGACAGGATGAAGAAGGGCAGATCGTATGCTGAGGTAAACAGAGATAGATAGGCCCTGGAAAGTGAAGAAAACCGAGAGGAGATTCTCTGACATTCAGCAAAACCTACCTTAACCGGCAGAGGTTTCTCGTTTCAAGAAAAATACCTCACCCTTCCGAAAATATCAAAATATTAACTCCTTACCGCACTGCTTCCGAGATATTTTACGAAAAAATACCCGCCCTATTACATGGAAAATGGTACATGTATACACCACAGAGAGATATTATTTAAAAAATTAGGAATTTCTTAAACCTAGTTCTCGTCAAATACAGAGTGTGTAATTTTTATATTTCATGAACTAATTTTGAAAATAAATCATATTGTCACCGCCGCAAATTTTTCAGGATCACATAAAACCTTCCTTTGTGGAGGAGTTTCATACTTACAGCGCGACAAAAATTAGTCAATATAAAGACTAATGTGGTTATTTTTATTTTACTACTTAGAATTTCAGTCATATTAAAGTATATTATTGCGCCATTAGTAATGCAATATTTAAATCATGCTTCCTACAGCTGCAGAAATTTAAACGCATAATTCCAATATGGTATCCATTTTGATGAGGGTTGTATCTCGCTCAAGCTACCTTAAAAACCAGTCACCCCAGCCCCCATTGGCTCAAACTTTTGCCTTACCATTATCATACGTCGCCTTCATAACATTCTGCAGGGTTCATTTCGATGAACGCCATCCAGTGGCTTGGGGAAGAGCATAGTTAGCAATACAGTGCCATAGTCACAGTCATAAAACAGAGAGCGTAACAGAAATGCTTAGATTACTGGGATGGGAGAGTTCACAGGTGAGGAGTAAAAGGAGCAGGCTATGTCGGATGTACAAAACAGTAAGTGAAGAAGAAGCATGGGATGAATTTGGGAGGGACATAATAAAGCCAAACTTTGGGGGGAAAAATAATCAACAGTTCAAGATTAAGTGCCGATCACAAAGGACAAATGTAAAACAGTTCTCTTTCTTGAATAATACTATATAGGACTGGAACGACCTACCAGCAAAAATATTTGAGCCCTTCCCAAAAAAATTAAGTATTTTTAAAAATAGGTTAAAGAAGTAGAGGGTTTCAAGGTTTATTCATTAATCAACAGTTTTTACTGTTACCACCAGACCAATGGCCTACTTGTAACTTTAATTGTAGCAATAATAATAACTTCCATCACTTGCAAACTTGTTGTGGGCTCAGGCTCCAACGTCGATCTTGGGTTTCTGTCGCTATCAAAACTTTCTGGAAGGCTCTGAGGATGGCTGACATGAAGGCTTTTTATATCCAGAATCTGCTTCTCTTTCATCCTGTAACCTCAGCCTTATTTCGAAAATATTTCGAAATTCTCCCCAGAGTACTCAAATTTTTCAATCTCTCGAAACTTAATTTTAAAAGAAAAAACTTTTAAATGTCCACTTGTTTGTTTATTTGTAAAATGCATTTCGACGCTTTACGTGTTCGAAGTTTTTTCTTTTAGAATCACGACCATGTTCCACAATATCTCACCGGATACAGTTGAATATACCCATACAACTTATTCCTCTTAATTCATTTTCTACCTGGTCGAGTGCAATATTATTGCTTTTAAATCACGCTCGTAAACTCCTGGCTTGATCTTCCACCGTACTGCTCTGATTCTACGCTTTTGACGATACGTTACATTTAGTATCACAAATGCTGAGGTATTCCAAAATTTTACTGGCTTGAATGACGAGTGACTAGTGCAGCGAAGATTGGCAAGTTATGTCTAAAGTCATCACGATAATGTAATTACTGTAGTGCTGCAAATCTAAAAATGCAAAAATTAGAATCGGAATCGGTGACAGAAAGTCCGTTAAAATGTAAGCCTAAAATTTGAAGTAAGTTCCAAGCCGGTATAGGTATTCCGATAATTTCAAGAGTATTTCGCGAAAAGCGATACACTACGTCAGATTAGATAGTGAGCGCAAATTTATGGCAATAGATTGCAAAACGGGCATATTTAAAATGATATTTTTCCTGGAAACGATAAGAGTGGCTGGTATCTTTTCAGAATGCGTGTTAAAAGACGTTGGGAACGCACCGATGGAAACAGGCTATAACATAAGCGAGACACTATAAAACATTTTTTAACATCTCTTGTAACAAATGTTTGGACGCACAATTTGTCTTCTTATAGTTTTGATGATAATTTAGATCAAATAAAAATATTTCGAGCTCTGTGGATAAATTTTCGCAGCTTTAGTGCAACTATTTGATCTCACCCACCACACACTGTCGTGAGGATAAATTATTCTCCATAAATTAACCTTAGCGTAATCGTTCTTGTCAGTTTTTACCAATGGCACAATGTTAATAGTGGAAAAGAGGCATAAGAAAGGACCAAAAAAGCAATCAGGAGAACAGCTAAACAAGAAAATAGGAGAGTACTATGTTGACAAACGTACATATATGCAATACACGGGTTATAATAGAAATACTGTTTATCATTACGTAAGCTATCGATGCATGATTACTATTAGGTACTTATTCATTCAGGATATGAAATCATGCGGGGTAGTTGTCCACCTCATGATATATCGATTTCATATAAAATCTATCGCAAGAATTATGGTCAATTTTTGTTATCAGAAAATTTAAGATTTAATTTTATCCGTTCCTTTTTCCTTTATATTTTCCCTGACATTTACTCTTTCCTTCATATTTTGCGCCTGTCATGTTTTCTATCGGAATTGGATTTTGCTAAATCTGTTGATTATCTTCCGAAAATAGTCTGCTTCAGGCTAACACAAAAAATTCCTCATATATTTTTACCTTCAATCTGTTATAAATTCCCCTCCCCCAATCAAATTAAGAATTTTGTCACACTGCTATGTATATCGCAACCAATTGACCATTCTACAATAGACGCTGTCCGCTGCATTCGATCAATTACTGAAATAAATCCTCTTTCGTAAGGGTCGCACATGCCCGTGACGTGAGGTCTTGCGAGAGAAACCTAACATTGCTCCATCACTTTTTCGTTGCGTTCTCTGAGTGTGCTTGTAATTGATCACAGCTAACGATCAGTTTCTCGGAAGAATCCCCATGCGCGTTTCCCCCATAGAGGCTCGATGACTACGGCCACGCATTTAACCAGCGCCTCGTTAAAAATTTCGCTCTATTTCGCTTCATTTAATATTCGATAAATTGCATTTTTGCAATTTTGCCAAATAAAATTGTGTATTGTCCATTGGTGGTGTTCTATGCTTAACAAATTTTATTCACAAAACTTTTACGCTATGCTACTTTCGTTTTGCCTGTGTTAGAACGAACATGCCTGTTTTATTTATACACGTGAAAAAAATTTCACGTAAATAATTAAAACAGATACCACCCCGCGTGGAGAATATTGATCGTCGTCATCAGGAACCTTTGTCCTGATATTAACTTTTGTCGACGGAGTTTTCCCGAAATGTACGCATTTATTTCAATTTAATTATTGCTGCTACGTATTTCACCACTTGTTAATAGCATCAAGGTCTTTATTTCCAATGCGTGCCTGTCGATCTCATTACTCTCATCTCGGTACGTGGAATGTGAAGAGGCGAATGCTGTTCGTCATTACTGTCCATTAAAAAAGTCGAGTCCGTTGAGTTTAGGACGCTGTATCTTCAAGTAAGGTGAACCGATTTTAACGAAATAAAATGCATACAATAAAATAGTTATTTCTACCTTTAATCATGCATGTAAGAAACTTTTCTATCCTTATATACACTTGTACGATATTTTTGTTAAAAAGGCCCTATTTTCGGCGCTAAAAACCCGATGGCCCAAATTGATAATATTTCCATTCTCTTAATATTTATTGAAGAGGTAAGATATTTTTATTTAAGTTAGATAAACATGTTTTTAACTTACTAAAGGAAAAACATTGTTTCTATGTTTAGTTTTACACGAGTTGTTGTAAAAATTGTATACCTCGGCTAATTCCGAAACTCACGATGCGACAGAGGTTTGAGTTATATCGCTGTAACCGCAATGACTCCAGCTTTATGGAAATGTACAGTCACTTCGAAAAGTATCGCGACACGCTAGAGTAGCGGATCGTATAGGTCGGCTGTCGAAGCTCGAAGTACGTTGGCTATCCTGGGCCGTCTCTGGTAGCCATGAGAATTTGCAGGTCCACTTTTCATTTTCCATGAGACAAAGCGCCAGGTTAAGTGGGACTGCATTATGGGAGTTCTCTCGTTCAGAGGAGAGGACAGACTTGCTCCTAGAGTGGCCTTGAGGATGTATTCGGTTAAAGATGTAAGAAGGGGAATGTGGTGAAAAGGCAATATTGAATGGAGTTGAGTCATTATGCGAGTGAAATCGGGGGAAGGTAAAACGAAGAAGAGCCAAATGCACGTAGATACCAGCTCTAACCTATGCATGAAGGAGAATGGGCATTGCTATCGACTAGGCTATGAGAACTGGTGAGCCTTTCATGCATTACAGGCTGATATTTTAAGTTGCCCGCCTAATGGAAAATTATGATATCTATTGACTCTTGACTCGGCGCCCGCCTCTCACCAAGCCCACCATCAGAGCTCGCTGGGTTGGGCTGGTGAGCCTTTCGTGCATTACAGGCTGATATTTTAAGTTGACCGCCTAATGGAAAATTATGATATCTATTGACTCTTGACTCGGCGCCCGCCTCTCACCAAGCCCACCATCAGAGCTCGCTGGGTTGGGCTGGTTTCGCGAAGAGGAGCTCTTTCCATTTTTGTCTTCGTAAGAGAACTGCCGAGTATGATTACGATGCCTCTGGGTTGCGAATGCCCTTCCTTCCCGCAGTTTATTCATTTCAAAGTCAGCTTTTACGAAGTCGATAGCACTGTCGGAGTTTAGTCCCACTTGACTTAGAATATGTACCGCAGTGTACCCGACGATTATCATAGTCACCGAAGACGTCCCAGGATGGCCAACGTACTTTGAGCTTCGACAGCCGACCTATACGAACTGCTAGCGTAGCGTGTCGCGATACTCTATGAAGTGACTGTACATAACTATTTGTCATATGTCCTGGGATAGTAGTTTAGTAGACGTGGGTCCGGGCCCTTTGCCCGCCGCCGGCCCTTCTCGGCCCGCTGCCGCCGCGAATTCTTGGTCGGTACGAAATCAGCGTGAGTACGATTACCAATGATAATTAATCAGCCGTGACGAGTGGAGGTGCGTTGATTTACAACCCGTTTACTTATCATTTCGATAGCACTCAGAGGGTGGTAACCTGTGCCTCTTTCCTCTTTCTACACGATAAGACCATTTTCACTACTTCCTTCAAAATAACGAAGTACATTTAAAAAATCGACATTGGAAGCTTTAGGTCGGCTTGAAGAATGAATCTGTGTTAAGGCTAACCACTAAATTTCAAGCAATGTGCTGTCATCATTAAGAAAATTATAAAAAGAACCTAAAATGCAAAGATATTGAATGAAAAATGTCTCCTTACACATTTGTTAATTTTTTCCATAAGTTTTACAAAAAATAGTTTCAACTTCCGTCGGAGAAAAACAACCATGTTTTATCAAAAACATATTTCATTAAAATTATTTTCCTTTTTTAAAATTTCGGGTGACATCTTAAAAACTTAATGCCACACATCCAAGAGTGATCTTTAAATAGTTTCAAGTTGGGTGTGGACAAGTATATCTGACAGTACGGGCATAAGAAGATCGCAACACTATATGCATACAAGTATCTTGTAGGCATGAGCTCAAGCTCTGGAAACAAGGTGGTGGAATGCTCATATCTTCTTTTTAAACATATCTGTTCAAACAATTCTTTTTTTGAGGAGTTCCTGCACGTTTAAAAAATATTATCATAAGCATCACCCCAACATGCTAACCCATAGTTTAATACTGACTGCTCAAGGGCAAAATAAAATGATCTTAAAAAATAACGCGAACATCAATATCTTACAAAATAACTTTTGAATAATGTGTGTACACCTCAATCTTCTATGTAGGCGAAAAATATGATGAAGAATTTAGCTTGAAATCCATTCGCACTCTGTTCTTCCTGTGAGCGATATGTCTCCAAAATATGACCTCTACTGCTGCCAAAGCAACGCCACCAAAGATCGCAAGCGATCTTGCGCGATGGTGATTTTATTTGTCCTACATTCTGTCCCTTAGTCATTTTCATCTGCCAGTGAATATTGTTTATTCATGACGCCATGAAGACAGCATTGCGTCGTAATAAATAAACAGAATTCCGTCCCAGGGAAGTAGTATCTAATACTAGAATAGATCCGATGTGTGATTATATTTTTCATAATTTTAACGCATCAACAATATGCAGGGGCCTAAAGTTGAATTAATTTGCCAAAAAAGCCGAAATTCAGTTTTCGCTGAAAATCTTCAAAATAAAATTTTTTAACGCCCTTTTGTGGGTGCTTTACGGAATAAAACACGGTTTTCTTTTATAGAACAGAAGTGCGTATTTGTCAAACCATTTTTTTCATCGATTCGCAGGAAAATTTGCTCTGTGAATGGGACAAAATGGCGTACCCTGTTTTTTCCCGATTTTCTGCGTTTGGGTAGAAAAATAGGCAACACGTACCCGGAAAAACCGTAATTAGCTCACATCACAAGATTTATGGGAGCTTTCCGACTTTAAATCCGTTCAAAAAAACCAGCAACCGCCCGCGACGCCAAAAATAAACTCGATTTTTCGATAGCGCGGCGGGGTCCAGAATTGCGCGTCAGCTAATGGTCCGGCCGGCTCGGATAGGATGAGGGTCGGCCGCCGACGACGAAAATGTCGCCGGCGTCCGACTCTATTAGTCACCACGGTATTGATTGAAAAAATAGACGGCTCGGTTGATTTCGAAACATCTACCTCTCCGGAACACATGGTGTTTTCGTGAAGCCTAGACTATTCAGATATCCCATTATCAAACTGACAGTGATATGTACCAATGCCTCGCACGGGAAGAAAGAGAGGGGAATTGCGTATTTCACGATTTCTCCATCCTCAGGACAACGACTCCCAGTTCAAATGTTTTGAAAAATATTACTTACAAGTAAGTATTTGAAATATAATTTTCCGACAAACTGATTTTTTTTGGTATCGGGTGATTTTTTGGAGGAAATGGCTTCCAGGTGACTGTTGCAAGACCCATGAGATAGCATGAGATAGAGATTAAAAAATACTATGAAAATGTGACCAGAAAGTAAAGGAGCAATGTTATTTTTTCTTCGTGACACCTCACTTGAAGTGCGCCGCCAATATATGGGACCCATACAAAGTAAGACTAGTTTCAGATATAGATCGAATGCAGCGGAGGGCAGATAGGTTTGTTAAAATGGTCACGATGAACGTAGGGAATTCTTGAGGGAATCAGGGTGAGAACCTTTATCCTATCGAAGAGAAAAATATAAATTAAATCTTTTACAAAAGTTTGATGTAGACGATTTTTGCCGGAAATTTGCAAGAGCCAAACTATAATGATGTAAACGATCACAGGCATAAGATTAAGGAAATAGACGGCAGAGCCGATAGATTTAAAATGTCATTTTTTCCACGTACAATAAGCAACCATTATAGTTGCGACAGATCAGTTATAAGAAAATGTGACCATCACTAGGAAGAGTATATTTTGTTCATATACTTAATGTCTTACCGTCAATACGAACAACTCACCCTGAATCAAATTTCCGGCATGATTTAGTCTTTGCATAATTTAGTATCTTGTTGTACTTAAGTAAGTAAAGTAGGTTTTTTCTGAAGTGTTAAATATCTTAACAAGATTATTAGCCACTAACTTCTCATGTAATCTCCTGCATGATATACACTTGCATGATTTAGTACCTTGTGGTGCTATTTATCTGTCGCATTAATAATACTAACCAGTAGTTGTATCTTGAGTAGTGGACTGCATGGCAGTATGTTCTTCTACATATCACTCTCCTAGTTTCTGGTCTGAGCTCTGTTGTCTTGATTGCTTTTGGCCTGCGCCTGGCATCCGGGGGAACGTGCGCGGTTCTGATTTAAACTGGGATGAGTGCTGTACGCTTGGTGTGGAATCGCCCCGTACCACACACCCTAGTGGGGACTAGCACGGTATTTCGTAGATGTAGATGCAGATAGCTTTGGTTTTCGATGTAGCCTAGGTAAGGTAGCGGTTGTATCCTGAGAGCATGTTCTAAAGACGTTATGACAAAATGAAATCGTTTTGTTTCAGCTGGCTTTCCTTTGTAATCACCTAGGCACTCATCTGCATCAAGAGATGTAGCGACAGACACGATCTTCCATTTACCTCTCGCCCCTCCACTCGCCCCCGGGACATCGGAACGCAAAATGGCAGTAAGAGAAAAACATAATTGATTACCTAGACAAAGGAACAAGGTATTAGTCTAAATATACATTACGCTGGCTCTAATGTGGTGGCATTTTTTATCCCTAAATCCATAAAAGTAACGAAAATAGCAGGGTTTCAAACAATTTACAATATAATGCATAAACTGTAACAATAGACGTAAAATCAATGCAAATTTTGAATAAATCCATCTATCGGTATGGAATGGGCGTTACGGTGAAAATTTCAAAAAAAGTTTCTCTCTTAAATGGAAGAACACCCTCTAAAATTTTTATATTATGTGTAGAAAATAACTAGATATGTCAAGTAAACAAATGAGCTTGATAAAAAGTGAAGCACATAATATATTAAAACAATAAAATATTTATTATTAAAATTTATAAACAAATAATAGTTTACTTGCTATTTTTAAATATAATTTAGTTCAATCAACACTTTTAGTTTTAAAAGAATCCATCGAAGGTCTTATTACGTTGATTTTTCCCTGAAATAGGTGATTATGAAGATCTAATGGCAGCGAAAATCCTCATTTTGAAAAACAGCCGTAATTTAGCTGTTTTTTAAATTTTCGCAAAACGCTTGGAATAATATTTATTATTTCACTAGGCGAACGTTTCCTCAAATGTTTGTCCCAATCTGAGAGGTCAAGGGTCAACTTTGGTCCTAAGTGGCGTGGAATGAATAATCTCTGATGAACAACTCATTTCACTGCACTGCGTTCATTGGTTATCGAGAATAGCGTCTCAAACTCGGGCATATCAATTTTTAGCTTTTAGCCCCATTGGTTTCCCAGTCGCATCATCCTTCATCCAAATTCGTATTCATGATAGATTCGTCTTTATTTCATAAAAACCCTATTCATACATATCGCTAAGGTTTCAAAATGGATGCGTCCAAAGTGGTATTACCATTTTGTATGCATCAAATATGGTGACTTTTTTCACCCGACACCCATAAAATTGTACAACTGTGATTTAAAAATTCTAAACACCCATCAAGGAAAGTAAAAATGAATAATCTCTGATGAACAATTCATTTCACTGCAATGCGTTCATTGGTTATCGAGATATAGCGTCTCAAACTCGGGTATATCGACTTTCAGCTTGAACAGTGGGAATTGCGAAGAAAAACTGTCCGGCATTCAAGAAGCAGGTGGGGAAAGGGATTTCGCGGAGGGTCAGAACCGGTTCCACGGGCATAGGTCTGCCAGGCACGTCTGATCACTCCAAGACACGGGGGGTGGACGAGGGTGGTCGCAGGTTATAAATTTAGTTTTTTATTGTTCGGCAGTTATGGAATAAAAAGGGAGTCATCACCGACAACTTAAATCGTAGATACGAGATGAAGCCGTCTCGGAAGCTCAATAACGGCGGCTTCGATTCCGCCATAACCCGAAGCAGGAATTTGCCGTGCTTCATCAACACCATAAGAATGAATGAATTTGGAATTTTATTGCTCGAAAGGAATATTGGGAGTCTTAAAAACAAGAGAACAGGAATGAGAAGCTGAATCAGAGTAAGTGAAGCGAAAATGGCTTGCAAGGACGAGGAATTGTGGAAGAAATTACTGAAATTGATCTAGTCGGGATTCGCTTTCAGAGCATCAATGAAAATTCGACTCAATCTTCTTCATGAATTCAAAACCAATTTTTGTTGGCCAAGGTACAATCTGTCTCAGGCCAACTCATTTTTCCCCAATAAATGCAGTTTTGAGAATATAATTTAAAAACTAAGACGGTGTCAATGGGTTTTACAGCCAACTATTTAGAGTATTTTTAGCAAATTATCCCGTTAGCGATTTATTTGGTCTCGTTTTTAAGAAAAATATCTCACTCTCGACACAACAAATCAGCCCCTTCCCTGAACTTCTTTCCGAGATTTTTGATGACAAATACCATTCCTTTTACATAGGAAATGGTACGCGTATGCACTTCAGAGTAATGAAAAAAAGGGAATTTTGAACTCCTAGATCTCGTCAAAAATTAACAAATATGTAGTTTGCATGCTTTTTCAAATATTTTTTAAATAAATCATATGGTGTTCGCAGTAATTTTTTCAAGATCACAAAGAACCTTCCGTTGTGAAGGATATTTCGTCGTGGCGCGCGAAAAAATGCTTCACTTTAAAGAGTTATATAGATATTCTGCTTTAATTACTTACACTTTCAGTCGTATAAAAGTATAGCAATGCATCATTTATTAAGCAATATTTAATTCACGTTTCCTACGGCTGCTGAAACGCGCAAGTCAATTATATTCTCCATTATGACTAAGGCGCTCTCTCGTTCAAACTATCTCTAAGGATTTGCATTAATCAGTTTTTTGCATAATGTCTTTCGATTAAGGAAGGAAATAATTTTTTTCCTTCAGCGTCACTTGTAGCTGGCATTAGGGCGCATGTATGAACCTTCATGTTCACTTTGCGATGTTTCGAACATTATGCGGAAAAAATTACGTTTTTCTGTAAGTATTACGGATTGAGAAACATGGCACTGAATTCATGTTCCGTTGAAAGCTGCTGCGTGTTAGTCACCAGATCGGCTCAACGCCACTGCGATGCAAATGGAGAGCTCAGGTTTACCTTTCAGGCTAAATATTTAACCCGACACAGTAAAACTGAGCCTTGAACGGGAAATGGAAACCTAGGACTAAGGTTGCCGACATTCCTATCTAGGATTCGCTGATGTGACCATCCCTCTGAAATAATACACACAAAACATGCACTTTCTTTGTCGACGCCATATCTAATGCCCATCAAGGAATCACTCAACAGACAAAATCTAGTCAATATTCACTCACTCTACCAGTTATTATGAGTACGGTATGTGAATGATATTTTGGTATTGTTGTAAAGGTGAAATATTTTCCTCTACGATAAGACCAAATTCACAGTGCATAAAGTCAAGAGATATCTCGCTCTGTCTTAAACGGCATGAACCTGACAGTCCGAGAACAAGGTGCTGGGCGAGCGGCGACACTGCTTGGCATGTCAATGGAAAAGGTCTGGTGGAGGGCTGGGAGGTGTTATATACGCGCGTAACTCACGCTCAATCAGAGCGATGGAGTAGATAAACGGGTTTGGTCGTGACTTCGAAGCGAGAGCGCTAAGCCCCGCCCCGTGAGCCAGGTGGCAGGCGATTTTCACAGGTGGCAGAGGAGTGGGATCAAGGGGGAGAAGATACACACTCTTATAGGGGTGGGATCCGTGGAAGAAAGCGTGGCTGAGTCATTGGACGGATCTGTATTACGGGAGCCCCTCCAATCACGTGGACAGTAGGATCGACCCTTTCGCTGAGAGCGCCGCTTTAGAACGGCGCAAAATTTTCACCCACGTGAAAGAACGCCGTTTAGATACGGCGTATATTTTTTTGCGCGAGAGAACAAACCCCTAACTAAAACGGTTCAGCAGCCAGGTAACCAAAAGAGGTACGGTTTGTCATTCAGACGGTTGGGGCGTCAATCGTCAGTCGTTGAGTGCATATTTTAAGAATTTTTTAAGTCGAAAAATATTACTAGACAGCAAATCACTTAATTACATCAATGTATGCGTGGTAAATAACTATATATGTTGTAAAATAAATTATACAAAATTATATTGTAAAATTTTCGTCTCAATTAAGGTAATTTGAGCGAGGCAGTTCCATAGTCAATATAGAGACCATATTCGAATTATACATTTTAATTTCACAAGCTGCAGGACTCATGAATTAAATATTACATCATAAATGGTACAATTATATAGTTTCATATGACAGAAATTTTAAATAACTAAATAAAAATATCTACATAAGTCTTTAAATTGACTCATTTTTTTGGCGCGGTACGTTTGAAACTCCTAATAAACGGAAGGTTTTTTGTGATCCCGAAGAGTTGACTGCGGTGAGAATATGACTAATTTTCAAAAATAGTTGAGGAAACACAAACTACACACTTATTCTTTTGACGAGATTTAGGTGCCGAAAATTCCTCATTTTTCAAATAAGCTCTCTCTCTCTCTCTGGAGTGCACACACGAACCATTTCCCATTTAAATGGTTGGTGTTTTTGGCAAATACCTCGGAAATTAATGTGATAAGAATTTTTTATGTCATTGGAAAGGTAAGATGCTTTTCTTTGTAATGAGACCAAATTCCACGATTTCTGGGAGATATGGTATTTCGCTCAAACTACCTTTAAGCATTGTTAAGACTTTACGGCACGGAATTCGAATTTTGAGTGAAAACCGTTTTAATAATACGTAATTTCATTATCCATGATACCATGACGTGTACTAGGAACCATGATAACAACATGAAAGGTGTGTTTCCGCACGTTAAGAAGAAAATACATCGAATGACATCGAATTTCATTGAAATATATGTCAAGTTTCATAAGGCAGTGTTAAAATAGCATTAAGTTGTAAAGAAACCATACTGGTAGAATGCAATTTTTTTCGCTTTTCTCTATTCATTTTACTGATGAGTATACATATGAAACGTTTCACGCAAATCTGTACATAAACGAAAATCACTACAGTCACATTGTTGTATCTGGCCCATGGCTCACATATTACGGATTTTCTGAAAACTTGCAAGTTGCATCTTTTAAGTGTTTTTATAAACTAAAATAAAAATAAAATATTATTTCCAGGCTATTTTTTACTGTAATTCAGCATCGAAAGTGGAGATTATAACGTGGGTACTCGTGGAAATCGATCACATTACACCAAAAATGTCAATTTGAACGAGAAAGCATATACAAGCTTTAGATAAAAACTGTTCATATGAAGCGGAAAGTCCCGGGAAATCGAATAAAAATAAAAAAGTAGGCATCTTACACCACCAATTTTTTAAAGTAATTAACAAATTATTGTCGTAATTGAAGTCAAAATTCGGTAGTTCCATGCAAATAGCGCTGCAGTCGGCTCGTAAGGCTGGACAAATGTGGTCATTAAATATATATTCGTGAAATTATCTGCATTATTTATATCTTAATTTTGGTATTCAGTTGGCAACCCATTTTATCAGCGAAAGCTGGATTTTTTTTAATGAATTAAAAATATACGTAAGTATTTGTCTCGACGCACATAGTCATGCCAGAACCGCCTTAAGCCGGTTTCACTTGCACGCGTTTCATGTGAAACTAAGTGAAGCGTCTCGAGCGCAGCCGATCAGGTGCTTCGCATCGTCCGCATTGATTCTTACTCCACTTTCTACGCGCGCGACGCACCAGGCCGCGTGAAACAAATGGCGGACATGTTGAATCATTTCTATTTACTTCGACGATTTGCTAGGTCAGATTACCTTGCACTCACAAAATATTGATACCAGTAAATCACTGCTACAGTGCTTGATGTGTCACAGTTGTGTTGCGGGCACATTAAGAACTCAATGGACTAATTTAGATGCATAAAAAATCCCAGGCGACAATGAGACACCGTTCAAATATTCATCATAATTTATTGTTCTCGATCCAGTCACCGTCCAAAGAATGAAGTCGGGTCGAAATTGACCTATTTATAACTTTCCATAGTGCAAAATAGACCTCCAAGAAATTTGTATCGAGCAATATGCGCCAAAAACTCTTCAAGACTAGGAAAACCTTCTCAGGCCTTAACCATAGTAATGTAGATATTATTATGTGCTAGGACAAGTTACCCGTTGAAATTCAACGGGTGTGAAAAACATTGGACTTGTTTTTAAAAAAAAAACTACAAAGCATGAAGATCAGTATCAGATTGTTCATTTGAAGAGTTCGTAGCCTATCTTATACGTTGTGTTCGTTGTATTAGACTCGCTGACCATTTTGTTTCCCCCGAAGCAATCTATCATGGGGCCCTTGGGACTCTGGGCCCTTCTTATACAGGTTTTCTTTCTACGTCCTATCAGGGGTCAGCAGAAAAACGGGATATTCAAATGCCAGAGGGGTGAATATCCTTTGAAAATCAAATCTCTGGTTGTCAAGGAAATATGCAATTGATGATTTCAGAGAAAAATGTGAGATGTTTCAGCTGAAAACATGGTTTCCAGACAAATACGAAGAGTCAAAGAAAATTGACTGCAAGCATTGAGAACTTCATTTATTCAGCCATTCTATAAAAAACCCAGCTCTCTATCTTGAGTGAAAGTACTTTTAAACAGCAAAAATTGAAACCACTGCACTGAACCCAATGCTTAGCGTGGACCACCTAAGGGCCCCGTTTTGGGACCTTTTCCGGCCTTGAGATCTTTTTAAAATAGCCTACGATTTTCTTCCTGCCATTAAAACTATTGGTCTGCAAAATGTCAGCACGATGGGAATAAAACTGTAGATTTGTATAAAAAACAAACACACAGAAAAACAGACTAAACGTCTTCTTTATACACATAGGTTATCCCACGAGGATGTTGAATAAAGGTTCAGATTCCACTCAATAAAGCCTGAAATCACAGAGTATATGTTGAATGAGAATGGCCCGGTTGGTAGTGCGCTAGACTTCAAAACATATGGTCGGAAAGTCGACTCCCACATGCAAAACTTCATTTTACAATTTACTTCATAAATTAATATCCACGTTTTAAGCAATGTGTTTTCTTAAATTAGTGACAAATCTTGCTAGGAAAACCTTTTTCCAGCTCAATCTTCGAATAGATTTCTAGGAAATACTCTTCACGGTGAGCGAAGTAGAGATCGAATCCCAATGTGGATTTTTCTCCCAATTGGATTGGATATTTTGGGAGGTAACCGACAACTTAGGTCATTTTCGCCATACGGGACAGGTAACGGAGGAAGGGTGGATAGTTACCCGGCGTCAGCAGTAGCCTGCTCTTAGCGAAAGGCGCCAAGGGGACAATAGTTTAACGTCTCATCCGACAGACGGAGTACTGCACTTGTGTCTTTCACGGGACACTCAAGTAGTGATCAGGTTTCCTCAGAAAAATATCCTCTGCAGGGAATTGAACCCCGGGACATAGTTATATTATGGATTATTTTAGTAGTTTCTGTAGCAATTGTACCTGACTTGTACCTGATGATGGCTCTGTGAGTTGAAACGCGCCGTACGCATTAAAATACCTTGTGAAATACTGCAATCGTTGTTTCTGTTTTAATTTTTCCCGTAGCATTTGTAGCATACCTATAATATGTGGCATGTTGTCGAAAATCAATTTTTTTAAGGAAGTTCTTGTTGGAGACAAGTCACCCCCTGCCAACACCCTTGGGGTAGCTTGCAGGGTAATATGTAGAAGTAGAAGTACATGGTCAGCTAGTACTCTTGCCACCAAACTAACCCGTTCCCCCGTTTCTCCAATTTTCTAAACCCTTACATACTACTTTACCACGATAAGAGCCATACATTTTTACGTCAGTTAAGATTTTTAAGGGGAAAATTTTTCTAGCTCAATTTTCGACTTATTCCCTAAACAATCTTCCCGTCTGTGAGTCGAGTAGAGATCATAGCAATGAGATGCATATTCAAAATTGAGCGTTGAAATGGATCTCGACGCCGGGTTAAAAAGTTTAAATTAGCTCAGTAGTCACCAATCGTCTGCTTCGTGAACACTTCTGAACACTTGAAATGAATGAAATACAAAATGAACACTTCTTCACTTGGAAATAAATACGACGCTCTCCCATTGTGTCCGGAAAATAGGTAATGTGAGCCACGTGCACGCAGACCTTTTTCCACGTCAATATTCATTGGCCAATGGATGTCAGCACGCAGAGTGGTCTTGCACTAGAGCACCGACGACGCCGCTGATGCCCCGTTTACATTCCTAGGGTTAGTATGATAGCGAATAATGCGGTTTAACTAACTTGCGTTTACTCGGCATTCCTTAACCCCAGTTAAGATGCTGGTAGCCTAGCCTCTGGTGAAGAGCTAAGAAGGTGATGTAGCCCACAGCGCAACAAACATCGCAAGTGACTTTTCATTTGTTTTAAGGGTAGCGAGCTACATTCACGAGACTTGTATGGGTGAGAATAAGATTGAATATGGAAACGGAAGAATATATTGGAAGGTTATATCCCACTTATTCTCCATTCTAAACAATCAACATCCTCATGATACCTTGAAAATCCCCCTTATGGGTGTATTAATAGGTAATACAAGCAGTTTTTTAATTACTAATTTGGAGGTTCGAGAACTTAGCGTTGGGCAGAAAAAAATTAAGCGAAAATATTTCACGTCATCTTTCCTTCAATTGGGCTCCCAATGAAGTTAAACTACTGAAATTTAATTCTGTGGCATAGAAGAATGGTATCGCTAAATTATTCGCAGAAGCGTTTCCTAGTGCGAAACAAAGGATTGATTTTTCTAACCAATGATACGATGTCTCATATACTAGATAACTTATATAAACGGTAGAACTTTGTTTAAAAGCTGTAAACACTGTGTAAAACAAGAGGAGTTTATTTTTGTATTGACCTCTACTCAGAATGTAAAAGCAAACTCTTTTAAAAAGCAACTTCATCATCAAATAGTTGGCCGAGGATACAGGTCGCCATGGAAACTCATTTAACCCTAATTGGTCACACTTCAGTAGAATTGCATAACGGTCACTCTGAGTTAAATTCACCCCAGTACCGAAAAAGTGATATACTGCTTTAATAATAAGTTCTAAAAATTTTAAAAAAATTTAGGTATTGTTTAAAGATCGCATAAAAAGGTGTCAAAGTTTTCCAACCAAAATTAATTGTCTAAGAATTGTAAAACCAGTCGCCAAAATTTAGGTAAAGTAAAAATCGTGTTCTTTACGGAAAAAATTGTTATTTTTACGGAATTATTTACGCCACGACACTCATTTTCACGATTAAGAGAGATAAAGAGGAGTTTAAAAAATGGTCGGGGTTTGTTTAACACCATGTGACCAATTAGGGTTAAAAAGGGGGGAAGAATACATCTCCTCAATAGCCGAGGAAATCGTTGGTAAATATCTCATATGCTACGTAGGTAACTTATATCAACGGTAGAACTTTGTATAAACGCTGTCTAAAACAAGGGAAGTTTCTTTCTGAATTGATCCATGCTGAGAATGTCAGAGAGCGAGTTCTTTCAAAAAGCAAATACATTAACAAATAGTTGGACGAGGATAGAGTCCGCCATGGAAACTCATTTAAAAAGGGTGGTGGATAATATCTTCTCAGTGGCCGGGGAAATCGTCGGTATCCCGCTGGTTCCGGTCCAGAAGAGGACAAAAGGCATCGGCCCAAACAACACCTTTCTTTGAAGAGCTCCGCACTGGGAGTGTAAAAAAATTTATAGGTATCTATGGCGACGAAAGCTTTTCCGAAAGCGGCGCGAAAGGCTTAAAGACATCAAAGGGCAGCTCCCACCCCTCGCCACAGCTTCAGCCGGATCAGGTAAAGTATCCCGCTTTTATGTTTTTGAGGATTTGGCACCTTAAAGACAGTAGGTCCAACTCTCGCACATGATTTAGCTCATGCGTCACGGCCAGAAAATTTTCCTTTCGCCTGGGCTCCAAATGTTGTCACGTTGATAATCTCGCTCAGTCCAATTTTCTCATTTTTTGGAAATTTTTTTGTAAAATTTTTCAGCTACCTCGAAAACAACACGAATTTGGTAAGCTCAATGTGGTTTCAGTGAGATAGTTCCCTAGTCGTAATGGAAAGCATATTCGATTTTTTTAAAGTATTCCACCGGTTAAGGTAGGTTTTGTTGAATGTCAGAGTATCTCCTCCCGATTTTCTACACTCAGAGGCCTATCTCGCTCTAGTACAGGGGTCGGCAAACTTTTGAACAGTTGGGCCATATTTATAAGTATTAACAACTTGGCGGGCCGGTGTGTTTGTAATGGTTATAATACAAAAATCCACTTCCACATTTTAGTAGAAATGCCTTTTATTTGATGAACTTCTAATACAGTTTAGTAAACAAAACTCAAGAATATGCAATTAAAACTAAATTTTAAGTTACAATTGTCACTGCATACCAACTAAAACGTCCTTAATGGGATTTGTGAAACTGCATTCCATTCAAAATTTCAACCCATTTTGGTTCAAATTTCGTTCCACCAACTTTCAGAATAGATTTTAAGTTCTCCTCGGTCAGTCTGGATCTATACTTTGATTTTATGTAGTTCATTTTTGAAAATGTCTGCTCACATAAGTAAGTCGAACCAAAAAGTGATACTAAGCCCTTGGCAAAACTTTTCACGTTTTTGTAGTCCTCTTCATTTAAGCATCTGGAAAAAACAAAACCAATTAGTTTATTGATTGAAACTGATTTCAATCCTAGTGTAAAATAATAAAACAAAACCAAAAGATTACACCTTTTTTAGGCGAGGGAATGTCTTTATTTGAAGCCATATTTTACTACGTCAGTACCGTCTTGGGATGTAACCGCGGGCCGGATAAAAATCCCTCGCGGGCCGCTTTTGGCCCGCGGGCCGTAGTTTGCCGACCCCTGCTCTAGTATATCCTTTTTCGCCTCGGGAAATCCTTCCCCGTTACGAGTCTCAAGAACACTTCGCTCCTCTGCGCGAAGCTCTCTCGTGGCGACGAAAGGCAGAGGTTTGCCCCCAATCCATCTCGGGACTCTAACTCAGCAAGCCACCTTTCCTCGGCCGCTGATTTTTCCCTCTTAAGGCAGTTTGAGCGAGATAGAACCCTTATTATAATGGAGGCCATATTCGAATTTTTAAAAAAGTGTTCTATTGGTTAAGGTAGGTTTTGTTGAATGTCAGAGTATCCCCTCCCGGTTTTCCACACATTTAGGAGCCTATCTCGCTCTGGTACAACATTTTTCGCCTCAGCATACGATCTACCCTTCTTTATCCTGCCCATGAAACCTATTGCCCTTGCCCAACATCCTTCCCTCTATCACATTCTTGAGCAACCTCTCGCCCCTTATTGCATGCTCCAGCCACCTACTCTGCCAATTCCGAATTTCATTCAGAAGCTTCCTTTCCTCGCCCACCATCTCAAGCACTTCCTCGTTAGTCATGAATATTCGAATTATGTATTTTTTGATTTCAGCAGCTCTGGGAATAATTAATTAAATATTGCATTCTTAATGATGCAATAATATAGTTGTATATGACTGAAATGCTAAGTAATTACATAAGAATATCTGTGTCTTATACTTGACTCATTTTTTTCGCGCGGTACGTTTAAATACCCTTCACGATGGAAGGTTCTTCGTGATCCTGAAAATAATACTGTGGTGGACGTAGAATTTATTTTTTTTAATGATTTAATGATTGAGGAAACATAGAAACTGCATACTGTTGATTTTGACGAGATCTAAGCGTAAAAAATTATTTTATTTAATGTCTCTCTGGAGTGCATGCACGTACGATTTTCCTTATAAATTTCCCAGCGTTTTTCGGATAAAAACCTCAGAGGGTACTTCGTTAAGGGACTGATATTTTGCTATCTTTAGAAAGGCGAGGTATTTTACTCTAAAATAAAACCAAATACATTGATTTATTGGTGAAATGATATTTGACTGCCTCATACCAAAACGCCTCAAATTCTGAGCCCAATATGTCACTATAAACTCATGCGCTTTTGTGCTAAATTTTCTTCTTTAACATATAGCACTCTTTCGGCATTGGATAGTAAAACTATAATCATCGAATGATTAAATATTTCGCTGTCCCAATATTAATGCAGCAAAAAAATATACATAGTGGTAATTCATGTCGCAATACCACGTGGAGAAATAAAAAATAACCATTCAAAATAAAGTGGTGGGCATGAAAGAAAAGTATAATTCATAGATTCTGGTGCTTTGGGTACCCCAAAAAGGCTAGCAAGTATTTGGAGTGCCATCATATAACAGGACGCCTGGTCACAAAAAAATCTCTCAAATTCTGTTCAACTGACAATTAAAAAAAAAACAAAAATAGGATCATCTCTTTACAAAAATTCAAAGCAAATTTTATAAGATTGTAATACCCCAATTACTTAGCTTCTCCAATTGGAATATAGAGGAAGTGAATAAAAAAGTCTGAGTCCTGGAAGGAGGAAACTTTTCGCCCCAGCACGCGAGGTAAAAAGTGAAAAAGGATATAAATCCCTCTGGATTAGACATGGGACACTTTTGATGACAAAGAAAGAGAAAGATCCTGTCATTACAAAAAAAATCTATTGATCTCGATAAACTGTGAGCATTTACTTACACACTGGGGTAACGCATATCTTGATACATTCTGAAGTCGTATTTTGTTAGTTTTTTCTCTCTCAAATGTTTTCTTGCTACGCGTCGTTAATTGTATTCTTCAAATTAATTCGTGTGAAAAAATTATGAGTATCAGTTTAAAAGAGATGACTTTACCTTAATTCTTAATATGACTCAGTGAAGAATACTGTTCAATTCAAGATGTTGATGCATGTTGTAATAATTATATAATGTATCATATCATAAGGAGTTTACGAGCAAATTTTGATAATTTTGCATTACAACTTGGAAATTTAAAGTACACGCCTTACATGATAATTTTGCCAGAAATATGGATTGATGACTATGAAGTAATGGCTTGTACATTACTTGGATTGTTAATTTTTTGTCAAATGTAACAATAATTATAGAGCTGGAGGGGTATTTGTATATGTACTAGAAACTTATTCCTGTCTTTCAATATGTTATCTGAAATGTTATTTTCTGATATCGTAAAAATAACTGTTGACTTAAAATCAAATGTGTCACTAGCTGTTATAGCTATTTACAGACTTCAGTCGCAGTCAATTAATGATTTCTTTAAATAATTTCAACGTGTGCTAGATGTTTCTAGCGTTCGTAATGTAATCGTTATTGGCGACATATATTAATGTCTTCTGAGCCTGAATGAGAGTATTTATCAATATCAAAGTATAATAGCGAGCTATGGCCTTAAAAAATTAATTTGTACTCCTACAAGGAAAACTAAATACACTGAGTCGTGTACTGATCATGCATTTTGGGAGATGATTAGGAGTAGAGATAATGACATCACTAGAAAGAGAGAACTCTTAGTATTTTCCACACTTAAGACTTTAATTTCCGACCCAGGTTTCGACTGCCTTGCAATCATTTTCAAGGTACATATACATGGCATGCGACTTAATATATAGATCTGGGGAGGGAGGGGGGGAAGAAGTGGTTGATTGACGTCAGAGACGTGCGTCACGGTCAGTGGGAGGTGGTGGGGGGAAAGGTATGGATAATAGGGGAGAGTGGGAGGGAAAAACACATTCATTTAAGAGATTCTCACTTATGTTCTTGGCAGCACTTAAAATTTCAAAATGTTCCAAGTAGTCCAATTTGGCTCCTTTCTTCTCAACGTGTAGCACTTCCGGCGAAAAGTCACTTATATGGTCCTCTTCGATTAAATGTTTAGCAAAGGCTGATGAAACATCTCCTTTTACCCAACACGCCCTATGTTCTCGAGCCCTTACTGAGATGGCTCGACCACTTTGTCCAATGTATGTCGAGGCACAATTTGGAGTAGTACATTTGAGTTTATATACCCCACTTTTGTTCACAGGTGTCACTTTGTCCTTTGAGTTGAACAACAATTTTCCCAGGGTTTTTGGGTTGTAAAATGAAACATTGAACTTGTTCTTTGGGAATGCGTCAATTAATTTATAAGATATGTTCCCCAGAAAGGGAAGTTTACACCATCGTTTGAGTGGCTCGTCATGTTTGTAAAAACTGAGTGAAGTGATTAATTTAAGTTTCTTTCTTAGTTACACGTTTTAATATTTTGTCAATTAATTCTGTCTTATATCCATTATTGAAAGCGATCAATTTGATTATGTTCAACTCGGATTGGAAGTTGGGCTCGGATAGTGGTATAGAAACAAGGCGGTGGATCATGGAATAAAAGCTAGAATGCTTGTGGGAATGGTGATGGCAAGAATCATTTGAAATAACTGCGTCAGAATATGTGGGTTTGCGAAAGATGGAGAATTCATGGTAGCCATTCGTTATGTCTATTGCTAGATCAAGGAAATTAATCTTATTGCCTCCTGTTTCTACCGTGAACTTTATAGAGTGGTGTAAATTATTTAAAACATTTAAAAACCTGTCTAGTCGACGAAGACTGCCAGTCCATACACACAGCACATCGTCGACATATCTGAACCAATAAAAAAACGTTCTTGACAAAAGTATTATTGGAGTTAAAAAGTTTTCCCTCTAAATTGTTCATAAAAATGTCTGCTAACAATGGGGATAAAGGTGATCCCATAGCAAGGCCATGAGTTTGTTTATAAAACGTACCGTCAAACAGGAAATAATTTTGGCTTAAACATAATTGCAACAAGAGTTCTAATTCTAAGGTCAGTCGAGGATTTGGGTTTGTATCTTTAACTAGGGTTAAGGCCAAGGAAACTGCCTCCTGAGCCGGGACAGACGTGAACAAGTTTTTTACGTCAGCACAGGCTGAATTGTGAGTCCACTAATTATGGTCATTGCATTGAAAAAGAGAATGATCAATAGTTACCAAGCCGTGATATAATGCAATCATTGTATTTGTTTTCGGCAGATTTTAAAGAGGCTAGTAATATTTTTAAAGAAATAAAACGTAAAAAAATCAATGGGCTAGGGCGGAGTCAGTGTCAGTCAATTAAGGCGGTAAATGAACTTATTGCACCAGTTTTTACATATATAGCAAATTTAAGTATGATAACGGATGACCAGGCCATGACACGCACTTGTCTAATGTAATCTACCATCTTGGGTCGAATTTTCGGCGGGGTTCAAATTCTGCATGCAGATAAATGGGTGTTATACAAAGATCTACGAATGTTTCTCAGAATAATTTAGCCTTTGCTATGAAACTTTTTGAGTTGACAAGCAATTCTAAGAGGCTTTAGAGTCCGTTTGGATTTCCGGACAGAGGCCTCCCGTTCGACTCCAGGAAAGTTATAAACATTGCTTCCGACTCCGTAAAACGAAATCGGTCATAGACACAAATATCCACGAATATTTCCCTGAATAGTTTATCCTATACTGGGAAACTTTTTCAGTTGATAAGCAATGCTAAGAGGGTATAAGGACCTTGATTTTATCAGAAATACACAATCCCGTCGGAGCCTGCCGTTACCGTTTTAGAATCAAAGGCAATCATTGTAATTCCTTTCTCCCTAAAGAGCAGTATGAATTTCCTCCTCTTTTATTTATCATAAAGTGGTTTCCATAGATATTTTGTAATACCATGTCATGTCGCACCTCGAGTTAGCAGGCATACATAGCATTCAATGTCGTGTCTGCAGCAAATCGAATTAGTACTCATAATAGCATCTTTCCACACTTTTTTGAATAACCGCTTTTACCTTTTTCGGGAAAATCCAAGTTCGGAAGCCATATCTAAAGATCATCCCACGGTCAGATATTTCAGAGTAATTTCCTAATGCGTGGAGTCTTGCCTGAAAGTACCCCGAACCCTGCCTACGTCATGCTCTCCTCCGATCAGGTGATTTACACGTCCATCTACTCCCAATGGCCGCGGTTGTTTACACCCTGTAAGGAATTCGACATCTACATCTACGTAATACCCTGGGAGCCACCACGAGGGTGTGTGGCAGGGGGTGATGATCACCAAACATGCACTATTGCCGTGCAAGTAAGATATTTAAGATTTAAGGGAGATATGCTAGATAATAGGGTCACATGCAGCAAGATGGTTAGTATCAACATAATAAGAAAGGGATTGTTGGTTGTTATTACATGCATCATGTACTACAGACTACTCTAACTATATTTCACCTACCTATTCCTTTGCTATGCTGCCTATTGTTCTCTCTTATGGTACGCGGGAAAAATGACCTTTTAAATCCATCAGTACGACAATCTATCTCTCTAATCTTGTTAATCTGATCAAACCTAGCATAATACGCAGGGGTTCTTAATATATATCTAACGTCATCTGTGAACAAATCGGTTTCGAATTTACTTAAAAGGTTTATAGAATTGGTTCCTACCGTGCGATCCCCAGATCCAACCGTATTTGAGACAGAAATGGGCAGTGAAGGGGCGATAAAAAGGGGGTATAGATTCTCTGAGGAGCCTTGCTCTAAGATAAAGCTGCTATGTAGCAGCAGGGGTTATGAGATATGGAAGGACGACGTCGATGGCTCGTGAGAGAGCCGGTCGTGGCCGGGTGATGGAATTTCCCGGTCTGGCAAGGGTGGAAATCGTGCAAATTTTGTGCGTACAGTCAGTGTGAATCGCCAAATTTCTGCGGGCAGACGGTAATAAGGGAGTGTGTGAAACTCTTGAGTTCGGTGCGAACTCGAATCGGGTATTTCCATTCCCAGGGAAAGCACGACCACGAATTGATTTGAGTGTTCCATCAGTAATGGCAAAGTAGTAAAAGAGGAAGGCACGCTTCTCCCTCTTCGAACGCCATTCGTGAGCTTTTGAAAGGATGCTTCGAAAGTGAAGCGGTGAGGAGAGCGACAACATTTGTATGCATACCGGCGTAAGTTTCTCTGAATTAGAAGTAACTGAGGAATCAGAGGAAGAGGAGGTGGAGTAAACACCATCGGATCCTCTGTCATGGAGCTCGCTCAAAGCTGTTCATAGTCGATTTGATTTTGAATGCACCACTGGCATATTGCTATAATTGGAGAGTAAGGAGGATATTTTAGGGATATTCCAAAACTTTGTGAATGATGAATTGTGTGGCTTGATATCCGAGCCGACAAACCTCCACGCAAAGCAATTTCTGGACAGTAGTTCAGGTCAAAAACCGCGCTCAAGGGTGCAAGGGTGGAGTGAGACAAGTCAGATAAAATAAAACATTGGTTGGAGTTTTTGTTATCATGAGAATAGTACAGAAGTCCGACTATCACAGTCGCTTTTCGAAACGGGAGAGCATCTCGTCTCCATTATTTCGAAAACTTTTACGGGAAGATTTCATCTGCTGCTGAAATTTCTCTTTTTGCGGACGATGGTAGAATTAGTGAAGACGTCTCAAGCAAAAACCTTCAAATTCTATCAGTCTTGGAACACATGAAAGAAAAGTTCTCCGCCCTCCACGTCCCTAAAGCAGCAATAGTGGTGGATGAGTCTCTACTCCAGTGAAAAGGCCACCTATCTACATCTACATCTACGTAATACCCTGCGAGCCACCACGAGGGTGTGTGGCAGGGGGTGAAGATCATCAAACATGCACTATTGCCATGCAAGTAGGATATTTAAGATTTAAGGGAGACATGCTAGAGAACAGGGTCACATGCAGCTAGATGGTCCTATCGTGGAAGCAATTCATTCC
Source organism: Ceriagrion tenellum (assembly GCA_963169105.1). Lineage (NCBI taxonomy): Eukaryota > Metazoa > Arthropoda > Insecta > Odonata > Coenagrionidae > Ceriagrion > Ceriagrion tenellum. The sequence continues at coordinate 42,354,282 of OY720638.1, forward strand.
TTCCAAACGCAGCTGGTTCAGATCAAATTCTATTTATTTTGCGTGAGTGCGAAACGGTTTGAGTGGATTTGTAAAACTTACTCCTGGAAGGACACTATCCTTAGTGAAACTCACAAAAAAGAACCAATTACCAGCGGAAACGTGCAAGACTTATGATCACTTAACAGAAAATTTCATCTCAAAGTACAGTCAACCTCAGGTTGGAAAAATAGCTGCTTCACACTCGCCTTTATAGGCTGACTGAGAGACACTAGACTCGGCTTCACCCTCTAAAAAAAGCTTTTCCCACAAAAAGATGTGCAGTGTGCTTCAAAGCAGGGCAGCGGAAGGAAACGAGATTCTGCTGCCCGGACTGTGAAGTGGCTTTCTGCCCGACTACATGTTTAACCCTCGTGCGGATTCCTCTTTATCGTAACGCAACCGGATTCTCGGCGCTCCTACGGCTCTCGATCGCCACGAAGCTAAAATTGGCTGTTTGAAATTAAAAATCGTTTATATTGCATAGGCTGTACGTTTATTCAATATTTGTATTAAACTTAAACATTCATTCCCTTTCCTCGGACTACAACCTTGACGTGGTGGAAGGGCTTGCGTGTTCCAATGACCCCTAGAGCTGGAGTGGCGGAAGCAATACATATTGCTCTCGGTAGGGCCACCCATGCCAGATAGGTCGAAGGGTAGGAGCCAGACGAAAGGTAGTCCCGTGATAGTGTCACATGAAACACACTGTTGGGAAGCGGGGGTGGGAGTCCCCTCTCGACTATTATACTACCCAGAAATATGAATGTCGCACAAAGAGAATTCAATCCTGGCAACTACGGGACGCCGCCCAATGGGGCGGGTGTCGGACCGGCATCGGGAAAGACAAGGCCCCCGAGGTCGCCATCACACGAAATCCTTGCACAACACAGCCATCACAGGGTACAAGGACCAAGGAAGGTAAGAAGAAAAGGAAGAAGAGAAGGAAAATACCGATAAAAATAGGAACTTGGAACGTTAGGACAATGATGAGGGCTGGGAAGCTGAAACATATTAAACGGGAAATTGATAGAGGGAAAATGGATGCCTTGGGGCTGTGCGAGGTGAGATGGAAGGACAGCGGGGACTACTAGAGGGATAGTTACAGGGTAATCTATAGTGGTGGGGTTGAGAGTCAACATGGGGTAGCCATAGTATTGAACGCAAAATTGGGGCTGAGGGTAGTAAATATTGAACTGGTGAGCGACAGGATACTAGCGGTAGAAATCAAAGCATGCCCTACAAATTTCGTATTGGTCCATGTGTACATGCCAACAAGCAATCATAGGGAGGAAGAGGTGGATGCGGTGTATGAACAGGCAGAGGAGATAATCAGAGAAGTGCCGGGTAAGAAAAATCTAATAGTAATGGGCGACTGGAACGCAGTAGTGGGGGAAGGGAGAGATGGGTATGAAGTGGGAGGGTTTGGATTAGGAACGAGAAACGATCGCGGAGAGAAGGCAGTTGAATTTTGTAGGAGAAATAAATTAATAGTTACAAACACTCGGTTTAAACACCATCGCAGGAGGAGGTACACATGGAAAATACTGGGAGACACTGGGAGATACCAAATTGACTATATCATGGTTAGACAAAGATTTAGGAACTGTGTGAAGAACTCGCGGAGCTACCGGGGGCTGATGCAGACTCGGATGATAATTACTAATGATAAATTGTGAGGTTAGATTCAAAAAGCTAAATAAAAGCAGGAGGATGAAGAGGTGGAACCTGGAAGCGTTGAGAGGGGAGAAAAGAAGGGAATACCAAGAGATAGTGGATGAGAACATAGGAGAAACCAAAGACGCAGGAACAGTCGAGGAAAGGTGGGAGAATATATAAACAAGCATTGTAATAGCGGCTGAGAAAACAATAGGAGCAGCGGAAATGAGGAGGGTAAAGAAGCAGTGGGTAACGGAATAAATGATTTTGAAAATGGAGGAGAAAAGGAAGTGGAAAAATGTTAACACCGACAAGGGTAGGGCGAAATACAAGGAGCTAAATAATCAACTACGGCGAATAACCAATGGGGCGAAGGAAAATTAGTGGAGAAGTGCGAGGAAATGGTGAAACTGCAAAAGGAAGGGGAAGTGGGTGCGTTATAAGCTAGGGTAAAATTTCTATCGGGAGGTAGGCGAGGGCAAACGGTACGAAAGATTAAGGACAAGAGAGGTAGAATGTTAACCGAGCAGGAAGATATCCTAGAAAGATGGCGAGAATACGTGGAGGAGCTATATGACAGCGATAGTAGACCAATTAATTTAGATGTAGAGGATGAGGGAAGCCTAGATGAGGATAACCTCGGGCAAAAGATTCTCGACAATGAAATAGAGAAAGCATTGAAAGAGATGAAGGCAAGAAAAGCTATAGGAGTAGATAACATACCCTCGGAATTGGTAAAGAGTTTAGGAAGTAAAGGTAGGCAAGCTTTTTTCGAACTCATACGCAGGATCTACGAGGAAGGAGAATGGCCAGAGGACTTTGTGAAAACTGTATTGATTCCTGTCCCGAAAAAGAAGAATGCATCAGAATGCGAGGATAACAGAACAATTAGTTTAATTTCACACGCAGCCAAAGTTTTACTTCGAATCATCAATAGAAGGTTGGAGAGTAAGGCCATAAACTACTTAGGCGATGACCAGTTTGGGTTCTGGAAGGGAAGGTCAACTCGGGATGCGATAGCGGTGATAAGAACACTTATAGAAAGAAACATAGAGTATTATCAGGACGTTTTCGCATGCTTAATTTATTTAGAAAAGGCTTTCGACAGAGTAAATTGAAATCAACTAACGGAGATACTAGGGCAAATGCGAATAGATTGGCGAGACAAGAGACTAATTCGAAACTAAACAAAACGAAACGAAAAGAAACTTTTGAATGAAATCCGGGATAGGCAGGGTAGATGGCTGAAAGACGTAATAAAGGGTGATAGGTAGCTAAAGAGTGTGATGGAGGGAAGGATGTTGGGCAGGCGGTGTAGGCGATGAAAGAGAAAAGGTTTCATGGACGGGATTAAGAAGGGTAGATCTTATGCAGAGGCGAAAAAGGATAAACTAGATGGAGATACGCCCCTGAATGTGTAAAATACCGGGAGAAGATTATTTGTCATTCAGCAAAACCTACCTTTACCGGTGGAATACATAATAATAATAATAATAATAAAACACACATTACATACATACATATATACCAATCACGCCGTTCCCTTCCGGGGTAAACAGAGTCACTAATTTTCACTCATAGATTCATATTTGTACACCTAACTCTGCTTCAATAATTTCCTCCCTACTGACCTATCCTTGCACACCTCTTTTGATTCATTTACCCCCATACACTGCCTCATACACGCCATCCTGTTTTTAAGACTCCTAATATTCCTCCTCCTAATAATTTCCTCAACCACATATAAACACAACTTTCTCGGCCTAACTCCACCTCTCGCACCATTCATTTCACTCTCATATATCTGTTTCGTTATTCGACTCACATCCATTCTCTCAAAATGGCCAAACAAACGAAGCACACTCCTTTCACATATGTCCATTAATGGAGCATCTAACTCACATTCATTTATTACCCACTCATTCCTGACCCTATTCATCCTACTTTTGCCGTAAATACTCCTCAGATAACTCATAGCCACGGCGTTTAGTCTACTCTTATGTCCATCCTGACATACACAAGTTTCAAAACCATATAGCAAAGTGGGGAGAAGTACACTTTAGTACACGGCGATTTTCGCGTCCTTAGACAGGCACTCAATCCTCGATATGCTCCACATTTAAAAGAGTAATATATTAAAGAGTAATATTTAAACACACATTAAAGAGTAAGATAAATTAATGAGCAATAATTTTGGCATATATATTGCCAAGAGTTTGTTACCATTTGTTGTGCATTACAAAATATATGGCAAATATTTTGGCGACAGGAGTCACAGACTTGAAATATTTGCCTTATCATCTTGCACAAGTGACTTTGCTATCGTGAGACGAGTTTTTTTGCTCAGATTCCTCATCACCTTGTCTTTCTGGTGGTTGTATATTATGAATACTAGAAATGTACCTTTTTACCCTTTTCGAACGCACTGGGTCCAACCGTCGCAGTATGTTTTCTCTTCAAATTTTCTGCATCAAATTATCCCAAGTTACGTTGTTTTCTCTCATTGTAAGGAATGCCAAAGGCCTGTATGACTTTTCATCCTGAATTTTGGGAGTGCTATTGCCCCATTTACTTTACCCAAATATGAAGTGCCTTGACAAGGATATTCAGTGGAAGAATTGTTTGCCAAAAATTTTCATTCCGTACTTAACAGGCTAGGGCAGAATAAAGTATAAGAAAGGACAAGGGTCACCAAACCTAGCTAAATCTGCTAGTGACATAGACAGTAATGCACTCAACAGGGAGATAAGAAACTCTCAAATTCAAATTTATGGCAGTTCAAATGGACCGTGTAAGTGCAAGCTTATCAGACGTCCTTCTTTCCGACCTTGCCTCTAAATCGTCAGTCTACTTCTACAGACAGTCTACTACTAATATTTTGAAGCAAACTGTCGATATACCTAAAACGGCTCTTTGGAAGGTGTTTCTAGGAAATGGAGGAAGGGTGGAGAGAAACCGGGCGTGAGCAAACGCCAACCCTCAACAACAGTCGCCTAGGGAACCACAACATCTACATCTACGTAATGCGAGCCGACGGAAGGGCGTGTGGCAGGCGGTGTTAGGCCACCAGCCGTGTAAATATGTTAGTTTTGGGAAATTAAATGGTGACATGTATTATAGGAGTGTATTTAGCGGAGCTCCATTTTTACTGTGGTCGCTTATCGCGGAAAGAACGAGTTTTTGTACCTATCTGTTCGGCAGTGTATCTCTCTTATTTTATCGCATCTGTCACACCTAGAGATGTAGTGAGGAGTCGTGAAAATAATCTCTGTGTCGCTCTGAAAAATATCAGCTCTGAATTCCTCAAGCAACCTAAGCCTGGCGTGTAGCCTCCGAGTCTCTAGGGGCTCCCACCTTAAACCCTCTAAAATTTGTGAGACAATATATGTACGCTCGTAGCACTTTATAACGAAGCACGCTGCTTTCCTTTGTATTTTATTAATTTTTAAGGTTAAATCTTTAGGACAAGGGTCCCTAATTCTCGCGGCGCATTCGAGGTGTTGCCTAACCAGAGCGAAGTAGCATCTCTCCTTTACTTTTTCATCTGAGGACCTTCCTATTATACGTTTAACAAAACCTAGTTTCTTTAACATGAAGTCTCATGGGACGGACGAAGTATTTCATTTGAGATGTCACTTAAAAAGATGCCTTGTAGTGATCAGATTTCCTCTAAAAAACGTACGCCCTTTCCAGGACACTATGTTACGTCTCGAGTCACCGGAATGGAAAGATGAAACTCTTGCCACTACACGGACTCCTTTCCTTAAAAATTTCGATGGAAGGTAATTATACTTTCATATTTGATCACAGTAAAATTTGAGTTTAAAATTTGGCTTTGTTAATAAAAATTATTATTGACAAAGTAATGATGAAGAGTCTGAAATTAATCACAGCATAGCAAATGGAAACAGAAACTTGTGGGCTGTAAGCAAACTTCTGAAGAGTAAAATCCTATCAACGAAAACCAAACTTATACTATATACTACTATGATATCACCCGTGATACTACATGGATCTGACGTCAAGAGTTAACTCTATGACTTAGAGATGGAAAGTCGAGAGGAAAATGATCCTTAGGAGGACCCAGACTACGCTGGTGGGACTAAGTCCATCAAGACATGACAAGATTGGGAGTGGCATGGACTTACAATTAGTAGCAGTTGCCCAAGTTCCCATGAATGTAACCCGACCTGCGTAGCCGGTGAGTCATATCCTCGAACGGATTAAGATTCTCAAGTTTCCTCACCTTGTCTGCGAATTACTCGCATAAAATAGATATATCTCATTTAGTTTTGACTTAAAGGCAGAGGAAATTAATGCAGTCTTTAGATATGATACCGGATATGAGTAAAGGATCTTCTTGCTTCGAGTTCTCATAGTCGTTAGTATTGAGTTACTCCGTGCTCGATTACTTCTGAAAAATGATATCGAACTGGAACCCCCAGTTTGCTTTAAAACAAAGATGACGCGTGAGATTGGGAGTTTCCAGTGTCCACCTTCGCCTGAAATCCAGAAGTTTTGCTTGGCTCAGACGGATTAAATTACAGGAAAAGGAAAAAGGTCTCCAATGCCCTGATTACATTACTAGCTTTCTAATTAGGTTAACTCTCACCCTAGTAAAAGATCGCCGTGTGAACGCGGATTGGCGCTAACCGTGGTTAACCTTTAAACCGCGTTGGAGATACTAGGGTTGGCGCTGGTTATCATCGTATTTAATGCGTCTAAACGCTGGTTAGTTAGAATCGTAGTTAAGTGATCTAGTCCACGTATAGCTCTTACTTGAAGCATACAATATATTACTACAGTTTATCTTGCCATCTTCCGTATCCAGGCGTCAGTGCCAAGTTGAATAATGTACTAAAATGTATGAGTGAATGATAACCGTGTTTTAAGCTCAGAATGCAAGCGAGGAGGGGTCTTGGGCAGAACTTGGAAGAAAAAGTCGTTTATTCCGCTGTATATAATGAGGCAAGGACTCGAAATGTAGGTTATTTATAAATTTTGAATATCAAAATACCATCTTGAATTGTTTTTATCTATCATAAAATAGTGCAAACGGCATAAAAATGCAATATTCTCAGATTATCTTAACAGTAAAGTATAGCATAGTGACATATCGTTCTTTTACGGAAATTTATCCTATCAATTTTCGTCTTTCGATTTATAATATGTAGTTTAGACCTGAAATACGAAGTGTATAGTTGAATAATTATAGCTTACCTAGAAAAACCTAAATTAAAGTATAAAATATGCAGATAATTCCAATAATGCATTTGAAATTACCACATAGTCTACATTTACTCCTTAGTCACGTATTCGGGATCATCACGAGAGGTTCAATCACAACCATTCAGACTTGTTTTGCTGGCTCAAAAACATACTTCACTACCTGCTTAGCATTTAATTACTAACGAACAAACGCAACAGTCATTTTTTACCTAAATCTACATCTACTTACTGCCCTCCGAGCCGCCTTATGGGCGTGTGGCAGGGGGTGTGAGGACATCAGCCGTGTAAAGATGTAATGGATAAGGTTTTGGGAAGAAAAATGGTTACGTGAATTATGGGAGTGTATTTAGGAGAGCTCAGTTTTTATTGTGGTCACTTATTGTGTGCGGAAAGAACGACTTTTTGTACCTATCTGTTCGGCAATGTATCTCTCTTCTTTTATCGCTTCTGTCAGCCCTAGAGATGTAGTGAGGCGTCATGATAACATTCTGTGTCGCTCTGTAACACACTAGTTCGGAATTTCTCAAGTCCAGCCATAGATTGTAGTGCCATTAGAGTGGAACTATCGCATTTTGACTTCAACAATGGCAGTAATTCCCTAACTACTTCAGAAAATAGATGGTAAGGTGCTAATATTTTAATTTTATTCAACTTCCCGGGACTTTTTGCGTTTTATAAAAATTTTTCATTAAAAGTTTGAGTGTTTTTTTTCGTTCAAATTGACGTTTTTCTGGTGTAATCTGAGCAATCTTGGTAAGTGTCCGTGTTAAAATCTCCACTTTCAAGGCTGAATGTCGTAAAACGAGCCTGATAATCCGATTTCATTTTCATCACAGTTTATGGTAATAATAATAATAATAATAATGCTTATTTATTGGAGCGAGATTGAGATTGCGGCAGTCCCTTCTTCCATCTGACCCCCTCAGAAAAATAAATGAAATAATTCTGGAGAAATATTTACATACATTTGTGGGAAATACGTTAGGAAATAAGGAGGTGATACCCTTGACAAAAAAATCCGCCGCCTGAATACACTCATACGTGAAAGGGAGTGTGAAAAAAATCAAAAACCTACAGATAGATTGAGCTTATGTAACACCAACAAAAAAAATGCATGAAACGAATCGGAAATAACAATAAAAATATTAAAAATAAAAGGGTAATTTATACATAAGTTCAGAGTTAAAAGAAAAAATAAATAAATACAAATAAAATATAAAATAAATAAATGAATAATATAAGTGAACAAATAAAATAAAGATAAATCTATATATAAAACAAATAAAACCCAAGAAAATAAAATAAATAACAATTAATAACAATAATTAGCAATAATTAACAATAAATTATTTATAGAATCCACTTCAAAGATGCGATATTCAAGTTTCCAGAAAATCTGGAATGATTAACCTTGAAGCCAAAGCCAACTTAAATACCTAATGTTGAACGCAGCCTCGTTATTGGCCAATTGTATGACGTTACAGGACGTGGACGGGGAAGGGTGGCCCGTAATTCGAGAACACTCGTGGTATGTATATGAGCACGTGAACTCGGTACGACTCGTGTCATTACAGTGAGAATGAAAGCCCGGGAGTTAATTCGCAGGCGCTTATCGACATTATTATAATAATTATTTCTAAAGGTGATCTACCAGTTCGGAATAATTTTAATGAAAAAGTGTACAAATCGTCTAGCCTACTCCCCATCTACTTGCCTGTCTACACCTCAGTGTACGTCCTGCCCTTCTTCATCCCGTCCAAAAACCTTTTCTCTTAGAGGTGGTGCATAAACTACGTTACCGTTTCCGGTGATTTTTTTACCCCTTCCGTTGACAACCGTATAATTTTTCCCAGCTCCTCCCACCCCCGAAACCTTCCATTTAAAAATTACTTCTCAGTTATGGAGTTAATTCATTTTTAGGAATAGGTTGAAATAATACAAATAAAGGTTAAAATAAGACTTCGTGTTAAACTCTGCAGTGTTTTCGACGCGATGTTCACGAGTAAGAAGCGTAAACAGGCACATTGTACCAGCTACGTTACTTTGAGTGGACCCCCCTCCCTCCCCCTCGTTACCCACCGTAGGTTTTTAGGCGACAGCCTCCCCCCGTAAGTTGCTAACGCAATTATGCACGACCCTTACTTCCCCTAACCCACTTACCCAATATACGTCCTACAACTTTTCCTCAACCACGGCCATCAGCATCCATTCACCCATTATTACCTGTTAGGAGCACCTTCTCTGCCTCTGTTTCATCTCCTCCATAAGTTTCCTCTCCTCACTCACCCTGCCTATCGCTTCTCCCTTCGTATTCCTCTCCTGCACTTTCCCCATTCCCCTACACCCAAATCTCAAAGACTTGCCGGTGCATCGCAGCAGTTGAGGACTTTTCACTGATAGAGTATCCATGCGTGTTCTTTCGTACACCGTGTGAACTCCCATTGAGAGCTTGCGCCTAACGGTATGCCCTTTTTTCAGTTTGCAGAAGTGATTATTTCTCGATTATATTAATAGAAGTGGGACTATGATATTACCTGTAGCAAAGGGGCAAAATATAGAAAATCGGACAAATTTAGTGCGATATACCTGAGCAAGGGAAGCGTCCTGATGCTCAGGTATTTCAGGGGCTGATGAATTAGCGTACTCTATTTGAGAAATAAATAATCCTTCTGCGGCCACGATAGGCAGTGGAAATAATATAAATTGGGCCGATAAATAATTGGTCTTTACGATCACTGGGCTGCCGGAGCTTAAATTATGTCGGGAATGTATAGGCAAGACCATTTTTTAAGCAGAACAGTGCTTTTATAATGTTTATATATAAATTACCATAAATTTAGACCGAAACTAAATAAAAGCGAATTATGATCCACTATTTACAGAGAGATAAGCTATTTGGGAATAAAATAATAACAGTCAGGTCATCTAACCGGTGTCCATTCTAACTACATTATTTTACGTTCCTGCATCATAATCTTTGCAATCGCAACGTTTCATTATAAAAGATTGGAAAAATACTGTGGAGTTCGTTTTTTCCAAGATTTTTTACGATTTTTCTAATTCTATGATCCCAATTTACGATTTAATTGAAAATATAGGAAATAGCATTCAATATAAATAGAGAAACGTCCATACAAAAGCAAGGTAAAATGCGCGACAATATTGAACCGGGAATCTTCCAGTCTACCGAAAACCGGGGTGAGGTCAGTTAGCGGGGTGAAGACGGTAAAAATACCAACATTTCGAATCTGGGAGGAATTGGCGGACTAACGAGAGAGGGTGATAGACTGCAGCAGTTGATTCATGCACTAGACATTATAGTTGGCGAAACCAGACAGCACTTAAACCACGATTCTGAGTTTCACCTCCAGCTCGCTGTATTATCTTCGTCTTCCATGTTATCACGTTCTCCATACATTGCCGAGCATACGCTGTTGTGCCGTCCTATTTTAATATACGTCCGAGTAAGTGTTTTTCTTTGCTCAAGACACTATTTGAGAGTAATGACCCTTTGAGAAAATAAAAATATGGGTCACAAGTTTTTTTTCTCTAAAAGGCTTAAAAAGTGCAGTCTGAGGGGTAAATATGGTACTCTCAAGTTCTTCATTTATTTATTGCTTCCGTCGTTGTAGTTCCTGTTTTTCTGGATGCCACGGCATTACCAAGAAAACCTAAAGTCGGAAGGATAGGCGTACGTATTCCGGGATTGGCAAAGAATGGCAGTGGTTCCCCAGCCAATATTTTGAAGGGAAAAATTTTTCGTACTGTTGCAAACTCGGAAATGCAAATTTTACCGGGAATATTTTCGTCACTCTGCTTAATTTATCTCCGTGAATTTATTGAATAGAATTCATAATACGGAAAATTTCTGGGTAATAGGCAATATTAGCAATAACTCTCCGGCCGAATATTTCCCTCAAGAGGCATTAATATCTACCCATCTACCCGAACCCTCGGTAATCTCCGTCCCATAATCAAAATGCACAAATTATTGTCATAGACGAAAGATAAAGGACTATCCTCACGAAAACCATGAGAAGACTTTAAAAGCGATCACCACCAAAAGATTCAATAAAGAAATTCATGGTATTGAGAAATTGCCTATGCTTTGCTACTGCAAATTTAATAAGCACAGAGGGTTGGTAAGGCGTTTTCCAAGTGCACAAAATTTGTTGGTGGTGTCCGAGCATGAAACTAAAGGAGTGAAGTTAAAATTGAGGCCAATATCTACCAGTGTGCAACGAAAAACGTTGGTGTGCTTCGTGGGGGGAAGGTAATATTAATGTATCTCTTTTCTTAGTTTATAGTGGCTGTTTTGCTAATTTTCAACCGTGAAATGATTATTTTATGGATTACGTTTCCTTACTAAAAGTTTCATTGAATGAGCAAGAAAGGATAGTACAGGAGACCTAACAAACCTCAGAAACTGTACCGGCTTTCAGTGCTATATTCCGAGAGCCTTCCGTAATCTCTCCGTCAACGACGTCGATTTAGTATGAAAAATATTGTATAAGTTGATTGCATTTGATAACTCTTTTCTATCTTTTGTTTTACGTTTTCTTCCGGTAGAAGGTAGGAATTCTGAAATTTAAACTCCTCCCAATTTTCTACACTGTAAGGGTCCTGATTAACTATCAGTATTTCCTTTTCCGCCTAACCATATGATCTACCCTTCTTCATCCCATCCATGAAACCTATTCTCTTTCTGCCTCATCCCCGCTTGCCCAACGTCCTGATCTCTTCGGATTCTCACCTTGAAAGCTTTGCTGCAATTGTTGTTTAAATATCTCAGTGTCAGTCGATGTCTATTTTTTTATATTACCACATAAAGACAAAACTTTGACGAAAACCAGGGTCCGCCATTTTGTTATGTATTGACGACAAATATTACAGTGTAGTCATGAAAATAGGTTATAATAAACTACAAGGAATTGTTTTACTAATAAAATTCAGCTTTCATTCCATAACTTTGATAGAAATGGTTCAGTGTTTGCCCTTTCCAACACTTTTCAAGAATGGCGTCCCCGTAACCAGCGCGCAGCTCCGGACTGGGCCGCACGATCGAAAAATCGATTTTCCTTTCGGCGTCGCAAACGGTCGCAGATGATCTCGTCGGATTCAAACTCTTAAAGCTTTGCTGTATTTGTGGTGTAAATATCTCAGTGTACATCGATGTCCGTTTTTTACATTACTTCATAAAGACAAAAAAAATATGAAAACCAGGGTCCGCCATTTTGTAACGTATCTCTGGAAAAAACAAACAATTTGGCCATGTAGGTTAATGATTATTAAAGAGAAAACACTGTTTTATAATAATGCTAAGTTTTAATTGTATAGCTGAGCTAAGAAAGGTTCAGCATTAGCTTGAATACGGCGATTTTTGGAACAAATTTAATACGGGAGATTTTTGCAAAATTTGTTCAACTTTGAGGTCATTTATTTTGTTAGCGCAATTTTCCTATGAAAAAATTGAATGCGTCATAACATGCACCAATCTATTGGCAATAATTGTGCTAAGTTTCAATTTCCGGACTTAAAAAAATTATTTTTGAGGTTTTGGCCAGCTTTTTTCGCTTTCGTCCCACTGTGCCATGTCTCAAACGCCTGCAGCCTGTTCACATCTTGCCATCTTAGGGTCCACGTTTTAGCACCGTACAACCCTCCGCACCATTTCAACCTCTTCACTATCCTATTCTTTCTTTCCTTACCCAAAGTCCCCATCGTCAGCTCCTTTCAATTACTAAACGCCTCATTAGCCAACGCTATCCTCCTCCTTTTGTCTTTGCTACTATACCCATTATATTCTAGGGTACTTCCATAGTAATTATCTCGCAAAAGGTACGCCCACTGTCAGTTCGGAAAAGATTGATTAGCTCAGCGCACGGTTGGAGTATGATTAGGTAAGCGGTTGGTCGGTCAAGGTCCTTGAAAATGATTGCTGTGCAGTCGAAACCTAGATCGGAAATAAAATTTTAAGCGTGGAATTTCCTAAGAAATTTTTCGTCATGTCTGCGAAAATCTTTCACAAAGTTACGCCTTAGACCATTAAATTTATTCGCATATCAATAGCCATCTAGTGTTCCCTCATTCTCTGTATCTAGGTAAACTGGTCTCATATTACTGTCATTTGGCTTTTCCACGTATTTTCTCCACCTATCTCGAACCCTTTCGCGCCAAATGCTGCACATACACGACGAGGATATTCCACGCTCAAGAAGGAACGTCTCACGTACGCGACGTGGATTTTCCGACGCAAAAGAACGAATACCAACTATAGTCGGTCAAGGTCCTTGAAAATGATTGCTGTGCAGTCGAAACCTATGACGGAAAAAAACTATAAAATTCATTAAGAAAGTTTGTCGTCATGTCTGCGAAAATCTTTCGCAAAGTTACGCCTTCAATCATTAAATTTACACGCATATCAATTGCTAACCCCGCCTTTTCGCGGTGCGAGGTCTTGGTTCCGGGAAGGGCTCTCGGTGCATCGTCATCCTCCAGGGTGGGGACCGATTCGCCGCCTCCCCGGTGACAAAAGGGGCTCTGGCTTCGAGCTCAAGGGGAGGAGAGAGACACTCCCCGAATGGGTGTGTCTGATCGCTTCTCGTGTGAACAAATACCACGTTTCTGCGGGTGAAACTCGGCCAAATTCATTGTGTCCGGGTCGACTCCATTAACCCCTTCTCATGCCCACTATCTCCCTTTTCAACTTCCCTCCCGCTTCTTTTCTTCGTGGTGATAAGCAAGAGCTTCCGACCGGGGAAAAGGAGGTCTCTTACCGCGAGCTTTCTTACCTCAAAACCACTGCCGAAGTAATTAAAATGCTCTACTTTTAAAGTTTGAGCCCCCCAACTTGTATAACCAGTCTCTCTTTATGTCTTTGAGAATCTCATAACTTTTGTTTTCTTACGATTTATCGTCATTCTTATTTTCCCGAGTATCCGAAATCGTTTTTCACAATTGACACCCTCAAACGCCTTTTCGACATCCACAAAGCAAGCAAACACATCCTGGCTAGACACTATGTTACCTTCTATTAGAATTCTCATCACTGTAATTGCATCCCGAGTTGACTATCCCTTCCGGAACCCAAACTGGTCATCACCCAAGTAGTAATTTGCCCAGCTTTTTATCCTCCTCGTAATTATTCTGACCAAAACTATGGCCGCATGTGATGTTAAGTTAATTGTTCCATATTCCTCTCATCCTGGCGCTTTCTTCTTCATCTGGATAAGATTCTGGATTATTTTATGGGGTCCTCCGACCACTCTCTTTCCCCGCAGATGCTATGAATAAGTTGGAAAAAAGGCCGAGTACATTTATTGCCTAAATTCTTTATTAACTCCGAATGTATGTTTTCGACGCCCCCAGCTTTTCTTGCCTTCATCTCTCTTAATGCTTTATTTACTCCACCGTCGAGCACATTTGGTCCGGGGTTATCCTCATCTAGTGTTTCCTCATTCTCTGTATTTAGGTTAATTGGTCTGCTATCGCTATCATTTTGCTTTTCAGCGTATTCTCTCCTACTATATCGAAAACTGTCGCGCCAAATGCCGCACATAGACGACAAGGATTTTCCACGCTCAAGAAGGAATGCCTACCGTACGTGACGTGGAATTTTCAACGTAAAGAACTAACAATAAGAACTTTTTATAGGTAATCAGGTTAGGTTATCTCCTAATATTCTGAAGAATACGGTAATGTTGAGCCGCCGAAATAATAAAAAAGCCTGTGAGTTTTCTTTTTTTTTTAGTGTTACCTATGTTTTTGCCAGTCACGTCCGTGACATTTTTTTTATTGCACGGCTGGTCGAAAGCCCGTACGAAAACGGAGATGGAGAATGTGTTATTTTTTTCAATTTTAGCAGGAGAAAATTCTAACTCATAATTTGCGGTATCGGAAGAATAATACACTAAAATTCGTCAATATAAGCGTTTGAATTTTGTTTGAAACTTCTACACACTCAGAAAAACACAAGGAATTCATATTTCGTGTACACCACAAATATTTGTTTGGAAAAACCACTGCAATTTCAGTCATGGGCTCATGATTCTATTGAAACCTTTAGGCTTGGTTTAGGTTAGGCATTTGAGCGAAATACCATTTCACATAGAAATCAATGAAGCTGGTCTCGTTTTAAAGGGAAATACCCCACCCTTCTGAAGATATCAAAATATCGCACCCTCAGTGCACTACATTCCGAGATATTTGACGAAAAATAGCTGCCCTTTTACGTGGAAAATGGTATACATGCAGGCACGACAGAGGGGCATTATTTAAAAAATGAGGAATTTCTAACGCCTAGATTTCGTCAAAAAACTGACAGCGTGTAATTTGTATGTTTACTCCACTATTTTTGAAAATATATCAAATAGTACCGTCGTAATTTTTTCAAGATCACAAGAAGTCTTCCGTGGTTATTTTTATTTAATTACTTAGAATTTCTGCCACATTAAAGTAAATTACTGCGCCATTAATAATGCAATATTTAATCACGCTTCCTATACTTGCATAATTTAAACGTATCAGAGCATAACCAAGACGTTTCCGCATGCTTTATTGATTTCGAAAAAAGCTTTTGACAAGGTAAATTGGAATAAACTAACGGAGATACTCGGGAAAATGGGAATAGATTGGCGGGACAGGATATTAATCCGAAACTTACATATGATGCAAAGGGCGCAGGTGAGGGAGGCTGATAATGAATCAGAGCGGGCAACTATAGGGTAATGCAAGGGTGCCCGTCATTGCTTTTCAACATTTACATCGCCATCGCTTTTCAACATTTATGCTGAGAAAATGGTAATACTGGCATGGGAAGAACTTAAGGTGGGAATCAAAGAAGGAGGGTATCTGATAAAGTCGGTTAGATTCGTGGACGATCAGGCGTTGGTTAGTGGATCTTCGAAGGGACTACAAGCCTTGGTAGATGCTTTAGCAATGCAGCGCAGGATATCGGAATGAAGATAAATCATAATAAAATAATATTTAATGAGATCCTCAATGACAAAGAAAGCGAGGGTGGTGATTAAAGTTGGAGGACACAAACTCGAAAAAGTAGTGAATTTTATTACTCAGGTAGTACGCTGACAGAAAACGGACATAGTAGCAAAGGCATACGGAAGGGAAGAGCACTAGATAAGGAGGCGTTTAGTAATGGGAGCTGATGACGGGGACCTTGGGTAAGGAGGTGAAGGGTTTGATATGTAGCGTAGCGTTGTAAGGGGCAGAAACTTGGACCCTCAGGAAGGAGGACGAGAATAGACTGCAGGCATTTGAGATGTGGGAGTGGAGAAGGTGAGGTGGACGGAGAGGAAGACTAACGAGGAAGTGCTTGAGATGGTGGGCGAGGATAGGAAGCTTTTGAATGAAATTCAAGATCGGCAGAGTAGGTGGTTGGAGGATGTAATAAGGGGGGAGGGATTGCTGAAGATTGTGATAGAGGGAAGGATTTTGGGCAATCGTGGAAGAGGAAGTAATAGGATAGGTTTCATTGCCAGGATGAAGAAGGGTAGATTCTATGCTGATGCGAAAAAGGATATACTAGAGCGAGATAGACCCCTGAAAAAGTAGAAAATGGTAGGAGATTCTCTGACATTCAATAAAACCTACCTTAACCGGTAGAACGCTTTTTAAAAAATTCGAATATGGCCTCCAATATGATTAGGGTTCTACCTCGCTCAAACTACCTTAAGAGGAACAAATCAGCGGCCGAGGAAAGGTGTCCACTGAGTTGAGCCCCGAGTTGGAATGGGAGCAAACCTCTGCCTTCCGTCGCCACGAGAGAGCTTCGCGCAGAGGAGCACAGGAAGCGTTCACGAGACTCGTAACGGGGAAGGATTTCCCTCCGCGAGGCTCCGTAGCGAAAGGGTGAAAATCTTCTTCCTAGATTAAAATCATACCTGCTTTGACCTCAATCTTTGGTACCGTTTGCCCTCTCTTACTTCCCGAAAGCAATTTTACCTCCGCGTATATCTTCCCTTTCGTATAACTGCGTATAACCCGTATAACCCCACTTCCCCTTCTTTCGGTACCTTTTCCATTTCCTCAAATTGACCTTTATGATATCTTTGGAAGAGTAAGATATTTTTCTTTAAAATGAGACCAAATTCATTGTTTTGTGGGTGAAATGATATTTCGCACAAACTACCTTAAATAGGTACGTAATTCCTCACTTTTTTACTAGAGAATAATTTCAAGTACGATCCGGAGAATAGCTGCTTTATTAAGAAGTAATTTGCTATCCACATCTTAGCGCTGAATGCCATTAGCTATGGTAATTATAATATTGACATAAAGTCCGGTATAGTAAAACAGGTTTCTTTGGTGTGAATAATATCTGGGTTCGTACAAGGTCAATGAAACGTCTTTTTGCCGGCATCAGGTTCCAAATGAAAAGCGACCATGGAACAGCTAATGCTAGAGAAATTTTTAAATGGAGAGCGCAGTATTAATGCAAGTTCATCATTCATCAAAAGCCCCAACTTACTATGCATCTTCAAGTTAAAGTCGATTCGAGCGTTATTCGAAGTCCTCCTACCCGCCGAAAATACGGACCAAAAGCCGCGACCCAAGTATAAGTCGATATGAAAAGGATTACTTGAAATCAAAGCCTAGCCATAAAAAGGATAAATCCACTATAAGAGTAAATACACCTTAAACGCAAACGCGGGAAGCATTGAAAAACGAAAGTCAAAACTCACCATAATATTTATTTTAAACCCTTCGCAGCACCAGAGGAAGAGCAACAGGTCGATGACGAGAGGTGATGTGATGCAAGCTACCGGCATAAGATGGTGCCATAAAATAAAATATGAACGCCTAAGTAGGATTTTGTTGACTAAGCGATATTATGATATCTGGACGAGGATAAATAATGCGGAGTTAGTGAGGAGGATTTACCTAAATGATTCATCGGCGATTCTCTGAACACAGAATGCTAATTGGCCTCAGTATGACGTTTTCAAGGGTCGTTAAGTTACAGTTGAGTGAACATGGGTGAGCAATCAAAATAGTTGCCGGAAAAGGATAGTTCCATTCCAAAAGAGAGAATAAAGCAGATATTGATAGGCATTTTTGAAGCTAGTATCGAGTTGTTGGGTGCATACATATATACACCAAACAATTACTGTCATTTGTTTAAGTTGTCGGTCGCCTCCCCAATTATCCAATCATTAGTTGAACCTCCAACACGTACTCGCATATGATGGTATTTTTAGGATAGGTATTCTTATTAATTTACTAGTTTAAAATAATTTTCAAATCTTGGTATTCCTGAAAACGTGGATGCAGGGAAAGTGATTAGTTGCATTCAGTGCACATCATCCTTGTGTATTTCTGTTTACCCTCCCATCTAGTAGAGTGCTGACACATGAAAAATTTTTGTTGTGGCTTGTCCTTGAGGCTGTATCTGGGACTGGCTTTGGGAAGAGGTGCCCTGAAACACACAGACTGTCAAAATCAAGATTTCATAACGACAGGTGTTGTTGCCATTTCATCCCAATTGTGACTTAAGCGTTTGGTGCATTGATTACCCCTTCTCTCCATGCTATTTTATCTTTCAGTTTGTCAAAAAAATTCTGAATTAAATAAAAATTATACAGAATGTATACCCCAGGCGTGATATTAAGCAAATCCAGGGATCTCCGAATTTCTTGGAAGTCTACAGTGTTGTTGGCCCCATTAAAAATTGATTTAAATTGAAAAATGGAGCTACCAAGAATATTTTATAAGTGGTAGACTCAAATGCCTGTCTTGCCTGATGATGACTGCTAGTCAGTCGAAACATGTGTAGCAAGAGGTGGAAATAAAATTTTGTAGACAGTACGAAATCATTTGAGCTTCATTACTCATTATGCTGTTCTACGATATCTCGCCTGAGAAAGTGGAGTTCAAATACTAGATATCAAGTATAAATTTAACATATCTATTCCTAGACAGATATTCTCCGCTGCCTATTCATGAGGTAGACACATAATTTTATGCTGGCCATATGGTGAGATAATGATCCAAAAAAGTACTCAACCTCATTTTATATTGAAAACTTAGATTTTTCTAGACTTATACTCAAGCATATGAAGTAAATCTAACATCAAGTTGATTTTGCACATTTATTATCAATCTTACCACCATGTGAAAAAGGTGTTTCATCAACTGACTCAGATTTATGTACGCATAAATATATTTATACAGAAAGAAATTGAAGCGAATGTTTCACCAAAATACCACCACATATTACCCAGCAGGCAACCTCACAAGTGTGTGGCATGGGGGAAATATTACCAATATTCTGTATTGCATCAATGGAGCATTTACCTTGCACTGAAAAATAACCATACCTGAACTCATGTACAGCTTGAATAAGAACCAATGAGGAATCAATTTGGAGAACATAGTCTGCATTTTCACGCAAATTGGTGTCGCAAGTAAAATTTCCTCATAAAAAAAAGTAAACACCATCAAGGGTGTGAATTAACAAATTCCTCAGAGACTCATCTTGGTCAGCATGAGAATACTTGCACAATGACATCAGCTTACATTCTCTGCCAAGCCATTTTTAATAAATCAAACCCAAATCTCCTCCAATAAATCATGAATGACAGGGCCACTACACAAATACAGCAGATAGTACTTTTTTAGAAATGTGTTCCTTTAGTAGCAGCTTAAAGAGCCCTCAGCAGTCAATTTGCTATGCAATACAATAAGCAATAAGGGTGCTCTACAATAAGCCACAGCTATATACCATTTGCGATAAGTTTAAGGCCACGTTAACCACCACTGTTTTCTAGGCGAAGGTCGGGGAAATGTTATTTTGTATCAAGCCTATTAACCTGAGGAATATTGCTGTGAGTTGAGTTGTAAGAGGGAATTTTTGCAATTCATTTCATATTATTTTGCACTGATGTATTAGCTACAATTATTTGAATTTTGACACGTTACAATGCCATGCTTAACAAGCAAATGAAACTAATTAATTTAATATTATTCCTTTTAAGACCGCAGCTCTCTGCACAAAGGACAGCAAACAAAGGTAAATAGGCTAATGTGAGGTGCATACATGCCACATAGTATCTGAGGATAAAACTATATGTCCTTCAAAAATTAGGACATAGAGCCTTGCAAAGCTTAACCTACAATAGTGTCATCTCATGAGGATTTGTAGTGATTCAGATTAACATGCTCTGAATTAAGTTTAAGAGTATCTGGCGATATTTTGTTGAAATGCACTACAGATAACATTATCTCAAAATGGAAAGGTTTTTGTTCACTTTCCACAGAAATAATTTTAATTCGAGACCTGGTTTCGACATTAGCTACGTCATTTCACCTTGAAAATTACATAGCTAATGTCGAAACCAGGTCGGAAAATAAAATTATTTCCTGAGGAAGTGAACAAAAACCTTTTTATTTAGAGATCATGATATCTAGCATGCTCTGATTGCCTAGGTATTTGTTTAAAAACATGTCCACATGTAGAGTGGCACAATGACACGTGGATGAACCAGAGGATCATTCCCCCAAACGTTTGCCAAGACCACCATAGCTTAACAGTGGTGATCAAGCAAGAGCCAGTTATTCCATTGCAGCAGGTCATTGCTCTCACCGAATCAGAAAGATCCCACTTCTCCACAGGCCAATCTGTTCATGAGGCTACTCAAAGGTCAGCTTTGTAGGAAAAACATATCAAAAAAGTATTTTTTTGCAACACTTTAATGTCATCAATTACAACCAATCTCCCACTAATACAAAAAAATGTATTACATATCTTCAAATTTTTAAATGTAAAAATCTTATAATATGAATATCCATTTGGAAATAATTACCAATGCGCTTAAAACATTGGCTTCTTGATCAAAAAGTCCTTTTTAGGCTAGGCATTCTCGTCCACTTTGAAAAAATATAAGCCCATGGGGTATTCCTCAAGCCCACAGCGTTTATAATCCAATCACATTTCAGATGACTTAAATCAACAGTTTCTGTTAACTATTGCACACAATTATGGCAAAAAGAATTTTCATAAAAAATAATTCTAGTATTCTCCTTCCAAGCCATCACATACTAGAAAAAAATAATATATAAGAAAATATCTATAAGGTACACTAATTATTCAGAATTACTATACCTCCAATGTCTAATATACACTGTGAATCGAGACAGCTAGTCATCTTTTTCTGCTACACCATTCACACATATACGTATATCAGCCAAGATAAAAATGGCAAATCATAATTGGACAATATAATCTCACAGCCATTAAATATAATTAATGCTGACAAACAAATCATGGCTGCAAAAACTTGCATTCTTTCCTCAAAAGCATACCCCAACTAGGGATACTAAATGATTATGACAGTACTGATTACGTGAATGGTATGAAAGCATGACATAAATATGTATACACAATAACTCATACTGGCATGAACTCATCTTTAATACAACTGCTTTTGTCACTATCTTCACACCCCTTTAGGCCTGAAAAATCCTGCTTTCCATGTGTATTTCAGGTAAAGTACTCTTCCACTTCAACCACTCACCACAATATAATCACTAAGGTACATGGTAAACTGGACCCATTAATGGTAATTAATATTTACATTCTACATGCTTTGAAAAGTTAAAGGTATACAGTCATTCTAGCAACTTTCAATCATTAAAGTGGTCCCTTCACCTTGAATGCTAGGAAATTTCTCAACAGCGATAAAATTTTAGGAGTCAACAATCAAAATTTCATTAGTTAACATTATTTCCACTTTGAACTTGTCCAGGAAAGCCTAAATAAGAGGTTCTGGTTTGATTTGCTGTAGGTGAGGGCTTCACCCTGCAGGCGAAGCATGCGATCAGGCAACAATAATTAATATCTCAAAATATAAACATTGTTTTTGTGAGATTCTGGCGAATTTGTCTCGAAAAAAAATTGCACGTTTGAAACATCACAGTATGAAAAACACAATCACTCCTAGAGCACTTATAACAATTACATTAATCTTTTACCATAAATACATTAGTTATACTCATTTTCCCCATAGAAATATGAAATATTTTTCATAAAATGTTAACAGTTTTAAGAGAAAAATAATTATAAAGGCAATGAATAAGTTGTAAACAGTTCACATAGTAATAGAATAAAATTTGCATTTCATAATAATCTACTTAGGGTTCCTTTGAAGCTCCCTTTTAAAGTCTTCCCTATAGTAATTACAAATATGTATCACTCACGGTGCATATACATTAACATGACACTTGAATAGATACCCACAACTTTCCCTACAAAAATGAAAGGAGGATACTAATGGTAATTATTCAAAGAATACATGGTAAAGTGAAAATATTACCATCTCATGTGGTATCCACTACACTGTCTTCTCATTCGGGGATAATTATACTATGTCAGGAATGAATTTTTAAAAATAAGCCTAAATTTGATAAGGATGAATATTAGGGTAAACTACAATTTATATGAGGTCTTATCTTCCAATACTGAAATTCCTAGTTCTTATTGCAAAGCTAATGGCCAATGAATTTCCCAGCACCTATATGAAAAACATGAGTGAATATTTAACTCGAATATAAAGACAAACGTTGGTCGGTTCACCTCACACATTCAACAAAGCAACTAAACAGCTGCCAACTCCCCTTCCACCTATCTTCAAATGGTAGAGAACACCACACAGTGGCACTGGGTCGCCATGGAAACAGAGCCACAGCCATACAGGATTCTCTCAATGCAGTGTTCCCTGGTTGTGGAGTTCTGGAGCTTTAAAGGAAGAGGAAGTTGAGAAAGGGGTACATCTCACCTCCCACACATCAAGAGAAATATAATCAGAAAAGGCAAGTCTAACTATAACATATAGTTCATTTCAAATACCACACTTCTACAGCATTCCATAAAAAAACACCAACAGCAGAGATATATGTGTCATGACATACATTATTTCGAAGAAATTCCAACCAATTTAATGTCAATAAATAGCCAAGTAAGGCTATTCAATACAGACTGTATAATGCGGCGAATGTGTCCCAAAATTTGCTTCCCTTAGGATGAAAACCCGCCTTAATTGTAAGATAATATCTTTGCTAACCACACATTTGTGCTAGTCCCTGCCGATACATATTAACTTGCATTAGAAGGTGACCTCAGGACGGGACATCCTGTAAGGTGCCTCTATCCCATTAAATATTTGTATTACTCTACTGTGAGCCTGGTTTCAGTAGAATGGAAGAGACTATTCAGTATCAATTTCCACGTCACAATTAAAACAGCAAATCACATTCATCTCCTGTACTGATTGAAGTTATTGGAGAAGAGCTAGAATGGTTTACAGTAAATATAAAAAAATGGGAGACTACAAAATTACCACAACAGATTACCTGGCATGATATACTTGCCCATTAGCTAATCGGGATCAATGTTTTCCCAAATGGGACAGATTTGAACATCCAGGCTCAACCCTCAGTTAGGTAAGCTTGAACCTACACATTCGACCCCCAGCTGAGCAAGGAGGGTGTAAAGAGTGACTGAATTTGATAAGTGATAATTGAGGCATGAGCTACCTCCCTATGACATACATGTAGCACAGCTACGGGCATCGAGCATTGTTCGATACCAAAGGAAAAGTGGAAATCAAAATACTGCAGCTAATTTTAAGAATTTCACAAGCACATATCCTTTGAGCAATTCTTTAACTATCCACTACACCACAACCAGAGGCAGATGAGCCAGAGAGCAAATGCTTCAAGTACAACAACATCTTAAATAGTTAACAGTTAGTATTACCCGCTAAAAATAAGAAGCACAAAGGCGAAAGCCATGAAAAATTAGGGGCAAATATATTAATAATTAATCAATAGGCCACCATTTCCAAACAATGAATGCAGACTTCATAATGTCCCTCTATTTATCCACAGAGAACTTACCATACATTTCAATGCTTTGGGTTGGATTCAAATTCTCTTTTATTTGCAAATATGGGGGATCAGAACGAAGTCTGTTTTCATCATCTATGAAAATATCTTTAACATAAACTATAATTGTCTCAACTGATAAACAAAAGCAGCATCCCAAATTAAGCATTCCCCAGGGTGGGCACAGTTTTTGTCCAGCATATAAGTTTTAGAAATTACGTGAGTTAAAGAAGCATTTAACATTAAAAGCGCACCAACTTTAGCATAAATAAAGAACATTAGATCCTACATATTTATTTCCTCTTAAATCATATAGAGCACATACATCAAATATAAAGTTTCACTGTGAAAGCTAGCAATCTGCTCTATATGACCCAACTTGTAACACAATGACACACATTCAAGGAGGGTAATTCTACGCTTCGCTTAACTGAATGCCACCTTACTGATAAAGGGCTGAATTAGGTAATCAGAAGGTATATGGTCAATTCACATTCCCTAGGTGCATAATATCCAAGAGCAAATATAGGGACAACCAGCTCATTCCCTTTTAAGTCCTCCTAAAATTTTAACGCTTGCCATATTCCACCACACAGCAGACAAGACCAACTTGAAGATATTTAGCATTAAACAAATGCTGCACATTCACACAATTAAAATTAAAACAACTCAATTTCCACGAGAAGATCACTCGTGGCTGAAATGTTATTTGGAGCCTATCACACAAACATGAATTAAGTTCAGCCTAGGTTTGACGAGGCATCAATTTAAAAAAATTAGATCAAACATTCCACATTGAACGCAAAAAGCTCATCAGCAGGTAACACCAAATTTGTTTAAAATTCCACAGACACACGAGATCCATTTCATTAACTGTCAAACCAACCAACCACACATTTATCCAAGGAGACGAAGAAAAAAATGAAGTTTTGAGGATTAAAATCCAAGAAAATCGACTGCTACTACAAGGCATGTCACCCCATCGAAAATTATTGCCTCATCCTCCCTTTTAACCCTTTCCTTGTCCCATGCTTAAGCTTCATAATCCCAGCGGCTTGTGGAATCAACACAGTAGGATAATAAAATGGTAGAGAGTCAATGCTAACAACTCTTAGAGCTTCTCCCCCATTCAAAAGTATTGAGCATGTTCAGAATGGGATACTTGCCGCACAGAAATGGATCTCAATGCATATCGTTTACCTTTCCTCTTTAATGCCAAAGTACTTCCCCCTCTGTTTTTATAGTACTTAGATTCAACATGCTTCCCCAGCTAAGATCACTTAGCACTTGCTGCCTACCACCTCGTATGGAGCCACCATTAGCACCATGATTGAATTAGATGATCATCCAGTCAAAGTTGAGCTGTGCCCAATGATGCTCAACATCAATGCAATCAAGACTCTGTGCTCCTAGCCCCATTGATCCCACTCATCATATCTTCTCCAAATTTCAACCACAATATCCAAATATCATCCCATTTTACTCCACTGGAAATAGATTCATAGCTATTTCACAGGCTGGATCCTGGCATTTCTGGGAAATCCTCCACGTCTCCTTTAACTGAGTGAGCTACACATTCAGCATGCAGGCTTCACATATTTGGCAGTAACTACTTAATTTCTCTTTAAAGAACACAGCTTCATCTCCTCATGCATTTCTTGAAGATGACAACTTGAGCTCGACTGATTCCTTGCTGATGGCCAAGGGGCATAGTGAGATTATAAAAGTAAATTAATTTCACATTGCCCCTACTTTTCTTCCCATGAAATGTGCTGCATTACTCTTTACTCTAATGCCCAGAGGGGCATTCAGATAAACACAGTAGCCATCCATTTGCTAATCCTGGGATAATTTCCGAGCAAATTTTTCTATAGCTCCTCTTGGAGTATCAAGGTCTGACTGGATATTTGCCCATGCTGAAACACTTGATTAACCTGTGGGAAAGGAAATAACAACTTAAAATGTCCATACTGTATGGGAACCACAATAAACACACTTTGAAAGAAATCTATGGATATTTAACATACTTCAACATTTTACAATAATGACCCGAGGTTGGTTTTTCTCAACACTACTTTTCAAAGGCAAGCATTGCACTTCGAATATTTTGCTTCAGCAAGAATGGTCCAGCTGCCGAGATGATAGAAAGAGGGGACCTAGCTTTGGGATACAAATATCATATCTAAGAGTGTTTCCTTTCAAAATGCCCAACTTATCAGAAGCTTGGGGTATTTTTGGGCAACCACATCACCCCAATTAACCATACAATGGGTTTGAACAGTATCTATCTTACTACCCACAAAGTTGTGAATTCCACCAGTTTTGAAGCTATGAGTGGGGCAAACTTAATTCTTGAACATCAAATGAGTGGATCCTTGAGGTAGATCTGAATTGTGACTAGTCATGTCTGGCCTTAACTCTTAGACAAGCGGACTTCATGGGACAAGATAGGATAGACCGCCAGACATATCGAACAACTAACAATCCAATTTGTGCACTAAGCCCAAAAGTTAAAGCTCGAACTTAAAACACTAAGAGGTGTTCGCTGTTCATGTTCAATTTTGAGTACAGTGGGACTAGCCACGGATAGCTTTAAGGGTCACCCACAATGCACAAATGTGTGAAATTCCACAGAGAAAAAATCATCCACCTTGACCGGGACTCAAACCCAGATCCCTTGATTTCTAGCCGAGTGCTTTAGGCAGTTAAGCTACCGTCTTCTTCCTCTCTGGAATTTCACACATTTGTACATTGCAGGTGACCCCATAAAGTTATCCATGGCTAGTCCCGGTGTACTCAAAATTGGTCATGAACAGCGAACACCTCTTAGTGTTCTAAGTTCGGGCTTTAACTTTCAGGCTGTTGCACATAGTGCACGACTTGGACTGTTAGTTGTATAATATGCCTGGCAATCTATTTCATCTCGTCCAGTGAAGTCCACTAACTTCCACATGGTAAGAGGATGCCACGGTAGCTTAACTGTCTTAGACAAGTCTATGGAAAGCTTGAACAATATATTAATCCACAATGTATGACAAAGCAAATGCAGGGCTTTATATTCCAAATTACAAATACTTCAATTAACCCTTTCAGTGTGGCATGACGTGATATCACGTCAAGCCGCACTCAAAGGATTAACAAGTATCTCCATTCCGAGCTGACTAATCCAGAGAGCCATTTCACACTCAAAACAATTTGTGTTTGGCAGAAAAAAAACAGAAAAGAACTAAATAGATATGATTGCAGTGATAATGATGTACATCTTTCCAAATATTTAACATCAGCAACTACAGCACTTAAATGGATTCAGAATTTCATCAACAAACATTATTTACATAGATTCTGCTAGTTATTAGAATGGATTCTACAAGTTAAATTGGAAAATGATTCAGCAACAATATAAACGATATTTTACCACCAGTCTCAATGGGAGGAACCCTTTACCCTTTGCATGAACCACATAACATTTTCTTCCACCAATATCTAGCTGTCACAGTAAGAATGATTAGAGGAATATGTACATTCTAACAAAATAACCACAAATTCTTTGCAGACAGCATCAGTGTATGAAGTCAAACCAGAATGTAAAATGCAACCAAAATATTTGATCCAGTCTAGAAATAAAAATTTGCTTATATAATAAAATTCACCTAACATACATGTAAAAATTATAAGAAGATATTGAAAGGAAAGGATTGAAAGACAGAATCACGTCCAGCAACAGTGTGTGTTTGGCAAAATTTAAACTGTTGGAGAGAAAGGTTAGAAGAAATACTAAATATAAAACAAATAAAACTTAAATCAGACATTGTCACTTACGGATGTGACTGCTGGACATTGTCAACAGCTGAGAAACATGATCTTAGATGTTTTGAGAGAAGATTCCAACGCAGAATCTTTGGCCCCATGCAAGAAAATGGAGTTTTTCTAATGCTTAGGAATGGAGAACTTGACAATGTCATAAACCGTCAAGACTTAGAGAGGTTTGTCAAATCACAGAGACTCAGGTGGATGGGACACTTGATAAGAATGCCAGAAGAGAGTGGCCAAACGAGTCTGACAGGGAAGATTATTCAATGTAAGAAGAAGATGATGTCCATGCTTAAAATGGCTAGTTGGAGTGGCAGCAGACCTGGCTGCTATGAGTATAAGAGGATGGAGAGAGAAGGCCTTATTGGAGAGGACTGGAGGAAGATTGCAGTGGGGGCTAAAGCCAACAGAAGGCTGAAGCGCCAATGAAAGAAGAAGATTGAATGGATAAATTAGCATTTTTATTTGATGATATTTTGTTCTGTCTTGCAAAGAGTGGGGGCCAGATTAAAACATGGCATTTTGTTTCTTTTTAATCTCCCACTTTGACCCACAATATCTCAAATATACCACTTTTACATGGACCTACACCAGGAAAAAAGTATTATTTTCAGAAACAGAGCAAAAGGCATAAGTTCAACTCATAAAAAGAAGACCTCAGACCCAGTTATTCTTTATACTTGTGAAAGCCAATATCTGAAGCTTCAACGCAATTTACGTGGGGCTCTTAAGGTTTCTACATATACAGAAGGTCTCTAAATGTCCTAGCAAAAATTAACCTTGGTCTCATGAAAAACTTTGCCATGCTTTTTTTTTTCCTTCAAACCATAGATAAGGGAAAGAATTGAACATCATGGCATGATTTCATGGGGGTAGCATTGAATGGATTACTCATCCAGCTAATGCACAAGAAACATTTTAATTACTGAAATAACTGTTATAATACCAAGATAATACATCTATACCCATGATTGTAGGAAATAATTTGAAGAAACCTAGTATTTTCAAAAATAGTACCTACATTCAAAAATACTAATGAACAGCTTCCTGCCTAAGACTACATTAGGTGAATAATTTTTTGCAAAAAAAAAATTCACTTTGGTGCACTGATATGAATCCAGTTTTCTTCTTAAATCTACATTCAAACACTAGAAACTATTTGCATGAAACATTACATGCAATCAGAAGGACAAGTAAATTACAAGCACTTTTATAGAGACAAAATTCTTACCTGCTAACTTTCCAAAACCTGATTGCAGCAACTCTTGACAGCACGTACATTCATTCAAGACTATATGCTCTGACACCAATGTCACTGAAAATAAGTCCAAGCTGACAACAATGCCGGAGGTCTTCTTGGTTTAATTCTTCCTTGCCACACCGTCATACCATCAATTATATTTACCCTCACAAAACACTTTTGTCAGGTCTTCCTCGAGATCTGGAAACCTTCCACCTCATTTCAAGCCACTTAAAACTATTCCTTCCTTCTCCCTCCTCAGCATACACAGCAATACCCCCAAAACCACCATCCTTTACCTCACAGATCATGATTTGGCTGCAGAGCAAGAATTGTATGCATGAAGCCTGAGGATGCCTTTTCCCCACCATCACAAAATTCATTGGGGTTCGGTATTACAATGGCCATGATTCATTTCTCATTTAATTTTATCCATGATAGCCATTTAGTAAAAACTCAGTTGTCTCAGGCGTGACTTGGTGGAATTTCCTCAGCATTGGTGATGATCTAATCAGCAATTAAGTTGATTGACTAATGAGGACTTTCCATGGAAGTTGTTTTTTTTCTGCAGTTTGAGGCTCATTATATAAAAGTAGGTTTCTTTTCACAACAGCCAGTAGGGGGAATTACCCCCATGGACTACGAGTGTGACATAGCCAGGCCTGGCCAGTTTCACTAGAAAAGAAACTTTCACTAGTGCAGCTTGAGGGGCCATTAGAATGCACAGGCCAGGCCATGTCACACTCGTAGTCCATTGGGGTAATGGGGGATTTTATGTGGCTGTTTGGAAGAGAAACGCTACCATTCCTTGATGAATCCACACAAACATTCTGGCCAGGAAGTGATCCAGAATGGCACCCAACATTCTGAAGCACAAATTTATCCAGCTTAGTTTTGGACAACAGAGACAGAAACAAATTTCTGTCAAGCTTCTGAGCACAGCTTTAGTTTCTTATTTTCTCTCTTATTACATTCTAGTCTCATATAGTGCATCAGTTTAATGATACATGAATTGAATTCTGGCTGAGAAACTCCGGTTGTTGCAATTTGGGTTTCACTAGAATAACATAATTGAGCATCATTCACTCAGTATTCACTTACATGGGTTTCAATTGGCTGATAACTCTTTGGCCTGCAAAAAAGGCACTTTGACCTGAAGACACCTTGTGGAATGCAGGCGAAACTTAAGAGATGGGCCATTTTGAAAACTATCACGGTAATTTCTATAAACTAATTCACTAACATTTCAAATATTTTCCATTCCGACAGAGCATCCAAACATATTCTTTTACGCCAAGTCTATAAACATTTAATTTAGGCTTAATTATAATTATAGGTAGGTATAACTCATTTAAGGAATGCTTTTACATTTTTTACTTAAGGATAATTCGTGCGGCTATCATTAGAATGGTTGGAACAAGAATTTCTCATACCATGACAAAAGATGGCCAACTTGCATGTGGCCTAATATATTAGTTTTGCCAGATTTTACATTTTCTTCAATTCTAATACATTAATGTAACAATAGTAATGGTTTAAATGTCATAAATCCCGGACTACTGCTATTGGCTGTCCTTTTAACCTCCATTAGCTATTAATTGCTAACAGTTAAAATATTGGAAAATTATGGTAATTTTTGTAAATTACCAGTAAATTTTAATTACCATAATAATTACCATTTATGGTAATTTACCTCTAATGAAAGTTATGGTAATTTACCCATCTCTAAAAAATGTATTGTCAGCCAATGACAATCCAAACAGTGAATTCCAAGAGAATGAAGGGTGGGAGTTCTCATATATTGGCAGCTTAGGCAACAAATATTAATAGGTTTAGTCATTTCTCAGAGTTTGTTTTGTTCCCATCACCAAGGTAGGCACCCTTCACCAAAAACAAGCTCCACGATGTGATTTAACACCCAGATTATGAGATGGGGTATGCCAAACTGTGATACCACCACGCCAGTGCTTCGCTTCCACAACAGTGGTTGTACCAGCGTCCTATTGCCATCTTACATCATTGTATGACATAAGTTTCCAGCTTCCTAGACTGGCAAAGCCTTGCGACACATGAAAATTAATTTCAGTATATTGCAAAGTAACCTCAGAAATCAAAGTATGTTGAAGTGAAGAACTAGTACTACCATATTTCCTAGTCAAAGAGGTACACTTATTTGCTTGAAAATGCATTCTTAAAATTAGCCTGGATCTTATGGGGCCAAGTATTAAGCTACGTTTGCATGCATCCAATCTTGAATTGCTGACAGAGATGCCCAGCTCACACTAATTTCACCACAGACTGCACTGCAGTAGCAAGCTGAAGGTGTGCTCTGCATCATTTATTGTCTCTTACAGCCTACATTGAATATCTTTGATAAAGTACTTACTATTGGGAATTACATTTCCATTCCTTTCCAGCAAATTGTTGACATTAACAAATTCTGACAGTTGACTTCTAAAATTACTGTTGCATTCTGCACGCTGCAAAATGAAATGTACGTGCCAAAATCTTCCCCTTCACATGATACCCACATCCACCCAACACCAATGCCTCCCTTTCTTCCTCCGAGAGTCATCCCTCCCCCTTTCATGACCTCTCCTCTAAACTCCTTTGGTACCATATTTCACCACAGAACACACTAATCCCTTTCCTCATCAACTTTTCTTTCTACCCAATCAGTGGGATCTTTTATTAATGATGACTACCCCCACTAACCTACCTTTCTCAAAATATCAGTTGTGGGAAACTTTAACCCTCACTGGGTAAAGTAGGTTTTGCACTTATGCTAAATGTCTGAATATCATTATTAGCTACAAACCCCGCAAGAAATATCTGGCAAGATACAGATCCTGCACGACTTAGTACCTTGCATTACTATTCATTAGTCACATTATTGATACTAACCAGTGATTGTAAATATTATACTGCATGGTAGCATGTTCATTTACATAGCACAATCCTAGTTTATGGTCTGACTGCGTAATTTCATCCTGACTGCTTTTGGCCTGCGCTTGGCATCCAGGTGACCATGCATGGTTCTGATTTCAGCTGGGATGAGTGTTGCACGCCTGGTGTAGAATCACCTATACCACACACCCTAGTGGTTGCTTGCACGGTATTTCATAAATGTATACTATATGTTTAACCCTCCTCAAAACAAACATTTCCAGAGTTTTACTCATATTATTCATTTGCCTACTTAACTGCCTATCACACATTTTCCTCTTTCCCATTATCAAGCAACTACAATTCCAGCAGATATGCCATACCTTCATTTTTCCTTCTTCTCATCGAATTGAATCAACAAACTCCCTTCCTCCCCAAAATCTATCGATTTTGTTCATCCCCAAGAGTGTTTCCTAATGCTTCCGAGAACCCAATCATAATAGTGCCCCCGAGAAGGTCTTACAACAAATGTGGTTTCATTCTGAATGAAACTGTACTTTTCCAAATTGGCCACAGTTGGTAGTGTGTGTTTATATGAGACATTGCTTCAGGACTGGCATTTTGTACCGCTTTGGATTTTTACCTATTAATGAATAACATTAGAAGTTAAAGATAAAGCTGGGGCTTTGTCATAAGGGATCACATTGCTGCTAGGCAAAGTTCAAGATACGGCTCTCTGGTTTTCCCGAATTTATGAAGCAAAGTATCAGTTTTTTAGCTATCATCTCCCCGTTAGAGTTGTTTCTGTTACAACCTGGGCATTCCTCCAATGACATGAATAACTACTGATTTTCAGTGCCTAGTCCAGCCACTTGAGAATAAATAAGCTATTGCCAAAAAAAAAAAACATATTCCTCAAGAGTCCTCAATTAAAATTCTAACTGGGATATATCTGGTGTACTTCATGCACACTTGGTGATTAAATCCATTGCATTCAGCTTACAAACTTTTGAACTGCACCATGTAATCTTATGTGCACACAACATCTAATTAGACAATTCAAATCATGTGTGTAAGACAATGAATTCACTTTCCTCACAGTAACAGTCAAGCTCTAATTAATACTCATCTGGGAAAAAACATTCGACAGAGTAGAAGTAACATTTGAACAACATATGCGACATCCTACGTGTTAATGGCACCAGGAATGTAAGGTGGAGATGTTAGAAACTAAAATTAAGGAAGTCATTTCGTACTCCACAGACTATTTTATTTTCACCACTCAGGCTTTGCTGTTTTATCAAGGTTTTTTAACACATCATAAGCTGCATCTCAAGATTTTTACAAATATTTATTTTTTACAAGGCATTCCATGCCGAACAACAGCATTTGCCTCATGAATTTTTGATTTGGCTCATAAATTTTTACATCAAATTAGCAGCATAGAAAAACATGACACACTTCGTATTCTAAATATATATAGCTGATAGTTTTCCGAAACAAGTTCAACAAATAATAAGTAACGTATTACAAGATGATACACAATTTGCTCTTGACTCTTATAGCTTACCAAAGGTAAAATATTGACAGGCAAAAACTTACTTGCATGCTCTAAACGCCACTATTGCATCTTAGGGCATGCTAATCTCACCATTATAGGCAATTTCTCATTACAAAACTCCTGACGTGGTCTTTGTTTTGAGATAACTTCTGTTTCACAGCCTGAATAGACTTCAGCAGTTCATAACATGATTTAATATTAGATTTCACTATAAAACTCTCCACAACATTTTTACATCACCAATGTTCTCACTTCATGGTCTGTAACTGGTGAATATTTCAAGTTGATTGAACACCTATGGACATGCAACACTAATTGAGATTCTGAATCAATTTCTTTTGATCTGGGGGGATGAAGCCATTCTTTCTTATTAATCCTGACAGCACTAGCTGAGCAATCATGCTTTTTTCCATAATTTCCATAATCCAAACAATCCTCATTCATTATACGTTTTCAATCAGTTCACTGTATGCCATATAGTAAATGCTAGTACTGCTTAAAATCTACGGCATTTGGAAGCATATTGGAATCAGTGGGATGATGATGGATGCATTCTGGCACCATCACGATAAAGATTTCTAAACAAGTGTCTTTCTTGGTGTATCTTCTTCTGCGCTTATGTATATTAGCAATTTCCCATGAAATGGGGCATTTTTCCCAAGAAAAATACCATAAATAACAATTCTAGTCAATCACTGCTTAGTATTAATTCAAATATTGACTAAAATTTTTGTATTGCACACACTGTTTGCCATCCCAGCCCCTTTCACATTATTCTCCCACTCCAGATATAATAATCACCTTTCTTGAAATGGCAATGAGAAATCTACAATGTCTGTGCAGAGTTTCATGATTCTTCTGAGAGTACTTCCTCCTTTGACTCAGCTATCATATTTAACTCAGTTCAAATAACTTAAAAATTAATTGCTCACACTGGGCACATTCTTTCTCCA
Source organism: Ceriagrion tenellum (assembly GCA_963169105.1). Classification (NCBI taxonomy): domain Eukaryota; kingdom Metazoa; phylum Arthropoda; class Insecta; order Odonata; family Coenagrionidae; genus Ceriagrion; species Ceriagrion tenellum. The sequence continues at coordinate 42,388,537 of OY720638.1, forward strand.
AGTGAAATACATAGAAAAAAACTAATATCCCTTGATGTCAAGGGCTATGGAAACCAATAGCAAAGGTATGACCAAATCTTGTGATTGTATTTTTCTACATTTTTTTCCACCTACAGCAAGTCACGAAATGCATGGCACACATTGGTCAAATACTATAATATTTACTGTTGAGCCTCTAACGCAAAACAGCTACCAATTGATATATCTTAAAGTGGTCTAATAGCCTATGGTTTTTATCCATCATGTAAGCGGACATAGCTCATCAATTTTCTCCATCAGCCATCTATAATAATATTTTCAGTACACATAAAAAAATGGGTCATAGAAGGTAATAGGAAGTTAAATCAACTATTTTCAAAACATAGGCATGAAAAAATATTCCTTCCAGCACCGAATGAACAAAAACTGTTTACTGTGCATTAACGGTGAAGTTGAATAGACGGACTTCCCTAGAATACAAACTTGTCTCAAATAAATTACTCTTATCATTAATATGATTGTTACTACAATATATATCATTCCATTATATTTATGGATCAGTAAAAATTGTGGGTCTATATATTTAAAAAAATTGTGAATCAACAATTTAAAGAGATATGCCAGAAAAAGTTAAACCATAGAAAAGAAGAGATAAATAACATATAAAAATCTTAAAATATTTCAAATCCAATCAACTTCTTGAATCCACATCACTAATAGTATGGCAACACCAAAATACCAACGGTTATGGGTTAATTCACCAAATATCCTGCATCCATTACAGCCACCCTTGGCAAGTTATTAAGGTAACAATTAGGGAAGGAATTAAAGGGTTTCAAGATAAGCAGCATTTTATTCAATTTTCCCCAGGGTATCAGATTTAACATGCCCAAGATAATTGTTAATAAATTTTCTTTAACATGTGTAAGCAGGCCAATTTTATAGGGAATAAGCTACCAAAGGCTAAGTATTCCTATATGTTTCACTATGGCATTCATATTAAACACTATTCCTCAATTTTGTCCCTTTTTAATTGAAACCATTGGCTTAGTAAGAGATTCCTTTTGCCTTGGGGGAGAATCGTCAATGCATCTCAGGTTGACATCAAAATATCAAGTTTTAGCGATTGAGATAAACTTTGAGTACATTTGATGCTTGACATTAGATGGGCATATGGCACACATGATTTGAGTAAAATGAGATTACTTTTTTTATAGCTAGTGACAAACTCAAAGGATAATTGACATGCATTTTATTTATCAAACAATGTCTCAATGCCAAAAGTGCTTTTTCCGAGTGAAAGAATTAGGAAAGGAGTATCATTAATGAGGGATTCTTAAGATGTGGGAGGAGAGAGGAATGCTTAAAAGCAAAGGAAACCCCATTTGTACTAGGGAGTGGGTGGTCAATCAGGTAAAAAGACCCATCCTAATTAGACAGCTAACTAATTCCAGACCTTAAGAGTGACACTCAAGCATTACAATCTATGTCAGAAAATGACCTTGGAGTGGAAATGAAAACATGATTCACCCCTTAACACAAAGATCTATGTATCTCTTTCTCATAGAAATGCATGGACATTTGAAAAAAGAGATAATTACACACTTCCAGCAATATTAACAAAATCAGTTCATCCATGGTGAGACGGGAAGCTATGAAACCACAAAGGACTGAGTCCAATTAAAATCAGTTTCAACATTGCAACTGTACCTTTCATCACCTCAAAGTGAATTAGACAATAATGGTTGAGTTTGCAGAAGGAACTAAGCTTTCACATGACCTCAACTAGAAACCACGGTTTTCAAAGAATAGAATGGTTCCCTCCTAGTCACATTAATCCGATACAATCAAGCATTCAATCACCATAAATGAGACAATGGACTCTGATTCAAATTTTGACCTTATAAAGACTATCAGCCATAATTTTAAAACTTGACTTAAATCCTGGGTTTCAATTCCAAGACAAAATGAAGGATGTCAAATCCAATGATCCTATCCGACAGATTTTTTTGATTGCCATATCACCATCACAAAAAATTTCACCAAATACAGAGCAATATGTGAGAACAGAGGTGTTATTTTAAGCCACATCTAGCCAACAATGCCAAATTCAAGGCAGATAAATGATCTTCATCCATAAAAAAACCATTATCAAAAATTGGCACACTGACCTTAAGGCTTTTAAAGAATTTTAATATCTCTACTAAATGAAATGTATGGCATTCAATGCCAAAGATCAATTCAGCATTAACATGATTAGACAAATATTTATACTCTCCAAACTTTCAACCATTTCCAACAAGATAATAAACTTTGGATTTTTACTCTAAATTTAAATATTTAGTTTCAATTTTCACCAAGTTAACACTTTGTGTATTAGCTTCATTCACTAATTAATGCCTACATTTTACTGCAAGTCTTTCCAAGAATCATAAATACTATTCTGGACATAAATACTTATAGATTGACGAATGGCTTTCTTTCAAATGGTGAGAAAATAGCCAGGGACAGCAATGACAGAAAGCTATTTCCGATCCAAGAAAAACCTTTCAGTCATAACAAAGTGAATATTTAGACTCACAGCACAAGGAGACTTAAATCCTTTAACTGCCAGCAAATTCCAAGAGGGATTTAATTCACACTGCTGAGGCCATGATCATGCAGTTTTGAATGTTGCAGTCTTATAACTTTGAAAAATATTTACCACTATTGATGGCATTTAAGACATATTTTGCCAAAATAATCATTAAAAATCACCACCTCATCTAATAGAAAAATGGAAGTCTTGCCACCGGATAAAAGCTCTCTACTGCAGGCAAATTTTACTCCAGGTGGTCAGTACACCCAGCCTTTCTCCAAAACATAATTATTTGGTCAAACAATGCAATGGTTATTATTATTACTGGTACTATTTCTTTGAGCAGGACTAGGGTCAATATATACAGTTTTGATTGCTTATGCAAAATTAATAAAAAAACAATATATCAAAGTCATATTATCACCAATTCAAACTTTGCAATACCACACTCTTATTACAGTTCTGGAGTTTTCCCAGTGATTCAGTTGAGTAAAGTTTTCTTAGGTTTACGCCAGGGTGAGTTGTTGCGTTTTCTCCAACATTTCAGAGACTGACATGGGCCTCATCATCAGAGAAGCTGATACTGACACCTTGATGGGTCCACAACGTAAAGCAGCAGTGCCATTCAGGTGTCCTGTGATTGGTTAGACTTTTGGCACCAGTTTTCCCTGGTATGTTCCACTTCTTTCAGGATTGGCAGGCATGTCCTGCTCAGAGAAAAGCCTATGTTGCAATTAAAATAGTTTCTCCCCATCCGGGTCTCAATGGCTTCCATCACTCTATCCCTATAGCTGGAAAAATGGCTCAGCAAATTTCTCCAACTATTGAGAATGAGTGATGAAGCTACCCACAGAGATCTGGATAGAGAAAAACAATTTAAACTGTGACACAGGGTTTTTCCTAAGCAGGATATGACTGCCAATCCTGAAATAAATTGAACGTACCAGGAAAAATTGGCACCAAAACTCTGACCAATCACAGGAAATATGTACGGCATTATCACTATACACAGTGGACCCATTGAGGCATCAGCTTCAGCCAACCTGATGACGAGGGCCATGGCGGACTTTGAAAAGTTGGAGAAAACTGAACATTTCCACCAGGTGGAAACCTGAGAGAATTCCGGTCACCATACCCTTAATTAGCACAATCAGACAATATTAACAACAATTTTGAAATGCAAGGCATATTATTCCAATATGATACACTTGTAACTTTGCCAAAATACTATCATGGGTACGTATATCAGTAATGTTAAGAAAATATTTCCCCATTATACCCAGTTCTATTAATAGACCCTTCTAGTTAAATCAACTACAGCCATCTTCACAGTGCCACACTTTTGCAACCACTCAAAAAACTGTAATATGGTCCAACCAAATCGGGAGGTGGGTCTTGTATGCCATCAATCCAGTCTGTTTCCTTCTTCCACAAATGTAATTTTTCAAAGATAATTTATGACTTTGGGAATACATGGGCAAAAAATAATGTAGGTACTCCCATGGCATTTTAATGATGAAAATTAAAAAACTTCAATTTATAAGAACAAAAATGCCCACTAATACATTAGCCTGAGGTAGTTTTTGTACACACACCAAAAACGGATAGATCATCCCTCTGGCAGCATACGGGTTAATTACAATAATATTGATTTAAAGAGCCATGCATGCCAATAAGGCTGGCAGGGAGCATCTTGAACTCTTCAATCAACACGATACAGTGCTTCAATATGTACATGTGCCCATGCAGCCAAGTGTCAATAGGTAACTATCACACCTGATGGCCAAACCCTGCCACATATTATTGACAAGAGAGCAGTCTAATGCTCACAGGAAAAAAAAATACATTTTCAACAACATTTCAATTAAACATGCAAACATGCTTAGACTAATGATAGGTATGAAACGAAAATGGATATTTTTTTTTTAACATTTCCACCAGATTAGCTGGCTGAGTAGAGAAATTACATGTGAGAGTAGTCAACATAACACATATCATAAGGAAAATACAAACCAAATGAAAAAAAGCCATTAATTAAAGATTTACATACTGCAATGATGAATGACTGTAACTACAAGTGTAAATCTCATGACATTAAGCAGAGCTTTGATTATGGAATCGATAGTTCTTCAAGGTGGTGCTTTACAGAAGTAGTTATTAAGCAAACATAAAATGCTTTAAGTTGCCATAGGAAATTTGCACAGGTACTTGGGTAACACAGGTAATACTATGAATTTTGTTACTGTGATAGTATATACAATGTTAAAATTTTTCAAGATTACAATTGCTTATAAATTATCTTAGGCCGGTAACATGACAATTAATCGAATGATACATGTGAAAGGTTAGAAAACAAAGCAAAATTTAGTAGAAGAGTTAATACAAAAGTCAATAACATACAAAAATATAAAATCTGAGCTATAATATAGACAACTGAGTAGGCAAAACAAATAAATCCCACAACTGAATATAATAAAATCATTAAAAAATACTAGCATTAAGATTATCTACCATCAGGAAGAATCTGTCGAGTATTTCCAAAGGCAGTCATCCCAGACTGGCTGGCTCCTCTATTGCTGCCATATTGAAGACCAATAATTTTGTTGCTCTCAGCTAGCTGCTCAGGAGTAAACTGTCTCTTATTTTCATCAGCCACTTTAACACCAAGGGCAGGACCCTGGAAATGCTTCTTCTGAGCCTAAATTGGATACCCAAATAAAGAAGTTTTATAATGACATATCTGGTAATTACTCCAACTCACTTATTGCAAATGTTCTCAAAATTATAGCACCGAGTTCAATGCTCAAGTATTTTTAAGAATGATAAGATTGTAATAAGGATTCATTCAGAACTAAACTTTTCCACGATTAGAGTATCAAATTTGCTCAAGTCAAATACCACAAGGAACAAAATAAAACTGTTACTAAATGGAGCATATGACAAAGACCCTCATTATAGATGATTTTTTTCATTAGCATTAGGTAAATTAAGCAGATACAGTACCCAGTCTGCATGTAAACTTGTGGCAAGCTTTAATTGTCGAAATTGTGAAAACCTTGGAAATTTTGTCAATTTTGATTTAATGGAGTGACATAGTTTTAAAAACAAGTTCAAATTAGCAATGTTAATCAAGGTTTCAGCAAGGTTGTTGCTGCAAGGTTCCTCCAGTCTACATCTCCAAAAGGCAAACCAATCAAAGAATTAGCTGACGAAACTCACAACACATGCTGAACATGTATTGCTGTTTCTGGAGAGGCTTGATGCTTTTCTTTGCCATGGGGAGAGTTTTCCAAACAAATTTCAATGTGATTTCAAATAGCAATGGTATTTTATTTTTACTAAAGATTAGTATTAGGTGTTGTGCTCGGTATGCGTGCAATATAAATACATTAATTTCCATACCCTGGCCTTTCTACAGTATACAGCGATGATGGTAGTGTCACAATGCATAGAGAGATCCACATAATGCATTTCATTCAGAGTTTAAGTCAAAAGATTGCACAGATATTCAAAGGATGATTCTGATCACCACTGCCCTCACTGATAAACTTGAGTTCTCCCGTGCCAACTGCAGATATTAGTTAATAGTTACACCCAGCTTAGTTCAATGTGTTACAGCAACATTACAAAAAGGTGGAATTCCAGTTTTCATTACACTTATAATAAGCAATTAAAGAGCATTTTTAAAGGATTGCATGATTAATTTGCCTCGTAAAACAAACAACCCTTGGTATACGAGATGGTCTCACAGACCAAGTATCCTACCAGAGAGCAGCATTCCCTGATACCGTAAAGGGAGCATTTCAACATGGTGAATGAGTATATCAGGAGGCACTGCCTTGCCAAAGGACATTGATGTTATTATTCAACCATGAACTTACAACCCTGGACAGTTACCTCACCATGGGAAGCATATACTTCCTCATTATTGGCTCTCCTGAATTCTCCTTATTAGAAATGCCAAAGAATATATTCCCCAGTAATGTTTCAAAGCAACCTTTAGAAATAGAAAATGTCTCTTTCAACAACATTTGAGTAAAAGCCTCGAGGCAAAATTTGAATACTAAACTTGCAGTAACAATTAAGAGTAACCTTGCAATAGCATTTAATGATTAACATTGCAACAACATTGCTATTTTAACCCTGGAATAACACTGATGAACATATTCACCAAGCCGCAACATTGCTATGTTAACCTAGCTGCAATGTTGCAGAATGTGAATCACAGGCCTTGATGCAAAATTGCTAGAAGGATAACCCTTAAAAATGTAACAGGATATATCTACATGGCTGCAGCATTACTGCAATGCTGCTACAAGCTTAACCCTTTCGCTGCTGTGAACGTAGCAGCTACGTTCACCCGGTTGACTGCTGTGAACGTAGCTCCTACGTTCCATTGGGAAGTGGTTGTTCTTACCGTTCCTAACCTCGCCTCCGAACTTTCTCTTTTTCTGCGAATTCCATTTGTCTAGTTTATTGTTATACATTGTACTAATCCCTTCCCGGGAGCGTGAGTGACTACTGAGTTGCAAGTGCAACGAGAACAATACTTTTTGTGCCGAAGTAAATTATCGTTCACTTTTTCGCCGCACAGGGACTGGAGAGTCCATGCAGTTTGACCGCAGCGAAAGGGTTAAATGCTGTCTGGGTAGTTACTTTCAGGTTTATAAGTTTTGTAAATGTCTTTTAAACAACACCAACACAAATACTACTACAACTGCAGCAGATATCAGCTTTTTGAGGCTTATTTATCTTAGTCTGTCAAATCATCTCCTGGTTTTTTAGTAATTCCATTAATTTTGATGGATTATGAACCAACTAATAGGGACATGATTACTCCCTATTCTTCAGCTGAAAGCAGGTTATATTACAAGGCACCTTGATGATGGGGAACAGTATTAAGAATCAAAATGCACCTGGTAGAGAGTCCTCGCATTTAAAGGAACCCCTCAATGAAATGGAAAAAGTATGACAACAAGCAAGAACTCAAAAAAGCACAAGAATGCTAATTTCAAAGCTAAGCTTAGGCAAGGCATTGGTCTTTCTCTTGATTCCTGCCTTGCACTAGGCTGCTATAACTAATCATATGCATTCCTGTAGATAAATAATATGGGGGTATCATTCTCAGAAACCATGAGATTGACAATGATCACACTTCTGCTTGCAGTTAAAATGAATTTACTTATGCCTGATGATGACTGTTTCAAGCACATATCTCACATCAATTTCTCTGTTCTCAAGTATACAAAACAGGTTTAATGCTCAGTGTCCAAAGATGCTCTCACAGACCAATTAGATCCCATTCAAATGATCAGAGGAAAGATTTCAGTGGGAAAAATTTAATTAGACTTACCATTCCCCCAAGAGCAAAAAGACAATCCACAACCTGAAAAAGCACAGAATGAAATTTAAGACATGAAATACTGCCACACTTTACTAAGTCCTTAATCAAAGCTATAAACACCATACAAAAGCTTTTAATACTTACCATGTATAAGTTCTTGTGCTCATATAGGTCATTTACTTGGAACAGATCTTGTGACTTAAGACCATAGGCAATGCAACCCTTCAAAAACATTTCTACATTCTCCCTCTGAAATCAAAAGTACATAAACATTATGTTAAGAAGATATTCACCGTTTTACTCTTAATGAAGTAAAGGGGGTACACAATATTTCCATTGGATGAGCATCAGAAAAGTGTGCCCAATCACTTCTCTTCATTTCAAACAAGAACTAGAAATCACAAGAACAGACTGTGAACTGTTCCATTGCCCAAAAGCTCAAATTAAATTGTTTAATATCTTTTGCTCAGTATCCCCATAGGAAGTCACATCATTCATCAAAAATTTCTACGTGCACATTTCCAAAATTCTATGATAACCAACCTAAGATTGGGAGGGAAAGGAGGGAATTGAAATCTTACACTGTCTTACATGGGGGATGAAGGAGTAATTAAGTGGCCAAATCACCCAATGTAACTGGTCCCAAAGAATGATAATAGGTCAAAGAACTTGCTACACTGGGAAAATTTCTCACTATATGCAGCCAAAAACCATTATGCATATGTCTTCCGAACAGCATGCTAAATGCACCCTCATAAGGTTTTTCACAGCCAATAGTGTTAAATGAAGGCCTCAATAAAAACCGTAAGGGATGAAAAAGTTTTAACGTGACATTATTGGCTATTTGACAGTATTGCAGATCCTTTCCCAGTGATGGCAATCAGATATTTTTGGGCCTGAATGTAACCATCACGTGAATGAATTTATTTTTCCAGTGGCAGAAAATTTCTACAGCAACAAATTCTACTATTAAATCAATATGTTCACGCAACACCATGAAGAGTGACCCATATCCTCCACTTGGACTAAGAATCTGAAAGGGGCCAAATTCTTAAAAAAATCAATAGATTTATTCCAAGTACAGCGTGATGGTTTCAGGTGTAACTTTATGGAATAACTTCGTGATCAAAGATTGAAACACTTTGTAATTTCCACACTAGATTTTTATCATCACGACCTAGGTTTCATCATCATACATTTGCCTCATTCTCAACATCATTCATACTGCCTTTTCCAACCCCCTTGCCCCGGAGAGTATACATTTGCATGGACTAACTCGTAAATCACCGAAATTACCTGACAATGTCGCAAAGCCACAAAACCTGGGTCGTGAAAATAAAAAAAATCTCATGCAGAAATTAAGAAGTGTTTCAATCTGTAATCCAAGTACAGCATCATTAGAATATGTAATCAAATTATAAAAAAATAGTACAAATACATCTCACTTTCCATAGAGTTGACAGTGAAAAATACATTCCTTCAAGTACGAACTCTAATACAGAGTTGTAATGTTATTTTTGGTTCAAATATTATAAATGCTTGATGAATATTAGCTAATGATAGTAGTGATGAAGAGATGATACTGAAGGCTGAATTAGGCCGATGTCCTACAGTAAAATATTTTAACAAAAATTGGACTGAATGGATTTCAGTATGATGCCATTGAATTTGATGAGGGACTTGTTACAAGAATTTGATCAATACTAGGATACTTCCAGACTTGGAATCAACTTACAAATTCTTTGAGTTCAGTCTGTCCCACTGTACTCAAATTTGTTAGATCGAATTTTATGTTGAAAATTTCGACCGAGGAGTAGCAAATTCAGTCTTGCTGACAATGCGTTCAAGATTTGAAGTGGAAAGAACAAGTTTTTGTACCCATCTGTTTGGCAATGTACCTCTCTAATTTAATCACTTGTCAGACCTAGACAAGTAGCGTGGCATCACGATAATATTCTCTGTGTTGCCCCAAAACCTACCAGTTCTGAATTTCTCGATCAAGGCAAGCCTGACATGTAGCTTTTGAGTCTCTAGCGGCTCCCACCCTAATCCCTCTACACGTTGTGAAACACTGTATGTTCGCTTGTAGTAGTTTTCAACGAAGCACTTGATTTATATTTGATTGTTAATAATAATTAATTAATTAATTTAATTTTTTGTTAAATGTTTCTGTCCTGAGTCCCAAATGTCCGCGATGTCTTCGAGGCGCGACCAAACCAGAGCGAAGTAGTACCTTACTTTTACATTGTCATTCGAGGACCTTCCTATTATACGCTTAACAAAACCTAGATTTTTTAATGCTGTGCCGTATATGTTTTGTATGTGTGCTCCCCATTTGAAGAACGGCGATGGATTCTATAAGACGCAAATATTTACCCTCCTATTCCTCTATGCGCATTACTTCTTAAAACATGTCTGACAAAATTAACAGCTTCCAAATGACACATTAAAAAAAAAGTCTTTCAATTTTTGAAAAATACATCGCGCCAAAATATGCACGAAAAAATGCTTGTTTTGACCGTCAAACCTTTAACGCATACCAAGAATAAGTATTTGCCGTACAAGCTAAAAGTTTGCATCGCAAGCAAAACGTCATCATCGCTCTTACTATACATTCCACAGGTTTTTTTTGCAACCGTATTATTTTCGCGACACCGCGCGTGTTTTATTACGCGTCGACTCGTGCAACGAGGATGCCGATGAAGCTTCACCTGCTCCTCGCAACTCAGCTCTGCGCGAAAATAAATTGAGATTCGAATTCGAGCAAGATATAACCCAAAAGAAACTTTGGTTGATAAAATAAGAGGAAAACACACCGAAATTCTATTAGAATTAGAATCGAAAAGTCCAAGAACGTCAAAGTAGAACGCTGTAATCTAAACTGTAAGACACTGAAAGCTACCAGCGTATCTGAGCGTAGTAATTCACAAAGGATAAGATTTTCCCATGGTGCAGAGAGGATGCGGAAAAACAGGCCCCTTACACAAGAAGGATTCGAAATCGCCAAACTTCTCGTACATTACGTAAGGCATGACGTCACCGCCTTTCGATATCGCAATTTTCCAATGGCATTTCTCCAGGATTATACATCAAAATTTCGCCTCAGACAAGACTGGATTGTTAGGATTTCTTCCAAAATAGGTCACGTCACCACTCGGCGCTAGCGTTAAGATGTTTAACGCGCGGGCATCAGGTAGGCCGCAGTCGCTTTCCAGTATCACTTCTTTAATTATCGTGCAAACGTGCAGTCTGTGGCACGACATCATTTTTCGAATTGAGAGGGTATGACGTTTTCCCGGTGACAATTGCGATCACGTTTTTCGAAGACTAGATCATGCTTAAACGGTGTCCATTGCATTACAAAACAATTATAATGGAGTAGCCACAAAGTAAAAAAATAATTTTCCCGGATTTAATTGTGAAATTAATTTCTTCTCGCTTCTTTCGTATGTCAGTAAGTACATATTCAATTTAGGTTCAGGCTTTCACTTCAATTTAAGAGCGAAATTATCAAATTGAAATGATCGCGGCGCATATGTGAAGCACAAAATTGATATATTTAAATCATAATTTTATAGCGTTTGGCAGAAATTAAGAAAAAGGTCAAAGAATGGTTGATAGCAAAATTAAGAATTTGTAATCTCTTATGATAATGTGTCATACCTGTAGCAAAGATTAGTTAATTCCACTTTAATAGGTCAAAGATTAGTTTGTAACATTTGATTTTTGTTTATTAGTAACATGCCCCTTGTGTGAGTAATTTGGAACCTTCCGACAAGCCATGTGGCTCAGAAGGACATAGGTTATATACATGCAATAAAGGCATTTTTTTTCATTTTCAAAACGAAATGTTTCTTGAAAATTTCAGTGGCATGTCCATTACGCCTCCGGCGAGTTACTGATGTAACATTGGGCAAGATGGTAGCTACTCATCGAAAGACAACGGGTAAAGAAATATCGAAAAACTCAGGAAAGTCTCACGGCTTCAAACCCAGAGGCGTTAAATATTTTCGGCAATGGGAAAAGAGAAAGTTTTCCGTGAATGGCGATTTTCTTAAGCTCTTTAAAACACCAATAACTTACGCTAGCTTACGCCCTGCTAAAAAATTCCTCAGAAGCTGTTCTGTATAACGTAAGGAATTCTACAGAAATTGACTCTCTTTCTTCAGAACTAGTTCCTTTTCTAAGGGTCTGTACGGAACATGAGAGCCTGACTCTACAGAACATATGCTCTGTAGAGTTATTTTCTGCAGAGCAAAACAACTCCTTACAAGCTGTTCTGTAGAACTTCAGTAACTCTAGGGAAATATACGGAAATACGGAAACTCTGCAAAACGTCGCGACGCGTGGTAGGGAATTCTGTAGAACGTCGTAGGGAATTCCGTGAAATGGCGTTTCAATACTTTAAGGAATATTAACGGAACTTTTTAAGAAATTCTGTAGAAGTATTTACACGGAAACTATACAGAATTTATCAGCAGGGCGAAGCTTGCTTTATTAAGGTGGCTGGAGGAATTTCTTTTCAATGAGCAGATTTGCGAGAACTAAACGTACGTGCTCTCATAAGTGATACTCACGGATTAAAGCAAATAAAAATTGCATCACAAAGATTTCTTGAGGCGTTTGAGATGTAGGATTGGAGATGGATAGAGAGGGTTGGCTGGGTGGCAAGGACGAGGAGGTATTGGATATGGTTGGAGAGGAGAGGAAGATGGTGGAGGAAGTTCGGAGGAGACAGAAGAGATGACGGACGACATTCTGAAAGAGAGGGAATGCTGTAGAGGGTAATAGAGGGGAGGACACAGGGGAAGCGTGAAAGAGGAAGGAAGAGGATAGGAATTCTTGACGAAATAAGGAGAGGAAGACGATATGAGGATTGTAAGAGGGCTCTACACGCGGATATAGAAGAAGAAGAATCCCATGCCAGAAATTAAGACGTGAGAATGAGCACTGTATTGAGACTGAGCAGAACTGAGAGAATGAGCAGAAATTAAGACGTGGGTTTGACCACAAACCTACCAATCAGCTGGTAGAATACTGAAAAAACAATTAAATGAGATTTAGTTTTATGATAATTCCATGTCATTTTTCCACAAATACTTAGATTTTCTTCGAGCAATCCGATAAAATACGTACATAAATTGCTTTTAAGGCGAAAAAAAATTTCTCATTATTAAAATTGCTGCAAACGAAATTCAAGGTGCCACGCCGAGTCGAATTTTCCAAAACTACACATTCAAATTTAATTTCGTCAAAATTTCGCAAGCCGCGCCCATAACTCTGGCCATAATAACATGCTTTAACAAAGTAAAATTCTTATATAAATAATTCGAACATCATTTCCATGACTCCACAAATGGAGAGGTCCAACGCAACCAGATGTTGATTCTTGGAAAGCGACCCAAGAATATATTTTTTGCCTTATTTAAAAAATAATTACAATAAGCACTCAATGGCCCACGATTACCGCCCCAGACAACTCAAATAGGGAAAATTAAACGTCGCAAACTCGATGCCGCTTGATCTACATCTACATCTACGTAATACCCTGCGAGCCACCACGAGGGTGTGTGGCAGGGGGTGAAGGTCACCGAACATGGACTATTGACATGCAACTAGGATATTTAAATGAGACATGCTAGAAAATAGGGTCACATGGAGCTAGATGGTTAGTATCTACATAATAAGGAAGGGATTATTGGTTGTAATTTTTGATTGTAATTGTATCTTGTTTGTTTATTGTTGTTGTATATTTGTATTTGTAATTTGCATTGTAATTGTATACTGAATATTGTTGATGTGTATTATCTCTAAATATTAAAGTGGCTCTGACCTAAGAGGCACTGATTCCAGATTTTCTGAAAACTTGAATATATTATGCATGAAGTGAGTTTAATGAACTGAGATGAAAATCAAATTGCGTCTCCTGGTTAGTTTTACTGTACTTCAGCCTTCAAAGTGGAGATTTTAACTTGGGCTCTCATGGAAATTGCTCTGATTTCTGCAGAAAAACGCCTATTTGAACAGGTAAGCATACTCGAGCTTTAAATTAAAACTATTTATAAAAAGCGATAAGTCCTGGAAAATGGAATAAGAATAAAATGTCGGCATCTTACCACCTTTTTTTTAAGTTATAAGCGAATTACTGCCGTAATTGAAGTCAAAATGCGGTAGCTCCATGAAAGTGGTGCTGCAGTCGGCTCCTATGACTGAGCGAATGTGACCATTAAAATTTTTTTCTTGGAATTAACGGCATATTTTGTATTTTAATTTTGGTTTTCAATAGGCAAGCCATTTCTTCGGCAAAAACCAGGATTTTTTTACATTGCATAAATAAAAAATGTGTAACTTAAGGCTGTAGGATTGGACTTTTGGGGAGGCGACCGACTGCAAAGGTCATTTGTGCCATAGGGAATAGGTAAGGGAAGAAGGGTGGATAGAAACCCGGCGTGGGCATTAGCCTGCTCTTCTACATCTACAAACTACCCCGCGAGCCGCCGCGTTGGCGTGTGGCAGGGGGTGGTAGGTCACCAGCCGTGTAAAGATGAAAAGTTTTGGAGGTGATATGGTGACATGTCCTATGAGAATGTATTTGGAGGAGCTCTTAACGAAATGCGCCACGGAGACCGCGGTTTAACGTCTCATCCGACAAACGGAGTACTACACTTGAAGTGCCCTCCACAAGACACTCAAGTAGAGATCGGATTTCCTCTGAAAAACATCCTCCTCTGCAGGGATTTGAACCCTGGCCGCCCGTATGGTTAGCCAGTACTCTAGCCACCACACCAACCCGATCCCCCTTAACGCTGTTGAGCGTAATAGTTCCCCCGTCATAATGGAGAACATATTTCAATTATACGTTTCAATTTCAGTAGGAATTATGAATTAAATGCTGAATTACTAATGGTGCAAATAATATACATCTATGCGAATGAAATTCTGAGTAATTTAATACAAATATTTACAAAAGTCTTTAATTTTACCTATTATTTTCACGCGCTAAGTTAAAAACTCCTTCATAATAGGTTTTTTTTTGCGATTAAAAAAATACCCCAGTGAAAATACGGTAAATTTCCAAAAATAGTCATGAAAACAAAAATCATACTTATTTTTTAAGAGCTCTTTACTCATTTTTTAAATTTAAGTCTCTAAGGAGTGCATAGACGTACCATTTCCTACGAAAAGGAGCTGTTATTTAATGTCAGTCTCGGGTAGTAGTTCAGTAAGGGGCTGGTACTTTGAGAACTCTAAAGGGGTGAGATATTTTTCTTTCAAATGAGAAAAAATTCAATGATTCTAAGCGAAATAATTTTCGCTCTCTTCATTAATTTGGGTCCTGACTCACACCGTCCTTAATTTGGGTCTTGACTCACACAGTCAAGCCAGAGTAACCTTAATTGAGTCAAAATTTGTATGAGCTTATCTATTTACCACACAGTACAAGAAGAGAAGTTGAAAGGGAATATAGCGGAAAATAATAAATAAGTCACACCCCACCGAGGAGCGTATAACTGATTCTATAAATATTAATTCCTAAAATATCATGCTATTGCAAGGGCCCACAGAATTACAATATTGCCTTGAAATCTAAAATATTAGCAATTCATTTTATTGACCATCTTTGAAGAAAGCCAAACTTCGATGGTAATGTAACTCGACTTCTCCAAGTCAGAGCTACAATCATTTACCTTCAATATTTTAGCGACAAGGACATTTTTCGGGGCCGCAAAAGATTCAGACTTTAAATTTAACAATCATGTCAAAGTTTATTGACATATTTTTAAAAGTAAACACAAGCTTAAGTACGTACCTCATTATCTTAAATCTACAGAACAACAATGTTGTCTACAAGGGAGCTTTTGATGAAATTATTTCTTAAAATTTGCTAAAATAGTACGCGCTTGGCCCCATTAAAACATTCACTCATTTCGTATCCAGAAGGGGAAATCAAGGAGTGCATCGCTTGCAGCAATACGACGTGATTCCACGCGTGGTCCAGCTAGATTATCATAACTTGACGAAAATGACAGTTTTTATTTGTTTCAAGGAAGATAGAGAACCAGTGTGATTCGATCCTTTTCGTTGAAGAGTATCCTGTAGCTCAAAGAAACGATTCCATCGAGGGATGTCAAACTCGGGAAGTACACTTTTGGATCCCACGACTTTTGACGACCACCGAAAAATCTCCGCCACCGCCGTGGCAAGAACCAGAGCCAGCAGCATGTGAAGCAAGCATTCTCGCCACCACACCAACCCGATCCTCCCCATCCCCTGGATCGTTGATTGTTGACCTCCCTAAGGGAGCACCAGGGAATTTCAATGCGGCCACGGGAGAAAATCACGACATACGAGAACACAGCACAAGACCCGAGCCGAAATGGGCCTCCGCCAATGTTCGCCTTGGGTTTCATACCGTGGTATATATCGGGTGAAGTCAGCAAGAGAATCGATTCACTGACATGCAGAGAAGAGCTCTTGATGGACAAGCGGCCTCTCGTACGACCTCCTCGTGGTACCCGGTGGTAACGGAGTCACTTGTGCCTCCTGCGAGTGGCGGGAGTCGCTTGCTCCAAGGATCCAACCGCCCCGCGGGGGAAGACTCGAGGAAACAAGCCTCTTTCGCTCTTCGTATGAGGGGGGTACGAATGGCTTCCGGCGAATGTATATACGAAGGCACATACAAAAGCAAAGGAGGCTCGGAATTGCTTTCTCCCATAAAGCGGACTTCGAGCTTCAGTTGCCAAAATGCAAAGACCAGGTTTCTTGGTTCACTACGCGGTCAAACTAATTGTAACCGGGCTTTGAATCTACACTTTCCTATAACCCCGTCCTCACTCTTTCCATATTGGTTCGGAGCCATTCCTTCCTTCGCCTATGGGCTGCCTCACTGGATGAAGTGCTCAGCACAGGTGCCCAGAGATTGGTCCGGTGAATCCTTTCCCACTAAAATTAACCGTGGTATAACCTGAGTACTCAACTATGTACTTTATCGATTGAGAATAATAGTATGCTCCGAAATTCCCCAAAAATCTCCGGAATCCTTAAATTGAATGACACGAACAAAAGACATGGAGCCCTCACCCGATGATAAATGCTTTTAATTAAAGAGGCGTGTCAAGAAAAATATTCAAGAATGAAGCTTATTTAAACTACACCAATAACTATTCGTTGAGAAGAGAAAAACAGCGAACAGAGGATATGTGTGTGCCTAATTTAAATGTGTACCTTTCCAATGAACAATTTCATATGATGTTAAGAAAATTAAATTAATTGCCAAATCTTTCTACAAAAGCATTTATTTGTTTAAAAATAAGGATATAAAGAAAAATAACGATAAAAGCTCTATGAGACCACATCCCAAGGCTCTCGAGTCCTTTTTAATGGGAAACCTCTGGTTTAATCATTTTCAATCAGCTACATATATTTATGCTAATTTAAGTAGTCTCAACTGTTCCCCGCCGAATTATGCAAACGCTATAGTGACAGAAGCAGCCAAAACTTAGTTCCGAATCGTTCTGCTCCTGAGGAGTAAAATTTTATTACTGAAAAACTTAGTACAACAATAGACTAGCGACAGCGAGTTATGTACTCGATCGCCTATTTTCCGTTCATGTAGACAAATCCATGTGGTCAAGTGATAAGAGGCATTCCTAATATTTTCCTAAAACCCAATGTTTCCCATAAAATGCGAAAAATAAGAACGATGGCTTCAACCGAAGACTTAATTTACTTAATCAGCCGTTATAAATACATTTTAAAATCAACTATTTCTTACAATTCTCACAGTGGGTGATATTATACGCATATTCAGCTTCCATATTAAAAATCTTCTTTTCAAAGGATAAGGAAATGATGCTAAAACGCTGATTCGGAGCAAATATGGTTTAAATATATAAAGTTCATATTTGAAATATTTGAACGGTTTACTAGTGTATTTCATGAAATTACAGCGGGAAAATATTGTCTCCTTCCATTACGATTCGCATGATTCAACTAGTCAAATGTTCCAAGCCTAATTTTTGCCTTTTCATGAGCCCAGATTTAAGGATAATTATGGACCAGGTAGCTTTACACCTGAAAAACTATAGGCAAAATTCTGGCACAAAGATTTATTCAAAAAAAAATCCTCGAGCTCCAAGCAAAGCCAAATCCGAATAAAAATAACCCGAACGACTTTTGATTTCCGCGAAAGGATATCCTAATTGAATCCTCTTGAAAACATTTTCAAGTAACATCAAATTGATCAGCAGAACTCTTTCCCGTAGTCATCCCATTTCTTCCAGATTAAGCCGCCATTAATCCGCAAATTCAAAGTATGACTATAACTCATGATATACCCTATTAAGGATTAAATGAATCGAGGTGAAACAAACCTGCTTGAATGGCGCTTTCATTGTATTAATTTTCTTCACGGCTCCAGGGTGTAATCCGTTAATTAACCTGAAAATAAAGAATAAAATATTACAACAATTGTCTAAAAGAAAGTACCTACAACTTATTACACCAAAATTCACAATTCCAAGGTATTACTCAATGCGAAAGTAACTTTTTGAAATTAACACAAAAAATATCATGAACTAACTCCGTGATGTGGGCTTGTTGCCCGCGACTCAACAAGCACACTTTTTAAACAAAAAATTGACATGAGTGAGGGTTTTCCTCTGATTTACGCATATGAAAATCCACATGATTCAACCTGGAATCGCAAGAGGAAATAAATAAATAAACAGACATCCCCATTTCATTTTATGTTAGAAATGGAAACAAACAGTTTTTACCTTCGCTAAGAACACATTATAATTTACGAGATGCATATACTATATCACACTTTTAAAACCAAACAAATCTTTCTTTAAAAGATATTTCTTACATACGAGTCCAGAAGTGTGCAATCCACTACCAGTTAACATAAGAGCTAAAAGCTATAATTCAAATGGCTATACAATTGGTATTCACTCAGCCAGATGCAGAATATTTATTCCATATCATTGTGTTATTTTTTACGTTATTTTTTTGTCTAACTTTTGGCTGATAATTAGTTCATTAGGTTAAGTGCATTACACTTCTTTCAGCCTTTCGATAATGAGCACATAGAGACGCTTGAGATGGGGGTGTGAAGATGGATGGAGAGGGTGAGCTGGGAGGTGAGAAGGACGAAAGATGAGGTATTGGATATGGGCAGAGGACAGAAATCTTGTGTCGGGAGGTTTGAAGGAGGCAGAAAAGATTGATGGAGGACGTTTTGGAATGAGAGGGAATGTCAAAGAGAGTAACAGAGGGGAGGACACTGGGGAAGCGTGGAAGAGGAAGGAAGAGGAAAGGAATTCTGGACGAAATGAGATGAGAGAGACGATATGAGGATTTTAAGAGGGATCCAACGGCGGATCACGTATAGAAGTGAACACGAAAGGATAAGTCAGAAATTTGGACGCTAGAATTAGCACTGTCCATGAACCAACTAATCAGCTGGTAGAATAATGTGACGAAAATTAAGCGAGACTTTGTTTTATAGCAAATCAACGTCAGTTTCAACACATAGTCTCGAAGAACGAGACATATTTCGTAACAATTCGATAAAATACGACCATACTTTTCTCTAAACGAGAAAGAAATGCATTTCTCATTATAAAAATTGCTGATAACGAAATGCAAGGTGCCGCGTCAAATCTAACTATCCAAAACATCATGTACCAATCTAAGTTCGTCTAAATTTCGAATATCGGATTCAGATCGGGTGGATGGGAGGACACAGGGGAATCGTGGAAGAGGAAGAAAGAGGATAGGAAACCCGGACGAAATAAAGAGTAAGACCATACGAGGAGTTTAAGAGGGGTCCAATGGCGGATCACGTATAGAAGAGAAAGAAGACCCAGAATTTTCCCCATCTTCACTTTTGAATCATTAGCGAATGGATAAGAGAAAATGAATGGTTAAGAAAATGACACAAATGAAGCCATATGGACCACAATTCACACACCACGATTTTGAACACCAATGAATCACAGTAAAAATAATGAACGCCAGAGTAAATCAAGCTTTCCTTCTGACATCCTTCCATATTTGCTTCATGAATTCCTACCTTGGACTTCCTCGGGTAACTTTTCCATTACCTGATTTATCCGCCCTTAAGGTAATTTGAGCGAGGTAGTTCCCTAGTCATACTCGAGACCATCTCCGAATTATATATTTTAATTTCAGCAGCAGTAGGAAGCATAGATAAAATATTGCAGTATTATTGGTGCAAAAATATGGATTTATGCGTCTGAAATTCTACGTAATTGAATAAATATGTCAACATAATTCTTAAATTTGACTAATTTTTTTACACGGTACGTTTAAAATTCCTTCAAAACAGGTTTTTTTCGATTCCGAAAAACATTACTGCAGTGACAATATGATTTATTTTCAAAAATAGTTGAGAAAATATACAAACTACACACTATCAACTTGACGAGATATAAGTGCTACAAATTCCTCATTTTTTAAATAAGGTCTCTCTGGAGTACCAAACACGTACTCTAGTGAAAGGGCATTTTTCAAAAATCTTGGAAAGTAGTGCAGTAAGGAGCTGATATTTTGGTATCTTTGAAAGGGTGATGAATTTTTCTTTAAAACTAGACCAAATTCAATGATTTCTAGGTGAAATGATATTTCGCTCAAACTACCTTAAACGAAAATTTTTAGCAAATCTTGTTTCCTCGGCATGATGCCTTGACATTTTTAGCAACCATTATACTGATATGGAATGCATTATTACTCATGTGGGAGAAAATCTGTACATTTGTAATCGAGTTATTTCGGAAAGTATGTCTAGTACCATAAGGCTACGTGTTAATACAGAATTTAAGTGACAAGAATCCAATACGGTAACATGCGGAGAATCTATTTGGACGTGGAATTCTCTAATGTATATTTTCAGCAACCATACATTTCAGAGATCAGTTCTCGGGTTTCCTTCCGCAAGTTGTCTTTTTGTGACGACAGTTTCTCCAGCCCTCTTCTGTCGTCTTCAGGTCGAAGTGAAAAGATCCAAGTGATCTGAAGACGCCAGAAGGATGGCTGGAGAAACTGTCGTCACAAAAAGACAATACGCGGGAGGAAACCCGAGAACTGATCTCCAAATGCAGAAACGCCGTGGAAACCTTCATACTAACTATACATTTCTATGACAAGATAAATTCTAGCAATCGATTCATTATGTCAGCTTGAGGTTAAAGGCAAAAATCATGTTAGTCTCAAACGAGAAGAATTAAGTCCATTTTTCTCGTTTGAGATATCATGATTTTTGTTTCGCGAAACCGGCCGACCACGGGCGATAGTGGGGATACTCGATCAAAAAGATGCTAGGCATCTCAAGTGGCAGTCGCATATGTCGGCGGATCTCGAGAAAACAAAAGGTTCACTCGATCCCCCGTAGCGTTACCTCTCGTTATTACTCAACGTTACCTCTCTCTTCCACGCCGCAATGGCTTCGCCTGTGCTAGATTTCACAAATGGTGCTGAAACGATAGGCGGCTTGTTTTTTTTCGCGAGTGGCCGGATTTTAGAGCGGAGTGACACTGGTGTCGGAATCGGGGTAACATCGAACAGCGGAAACGAGTGGTTTCACAGGTGGTAATCAATGAATCAACTGTTCAGCAACCAATCAACTGTTCAACAATTGATGATAAAATTTGGAAACAACAATTTGGAAATGGTAAAAGTGGCGTGGGCAGATCTAAACGAAGGGATCATGTTACGACAATACTAATAGACTCATAAGTACCTCCAACTATATCACATTAATTACTTAAACATTATGGTATACATAAAATATCTTGGAATTACCTTAATTTCTGATATATCGTGAGGATATACCCCTTTCCCCCCGTTATCCTAGCCTTAATAAACTATTTTTGTTTGGTCGTCAGTGCACTTCAGATATATCGTGGGGAACACATCTACAAAACATATGCACCCCAGCATTAAAGCAACTAAGTTTTGTTAAGCGTATAATAGGAAGGTCCTCAGATGAAAAAGTAAAAGAGAGATGCTACTTTGCTCTGGTTAGGCCACACCTCGAATACGCCGCGAGCATTTTGAACCCTGGTCAAAAAGATTTAAACAAAAAAATTAATAAAACACAAAGAAAAGCAGCGCGCTTCGTTAAAAACTGCTACGAGCGAACATATAGTGTATCACAACTTTTAGAGGGATAAAGGTGGGAGCCTCCAGCGACTCGGAGGCTACACGCTAGGCATAGCTTGCTTGAGAAATTCAGACCTACTGTGTTTCAATGTGACACAGAGAATATTATCATGACGCCTCACTAGATCTCTAGGTTTGACAGAAGCGATAAAATAAGAGAGATACATTGCCGAACATATAGGTACAAAAACTCGTTCTTTCTTGGCATGATAAGCGACCACAATAAAGATTTGCTCCACTAAATACACTACCATAATACACGCCACAATTTCAGCTCCCAAAACCTTAAACCTTACATCTTTACACTTTCCTAACAACCCCTGCAACACGACCATGCGGCGTCTGACAGGTTAGTATGTAGCTAGAGATGCTATGATGAAGTGACAATGTAACATTGTACTGCTACTTTCATACATTTCACATGTGAAACTTTGCATGTTCGGATACGTATCTAGCCATACAGTACAATACCATAAATCACGTTTTAAACATATTTTTTATATTCTGTAATTATTTAGTTATAATGGATATTATATTCCAATTTTATTTAGCGAAGAAAGCAACTGTAAGACGCATGGAGTAATTTAGAAATAGTAATGATTAAGATTTGTTTCTATACCGCATATTTCAGTGTTTAACAAAATATATTTTACGCATTAACTTAAATTTTTCTGTAATGTCTTACGGTGAAAAGGTCTTCACCTACGAATATATAATAAGTAACACATACAAATAAATAAAAGTACCACATACAATAACTAAAAGGTAATGAATTCAAAAGAGATATGGTACTTTTTCACAGTTTCTATTTCAAATCGACCGGTTTCGTCGCATAGGCGACATCATCAGGTGACTAGATCAGACCTGATAATGTCACCCATGCGACGACACCGGTCGACTTGAAATAAAAACTGTGAAAATGTACCATATCTCTTTTGAATGCATTAGAACGGATTTCCACAAAGTAAAGCCTGAAACAATTGAGTCTATGAACTAAAAGATAAGTACGAAATAAAATATTAAAGATAATACATGGAACATATAAATTACAGGCCATAATATTCCTGTAACGACTATGTGCGTCACAAGTTCCTCACTTTGTCATTAATCTCTCCGGGGCGCAAAACCATTCAACGTTCTTGTTGGCATATGGCTTCATAATTAGTGTAGAGAGTGGCTGATACTTAAGCATCATTAGAAAGATCATATCTTCTTCTTTACGACGAGGCAAAATTGATCGAATTTTATCACAGCATTTATCTCGCTCTACCTTTCTCGCTCATAATCGACAGCGAGAAACACGGCGTGAAGATAATTAAAAAAGATAACTCGCACGATGGGATTTTCTTGAGCAAATAAAGACAGGTTAGTCATTACAGTAAGTGGGCAGAAATTTAAGCGGGTGGAACAATATAATTACTTGGCCGACACCGTGAAGAAATATGGGAGTTTAACTCAGGAAATGAGGAGAAATGCGTTCGCACGAGAGGTGTTAATTAATTAACACGAACTAATGACCGGTACCTAAGGCAATAATGTAGCGAGATAGCAAGTGAAAAGTTATTCGGGACGCAGCAGAGCAGAAAAATGGGCTGGGACGAAGGCTTTCGCGGCGTTTCGGTTTTTTAAAGGCAGCTCTCGGGTGTACGCTTGGTATCATTTGATGACAACAGTTTCTCCAGTTACCCTGCTGGCGTCTTCAGGTCCGAAGTGCCGATGCAGCTCATGGTCCGTCCTTAAAGTCCATTCTACAATGGACTTAAGCCGTATAGGAGCCGCAAGGCCCTGGAGTAAAGCCCATTCTACAATGGACTTAAGCCTTGAGAGCCGCTAGGTCCTGCCATAAGCAAGATGGTCAAGTCCCATCTTTACGCCTTACGGCAGGGGAAAATCAGCCGATCAGAGCGCGCCATCGCTACTGACGGTGTCAGTCATGGCACAATGCTTTAGCGGAAGTTACTACTTTTGAGGTTAGAGGTTGATACTTTCCAACATCATAGAGAAAATTTTAGAAATTACTTTTGAAACATACAATGACTATGAAATTTCTGTAACACGCAGAAATCATTTCCACTCTCATTTCTTCCACTGCTATATCCCTGTCGATCTGTTACGGTTTACCACAACATTGGAGAATGACTGCTTTAAGGAAATCCTTACGACTTCAGTGCTACGGATTACCTCTTTCATTTATTGTAGAATGGGCTTTAAGGCCGCTTTACACAGAATATTTTATTGCACAAACAAATGCATGAACTCTTTCATGAGAAAAATTGTACCGTGTAAAGCCGCAAATTGTATGATTGTCTGAATCACTGAAAGATAAATAGAAATTGCTCTAATCCCATGTAATTTATTGTACATTCTATGATAGATTCGTTTGTACAATATAATGTACCATGTAAAGCGGCCTTTAGAGTCATGAAATGACCAGAGGAAACACCAGAGGAAAATGAGCACTGAGAAAAGTGATTGAGAATAGACGCCAGGCGTTTGTGCAGAGGAAAGTGGAGAACTGTTACAGACGGAAAAATAGACTAACTAGGAAGTGCGTGAAGAGAGATGGCCGCCGGGGGAAATCGGGAGGAGGCAGAGTAGGTGAATTGAGCGGGTAATGTAGGTGTGAGGAGATGCTGGGGACCGTGATTGGGAAAGGGACTTGGGTAAGCGGGGAAAAAAAGGAATAGGCTTCACGGATCGAATGAAGACAGACATAAATGGACTGTTTGGTTGTCAATCATTTCACTTGGAGATGTAGGTAGTAAGGTTGATCGCAAAAAAACTTTTTTTCCGATTTCAATGAGCATTGGGTCAGAAAAGCTGTCTTTGGGGCGCATTATCGGCCAGTTGCAGGAACGACACACATGTATTCTATAAAGCTATGGGACCCATAAGCCATGGCCACCATTCAATATATGGTGCAGAAACATTCGATAAATCTATTGGTTCCATAATTTACGGCATGTTGTTATGAGTTTCATAAGTAGCCAAGATGGAGGATGCGCAATGAACCGCATGGAGACTTAATTAATTGACAAAAGAGTTGTTTTGAGACAAATGATCAGTTTGTTCACTCTTACTGATTAATCATGTCTATTGGCAATAATTCATATGCTAAAATTTCATAAATTTCATCCGGCGGTAGAAGATTAGATCAAATATTCGAATCTATCAACAATTGGTAAAATAAGATCCGTAACTAGTACACGTGTTCCTGCAAATAGAATATTTTTTTGAGATCTATAACTGCATGGATCTCATAACTATTGATTTCATAACTAAATGTTCTTGCAACCGGCCATATAACGCAGGATTTTTCTCTAAATTTTTGTGTCCTGAGGCTCCGCCGAGCGTTCAAAGTTGCACAATTTTAGGCAATTTTAGTAAAAAGTTGAAATGAGTAGATTACCGTACTTCGCCTCAATTTTTTCAGAGAAACGCTCACATATTATCAGAAGGTGAGAAAAAATGGAATAACGGTGACTGCATGGGTGCAGAACTCCGAGAATCACGAAAACAATTATTTGGGGGATTTCAGGACAGGCAACCTGGCAAGCACGATCTTCCGCCAATTTCATTTATTACCCAAAATGGCCCAAAATTAATAAACTTGAACCGTTAGGTGGAACCTCAAGACATTTGGTAAGATTTCCGAAAAAAATCCTACGCTATATTGCGCCCCAAAGACAACTTTTCTCAAACCAGATGCATTGAAATCTGGACAACGTTTTTGACGATTACCCCTAGTGGGTAGGTTTGTAAGGAATGGCTTGTTTGGGAAACATAGGAAGGGTGTAGATGAAACCAAATAAATCAGCCCTGGCCTACTTCAAACGGGAGGAATCCAGGATGGTTGCGTTTGAAATCACTCGGAATATCCCGAGGATGTGACCAAGGGGTCACGTGGTACAATCACCACGAGCTCGAGATTTTGATGCACACAAACAAACCACTCTTAAATATCTCACGCAGCTCTCAAGATCGAGTTTTTCTCACGGTAATATCGTTGATGGAGTTGAATAACGCGACTGGAGACACTATTAACAATAGGTGTATCAGACACTTTAAGGTAGTTAAGAGCGAGATAGTTCCCTGGTCATAATAGAGACCTAATTTGAATCACAAGATTTAATTTCAGCACCAGTAGGAAGCATGAATTAAATTATTGAAAAAATGAAAAAAAAATTTATGAAAAATTATTGAAAAAATGAAAAAAAAACAATTAGTGGTGCAATAAAATGCTTTTTTATGACTGAAATCCCACGTATTTTAATAAAAATATCGACATAAGTTTTTAATTTACTAAATTTTTCAAGCGGTACTTTTAAAACTCATTCACAACGGAAGGTTTTTCGCGATTATGAAAAATTACTACGGTGACAATATTTATTATAACCCCAAAAACAACACAATGGCTTTTACATTAGTTGATATAATACATAAATATTAAATATTAACAGAATCGACAAAAACAAGTCACACAAAAATTAACAATTTGGTTCTTAGTTAACTAAGTGTATTTATAAAACAACGGAGTTAAAGCTGGGAGGTGAAGAGAAAAGGTCGAGGGAGGGATTTTTCGCTGCAAGGGAGTGGAAAACTGCGGGTAGCCTGTAAAAAAGAGAGCGTTGGGATACAGAGAAACGGAATTTCGGCACGTGTACGGGGTTGGTGTTACGTGCGGAACGAGGAGGCACTCGGATTGAGAAAAATGACAGAAGGTCATTATTCCGAAATGAACCACTAAACACGTTATACAATAGTTTCATGTCTGCAATCAAGCGGCGGCAATATGATTTATTTAAAAAAATAGTTGAGAAAGTATACAACCTCCACACTGTAGATTTTTAGACGAAATCTAAATGTTAAAAATGCCCGCTTTTTTAATAAGTTTTCTCATGAGTCCACACAGGCACTATTTCCTATGTACATGGGCTGGTATTTTTCGTCAACAATCTCGTAAAGTAGTCCGGTAATGACCTGATATTTGGAAATCAAAACATTCAATTAATGGTCCACTAATATTTTTATTATTTACGACCCGGGTTTCGTCACGTAATGACATCTTCAGGTACAAATATTATTCCACATGGGTATATATACAAAATCAGGTGCAGAGGAAGGAGGGGAAGGGAAGGGGGGGAGAAGGAAAAACCGTTGGAGTATGGTGTAATGGGTAAGGGGCAGGTAGGAAAGGGTCGGGGAGAAAGGGGGGAGTAGCGTTGGGCTGATTGGAGAAAATACCGGACGGCGGGAATCGGGGGGGGGGGGGGGGGGGGGAGGAGTGGGAGGGGAAAAATAGGAAGAACAAACATAAATTTTTCTAACAAATTTAAAAAATACAATGTATACACAGGTCGACGGTGATTAGCAAGTCCAGGCTATTGATGAGAGTACAGTTCGAATGAAGTGGATGGCTCTTTGTTGATTCTCAATTATGGTTTAATTACTGGGAAAACCTTGAAGAGGTAACAGATTATACAATGTATTCACAAGTCACTGAGATTAGCAGTCCGGGCTATTGATGCGGGTGAGTTCCAATTGGAGGGGAAAGCACTTGGGAACTTTGTTTATGGCTGCTGATTTGTACCTGAAGATATCATTACGTGACGAAACCTGGGTCGTAAATAATAAAAATATTAGTTAGGACCATTGCTTGAATGTTATGATTTCCGATATGGAGAGGTTCACAAAGTGAGGCCTGAATTTATTAGTTAGACCTGATATTTTGTTATCTTTGCAATGATACGATATTTTTCTTTAAAATGAGATCACTTAATTGATTTCTAGCTGAATTGAAAATATGATTCTCTCAAACTACCTCAAGTTATACACCCGCGCAGGTAATACTCGCCAAAATCTCCAACCATTCCTGGTTATATCAAGAGATGAGTAAATGAACGCGGTAAATTACGGTAATTTTCGAAAATTACCGTAATTTTCCATTGATTTTTAATTTAATCAATCAATACCTAACGGAGGATTTGATAGGAAAGCTAATTAAATTAGTAAGAGACTAACGACATTTTAACCATTACTACTGCCACATCAATGCACTAAATAAATGTAGAAACAAATACGGCAGGCCACACGCAATTTGGATTTCTTTTGTCATGGTATGATAAATTTTCGATACAAACCTTTCAAACGACAGCTTCACGAATATTCCAAAAGTAAAAACCGGAAAAATATTCCACAAATTAGTTGTATGCGCCTTTGTAAAAATTAAATCTGAATGAAATGTGTATATGTGCGAATCCATGAGAAATCAGTCGTTAGAGGTGACCAAAGTATTCGAAAAATGAATTTCGTCGCACAAGTTCCAGACACGGTTTTTTTCAAAGCTTAGGTCACCAGTAGGTCATAGAAACTGGTGAACACAGGAAGATTCATGGACGTTTTTTGTTTTGCACGATTTAGTGTGTGAAACTGGATCGATTTTTATGGGCCTGGGAAAATATTGTAGAAGTCAATTGAAGCACGTTTTTGTGCATTTATTCAAGTGATATGATGCTTGGGGTTGTTCTAGACCATCTCCAGACTGTCATGTGCACGTCTGCCCATGTATATGGAGGTTTCCACTCATAGTGTGACGGTAAAAATCTCGAAGATTTCTCTCGATTTTAGAGGAAAGAGATCTTGCGGACGACAGAAAGCGCTTATTGTTGGTCATGTATATGGGTATTCTCCCTTGAAAATGTACATGGGGGTTTCCACACAAACTTGAGTGATATATTTTTTTGATTTTTTTGCGCTTCTGCCGACAATAATCCTGGTATGAAAAAACTGTATGATTTATTAATGAACATGTCAATCAAGATTTTCACGAGAATAAACAATCCGCAATGCGCTTTCTGTCGTCTGCAAGATCTCTTTCCGCTAAAATCGACAGAATTCTTCGCAAGATTTTTACCGTCACACTATAAGTTAAAACCTCAATATACATGGGCAGACGTGGGCATGACAGTCTGGAGATGATCTAGAACAACCCCGAGCATCATATTACTTGAATAAATGCACAAGAACGTGCTTCCATTGACTTCTACAATATTTTCCCAGGCCCATAAAAATCGATCCAGTTTCACACACTAAATCGTGCAAAACAAAAAACGTCCATGAATTTTCCTGTGTTCACCAGTTTCTATGGCCTACTGGTGACCTAAGCTTTGAAAAAAAAACCGTGTCTGAAACTTGTCCGACGAAATTCATTTTTCGAATACTTTGGTCACCTCTAACGACTGATTTCTCATGGATTCGCACATATATACCCGCGGCTTTAAAGAATATCTTTGGAATACATCAGAATGAAAAATAACTGAAACGAAGGTGAATATTGCCGAAAATTACCGTTCTTTTTTAGGGGTTGCGGTAAATTACGAAAAATATCACACTGATTTACGAAAGTTACCGCAGTATTTTTCAAAATGACTAGTCTCTGGTATTACGGCGGAACCACGTGACCCCTTAGTAACGCGCACGGAATCATTCCGAGGGGTTTCAAATACGACCCTCCAGAGGGAGTTGTTTTTTGAACCTCTCTAGGTAATCGAGATCACGTGACTAATAAGTCACGCGGCAAAATCACGTTGTGTTCGATATACTGGCGCATCTAAAAAAACTCGTAAATATCACACGCAGCCTTCCCGATCGAGTTTTTCTTGCAGGAATGCATTTCACGGATTTGGGTATAGCGATTAAAGACGTAGTAAACAACACATCAGACGTTAACGACATCTGTCCGCGTCGCTTCATCAATGGTCGTTCAACTCTGAGATTGATTAACCGTATCCCTCTATACTTCCCCATATAAAGCTAGTTTCCTCACATCCTGGTAGCTATTCTCTTTATTTGGTATATGTATTTATTTCTCCTTCTTCCTCCGAGGACTAATCCCTCAATTTCTCCTCAATTGTATTCTTTACAAATCCAAAGTGCCTTCGATCCATCCACACATGGACGTGACAATCCATCCAGTTCTTCTTTTTTGTATGACGTCCCACATGGTCCTCTCCTCGTCTACTTTTCTGCTACTTATTTCTCGTTTTGTCAGTCGATTTTTGTAGCATCCTCCTCCAGCACCTGGTATCGAAAGCTTCTAGCCTATTCTGCCGAGAGGTTTGGACACAGAAATATTTCGAACGGTTCATCGCTGTACATACAACGTGACTCCATAGATCCCCTGACTCGTTAGTCACGTGAACTGTTAAAACAGAACACCCCCTCCCCTTCAGGGGGGTCCACAGTTTGTCTCATCCGCCGGACGGAGTATTTCACTCGCACTGCTCCATACTTAGCTCACGAGTGTGGGCTACTTCGAAAAAGTCACGCCCGTTAACAAATGAACCATTTTCAAGCAATGGGGTTGGACAGATAACAAAAAACCACATAAGTAATTTATAAAGTTACATTAATATTACAAGTAATTGAATACTAAAAACTAATTAAACGATAAAACCTTTATCCTTCAGGTAGCTTGAGCGACATATCATTTCACCTATAAAATAATGAATTTGGTCTCATTTTAAAGAAAAACATCTCACCCTTCCAAAAATTCCAACATACCAGCCCCTTATCGAACTACTTTCCGAGATTTTTGACGAAAAACATCAGCTCTTTTACATGGGAAATGGTACATGCATGTACTCCAGAGAGACATTATTTAAAAAATGAGGAATTTATGACACCTAGATCTCATTAAAAATTATCAAGGTCTAGTTTGTACGTTTCCTCAGCTTTTTTTGAAAATAAATCAAAATGTCACCGCAGTAATTGTTTCAGAATCATAAACAAACCTTCCGTTGTGAGGGAGTTTTAAACGTACAGCGTGAAAAAAATTAGGTAAGCTGGAAAATTATGTAGATATTTTTATTTAATTATTCAGAATTTCAGTCATGTAAAAGTATACTATTTCACAATTAATACAACAATGTTTACATTATACTTCCTACAGCTGCAGAAATTAGAACCTAAAATTCGAATATGGTCTCCGTTATGACTAGGGAACTATCTCGCTCAAAGCACCTTAAGCTTCTACCAAAGGCAGTCTTTTCTATTTATTATTTACCTTCTTAGATCTCACTACACACATTGCATTTCTCTCAAACAATTATCAGGACTAATTCATCGTTTATTCTGTGCATCCATTTCATTTTAAACATTCTTCGATAACACCACGTTTAAAATGCTTGCAATCTCTTTTCTCGCCAGCTCTTAATGCCCAGGTTACCCTTCCGCATGCTTCGTATGCATGTTTTAATGAAGCGCTCACTTAATTCCAAGCTTGTGTCGCCGGCTGCTATCTGACTCCTTCTCTTACAATGTCTTCTTTCAATGAGCTTTTTCGTTCAAAATATCTCTCCCATCGCTGGTGATCCCGCTTCCCAGATAGAATCAAAATTCTTCCACGCGCCATTTTTTGCTGCCCAAGTCTCTTTGATCATCAGACACGCTCGGGAAAAAGGATTCACTCGGCCAGCTTGAGCTCTATCTCGCCCTTCAGCCACTACAGCAAACGTAATCACGAGGAATTAAAATCACCGGGGGTCAGGTTAGTGTGGAGGCTGAAGTACTATCTTCTCATCCCGAAGGGCCAAGCTTCGAATCCCGGCAGTGGCGGAGACTTTTCATTGGAATACTAATCCTTAATCTGGAGAGCACGGCGTCCAGCCCCTCACGTCGAGTGAACAGACGCTCAAATGTGGACCACATTCAGTTAACGCCAGACTGATTCCGACGCCGGGTTTCCCTCCACACACCCCGTAACCCACAACCTTAAGGCGGTTGGAGCGCCAATGCTTAGTCGTTGAGAGCACATTTTAATAACTTTCCAAGCAAGTCGAAATAAATTTCTTAAAACCACACTTTTAACTTAAGGACATAAATTTGCACGATATAAATGACCATGGAAGTTGTACAATAAATGATGCGAGATTTATCAGGGTTTCTCCTAATTTACGAAAATGAAATTCAAGGGTTTTTCCCGGTTTTTCAAAGGTTTTTTCCGTGATTTTCAAGGTTTTCGCCCTAAAATTTCAAACGACTTTCCGTTCATATTTTACTACCGATGCATGTGTGTTATACATGTAAAAATGTTGATTTTTCAGGTCAAGTAAAACATATACTTATTAGCTATGTAGATCACAAAAATATTTATTGAATAGAAAATACTATAGCCATCACTCAATATAAAAACTCTGATGGATACAACTTACTGAAAATATGAGGGCATTAGTGATTAAAATGTAACAGATAATAAACTTTAACCTATGTAAACACAAGATGCTGCAGCAGGGCTACACCAGGATGTCAGACCTGCAGACGCAGCGCATGTTGGTTAAAACGCTGCAGCAGTGTGTCACCAGTGCTCATAAGAAGCGAGTTATGGAGAAATGCATCTGCAGCTCTTGTTTGCAACGTGTTCGTCGCAGTTTATCAAGGCGCTGCGAGCGAGCTGCAGGTGAAAGTGAAAGCAGCATTGCACGCGTTACTATTGTGGCGCTACGTGGTAACAAAAATACTTCACGGTTCACGAGCAACTTCCTTTAAGGTACCCCAATTCCGCCAATTTTTTCATCAAGCCGGAGTGAATGTGCTCGGCAGTGAAAAGGATATTATTGGTGCAAGGAAGGGAATGAAGATACCGCACACTCGACTGCGAAAACTATAGTACGATACTTGTAGTAGTTTTTGGATTGCAATTGATTTTTGTGAGTTCATGTAAGGTCAAGGCGATAAAATATGCTATACGTTTGTACTTTTTTTCCGCGGGCTATTTCATTCGGATTGAATAAAAACAGTGGGAATGCATATTAGAAGTCGATATTTTTCGTTATCACTGGTGCAAGAACCAAATTTTCAGTATAGGATAGTTTTCAACGACACATCGGCGTATCTAATGAGAACTGTAAATATCCAGCATGCTGCGAAGCGCGTTGCTGCAGCACATTGTAAGCTCTCCGGTCGCGCTCTTGACGCAAAACTGTCGCTCATTTGTAGCGCCGCTGACAGGCAAAAAGGGGAAGTTTACAAACGCTGGGCACGCTGCAGCAGCGCCTCTGCGGCAGTTGCAGCGCTGCCATGAAACACACCTGATGCGCAACTGTAGCGTTGTGTGTTTATTGGGACATTATATCAGCAAGATAAATATATAATTAAACCTCAATACACCATAAGATGTCAACATTTACATTAACAGAGATCATTAGTTACAATGATACGTTCATATTTTAAACTAACTTTCATACAGATTTTTTGCTAGAAACCACGAAGGATCGATAAATAAAACAGCAATTTCGGAAACACACGTCTATTCTCCAAAGGCGGCAAAAGACAAAAAAACGTCGATACAAAAAAACAGAAGCAACACAAAAAGGTAGTTTACATTTAAAAACAAACATAGTTAGATAATCACCAAACAGTTTTAGCTTTGGACTAGGACATTCATTGATTCGACGCATATTTTGTATCTTTTATTTGCTGTTCAGTGGCAGCAATGGATAGCTCCATTTCAGTCACCATCTTTTACTTCTTTTCTTCCAACTCTTTCGTAAGGAGTGATGCTTTCCTCTTTTTAACTGCATCCTTCTCCATTTCTGAAAGCTTCTCTCTCCTGTGATCTAATGCCATTTTCCATCTGGAATTGGCATTTCTTGCTGAAAGTATAAGTTCTTTGTTTACAATGAAATCTTCAAGACCATCAGCCTCTATCACCCTGTCATACACTAGTCTTTGGAAAACCAGAGATTCATTTTTTAGGTTTTCAAGTTATCAAAGCCTTTTTAATAGAGAAACCCCTTTCAAGGGCTGAATTACCATGTGACATTGGCAACATCATCTTTACGACTGAAAGAAGACTTTCCATTTGTGTTTTTCCATTTAGTAGTTGAAACCAGGAAGTGTCAAGTCTGTTCTCAGATCTGGAGTGCTGTTTTATCTTCACCATCGCTGCCTCTGAAGAAATAAGGGTCTTATATTCCCTATCTGCTTTCTGGATAGTTGACGCTGGCAACCAATTGGAACTTAAAAACTTCTCAAGTGCCAATGTCATGTTATCTATGGAAGTTTCCTTGGATATGGAAATCTCAGTGGGACTTTAGAATGCCAAATATTTAGCCAAAGGATACAAAAGTGGACTCTTTTCTGTGATCTTTTTAGTTAAAAACATTAAACAGGCCCTGCACTCTTTCCTGAAGTTCAAAAGATCTGTTTCTGAAACGCCTGTACATTTCCTAAGAGCTGCCCTCGTGGCATATCCTAGGTCTATATCCTTCACATTTTTTAAATTCATGAACAAGGCCTCTGACTTTTCAAAAACGTCAATTATACATAGTGGTTTTTTCTGCATTAAGTCTGATTTAAAAAACTTTTCCATTACTGTTGTCAAGAACTTAGTGATAGAGCTGTGGAGGAAAGGAACCATTGGTGCATTACTTTGAAATTCACGAAGAAAAGGTTCGAAGTCTTCAGCTAGAGATTCAAAAAAGGCCAGTTTAGCTAAAAGTAGAGGACCTTTAATGCATTTTTTGGTCGTTTCAAAACTGTTTGATGATGGTTCTTGAATTGTTCCAGAAACCGACTCGACAAAGGTTTTCACATTTGGTAGTATTTCTTGAGCCCTCTTGACAACTGCAATATTCTCAAGCCATCTTACAATACAAACTTTAAGGGGCATTTTTGAAGATTTTGTGATGGAGATAAACCTTCCTCGTCTGGCAGGACTGTCCTTAAACAAGTAATACAAAGCTCTGAATAAACCTAAAAGGTTCCATCCAGTTTACACCATACCAGTCTTAAATGCACCATTAATAACATGTAAGCTACATGTCCCAATCTCAAGAAATTGAGGATCTTCTTCATTTGGCCTAATTTCTTTTTTTACCAATTTTAAAAGACTTAGGTTTGCATTTGGCTCATCCAATGAGAATTGAAGTATTCGCTGTAGGTCTAAACCATTAGCCCCTTTTTCAATGCATTGAACAAGTCTACAGCCGTATTGTTCCGAAGAAAAACGGAGGTTATGTATCGTACAGAAACAGAATTTGTAGCCTCATCCCAAAACCTTATACTGATATCCATTTGCTGGCTTTGCGAAACCTTATTTAGGAATTCATCAAAGCCTACAATGAATGTTTTACATTTCTGAATTGACCTTTTCAAGTTAGTCTCAAAATATGGGGCTATCCCATACAAAATAGTGTAAGCGATTTCATCTTTTCCCAAATGGATTTCACTGGCGACTTTGGAATCAGAAAACATTCTTTTAAAAATTTTACATGAGCTCTCACCACTTCTTACAGACATATGGCTCGTTACTGTATTTAAACACCATAAAATCTCTGCTTCTGTAACAGTTTCTTTCAGCCGAAATTTTTCGCGAATAGGGACATTCCCCTTAGATGGCATAATTACTGTTGAATTAGAAACACTGGCAGGTTCAGAAGAAATGGATTGAGAAAATGATTGGCGGACTTGATATGGACTCGAAGGATCTATGTCAACATTGAATCTAGATGAAGTGCCGGCAACTTGAGTATCCTGATCTGATTTTAAAGTAGTGGAGGAAGAGGAAGATTTGCTCTGTATGAAGGTTGTAATTGGCTTGAACATTTTAATGTAGGACACACCTCCTTGGTGTTTTTTCCCTTTCTCATGGCTTACAAGAGCTTGCCCACCTATCGATGAGATTGAAAAATCTTTCTTGCTAACAGAACAAAATGCACTGCCAGTTTTGACTTCCTTGACCCATGAAAATTCATCCATCCATCTGACTTGAAAAGAAGTTTTTCACATCTTCAGCAATCTGGAACAGTGAAACATAATTATGTTCGACAAACAATTAAGTCAACATTATCGGGTTATAACAAGCCTCTGTTGTTTATGCCATTGTTAGGAAGCTCATTAGCCATACTTTAGTTAGAAGAAAAATGTTGACAGAAATGTTACTTTCCCTTTTCTTAAGTATGCGAGACTACAAGTGACCTGAGTAGGAGAGTGTTAGATAAAAATCCACAAAAAGGTGGGAGTAATCTTAAGGTTAGTGAAATTATACAAGGAGGGTTAAAAATCTTGTAAGGATTCGAGGAGATCCTTTCAATACAAGGTGGTGAATTTGAATTAAAAGAAAGTCAAATACACATATTGGAAAAGGAGTATACATATATTGACACATATAAATTTGAGTTTACGACTGAAAAACCAGCTAAGAGCGGATGGAGACCATATTGAGGGAGATGAGAACAAAGAGTGGGAGAACTGAGAGAAAAGCAGAAGGACAAAGAGCAGAAGAAAAAGGATGAAGTGCTGAAGAAGGGGGTTAACGCTGATGATTAGATAAAGATGGTGCAAAAAGACCTGAAGATTTTCCCTCAGGGATTTCAAGAAAATTCACTGCACAGAAAATGAAAATTGAGGATAGGCAGAACTGGGTGAAAGACGGAATCCAGGGGCTGAGAAAAAAAGTGGAGGGTGATCAGAAAATAAAAAAGCTGCAAGTAAAGGAAGAAAATTTTATGCACGATATACAGAGGACTGAAGAAAAATAGAAAATATGTATTGTAAAGATGATGAGAACGAAGGGTTAATAGAGCAGTTATCAGCGATGATGACACAACAGTCGCCGAACGAGATGGCAGAAATTGATGGGAGCCACGGACGGAATATACAGGACTGGACACTCCCCGCTCGGATGCGTCGCCGTTATTGTCGCCGCGAGGAAACTCTCCGCGTAGATGGCAGCACCATAGCAGGGTAGTATGTAGATGCAGAAGAGATGCACCAGTTGTCACGAACGAAAATGCTGCACATCACCAGGCAGGTAGCAAGGGAATGGCTCACAGCGAAATCACACCAGTGCCATGACCCCGGAGCTTTCAAGAGATTGTTCCGAGCGTATTACTTGAGCAACGGAAGGCAGATGAAAGTCAGGAGAACCGTGAACACCGGAGGTTACCAAGGTATCGGTAACCAAACTTCAGCGGAGTATGCTACCACCAAAATACCCTCGGCGAAGGAGTTGAGGTGTGGGGGTGATCTATTGCAACGATAGGACGCTCCCGTAATTTCTGGTATTATTGGGGCGATAGTATAGAATCGCGAAGGAGAGGTGACCCGAAAGGACGGGACAACGAAGGTGGGAAAATCAGAACCCACAACAGAACGAAGGACACCCGCGGCTGAGGGGACAGGAGGACAGGCGGTCTGAGTCAGTAAGACAAAAGAGGGGGAGACCCAACCACCTCTGCAGTCCGTACAGAGAAACGTCCGCTGCTAATAAGACCAGGCGAGATATGGCCGAATGAATCGCGGAGATACTATCCGGGACGGAACAGAGGGAAGATGAAAATATCGAATGTATGTTCACCTTGTCTAGGAGATGGCGAATATAGTAGGAAGGATTAAATTCAACATTGTGAAGACAGACAAGCAAAGAATAGAAAAAACACAGAAAGCAAGTAAGGAAGAAGAGAGCCACGTCGGAGAAAGGGTTCTAGTACGTACCTGCAAGTCGTCTCACTGGGAGAAGATCTTCCACAGTTTCTTTCCCGTCTGTAAAGGGTCGTTCAGCACGGTAGAGTTCAAGGGATCAGCTGCATGCACCATAAAAACCCACACACCGACCATACACGTGAATAGTTACTCTAAAACCATTACACGAAACTCCAAAAAAAGCATAAGCAAAAAAAAATTACCTCACATATACCGCCTGAGAATACATCCCCCGACACGCACTGTTAACACACGGCAGGCGCGACGCCACTGAACTCTTCCGAAAGAAGTTACGCACGGGAGGAGAGACAAAGTAGCAGCTATATTACTATGGTAGGCGAGCAGTCTAGTAGTGATGGGTCGTTCATGATCGATTCGTTCAAAATGATTGAATCACCAAGTGAGTCAAATGACTTAAGATTCATTTCGGTAAAATGATTCGATCATTCAATCATTTTGTGTTTCCGTCTGCCGTGTGACTGAATGTGATATAATGTGGAAAAACATTCACATGTACGTTATCCGTTATGTCTAGTCATGAAATTTCAGAGAGGTATCTTCATGGGCATAACATGGGAATATCTGAAGCAAACTAAGCCTAGTTTGTTGCATACGAGTCTCTAGCGGCTCGCTAACTAATCCCTCTAAAAGCTGAGAAACGCTATATGTTCGCTCGTGGCAGTTTTTAACGAAGCGCGCAGCTTTCCTTAGTACTTCATTTATTTATGCGGCTAAATCTTTCTGCCCAGGGTTCCAAATGTTCGCAGCGTACTCGAGGTGTGGCCTAACCAGAGCGAAGTAGCATCTCTTTTTTACTTTCTCATCCGAGGGCCTTCCTATTACACGCTTGATAAATCCTAGTTTCCTAATGCTGTGCCGCCTACGTATCGTATAACTTCCCACGATACGTGTGAAGTTAACGTAATTCCCAGATATTTCACTTTATGTTTACTCCACCCAGTGTAGGTATGGAGTCTACGTGATGACTTACGCAAGAAGTGTACTGTGGTGCATTTACTTGCATACGTACTCTCGTGTCGTACTCTCTTGCATACGTGTTACTTGACTCATTACAACCGATGCTAGCTAAATTGGTGTGATGGCTACAGTACTGGCTTTCCATCCGAGAAGCCCGACTGAGAGATCCAGCAGTTAGCAGAGATTTACCAGCTGTAGCAAAAGCCTTACATGGTTGTCTTGAGAAGAGCACTTAAAGTGCATTACTCTGTCCGTTGGATGGGACAATTAAACTGTGACCTTCTCAGCGCCATTCGCCAAGAACAGGATAATGCAGACAACGGATTTCTATCCACCCTACTTCCCATTCCCTCATCAACCAACCTAAATGTCCTCAAAGGCGCACATCACTTCTGCTCCCGGTCGCCTGCTTCTAATAGCCAGTCAATCAAGCAAACAAAATCAATAACAGTTCCCTTGACATGGCCGTAGATTCATGCACGCACTCCATAGATATGGCTGCAGGTACTCAAACGGGAAAAATTATTCGCCAGGGCTGGGATTCGGCTCGAAAATCAATCGAGCCGGTTGGAAGGTTATTTAGGGAGACGACCGGCTACCGCAGCCGAAGATCTCGTTTCAAACCGTGCGCCAACGACGGGCCTTCGCGACAGAAGTCTTTTTTGCGCAATAGATGTGATCCCTGATGAGGCAAGAGAACAGGATCCGCACTCGTTACTGTTACTTGTTATTTTGTATTTTGTTTAAGTGCGGAAATAAACATCAACTCACTTGACTTGAAATTATCATGGAGCATTAAACATTTGATCACTCGTAAAAAACTTAAGAAAAAAATGCGAAATACAGATCAAATTTCCCGACGCGAACTGCCCGTTGGAAATTCATTATTTTTTATGTATCTCTGCATCGCACAGCCGTTGTGCATGATGAAGAGCGGTTTCAATTCCATTTTCGGGAAATATCTGGAAAAGTAGTGCAGTAAGCGGCTGATATTTGCCCACCGTGGAAAAATAAAAAATCTTTTTCATTATAGTCGGTCTGATTCTATTTAATGTTTTGAGTTGTCATACCTCCTTTAAAGCACTATAGTTGGAAGGCATATTGGTAAGAATAAAACAACAACAATTATTTCCACATTGCTATCGTGAAAACCGACAATGGTTTCCACACATTATGTCATTATCTATTCAAGGGTCTTGATAATTACATAAAGTGTCGAAAATATTGTCAATTTTCATAAAAAGTGTGGAAATTATTGCTGTTATTTAACCTTAGCAATATGTATATACAATATTTCCACGAAGTTATGCCCGAAACTCTTTCATAATTGGACTAGTTGTTTGATTGAATTTCTCTCACTTTTAAAAAAAGTAACTAAGTCATGCTCCATGTTTACGGAAATTGAAATATTTGGTTTCCTCCTGGTTTGCATCCCCGCCTTATAGTGCAAGCGAAAAGTTGAAGGCGGTCCTTCTTCACTTTGGCGGATCTCCCCACTTTCCTCCGCGGTCTGGTGCTTTTTTATTGAAATTCTCTTGATTTTCCAAATAGAATGTTGGCGGCAACAAAATAACGCATTAAGTTTAAGGTGGTTGGAGCGATTTTCATTACTGGATAGATTCGCTTGAAACTTTTCATACGCGTATTCACTCATCATATACATAAATTAAATCGAAAACAATTACGTAGTACTGAGTCAACCTGGTTTCTTGGCAATTTAATGCCATTTTAACACGACGCCTTACGGAACTTGACATTTATTTCTATATAATTTGGCGACTAATGTACAAATTTTCTCCTAAATGCGGAAATATACCTTTCATGTTAGTACAATGGCCCCCATTAAATATCAAGGTATCATGCCGGATAAAAAACACGTGTTCACATACTATTTTCGCTTAAATTTCGTATTCCACGCCGTAAACCAGTGTCATAGCAATGCTTTACATCCACATCAACGAAATACTGTGCAAGTCACCACTAGGGTGTATGGCACGGGGTGATTGAACACCAGACATGAAGCCCTCATCACAGCTGAAATCAGAACCGCGCACGTTCCCCCGGATTGCCAGGCGCAGGCCAAAAGCAGCCTGGAAAACAGTGAACCGTCAGACCAGTAACTAGGAGAAAGCTTCGAGGACGAAGAAGCTACCATGCAGTACACAACTCAAGATAACACTACTGGTAAGTATTATTAATGTGACAGATAAATAGCACTACAAGGTACTAAATCATACAAGGGGTATTTCCTGCCAGAAATTACATGCGAGGTTAGTAACTAATAATGATGTTAAGATATTCAGCAAAGTGCAATGACCTATGTTACCTAGTCAGAGTCAAAGTATCCTAGAACTGATCTATCGCAACTATTATAATCCCTAATAGTGTGGAAAAAATACATTTTATATTCATTGGTTCTACAGTCTATTTCCTTAATCTTAAGCCTGTGATCGTTTCTACCATAATAGTTTAGCTCTAGTAAAATATCTTGAACGTTCGGAGAAGTAATTGAGACGAAAATTTAAAAATATAATTCTAGCATCATTTATAATACAACATTCATGGATACTAATTATGTATGACACTAGATAACGTGTTAAAGAACATAATTAAGCGAAATGTGGTCCAAGAAATTGTTTTAAACTTCCCATAAAATAACGAACCAGATAAAATCTGTGACTTCCACCATTTATTTAAAAAATTACGACCGGTTTCGGCTGTCAAGCCATCTTCAGGGGACAAAGTCGTCGCTATTATTCCCTGAAAAGTCGTCAGAATGTGCACACTCAATGGTTAACGATTAGCGCTCGAAAAACACGAGGGGAATCCAAAGGTTGTCTTCTCCTGGTTCGCATTCCCATGAACTACATACGAAAAGCCGAAGCTCGACAATAAGCGGTCACTTTACTAGGGCGGTCCACGGTCATAAAGAAGCAAGAACTTTACTAGGTCGGACCTCACCAGTTTCCTCCTCCACCGCTCGCGACCGCATGCCTGGCGTCGTTGGCCTCCTAAACGGCGGCCGCGACGCGACGCCCGCGTGTTATGGGTTCTCACACTCTCGATACGCAGCGAGAGGAGTTGGGAGGCAGGGGAGAGGGAGGGAGGGAGGCCCGGAGGGATGAAAAAGGAAAGCGACGGCTCCTCGCCTCGGGGCCGAGAGCGAATGAGGAACGCCATGTGCGGCGAGGAAACGCGCCGCGGACGGGACTCGTCGTCTAGCGCTCCCGTATGGCGAGGTTCGTCCTTAGACCACCCGAGTCAACGCAGATGACACATGTATGCCGTTCTTTCCCGATAGACCAACAACCCTAAGAACCAGGAAGACTTTCGAACTTCTGGAGGAGCAATGAACACTGAATAGCCGGTTAAAAAAAGGTGACTTGTATAAAGGCCTTTTGTTTTGTATAGTGTAAAATATTGTATTGAAATAATTAAATAAAGAAGTGTATAAAAAGCTTTACAGGGTACATTTTATTGTACAAACTGATGTATAAACTCTTTCATAAGGCAAATTGTACCGTGTAAAATGGCAAATTGTATGATCGTCTGAATGACTCTGCGGGAAATAGAACCTGCTCTAATTCCATTCATATTCTTGTACAATCTATAATAAATTCGTTTGTACAATAAAATGTACTGTGTAAAGCGGCCTAAACAGATTGGAACCCGACGATAGAAAAAGGTTCAAGGAACAAGCAAATTTGGAGGATGCGGGGATTGGCCACGATATTATTTTTTACGGAGTCACCCACGAGACCACGTAAATATGAAAATTCCAAAAATCATTCGTCTAAACCGGGACTTCAGGGAGGTGGCGTTTGAAGCGCTCGCATTAAATTCGAACACGTAGCTAAGGGGTCTACAACCACGAAGGGTTCGAGATTTTGCTGGATTCCGAACGTTCGTAAAAACCTCAAGCAGCCTTCCACATCGAGTTTATCTCGCGGAAATATTGTTCACGGGGTTGATTATGGGGATTAGAGACGTAATAAACGGCATATGAGACACTTACATATAGTTATTTATACGAGACAGTAAAACTCATCAAAATCTCCCACCGTTCGTTGTTTACTCCGTGGTTACGCGATCAAGATAAACTCGAGCAGTGCCAAACACAACACTCCAAGTCGGGTCCTTCGATATCGCATCGAGTGCAAAAACCAGTGAAGTCGTTCAACTGACTTCCGATATCGAGGGTTGCAGGTTCGAGTCCCGTTCAGTGCGAACGACTTTCCCTCAGAGGAATTTCAGCACTTAGATCAAACAGGCTTAAAACAGTTAAATGATACCTAGCCACTCCGTCATTGAGGACATAAAAATGATCGAAACGGTCAAAATACAGGGGAGGAAGCTTCATAACTGTCGGGGTACAGAGATAACCACTGCACGCCACAAAAGTCCAAAAACTACGAACAATTGGGAGTGTGACACTAATGAGACGTGGGAAGGCTGTGTCAACATCGAGAATATCATTTAAATAAGCGCACTGGGCTTTAGGATTGTTCAGCGTCTCATTTCTGGGTGATATATTAGCCTGAATTTTTTGTTTAACAGAACAAAAACACACAAAACTTATTTTAGCGTGGCTTGTTAATTCACGAAACTCCATACGATAACGATTTTTTTTCAAAATTTCAACGTACATGACGGATACGTTTCCAAATGTACCGCTAAAAGTTTATTACCCTGCCGTAATAGTATGAAATGCTTCATATAGGGTGCTGCTGGTCCCATTGGTTGTTGCCTAACTTCGATTACATGGTAGGCATTATTTGATGCTTAAAATTACGTTTGATGAAGGGTAACTGTGACAAAAGTTGACAAAGCAAGAAGGCGGACTTTTCACGACCCGAAAATATATTAAACAATGCATCCAGTGTATTTCAACCTCCTTGTTTAGGTCGCTCAAATACACTCTATTCGTCCTAATGATAGACATAAGCCACAGACAAGAAACAGCGAAAGACAAAATGGGTAGATAAATCAACTAGTATGTGATAACGTTCATCCCTGCCGAAAATACGGCGATAAATAGCGTAGAAATAGCCAGAGGAAATAATTCACCACGATCGGGAATTGAAACTCGAGAAATTCAGAAATGGTGTGTTACAGAGGGATACAGAGAATATTATCATAACGCCTCACTACATCTCTAGGTCTGACAGAGGCGATAATATATGAGATACATTGCCGAACGACACGATCTACAAAAAGTCCTTCCTTCCGCACACAATAAGCGACCAAAATATAAACTGAGCTCCACTAAATACACTCCTATAATACACGTCACCATTACACCTCCCAAAACCTAATCCCTTACATCTTTACACGGCTGGTGTCCTAACACCCCCTGCTACACGCCCATGCAGCGGCTCGCAGGGTAGTTTGTAGGTATAGCAACTCGGACCTTTGGCTTGCCGAGCCAATGTGCAAACCACCTCACTGTCCTGACACGTACTGATCGTAATTCAGGCGAAAGCTTT
Organism: Ceriagrion tenellum; assembly: GCA_963169105.1. Classification (NCBI taxonomy): domain Eukaryota; kingdom Metazoa; phylum Arthropoda; class Insecta; order Odonata; family Coenagrionidae; genus Ceriagrion; species Ceriagrion tenellum. The sequence goes on from OY720638.1 coordinate 42,432,572, forward strand.
GGGAGACTTGAGGGAGATAAATGAAATAGCTGGGAGGTCTGCGAATTGACTCGGAAAGTCAAAAGTCCGTGGTTCGACTCTTAATCCAGCTGGATTTTGCCAGGCCGCAACTTCCAAAATAAGGGTATCACTTATTAAAACTTTTACGACCATGGAGTCAACTGCAGAGCACTTTACTAATTTACTTTACAGGTGAATAAACTTGACATTCTAGGCGATATGGATACTATTTCAGTCAACGTAATGCTTTACGACTTTAAATATTGCAGTGGTTAATGAATTATCAAGTACCTAAAAGACAGGTAGGTGCTTCAAAATACATTTTGTGGAGGAATAAGCTTCGTTTAGCTTCTATACGCTCGCAAAAAATGACTATTTGGCAAGGCAAAAACTTAATCTTCAAAAATCTTACCCCCATTCTCGCTTAAGGGCCACATAATTTTCAACTAATGTGGAAATAAAATACTGCAGATAGATACAATTTTGTTCAAGTTTTCAGATGGGGACACTTTTTTACATGCAGCACGAATTAAAACGGTGACATTGAATTTGACAGAAAAATCACCTTAAGGATATCAGATATGGTGTTTTCCAGGCAAGGAAGGCTGTACAAATTTCCACGGGTTTGCCCCCAGGCGACGGAGGTACGAGGCATGTTTTAGTCTAAATTAAGGATAAAATATTTCTAACGAACAAAACAAGAACCATCACTCACCTCGTATATTGGGATGACCCTCCTCGGGGTATTTTGGCACACATTAATTATCTCTGCATGTCTATAAATCACTAACATTGTGCTTAATCGTAATTAAAACGTCAGCTGTTGGCAAATGAAGAACTTAACGGACAAAACTCACTCACAAACTTCCCAGGCAAGAAGTGGACCAAGTCCTTTAGCATTTACGATTTCTGTGCTGGTTTCCTCCCAAAATATGAAGCTAAAATGGATATATTCAAATGATAATTAATAATGAGAGCAAACGGCACCATTACAATTCACATATAGATGCTTTTCCACCAAAACGCAGGCAACAGCAAACTTTGAATCCCACTGGACCCATGTCTTGAAATACTACATGCAATTTCTCAGTTAAGAAAACGAAAGTAATGAGATTCTCTGGGACAAAGAAAGCGAGGTAGGTGATTAAAGTTGGAGGACACAAACTCGAGCAAGCAGAGCATTTCAATTACTTAGGCAGTACGCAAGAATAAAATGGACCTAGTAGCAAAGACATGCGTACTAGAAGAGCGCTAGCTAAGGAGGATGACGGGAACAATGGGTCGGGATGTGAAGATGAGGTTGATGAAGAGCTTGATATGGAGCGTAGCGTTGTATGGTGCAGAAACGTGAACCCTCACAAAGGAAGGCGAGAATAGGCTTCGGGCACTTGAGATGTGGGTGCGGAGAAGGATGGAGAAAGTGAAGTGGACGGAGAGGAAGACAAACGAGGAATGGTTTGAGATGGTGGGCGAGGAAGGGAAACTTCCGAATGAAATCCGGGTTAGGCAAAGTAGGTGGCTGGAGGATGTAATATGCAGCGAGGGGTTGCTCAAGAATGTGATGTGGAAGGATGCTGGGCAGGCGGGGAAGAGGAAGAAAGAGAATAGGTTTCATGGTCAGGATGAAGAAGGGCAGATCGTATGCTAAGGCGAAAAAGGATATACCTACTAGAGATAGATATTCCCCGGAATGCGTAGAAAACCGAGAGGAGGTCCTCTAACATTAGGCAAAACCTACCTTAACCGGTTGAATATGTACTTTTTAAAAAAACATTCTCAAAACGGGTACGAGGACCTTGGTCTTAAGACGCAACTACAGCGCTATTTCTACGCCACTAACGCACTATGACTTCACTTATTTTCCTCGTTCCCCAAATATTTTTTGGAGATCCAAGGGCGGAGCAGTGTAACTACGAGTAATTTTGGCGGGGAGATGTAACTTTTTAAGACGGCTAATTTAGGCGCTTTCGCGAGTATATGCAGGTTTGTTTGGGGGAGGAAACTGACGGCTGAGGTCACAATTGCCATTAATGAAAGGTGGATTGATTGGTCAAGGAAGGATTACACGAATCAGTATGTGGGTGGAGTTAATAGGAGCCCGGAATGAGCAACAAAGAACTCCTCATGAAATACGCCAAGGGGTCCACAGTAAAAATTCCGATCCGACAGACAGAGTATTCCACTTACAGGGCACTCCACGTAGCACCCGATCAGGGCTTAGGATTCCAACGCTGGCTAATCTGTTCGGCAATGAATTTCTCTTATTTCATCGCTTCTGTCAGACCACTGTTTCGCTCTGCAACACACCAGTTCTGAATTTCTCAAGCAACCGAAGCTTAGCGTGCAGCTTCTGATTCTCTAGGGGCTCCCACCTTAATCTCTCTAAACGCTGTGAAACTCTAAATGTTCCCTCATAGCAGTTTTTATCGAAGCGTGGTGCTTTCCTTTGCATTTTATCAATTTTTTTGGTTAAACCTTTATGACCAGGGTCCCAAATGCTCGCGGCTTATTCGACGTGTAGCCTAACCAGAGGGAAGTCTGGTCAGAAGTCATCGTGAAGTTAGTAAAATTCTGGTAACAAGATTTGACGCATACAAACAGCTCATACTCAAGATCACCGTTTGGTACACGCGTATTCAATTAAATTTTGTCATTATTTAAATTGATCACTGTATTGCCACCGGAAGAAGATTTATGGACAGAATTTCATAGCTCTGCGGGATCGGGAAGTAGGTTAAACTTCAATTACAATATTTGACCCTGAAAAACAGGTGAAACTCAATGAAACCATTTAAAAAGGGAAATTCATGGGAAGAATTGCGGAGAAAGGCCAAGAATGAAATAAATTATGCAAATTATGAAGGACTTCAATTGAATAAGTATGTGGAAATTCCGCGGATGGCAGAGTGGTTGGTGTAGCGGAGACCTGTAGCAAACCAATCTTCCGATTGATGACAACTGAAGATGATGTTGACTTCTTCCAGCTAATTGGACCGCTGCAGTGCAGATAATCCTTAATTAGCTCACTTTGAGGTAAAGTACAGCAATTGTGCTCAAAGATGATAGGACTACAGACCAGGAAACAAGTATGGAAAACGTTAGTGTGGAGCGTAACACTCTATGGATCGGAAGCATGGACCATTAGAAAGGTTGACCCGAAGTCTTCGAAACCTGGCGTTGGAGGAGAATGCTGAAGATAAAATGTACGAACAAAATAAGAAATGACCAAGTTTTCAAAAGAATAGAAAGGACCACATGAAACAACATACAGAAAAGAAGAACCAAATGGATTGGACACACCCTGAGACAATGGGTTTGAGAAAAACATAATTGAAGCTAAAATAGAGCTATAAGTCCCCAGAGAGAGACCAAGGAATAAGTGCATGGACCAAATAAAGACGAAAGTACATAGGAAGAGATACCAGGAGGTAAGGGAACTCGCATTAGATAGGGAATGGAGGAGGGCTGCAGTCAACCAATCTCAGGATTTAACAACCAATGAATGATTGACATTAATGGCGTATGACTGTAAAAATATGATGAAAATGTGTCTACATCTCTTTTTACAAACAGTAGAACACAAAATGGAATGGAATTTACTAATGATAGAAAACAAGTCCAATCAAATTCAAGAATGTTCGAAAACATTAATGTCGAAAAGTAGGATGTTGCTATAGAGATTGAGCAGAGAACACCTTTCTCTTCACGTAGCCAGAACATGAATCCGAGTGGTTCCACCAAGAAAGGACATAAATTCTATTTTTTACAGAAAAGTTTACGGATTTTACAGAAAAATGGCACACACGCGGTAGCAAATAGACTTAGCTTACTTGAGAAATTCAGAACGGATTTTACAAAGCGAGAGAAACAGAGAATACCATTTGGACGCCATACTATATCTTGAGATCCGACAGAAGCGATAAAATAACAGAGAAACATTTTCGAGCAGATAGGTATAATAATTCTTTCGTTCCTCGCAAAATCAGGGACCATAATAAAACCGGAGCTCCACTTAAAAACACACCCATTATACACGTCACCATTTCACCTTCCAAAACCACCTCCTCCTTGACTTTACGCTGCACTCGGGTAACTCCCGGCAGATATGATAAAAACAAATTTATTATTTATTGGGAGGTCAGTGCTTGGTCATTTCATTTGTTTCCGAATTACTTAGTTGTACTTTCGTCTATCACAATCAACTAAGTTCCAGATATGCACAAGGAGTGACATTTTGTTGATTAACTGACGACAGATGATATGAACCACTTAAGGTTACCCGTCAGCACAATTTCTCCCGCAAACTGAACGGAAAATTACATGGTGTTCAATGGGAGAAGGGGAAACACGAGTAAAAATGAATATTTCCATAAAATACAAAATGCCACTTTCATGGAAAGCCATTTTAGGTAGTTTGAGCGTCACATAATTTCACCTAAAAATCAATGAATTTGGTCTCATTTTAACGAAAAACATCTTGGATACAAAAATATCATAACCCCCAAACCGAAATACGAGATTTTTTTACCAATGATAGCAGCCCTTTTACGGGGAAATGGAAGGTGTACGCACTCCAGAGAGACTGCGTTGAGAAAATGAGGCATTCCTAACACTTAGATCTAGTAAAAAAATTAACAGTGTGTAGTTTGTGAGTTTCCGCGACTATTTTTGAGAATAAATCATATCGTTACGGCAGCTAGTTTATCAGAATCACACAAAAATGTTCCATTGTGAAGGAGTTTAGTACGCACTGCGTGAAAAATATGAGTCAAATGAAAGACATATGTTGATATTTTTATTTTAATACCTAGATTTAAGTCTATAAGTGTGTATTATCGCACAATTAACAATGCAGTATTTAATTCATGCTCCCTACAGCTGCTTACATTAAAACGTATAGCTTGAATATGGTCTTCATTATGACTTGAGAAATATCTCGCTCAAACTACCTTAAGAGCAAAAACTCCCGTCGAGTTGATTAAAAATAAAATCGACAAATCTTACCGCCCTATATGTTGAAAACTAACTAATTACTGCGAAAATTGAAGCCAAAAGGATGCATGGAAACCTGGCATGTTATGACGCGCAAAGGGTTAAGGGTTCCCCCAACCTCATTTACCAGCAACCACTTCTAGTAGACGCGGACACACCTGCTTTCCTGCCGAGGGTATTTTCACTGATAAGAGAAAACGGAAATTATTCGATCATTTCTATACCGCCGGAATATCGAATGAAGAAGGGATAGTAATCTCCGCGGCGCAAGAAATCATTGGTCAACTTTTGTGTGTGAAAAATTACATTATAATGTTTAAATGATATTCAAATGGACCAATTTTGCAATTTTCGCATTCGAGAGGGCAAACAAAAAAAACTGCGAATGAGATATTATATAGAGATACCACAAAAGCGTCCATTACAAAGTCTCTCATACTGAAAAAAATACTTACAAATTAGATACCTTGGTCCAAAAATGGAAGAGGAATAACTTTAGGAGTGAATAGAAGTTCATGACATTCCGATTTTTACGAGTGGTAACGAACACTCGGGTAACTCCAAGCCGATATCGTCAAATATTTTATTATTTTTTGGGCAGCAGGTGCTTGGTCATTTCATATGATTCCAAATTACTTATTCGAACATTCGTAGATCACAATCAACTAAGTTCCAGATATGCATAAGGAGTGAAATATTGCCGCTTAAAAGACGGCATTTATCAGGCAGAACGGTCATCTATATTCTAACCTGCAAGCTGCCGCATGGGCGTGTGGCAGGGAGTGTTAGGGCACCAGCAGTGTAAAAGTATACACGATGAGGTTTTGGGAGGTGAAATGGTGAAATGTATTACGAGAGAGTTTTAAGTGGAGTGGAGCTTCGGTTTCATTATGGTCACTTATCGTGCGTGGAAATAGCGAATTTGTGTATCTATCTGTTCGGCGACGTATCTCTCTAATTTTATCGCTTCTGTTGGACCTCGAAATTTAGTGCGGCATCAAAATGATATTCTCAGTGTCGCTCTGAAACACACTTCTTCTGAATTTCTCGAGCGAAATAAGTCTATGTCGGGTCCCAACCTAATCCCTCTGAAAGCTGAGAAATGCTGTAGCTTCGCTCGTACCAGTTTTTAACGAAGTGCCCAGCTTTTTGGTATTTTTTTGTTAACCCTTTCTCTCCAGGGCCTTAAGTACTCGCGGCGTATTCTGGGTGTGGCCTAGTAAAAGCGAAGTAGCACCTCTTTTTCACTATTTCATCCGAGGACCTTCCTATTGTACACTTGACAAATCTTAGTTTCTTTAAGGCTGTGCCTCATGTGTCTTGTATGTTTGTTCTCCACGACATATCTGAAGTTAAGCTGAATCTAAAAATTTGACTATCTGAAGACTTTATGTTTACTTCATCCACAGTGTAGATATGACGTTTGTGTGATGACTTTTGCGAGAAGAGAACCATGGTGCGATTACTAATAATTAATTCTAGCCCCACTCCTGGCACAGCGATGAACTCGTATAGATCCGCTGACAGAACCTCTGAGTCCGCGTCTTCGCTAGTTTCCCGGCAGAAGACCACATCGTCTGTAAATAATCTTGGTCTACGGCTAACTCGAGAAATTACGTCATTTATATAAATAATCAATAAAAGAGGGCCGACCACGCTTTCCTGTGGAACACTGGATGTGACTCTAGCCATATCAGAGCTAGTACCATCACTAGCTACTCTTCGTTTGCAATCACTGAGAAAGTCCCGCATCCAATACACCATTTTTTCATTTGAATGAATGAATGAATGAATAATTTATTAATTGTCCTGGGGATATACCCCTTAAGAACAAAAGCAATTTACATTTTTTGAGCAAAATAAAGAGCAAAATCAACAATTTGGACAGTAACATAATGAAAAAATTAAGTATAAATTAATACCATTTTACCATGCTGAATGCAAAGTTTTTTGGAAGTCATATCATAAAACAAATTCATCTGCATACATTTCTGGATTTACATTAATTACAACAATATGCAAAATTACAACAATATGCAAAATAATAACAACATTTAGTGGTCAGAAAGTAACATATTATAATATTTCATCTTAAAACTAGCAACAGAAGAACAATTTTTTATGTTTTTGGGCAGGGTGTTCCAGAGATGACACGCAGTGACCAAGAAAGAATTTTGGAACTTCGTTGTGCGATGACTAGGAAAGTAAAGATACTCAGGATCACATCTAGTGCCCATATCCCTAGTGCAAGTTTTCACGGAAAACATGTCGAATAAATATTCAGGGGATTTTTCTTGAAATAAGCAATACAAGTAGAATCCGAGGAAATATTTCCTTCGGGTTTTAACATCGAGCCATCTAAGTTCATTGTAGTTCATAGTAGTTCATTTCATTCATTTGCTCCCCATGATTGAAATTTGAGTACAAGATTTTTGGGAGGATCCTTTTCCAATGCTTACTCGAAATCGATGAATATCGAGTCAACCTGCTCTTTCGAATCACCTGGTTTCAGGAGGTTATGATAGAAGAGCGTAAGCTGTGTTTCGCAAGATCTATCCCCCGGAAGCCGAGCTGACTGAAAAATAAGGAGAGTAGATTATCCAGAAATTACGTAAAGTAAGATGACGCATTATCGTTAATTTCTACAAATTATCCGTCACGATTCCACACAATATCTTTCATATAGAAATCCGTCGGAAAGAGGAGGTAATGAATCAGCAGCAAAACGTCTTATCCGGCAGAAAAAATTGGTAACGAATGGGAGATATCCGGGTGTGATACGGGTATCACCCAACATACCACAAGGAATTGTGATAATTATAAAGAAGCCTTTATTTAAATCTGCAAGTACATCAATTGCAAACGTTAAAGCAGAACTAGTTTCCGCTGAAAATATATTTGATTCCCGAGAAATACCCAAGACAGCCAACTTCGAAGCTTTTTATTGGTCACAGATATCCGTTCGCTATTGGTTTCATTGGCATTGGCTCGAAGTTAACCGAAAATGGTGAATGATTTTGCACTTTTTTTAAAAAAGAACTCCTTTCCATTCAAAGCCCTCCCATTTATCACGTAGGAAGAGTAGATTAAGCAGGTGAAGCTAATGGAGGGACGTTTCTCACGCCTCGGAATTTTTAGCGGGGAAATACATTGGAAATACTACCGGCACAGCATTAAAGCGGCAGGTGATTTATCAAGAGGAGCGTGGGAAGGCGCCGATATGGAATGGTGAAATACAGATGTCATTACTTTCAAATGCGTATTGATTTCGAGTACTCAGCGAGTACATAGAATCCAGGACGAGACATTTCATTCTCACGTTCATCAAGCTCCCCTACAAAAAGCGCGCTTTTAGCCGAAAACTTAGGAGCAACAAAACATCAGGGCTGCAAGGCTCCACTAAAACATTTATGCATGAGTGAATACGCGAATGAAAAGTTTCACGCGAATCTATCCATTAATGAAAATCGCTCCAACAACCTTAAACTTAATGCGTTATTTTGTTGCCGCCAAAATTCTATTTGGAAAATCAAGGGAATTTCACCAGGGTTGAAATTCGCTATGAAAAAATCATTTCACTTGATCGGGATTCGAACTCGGATCTCCCAATTGCCGGTCAGGTGTATTAGCCAGTTACACCACAAAGCCACTGTCGCGGTGGTTAAACCCAACGTTGTCGTTATTAAAACGATGGAATTGACAAATTTCCAAACATTGCATGTAACAAATGATGTGGTACGAAGTCACTCGCACGGGTGCATTACACCAGGGTTGAAATTCGCTATGAAAAAATCATTTGCCTTGACCGGGATTCGAACCCGGATCTCCCAATTGCCGGTCAGGTGTGTTAGCCAGTTACACCACCAAGCCATCTTCCTTCAAGGCGAATTTCGAAGGGGGTTTATGCGAACTAGATGTTCAGGCCTCGAGTCTACATTGTAGCACATGATACGAAGTCGTGCTTACAAACTGGAATCTATTTTCGAACCGCAATGAAAATCATTAGAGACTAGTTACGGGCAGGATATCAAGAGTAAAACCTCAACCATATCGTTGACTGACACTAAATAGACATGTCCTTAAAGAGGATTTTAATCCACATTCACAGATGCAGAATACTACATTATTTAAGATTCTGGGGCGATATAGTCATTAAAATAAAGGTCTTCGATAGGCAGTGAAAGCAATGATAGGCACCTACTTCTTTCGAATTCTTATCATGACGTCGGCGAGCAGCAACATGGCAATCAGACAAAATCATTTATCTAGAGCGATATTTGAGATAGGGCTTTCAAAATACTGAGGCCACCTTTCGTTTCGCAACAAGGGAAATTTTTCCGTAATCCATAGCAACAGCAGTAAGATCAACCATCTATACAAGAATCAAAGGATATAGGATACTTACTCGCACAGCGCGATACCATCTTTGAGCGCGGCAGCAAAGTCTAATTGGTCCCTCATCCCTAACTGCGGTTTGGGCATTTCCAGAGGTCGTCCCAGCATTTCTTCAATCCATTTCACTGCCTCCATGGCTCTCTCCATGTTGAACTTAGCCTGAGACTGAAAAAAAACATTCTCGTATTACTAACGAGCACTGAAATTGAACATAAAAAATAAGAATGTCACTACGAATAATTCATGCATTCGAATTCACACTGAATAGGATTTAAATATTTCTTTTTTGTGTTTATGAATGAAGAAAACAACAAAAAATGCACGTGACTAATAACTCTACAATACGCATTATTATTGACCTCAAAAAATGGGATCGGATTAGTAGCTCAAAGGCCCGCTTAAACTGGCTGAAATATAAACTACGTCGCTTGTATCATCTCACTTACCTTACTTTAAAAATACTATCCTCTGGTAGCCCACCTTCTCTGTTCGAAAGATTCACTTGGAAAAGAATTATTCATTCAATATCTACCGGGAATCACTCTGTTGACATTCATATCCCCCAACAAAGAACTCCTCACTTCCATAAATCTTTTATGGTGACAGCTGCTAGAATATGGAATTCATTACCGTCAACAAATTCAAACTTAAAATCAATAAGAGTGATTAAGTCTTTAAGAGTACAAGCTACTTCTTAATAATGCATGGCAGTTCCCTGTATAACCAATCACGCTGCTCTAATAACTTACGTGAAGTGGAAAAGAATGTATATACATATGTAATTTTATTCTTTGATACATTTTCAAACTGGGTTGCCTATTAGAGTTATAAATTACTGTTTTATCTAACTTGGAAAATATTGGGAAAATATGTACGTACGAAGGATGTTTTCAATATGCGTGATTGTACACACATGTTGAAGCTACATACTGGCGAATTCACACTCACAGGGATTTAAGTGTATATTTTTGTATTTATTACTTTCTTTTTTCTTTTTATACTTCTCTTATTTACTTATAATCTTTTTGTAATAAATTCCAATGTAATATCAATGTAAAAATATCTCATTGGCCATAAAGTCCCACGACAATAAATGAATTGAATACGTGGTAAAAACAAGACTTTTCTAGGAGAAAGTTTTGATCGTTATATAACTTTTCTGCACCCCATTACTCGTAGTAAAAATCTAACTTTACAAATTATAGCCGTGGTTTATTTTATTCATCGAACCCCAATGATTGAAAATTGTTTACTTGTAATCAGGCAAGTGAGTAACTGTCCGCCTAATTGAGCGGATCTTGGAACGGATGAGTCCGTAAACGAGAGCAACAATCAAGGAGAACGACTACATAGTAATTGACATTGACCTCTCGGATATTAACGCATAATTAATTGATTTCGGTATTAAGTGATTACTGTAGTCACCGGAACTGGGTCTATGGAAGACGATTCAGACAACGGGAAGTATGTTAAATTTTATTTACATGATCTGACGCAGACATATAGATCGTACTCCAGAAAACCTTTCAGTAGACGTGAAGTTAATTAAGTATCGTCATAATTTGAACTGACTCCTCTATTGTCACCGGAAGTGGGTCTATGGGCAAACTATTAGAGCTGTACGTTATCGGAAGTGGCCTAAATTTCAATCACAGGATATGACCTGGACAATCAGGCGAAACACAATAAGACCTTTAAAAACGTAAACAGCCTTGAGCCTCGAAAAAGAGAACTACTTACACGGAAAAAGGGCTCATTTTTCTGCATATACATGTAATTAAGCTAGAATACATCCGTCAGTAAAGCCGCTGTAATATCTAATGAGCTAAATAATACTCCGGAGGCATAACATGCAATATTTTAAAGGCATTTTTATTTGGGGAAGGAAGGAAAGTACGACGATGGCAAAATAAATTGGTGGTTCAAAATCAGGGGCCGACAAATTCATCTCCATTAATTGGAGGGCATTTGGGAAAACATACAATATTTCCCTCATGGACAGTAAATAAGGGAGTTTACAGCGAACGACATCAAATACAACTGTTACAAGTTTTCTTTATGTTTTTGGAGAACTTTTGTTTAAGCCGCATTCGACATTTCCGACATCATTAAATGAGCTGAGATGGAACCAAGGGTATGTACCGAATACGTAACACCAGACGTTCAAGGGTAAATATTGCCAATGTTTTTATTTACTATATGGTGAACCTAGAGGTGCCTACGATAGGGTTTCATGGCGCAAGTTGCGTCATTGAAATTGAAAAACTATTTTAATAACAAAGGCAGAAAAATAAATAAAATAAAATTTAAAAATCTGGCCGACAAGAGTGACAAACGTAATCTGAGGCATTATAAATATTATTCATGGGGCGAGTGGGTAAAGAAAAGATTTGGGAAATATTTTCATGAAAGAATGAAATATATAAAATATTATGCATAAAAAGATATAGGATGGGATGTTTAAGATAAAAACAGATATTTTGCTCTAACTTAAAATCCTTTCCTTTTTTGAATATTTCCATCTCGTGATTATTTGAATATTATTTAAATGTATTAATACAAGTGAAAACAAGGAGGCGGGAAGGAATAGCCGAATTTTAGGGGGGGGGGGAATATGACTTTGGGGGGATTCTGCACTATAGCTTACGAGGAGGATCGGCACCCTTGGGTGGCAGTATTTCTAAATTGACATTTCAGTAAATGATAAAGTGAGATTACATAAAATAACAAATATACATTCTTTTCCAGTTCACGTAAATTAATAGAGCAGCGTGATTACTTATAAAGGGAACTGCCATGCATTATTTAGAAGTAGCTTCCGCACGTTGGACTTAAACACTCGTATTGATTGTATCTAATTTCTGGCGGTAATAAATTACATATTCTAGTAGCTGTCACCATAAAAGATTTACTAAGGAAGGGATTTGTGTGTTGGGGTAATGAATGTCAACAGAGTGATTCCCTCTAGATATTGAATGAATATTTCTTTTCTAAGTCAATCTTTCGAACAGATAATGTGGGTTACCAGAGGATAGTATTTAAAAGTAAGGAAAATGAGATGATACAAGCGACGTAGTTTATATTTCAACCACGTTGTTTGTATTTCAGATTTCGTTTTTCAGGTACTCCGACAGCAAAATATATACCATAGCCTGATGATGGATTCAAACCGGGGACCAGGGAGTCACCAAGTCGGTGGGTTCACATCCTAGCTATCGCAGAAAATGTAATTATCGAGGTTTTCCAATTGAGTCTTCCACCAGGATGCTTAAAATTTTCAGGCCCAATAATACGCTATATACGCTAGAAGTTCTCTTGCACAGCGTAAAATACCAAATAAAAAATGAAGACATCTGGAAAATGTTTGCAGCCGTATCTTTTTCATGCAACTAACAAAGTCACAAGATTAGAACACGTCAAGGATTTTATTTACGATGCAATCATCATAGAAACACAGACCATTTCATTCAAACGACTGTTTGACACGAGCCATTTCCCTCCCACTGCCCTGAAAACCTATTTCAACCTATAACCAATCTCGCTTTAGCTGGCTAAAGGATTTATCCCATTGTCTCCCTCGCGGAATTTTATCCTCCATTCTGTTTCTTAATAGACCATCGTCTCATGAGGTGGCTACTCATTCAGAGTGTTTCCGAAGATATTTACAGCACTGAACTCAATTTAGGGAAAAATTCAGTCACCGAATGACAACACTGGATTTTAATAAAAAGTTACCAGTTATTTCTAAAAATAACCACCGCGTCAAAAAATAGAGAGACTATCGATAACGTGAGGCAAACATCTAAGGCCCGTGAAGTTAAAAAAAAGTTGAGCGAAGATGAGCGACGTAAGGAACTAGAATTGACCTTATACTTACGTCACTGATATGAGGGTAAATCACCCGGAAATGGAGGGAGATGTGGCCTTCAATATTTCGAGGGCCATTATGAAAGAAGAATAAATTGTTACTCCCAACGAAACGCAGGAAAACAATATATCAAATAAAAAAGTAGTATAATTTCCATAGTTTCCACCTAAGCTAAAATATTTCTCCATAATGCTATGGAATTAACAAAAACTTTGTGAAATTAATGCAGAATTTCTATTAGACGACCAGCTTCGTAAAATATCTAGAATTAAATCTAACTAAATGCACCAAAATTCCACTCCTGCGACAGTCATCACACAAATACCATACCTATACACTGTGGGTGGAGTAAACATAAACTCTTCAGATACAGTTAAATTAATTGGAATTACCTTAACTTTTGATATGTTGGAATTACCTTAACTTTTGTTGCGGCAGAGGCATCTTTTTAAGGGACATCTCAAATGAAATACTTCGTCCGTTCCATGAGACTTCATGCTAAAGAAACTAGGTTTTGTTAATCGTATAATCGGAAGGTCCTTGGGTAAAAAGTCAGAGAGAGATGCTGTTTTGCTCTGGTTAGGCCACACCTCGAATGCGCCGCGAGCATTTGGGATCCTGGTCATAAAGATTTAACCAATAAAATTAATAAAATACAAATAAAAGCACCAAGCTTCGTTAAAAACTGCTAGGAGCAAACATATAGTGTTTCACAACTTTTAGAGGGTTTAAAGTGGGAGCCCCTAGAGACTCTGAGGCTACACACTAGCCTTAGTTGACTTGAAAAAAACTTAGAAATGGTGTGTTTCAGAGCAACACACAGGATATTATCATGACGCCTCATTACATCACTAGGTAGAGCAGAAGCGATAAAATAAGAGAGATACACTGCCGAACAGATAGGTACAAAACACGTTCTTTCCTGCCCTCCGCGCACAATAAGCGACCACAATAGAAACTGAGCTCCACTAAATACACTCCCATAATGCACGTCACCATTTCACCTCCCAAAACATTAACCCTTACACCTTTACACGGCTAGTGTCATACCCCCTGTCACACGCCCTTGCGGTAGCTCGCAGGGTAGTATGTAGACTTAAAAATAGTCGACATATTCAGGTAAATTATGAAGACCTCTCGAGTACATTTATTCATTCATAGGCATTCATTTCTGGCCTTACTGTTCCAAGCCTTCCACCTCCTCCCCCCCCCCTCCGCCACCTGTGAATATGTATGCTTGAGGGCTCTGTATAACGTGCCTGAGGATGTCGAATATTCGAGGAAACCGGTTGTTTAATAGAAATAATGCGTACAATTTACAGTATTTATTAATTCCAAAGAAGTACTACTATGTTATACGAACAAACTACTCATTCGATGAGATCGATCGGAGAAGGCAATTAATAAGGAGAATTAAATATCTATATAAATCGCCAACAGCGGCAGGCCTGCGACTCCTCACCCGATTCCATTCTTCTTCCATGACACGTCTTTTATCTCCTCATCCCATTCACAAAGCACATTCTGTCTTCCCCTTCCTCACTTACTCAACGTTAGAGGCTGGAGTTCCGGCTCCTTTTCTTACACTACAACACTACGTGGATAGGGTACATTGATTTTGTCACAGCAGAAATGTAACGCATTGAAGGATGCGTTACACTGAAGCGTGGCAGGTATAAAAAAGTACAGGGTGATTCAAAAGTCTTGTTATGACTACGGAAAATCAGAACTTTTTTCTTTTTCAACAGATACATGAAACAAATATGAAATTGTTACTAAATACATCAAGTTTTATTTGTGCCTCAAATGGAGGTCACATTGAACATTTTTAACGATAACAAATAAAACTTGATGTAATTAGTAACATTTTCATCTTTGTTTCATTTATCTATGTTGAAAAATAAAAAAAGTTCTGATTTTCCGTAACCATAACAAGACTTATGAATCACCCTGTATACAGGGTGTCCCATAAATGTCACGCCACAGTGACACTGGAGCTAGGGCAGCCTAAGAGGAACCGAACCAGCCTAATATGACCTCAGTAAAAGTTGCACGGTTTTCGAAATATTGCCAAATTAAAGCTTTTTCAAAAATTTCAATTTTTTTACATTTCTAGTCCCAGAATTCACTTGAATAGCTCTCAATTTGGCTCTCTGATGGGGCTACTGCCACAAATTAACAAACAAAGTACTCTATCCATCCCATTTTTTGAAAGCCGGTAAAGTTAGACAGGTATAGAGGCTTTCGCATTTCTTTTGTTTGTTCGGACCCCATGACCCCCCTCCCTCTCGGACCTCTGTTCCAGGTAGAAGTCGGAACATGAGTCACAGTTGGAAGATTAAAAGAGCGGCCCTAATGAGAACGTTAAATTATCCGATTGAATTCTGGGGCTAGAAATGTAAAAAAGTGAAATTTTTGAAAAAGCTTTAATTTGGCAATATCTCGAAAACCGTGCAACTTTTACTGAGGTCATATTAGGCTGGTTCGGTTCCTCTTAGGCTGCCCTAGCTCCAGTGTCACTGTGGCGTGACATTTATGGGACACCCTGTATATTGAAATGATCTGCATCACCTTACGAGTCCATCTGGCTATGTCCGTCTGTCTGTCTGTCTCTTCGCACGATGACTGCCGTAAAAATTGAGATATCGAGCTGAAATTTGGGCCATAAGCCTCTAGTAGTCCGCAGACGACACAGTTCTAAAATGGGTTGGATCGGACCAAAACCACGTTTATTTTTTATAACACAGTTGAAAGTGGTGTAGGGTATTCAAGCTTCGGCAAGGCCGAAGATAATTTCTTTACGGGTTATCCTTGAATTCAGGCTAGTTGGTTCACGTCTACTACTCGTTCATTCAAATCATTCATAATCAACCGAATGAACAAGCAACCAAATGACTGCGATGAACCAAATTATTGCGATGAACGAATTAAAACCGAATAAACAAATAACTACGCTTAAACATGATAAGGTAATGATCTTAATCCGACCAACTTATGCCACTGGCAAGTCGGCGTTACCAATTCGGTGAGTTTGCATGAAATACAATAATTGCTCTCAGGTATATTCAGCAATATCCTTGAAGTATGCCAAGACTTCAGAGGAAGCTGAACATGCCTGACCTCCAGAAAGCTTTTATCATGTAACCTGCGATAATAAATCGTAATTAATTATTTTTCGCCAATCCTAGCTCGGCAACTTAAAATCACTGCATGTAATGCTTGGGAAGTAAATTATTACGATGACAGTAGGTTAACTTACATTTGGTTTGCAGTCAGATCCGATTCTTTCCCGGCGTGCGAGTTTCTCAGTTTTCTTGGGCTTCCGTCCGGGTGATTGGGTCCATGATGGCCGACGTTTCTGCTCTGAGGACGATGCATGAGTCGAGCATCGAAACGTCGGCCAACATGGTACCAGTCACTCGGACGGAAGCCCAAGAAAACTTTGAGAAAAATTGATTATGCGTTGGCGTTTTCTCGGGTTTTAACGACTCGCTTACCGAGTTTGTTAATTACGTACGGTGCAATTACACGATTATTCCAAGAGGGTACAATGCCGATTCAGCTTGCTTGACAGGAGCATTTTATGGCAACCCCTACACGAACTGATAACATAATTATACTCTTTTTCCATTAACACCCATCTATGATTTCAAGGTACTAGGTGCTGCTTTCAAGAAAATCCACGATCGCTATGAGTCAATTCAAATCAACGTCAAGTCAACGTCAAAAGTCAAGTTTTTGCACAAAGTTCGACGAAAGATTACAAAGCTTATTTAGCTTACAAAAGACCTTGACCTTTTATAAAATATTCTACGAGTACTGTCACTGAAAATCCTACCTTAATCGAACAGTCCATATTCTCTTCCTCCCGGATATCTTTTTGCATTAACGAGAATCGTAAGGTAAATCATAGAAATGTACTCGAAATGAATTTCGATCACAAACTTACGCCACTGTCTAGTCGCAACAACAATTGCAGTTAACTTACAGCTCCAAGCTCAGTCGCGCCGTGAGGTGGCTAGAGTGTAAAAGCTTATGTCAAATTGTTACAAGAAAACTACAACAAAACAGCAAAACAGACAAAACAACAACAACAACAATAATATTTTCCGAAAATATTATGAGGTATCAATTTACCACCATTTCTCGATAGATGAGAGTTTACAGAGGTGGATATTGTAATGCTATGTAAAATCATATCATGTACCGAGTAGGTCTGAAGGAGAAAAGTAATAACTTGGAGAAATCCAAACGATTTTGTACGTCAGTATTCACCAGATATACATTACATAAAGACAAATTAGTGCTGCCGTACAGACAGCATTAGAAATGATCCAGTGTGGTTGCAATGCTTAATTTACTTAAAAAAAGAAATTATAAATCGAGATAACGCTGAGGGTAAATTCACGAAAAAACATTCGATTGAGGTGGCTTTCATAGCGTACAGCATGAAAAAAAGTTGAATAATGCCCAAAAAAATTGATGATACAAAGAAATTCGGAACAAAAACGAAGTTTGCGCGTAATTGCCGTACTAAACTACCTCCTGCTTCTTAGAACTGTTTGCATTTTAAAATGAAGATTCGATATTGGCCTCCATTTCGACCCAAGAAAAATCTCGTTCTCACCAACGTATTGAGTATGAGGAAGGTAGAGGAGATAAGAAACGTGATTTGGAAATAAGCCAGGGGAAATTGCAGGCGGTGACTAATGTGCGAAATTCACAATGACTCGCCAAGACTGGGATCCGGCCCGGATTCCCGAATTCGCGCCGAGGACACTGCGATTTAGCTCCTCAGAAATTCTCTGCGTCAGTGAATTTCATAGAAACATGAAATGAACTAGACATTCAGGAGTACCGAACGTATACAGTGGAAAATAGATGGTCGGCGGCGAGCAATTAAAATCTTTCTTCTCCTTCTCGTCGAGTACTTCACAGTCCTATCAATACGCGTATTCAGTCATAAAAGTCATTAAAAATATATATGACGCATATACCACTGATAGATCAAGATATATCTAGACTATGAATTTATGCCAACAAACTAGTCGCAGAGCTTCGCAACACGTTTACTGAGAAATCTAAATAACTTCAACGTAACCTTTTGAACTGGAAATAGTATTGTGGGTATTACCAAATACAATTTGTTCGGGAAAACTATTAGCTCAGCTATATTATAATTCTTGGACTCACTACACGGTTTTGAAATTGTCATCACACTTAAAAAATATCTGCTACCGTAGAAAAAAGTACTGCCGACAAAAGTTTACAGAAAGTGAAAATAAAAATTCTCACTCAGACGATGACTTGGTAGGCTCAGTTCTTTGCACGGTTCACAAATGAAAAAATGACATCGTTTTCTTCCACTGATTTATTTTTTTGGTACGACATGTTTCGACACATAGAGGTCATTTTCAAGCACTTTATCCGCTGTCATCCACACGGATATGAGCCAATAGGCCTGGCCGTGACAATTAAAGTTTCCCATTAGAAACGACACATAGTTACCTCTCAGCGGCGTTTCTCCAATAACGCTAGGAAATATGTAACGAAGTGATACTACGATCAGATGCAGGCATTTTGAGAGGCAGGTACGGAGTAAAAAGAACGCAACGGAATTGTTTACAACGTATGGAGATTCATGATGCGAACGTAGACGCGGGTAACAGCTAGAGTTTGGTGAAAGAATTGACAGGAAAGAGGTGCTTCAAGGGATTTTCAATATTGCACTTCAAATATTTAAGTGAAGCATACCAATAGGTGGTAAGGCTAAGCTCTTAGGAAATCTAAGAAGACGAAAGGCCGCTCGTTTTCAGTTCACAGGTTAGTTCGAACACACTTTCCTCCGCCAGCAGAGAGAACATAAAGAGACAAATCTATTATCTTGCGGCATAATATTTAGGAGTAGGCCAAGGTCAGCCCGTAGGCTGGCGCTGGGAAGGAATGACCATAACCCACCGTCTCTCACGCAGAACATTTCCACAAGAGGTTCTACGACACCATCTTTAGCTCGTTTCTTTTTCGCTGCAGGATTTATCAGCTTCGCGAATAACATCAGCATTGGTATTCGAATCCATATTGAGAATGAGTACTGTACGTTGCCACTGTTAATTATTGTAAACGAACAACGCGTTTCGCAGTTTGCAGCATCTTCAGGTGCAATTGTTAACTTTTTATTTACTGATTGTTACGATAGTAACCGTACGCCAAGAAGGGGGGAACAAATTAATTTTTGGGAGGGAAGCCAGGGGAACACAGATTAGGGTCTTGTATGAAGGGAAATTTTTTCGGAAAGGAGTAGGGAGGGATGCGGATTAAGTAGTTCGTTGCAAAGGTTGCTTGACTGTCTGACTAATTCCATCTGCTCCAAAGCACCCAACTTTAAGCCTTTTGGTAAAACATGTAAAATTTCGGGAATAAAATCACTTACGTGATTATTATCAAGGAGATGCTTTGCAAATAGAGAGTAGGTGTCCATATGAAAGTAACATCGTGAATGTTTTTTGATGCGCATCTTGAAATATAGTCCAGTTTAACTCATGTAAGCTTATAGCCGCAAGATTATAGATTGTCTCTTTGATGTACCGCAAGATTATAGATTTGTCTCTATGTTCTCTCTGCTGGCGGAGGAAAGTGTGTTCGAACTAACCTGTGAACTGAAAACGAGCGGCCTTTCGTCTTCTTAGATTTCCCAAGAGCTTAGCCTTACCACTTATTGGTATGCTTCACTTAAATATTTGAAGTGCAATATTGAAAATCCCTTGAAGCACCTCTTTCCTGTCAATTCTTTCACCAAACTCTAGCTGTTACCCGCGTCTACGTTCGCATCATGAATCTCCATACGTTGTAAACAATTCCGTTGCGTTCTTTTTACTCCGTACCTGCCTCTCAAAATGCCTGCATCTGATCGTAGTATCACTTAGTTACAAGTTTCCTAGCGTTATCGGAGAAACGCCGCTGAGAGGTAACTATGCGTCGCTTCTAATGGGAAACTTTAATTGTCACGGCCAGGCCTATTGGCTCATATCCGTGTTGATGACAGCTGACCAATAGAAAACCGTACAATGAACTGAGCCTATCAAGTCATCATCTGAGTGAGAATATTACGACTATTGCATTTGATTTTGTAAACACCCGGACTAAATAATCAATCCACTTTGTCATCTCCGTTAACTAAAATTTCGAAAGTGGTATGGGAGTGTAGAATGCTACCTTAAGGGATATAGACAGGCGGTTTGAAATCCTACAAGAAATTTTGCCTATTAAAAAAATTGAGCACCACTGGGTACTTGAGAGTCTTGCGGTTTGTGATGGGGATATCTGTTTTGTAGCTAAGTATTTTTGTTTTTTTCACGAAGGTTTTGACCACTAAATTTGGATTGTAGCCAACGCTAACGGCTATGGACTTGATTGTCAAAAGTTCAGTTTTCAAGTTGGTGAGAGTGAGTGGGATGTGAAGGAGGCGATGAACCACAGATTTGTAAATAATACAACGTTCACTCTCAACATGGATTCGAATATAAAATACTTCCACCAAGTGACGCCTGAAGGTGTAAAGTTTATCTGCATTGGTTTTAAGCACACTTAAGAAATGGATAGCAGACGAAGATTCAACGTGGGCTGTGATACGTACGAGGGTAACACAAGACTGCCCCGTTGCTTTGCTTTTTTGCATTTGCGTCAAGGAAACGAAAAGAGAGGCATGGGAAGGGCTAGATTCAAGTATAAAAATCGGAGGACGACGCCGGTTAGATACGCTGACGACCAGACAGGTTGGTCAGTCATCCAGAAGACTACAGAAATTGGTGCATGTATTGGATAAAAAACGCGAGGCTGGCCACAAAATTAGGGATCGAGGCTCTCTGTTGACGATATTTTTTCGGTCGAGTATGATTCGGAAACAACGAAAAATGCCTGATCCATCACGTGTACAATAGTTACTATACTGTTTATCGTTTTTAACCTATTCCCTGCATTTTCAACGGACCCTTTGGAAAGAGTGTCGTAGAAAATTGTGCAAATTTATGCTTTGCCCAGAAAGAGACTCACAGGCGGAAGGAGCGTCATTGGCCGAATATTTGCCGATTTTGAAATTCGAGCATACTTTTTGGGGAAGGTATAGCTCCGATCGGTCGTGGGACTTCCTGGAGGCCGTTAAGGCAGTACGAGCGAGAGTTCTCTAGTCATAATAGAGACCGTATTCAAATAATATGTTTTCATTTCACCAGCTGCGAGAAACTCGAATTAAACATTGCCTTATTAATTATGCTATAATATAGTTTTACACGATAGAAATTGTATGTAATCAGATGAAAATATCTATATAAGTCTTCAACTTGACTCATTTTTTCACGCGGTACGTTTGAACCTCCATCAAAACGGAGGGTTTACTGTGATCCCGAAGAATTTACTGCGGTGACAATATGATTAATTTTCATAAATAGATGAGAGAACACACAAACTACACACTTCATTTTTTTACGAGATCTAAGTGAAGGGAATGCCTCATTTTTAATATATGGTCTCTCTGGAGTGCATACACGTACCATTTTCCATATAAATGGGCTGGTATTTTCTGGCAAATATCTCGAAAAGTAATGAGGTAAGGGGTTGAACTTTTGGTGCCAATGGAAGGGTGATATATTTTTCTTTAAAATGAGACAAATTCATTGATTTCTAGGTAAAATGATATTTCGCTCCTTGGCTACCTTAACGGTAGACAAAGATGTAAATATTTCTAACATTAAGAAAGAGGTGGAGTATTTCGATTACATGGGTAGTACGTTGGAAGAAAATGGGCATGTGAAAAGATATTAAAAAGTGTTGGCAAATAATGCGTTCATCGAGAGGGGAGCAGTATTGAGAATTTATTGTTAAGAATGCAAATAATAGACGGACGACAAACCTCAAGTGGATTGTGGCGCTGAAAGGTGAGAACCATAGACACTCTGTAAAGGTGGGTATCGACTACAGGCGTTGTAGATGCGAGTGCAGAGGGGAACGAAGAAAGTGAGACGGACGGAAAGAAAGACGAAAGAGGAGTATGCCATGGCACGTGAAGAGGGGAAGCTGCAGTAGGGTGTTAGGAGGAGGCAGAGTAGATTGGTACGGCTAATGAGTGGAGATCAACATCTACAAACTAACCGGCGAGCCGCCGGATGGAGTGTGGCTCGGGGTGTTACGGGGGTGTTACGATACCAGCCGTGTAGCGATGTAAGGGATAAGGCTGAAATGTCGACGTGTATTTAGTGGAGCTCTGTTTTTATTGTGATCGCTTATTGTGCGCGGAAAGAACTAGTTTTTGTACCTATCTGTTCGGCGATGTATTTCTCATATAGTATCGCAACTGTCAGACCTAGAGATGTATTGAGGCGTCATGTTATTCTCTGTCATTATATTGTGTCGCTTTGAAACACACCAGTTCTGAATTTCTCAAGCAAACTAAGCCTAGCGTATAGACTCCCTGTCTCTAAGGGCTCCTACCTAAACTCCTCAAAAAATTGTGAAACACTATGTGCAATACTCTCGCAGCAGTTTTTAACGAAGCGCGCAACTTTCCTTTATATTTTATCATTTTTTTGGTAAAATTTTCATGGCCAGTGGGGCCATTTTGAAAATTACCAGTAATTTTCTTAAATTACCGTGGTATTCTTCGTACTTTACCGCAACCAATGAAAAGTATCAAAATTTTTGGAAATCGGATATTTTTCATATTGGCATATTCCAAATTATTCTTTTCAGCCAAGTCTATTAATTTTTCATTTAGGCATGATTATAAATAAAGGCACGTACAACTCATTTGTGGAATAATTATACGATTTTTACCCATGGAGTATTGGTGGGGCTATCGTTTGAACGGTTTGAACGAAAATTTCTCATTCCATGACAAAAGAAAGCCAAATTGCGTGTGGCCTGTCGTATTTGTTTACACATTTACATCAAATCTGATACATTAATTTCGCAATAACAACAGTTTAAACGTCGCTATTCCCTTAATAGCGCTATTGGGTTTCCAAATTAAGTCCTTCAATACCTATTAATTGCTGAAAATTAATAATTACAGTGATTTACCTCAAGTGAAAACAGTAATTTACCCATCTCTGGTAATGAGAGTTTAACGGATGCTGAAGGCCGCATTGATAGGGGTATGTTGGGAAAGGGGAAGTAAGAGATTTAGCTTAGTGGGTGACACGAAACCAGTATGGGCGTAAGCCCAGCTGAAGAAAGAATCATGAAATGAGATAAGATCTCGCGGCTGTTAAATGTAGTAAACCTAGTCTTCCTTCCCCAAAAAACCTATCTCAGCCGGTAAATCGTCTCTCTCTCATTCATTCAGAGAAATAAAGCGGTATGATTATCACATTGGCTAATCTTAAGACGTCGAAAGTCACTTTATTAATACCCTGCACAAACACACCATATCCCTTTTCACCACGCATACAGATAATTTGAAATTTCAAAAGCGGCAATCTAGTCATCAAATAATTAATTATACAGGGATAAAATGACCCCTCGACCCTTCCCCTCGACTTTCAATGATGTCGGAAAGCCAGGGATTCATTAATAGTGAGAATTCATTATTTCAATATCCCTTAACTTTCTCGCGGCCTTAATCCCTGGTATTCCGTTGTCTTTCTTTCCACAAAGTTTCACATAATGTTTTTCATTAATTTGTTCATTACGTTTTTTTGATATTATTGACGTTAATTATGATACTTTTCATCGGTCGCGGTAAAGTACGAAGAATACCACGGTAATTTAAGAAAATTACTGGTAATTTTCAAAATGGCCCCACTGGCCATGAAAATTTTACCAAAAAAATTGCTCTAAGTATGAATACATTTATTTAACTTCATCCCAATCTGCAGAATTTTTATTACATTTTATAAATCTCCCCAGCTACTCTTCGTAGGATTCCTCACTGTGATTCTTTACGCCAGCTCGATCTCAATTTCTTCACAACACTACTTCCCCACAGTCTCAGAGCCTCCCTGTTCATCTAATGTCATCATTTGAGCGTCGCTGTAATGCGAGAGCATGCTCCACGCATTTATATTTCAGCGAAGTGCTTCCCCACTTTCAAGCTTGAGTAGTTCTCTGTTAATGCTCTCATCTTCCGAGAGAAAAATAATACAATCAATCTGTAGTCATTGGCTCCCTCCTATCTCTTTTACATTCAGCGCGTGGCAGTCCGCAAGAATGCGCTTTTATCCAGCACCCTCTTCGTCGACGTCCCCGAGCGGAAGGAAATCCTATTGGCCGGAGGCGTCATTGCCGCGAGACCCATTGGCTTTCGGTGTACACGGTGCAATGACTGACGGAACAGCGCGTGCCCAGGCGCGAGGATTGCTGCTGACGAAGGCGCTCTGAGGGAGGCGGCGGGCAGGAAGTGTCTGGCGAGCAAGGGATCGCGTTGAGTGAGAGCCAGAGCTTGAGCTGAGTAGACACTTCGAAGCGGGATGCCACGACTACGGAGGGCAAAAGGAAAATAACTCCAGCCGAGGGATCCCATTCGTCCCGTTAACCCGGGACAGACCTGCTCTTTTACAAAAACTTCCCTAGCTAAGGACCCCAAGATCCACTTCTGACGCTAAACGCATCATAAATCGGGGGGGGAAGAGGGCCTTAAGCTGGCGACGAAACAACAAAAATAGGGCAAGGCAAACATTTTTTCATAACACGAAAAGTGCGAGAGAGATTCAGATGGGCCATGTGCGTCTCGAAAGAGGCAGGCTGAAAGAGTAAAAACGGTCACATTACGGTCCATGACGCCACCGTACAAAATTAAGTGGCTTCCAAGTAAGGATACACCAATATGTGAAGCTGCCAGCCTAAAAGTTAGTATATTATACAGCGAAATCATGCGACGAGTGTGGGTGGGTGTACATGAAAGCATTTTATACGATACAATCACGAAAATAACAACTCGGTAAGGTTGAAAAAACATTAGGAGAGGACTTGATTTCCTCATTCACGAGAAAAATCATACCGTGCAGAGTGGCAAATGTTGTGATCGTCTGAATGACCGGACGGAAAATAGAACCTCCTCTAATTCCATTTATTTTCTAGTAATTCTATGATACATTCGTTTGCACAACTAAATGCACCGAGTTAAGCGGCCTATTAGGTGGATGGAGGGTCATTGAGGGCACATTTCAATGATTTTTTTAAGAAAGCCGAAAAAAAATTCCTGGACCACATTTCACTTACAAGCATCTGTTTCTGCGTTGGAACGAACCATACAGGCTGTAATAAAAATGATAAAAGACTTATACTTAGATTTTTCTCCGAAATTAAACCATGTTACGAATAGAATTTTCGGCGCGTTACGACGAAAGATTCAGACGGAATTATTAGAAATATGTTCTTCACGAACCTTGAAGACGGTATGTCACCTTTATACTTATTAACAACAATTATTAAACTAATAAATATATCATTTCGCGTTTAGAAGAAAATGTATACATATATAATTGAATTGTAACGAAATATACGCCATGTACCATAGTACTACCGTTAAGGTAGTACGAGCGATATAGTCTCTAGTCAAGGTAGAGAACATATTCGAATTATACGTTTAAATTTCACCAGCTTTGAGACACTCGAATCATATATTGCATTATTAATGGCGCAATAATATAGTTTTACATGACAGAAATTGTAAGTAATCAAATAAAAATATTTAAATAAGTCTTTAACTTGACTCATTATTTTCACGCGATACGTTTATACGCGACAAACGTATCGTTTCTAACGTATCGTATCGTAACGCGATACGTAACGATACGATACGTTACGCGATACACTCCATCAAAACGGAAGGTTTATTGTGATCCCGAAGAATTTACTGCGGTGACAGTATGATTAATTTTCATAAATAGTAGAGAAAACTCACAAACTACACTTTGTTGATTTTTTGACGAGATATAAGTGGAGGAAATGTCTCATTTTTAATATATGGTCTCTCTGGAGTGCATACACGTACCATTTCCCATGTAAAAGGGCTGGAACTTCATGAAAATATCTTGGGAAGTAATTTGGCAAGGGGTGGAATTTTTGGTGTCGATGGAAGGGTGTTATATTTTTCTTTAAAATGAGACCAAATTCATTGATTTCTAGGAAAATTATATTTCGCTCAAACTGCCTTAAAATATCGTTGAATTGCCAAAATGCCATATCCTTACCCCATTAAAATCTAACCCTTAGCTCTCACTACAAATAAATATCGGAACACTAGAGTCGATGGAAGTGTGATGCAATTTTCCAATTTTATGCATAGACATCCCCAGTGACACACGCATGCGAAGCTTTGAAGAAAATCTGAGCATGACCAAAATCACTCCAACATTCTTCAGCAACTGCCCTCGGACAATAATTACGAATCAACACAGTGGGCAATTCGGTGTTCAGGCGACCCGTAGTCGTCGGCCGTACACACTTTTACTTCCAACCACGAAGTACACGTCATGGCTTACGATATTCGAGAGCTCCGGAAGAATGCGGCCTAAAGATGACGCACTCGTGGATAAGGACGACTATATTTGGACACAAATCTATCCTGCCATTAGCGACCATGGATTTTTCCACATTCGTCCGCGCACATGTAGACAACGGTCATTAATGAGGGAGAAATTGTGAGACAGACGATATGACTACAGTGACGCTATTCCTCAATCACACAAGTTCACGACTCTCGAAAATTCTCTCTTGCCGTTCCTTGCACTCATTAGCGACGAATCTCGTTAGCGAAGCGTGTCAGATCCGCTTAATTCAATATACCACCTGAGCTAGTCATTTAGCATGCACGAGGTCGTTAAAACGTAACTGAAGCCATTGAAACGCTGGAGACATTAAGTGACACTCTTGTAGCACACAGTATGGTTGGCTGGTTGTTACGGGGATGGCTGATAATTGAGGTCATAGCAACCATTTAGGATACATGGGAAGGATTACATCGACTACAAAAAAGGGTGGAGAGAAACCCGGCGCCGTTAATGGTCTTATCCGAAAGGCGCCTTCTCGCCGAAAGGCCTCAGGGGTGATGTAGTTTAACGCCCCTCCCCAGTAACGGAGTACAGCACTTGAAACAAACACTATTATTACTAAAATATAAATATAACCTCGAGAGGTGCCTGAATAAAGGCCCTTCCGGTAGTTTGAGCGACATAGTTGCCTAGTCAAAGGAGACCATATTCGACGAGTATGTTTAAAATTCAGAAGATGTAGGAAGTATGACTTAAATATTACATTATTAAATGTTCCATTACACACTTCAATAAGACAAATTCTAAACAGTTAAATGAAAATATCGACATAAGTCTACAAATTGACTCATTTTTTCGCTCGGTACGTTTAAAACTCTTTCACAACGGAAGGTTTTTTACGATCCTGAAAAAATTACAGGGTTGACGATATGATTTACTTTCAAAAATAGTAGCGAAAACATAAAAACTACACATTGCTGTTATCTGGATGAGATCTAGGATTTAGAAAACCCTCTATCTTAAAAATTAGGTCTCTTGGGAGTGCATACACGTTCCATTTTCCACGTAAAAGGGCTGTTATTTTTCGTCAAAAATCTCAGAAAATAGTTCGCTGAGGGGCAGATAATAAACTAAATTGTTTCAGGCTTTACTTTGTGAAAATCCATTCTAATGAATTCAAAAGAGACGTGGTACTTTTTCACAGGTTTTATTGTAAGTCGACCGGTTTCGTCGCATAGGCGACATCATCGCTAGATCGCCTAAGCGACGAAACCGGTCATCTAGTGATGATGTCGCCTATGCGACGAAACCGGTCGACTTGAAACAATGAAAAAGTACCATATCTCTTTTGAATTCATAAGGGGCAGATATTTCGGTATTTGTGAAAGGGGGAGGTTTGAAAAGAGACAATATAAACTGATATTTTGGTGAAATTGTATTTCGCTCAAACTACCTTAAGAGAAGTAATGCTAACGATACGAAGGAAGTAAGAAAAGTCAGGAGCCGGGTCGTGTGGGGAATGGAGGACTGGCGGAGAGAAATCTGACGTTGGTATTAAGGTACTCAATCGACGGAAGACGCTAAGGTGAAAACAGCAGAAAACCACATCACCCGGTCATAATCGAAGTGGTGCCATGATGGTACCATAAGCAAAAGCCCTGACCGCGCGGCACTTGGGTAGAGACAAGAACTTCATCGGAGAAATCACCACCGAAAGGATTCGAACCTAGGCCCTTTTGAAACCACCCGGAGCCTCGACACCATCACGATCCCCCAGCCAAACACCCTGAGGTGGCTTACAGGATAATGAGTAGAAGATCCTTCAAAAATTATCGAACGGAACAGAAAGATTTCCAGCGCAAGTGCAATGTTTCTCAACAAAGAAGTTGGGGCTTTTACCATCAATGCAACATGGGAATGTTATCGATAAGGACGGTGCAGGTCGTGGTTTATTTTCGATTGATTAACTCGACCGATGAGAAAGTAAGTAGTGAGGCCAGGAAACAGGAAAAATGTGTTATTCCCATCCCAAAGACGAGTAAATACACAAAATTATTAGTAACATTTTTCCTGTTAAAGATACAACGCTAAAACTTACACCATGTAGAGTAAACATATTTATCTGCCATTTACTGAAATACGGTTTCCATAAAATTACCTGCGTTTGAGTTACGAATTATCAAATTCGGAGCTTTGCTCGAACACCGTCAAAAATCGGTACTCGTTACATCCGTAGTAAAAAAATATTAAAATGCATTTAAAAACTTAAATTTACCATTAAATAACGCAGAATTAAATAAGGAAAATAGTGGCGTGATTAGTTTTCTGTGGGCTTCCTCGTTATTTATTATTTGTTCCCGAACTCGAGTGAACATAATTTGTGCGCCGACAGAGGAGTGCGTGATGAGAATATGACTAAATCCTGTACTTTATTGAGGGTGACAAATAAGATGTACAAATGAATAAAAGAATAAGATTGCTCTTCACAAATAAGCCAAAAGCTAAAATGTCATGCCGAATGTCAGTCTCCAATGCTACACCAATCAAAAATACATAGTGATACTGAACATATGATGAATACGGACAGGAAACTTCAGCACTATATCAAAGCAAAATTACACTACCAAGTTCTGAACACCGCTGCGTCATGCCCTGGGCCTGAAAAATCATAAAACATCACGAATATATACAATTATGGGGTCGCAGAAAGAAGAGATTTTTGCAGATAAAATTTAAAAATTTCACTAAACTACTTGTGAGAAATTATGGGGAATGACAAACCAACCGGGCACAGTACGCATTTCCTATTTTCGAAGTCCAACAAAGTTGTGGTGGGATGTATATACTACAGAAACGCAAAGAAACGTCAATTACAATGTTTTCTATTTGTTAACATAACACGCATCGTGCCCAGCATTGCGATGCCAAGTCATACTAAGCGTACTCGATTAAAGATTAAACACAGACGAACACTTATTGAACCCAAGGGGGGATCCAGGGATCGGTCGTTGAGACTGAGATGAAGGTATGATTAGGGAAAAGCTATTAAGAGTAGATCATGTATAGTAACATGATATTGGACATTGACCCTGTTTGAGCGTGGTAATCGCAAGAAATAACACCAAGTAAACTTAGCGCCGAGTGTGAAACTAACGTAACAAGTTAAGTTAGTTTGACCGAGAGAGTTCCCAAGTCATAATGGAGACCATATTCAAATTAAACCTTTTCATTACAGCAGCTGTAGGAAGCATGAACTAAGCATTGTGCCATTAACGGCGCAATAATTATGACCGAAATTCTAAGTAATCACATTAAAATATCTACATACATCTTAAATTTGACTCATTTTCACGCGGTACGTTTCAATCTCCTTCACAACGGAATGTTACACACGATCCGAAAAAAAATCTACTGCGGTAACTATACAATTTACCATCAAAAAGTTTTCAGAAGGTATAAAAACTACGCACTGTTAATATTTTGACGAGATCTAAGTGGGACTAATTCCTCATGTTTAAATAAACTCTCTCTGTAATGCACACACGTACATTTTCCCATGTAAAGGGACAGGTATTTTTGCCAAAAATCTAGGAAAGTATTTCGGTAAGAGGCAATTACTTTGCCATTTTTGGAAGGGTGAGATGTTTTTCTTTCAAATGAGACCAAATTCATTGATTTATAGGTGAAATGATATTTTGCCCAACTACCATCACTTTTTCACTGAAAACTGAAAACGTCCTATAACTGGACGCCATATCTGTCCCCATTTAATGAATTGATCGCACACTTTAAGCGTACATCAACCATGTCGTTAGTATAATCAGTAATAGTAGTCAGGTGATTGGCAACTCAAGGTTTTCCTGATTTCTCACGGCACACACGATTCCTATGCGAATACGAAATAAAAAAATGAACCACTTTGAAGCGCTTGAAGTAAACTTCACGGTAATTCGCATTCGACCGAACGCTACATATTTTTTCCGCAATTTAACCAGGATATGCTCCATGAACACCGCCCTAGCCCGTATGGCACTGGAAACTCGAGAAAAAATACGCAACCGCTAATTTCGAGTCATTTTTTTCTCATAACCGGCCTTCACAAGTTTACGACCGCCGACCCCGAAGCAAAGATCACTCCTAAGGGAACGACGGTGTAACTAGGCTTCAAGCTGAGCGGTGCCCAGTCCAGTACAACTTTCTCTTACTCATCACCATAAGTAGCACATGCTGCAATTATATCGATATAGAGAAGGATACAGGGATGGACAATCGATAGCTGCGTACTCTTGGTCAGGAGACATTGCCTAGATAACCACCTCAGCCACCTACAGAGTGAGTGGCAGGAGGGGTGCTTTAATGGAAGCCCCGGATTTCTAGCTATGGAATCTAACGGAAATAGGGGAATTAATGTATAAAAGTATCTCCAAAAGAAATCAGGAAAGAGAGAACTGCTCATAGTACATCTACATACTACGCAGCGAAACTCCGTATGGGCGTAGGGCAGGATGTGTTCGGACACCAGCCGTGTAAATGTGTAAAGGATGAGGTTTTGGTAGGTGAAATGGTGAAGAGTATTATGAGAGTGTTTTAAGTGAGCTTCGGTGTTACTATGGTCACTTATTTTGCGAGGAACGAAAGAATTTTTGTACCTATCTGTTCGGCAATGTATCTCTCGTATTTTATAACTTCTGTCGGACCTAGAACTGTAGTGTGGTGCCAGAATAATATTCTCCGCGTCTCTCCCTTTGAAACATACCCGTTCTAAATTTCTTCAGCAAACTAAGTACAGCGCGCAGCCTCCGAATCTCTAGCGGCTAAAAGATGGAAAACACTACATGTCCGTTCGCATTTCGTGGAAGTATTTAACGAAGCGTGCAGCTTTCCTTTTATTTTATTTATATTTGTGATTAAATCTTTCTGCCCAGGGTCCCAAATTCTCGTGGCGTATTCAAGGAGTGGCCTAACTAGAGCTAAGTAGCATCTCTCTTTGACTTTTTTACCATAGGACCTTCCGATTTTACGATTAACAAAACCTAGTTTCTTTAATGCTCTGCCGCATATGGTTTGTATATGTGCTCCCCACGATATATCAAAAGTTAAGGTAATTCCATTTTATTTAACTATATCTGACGATTTTATGTTTACCC
Organism: Ceriagrion tenellum; assembly: GCA_963169105.1. Lineage (NCBI taxonomy): Eukaryota > Metazoa > Arthropoda > Insecta > Odonata > Coenagrionidae > Ceriagrion > Ceriagrion tenellum. The sequence continues at coordinate 42,464,458 of OY720638.1, forward strand.
CACCCACAGTGTATACGTATGGAATTGGTGTGATGACTTTCGCAAGAGGTGAACTGTGGTGCATTTAGTAAGATTTAATTCTAGATATTTTACGAAACCGGTCGTCTAGCAGAAATTATGCGTAAAATGTACAGTTTTTGTTAATTCCTAAGCATTATGGAGAAATTTTAGAGTTTAGGTAGAAACTATTGAAATTATGGTACCTTTTTCTTAGATATATTGTTTTCCGTTTCGTTGGGAGTAATCATTTATGGTTCTTTCATATTGGGGTGGCCTAAACAGAGAGAAGTAGCACCTTTCTTTCATTATCTTATCCGGGGAACTTGCTATTATACATTTAATTACAGTACTGGAATACATAATAATATAAAAAATTATACTTTCTCCGTGCGTAGAAACACTTAATGCCAAGAATCGATAACATATGCAGAGTTGAGCAAAAGAAGGCAAGCAATCCATCTCAGTAAAGCTTGCCGATGTTGGGCACGCTTAAGTCTTACCGATAGGGGAGAAACAAGGCTTGACAACGGCCGGAAAAACTGGGCATGACCAAATTGGATACAAGCGAGCTAGTCCACATAAGCCACCCGTGGGGACATATCTCCACCGTTCTGCTCAGTCAATGATGATCAGCCAAAGACGTAATATCGACCAATATTTATCACCCTCCTGCGTTGTCCTCCGGTGCCACGTCATGAACCAATGTCAACATGGTCATCTCAACTTATCACTGTATCACTGCGACGCAAACAAACGTGATGTATCCTTTTGAATTCGCAGAAGATTGAACGGGCATTCCCAACGACTGATTGTATCCACAGTGCGATTACGGGTGCGCGCACAGCATAAGTATGTCAAATGCCCAACGAAGTCTATAGAGTCGCCTTCCCGTCTCCATTCGCCTGTGTCGCAATGTTCAATTATATGACGCTGAAGCAAGCATTGTAAACGGCATTATTCAAAAGCTTCCATTATAAGTAATCGTCCGTACACTGAAGCCGATGGAAATATGACGCACATTATCCTTCAATTTCATTCGCAATCATCAGAAGAAGCATTTTACATGTACTTTAATTTAAACGCACAAGCAATCAGTAATCTTGAACACATCAAGCATGGACTAAGAGAGAAAAAATACTTTCAACAGTGTCTCAGTAAATATGAATTTACTCTTGATGGAAATAATGAACTCAAATTACAGCAAAGGAAACCAAATTTTGAATGAAAGTAATGCTTCAAGATTCGAGGGAAGCAGGTGATTTTTATTCCACATCTACATACTAACCATCGAGCCGCCGCATGGGCGCGTAGCAGGGGGTGATAGGAAACCAGCCGTGTAAAGATGTCAGGGATATGGTTTTGGGAGGCGAAATGGTGACGTGTATTATGGGAGTGTATTTAGTGGAGCTCATTTTTTATTGTGGTCGCTTCTTGTGCCCGGAAAGAACGACAATTTGTACCTATCTGTTCTGCAGTGTATCTCTCTTATTTTATCGTTTCTGTCAGACCTAGAAATGTAGTGTGGAGTCACGATAATATTCTCCGAGTCGACACCAGTTCTGAATTTCTCAAGCAACCTAAGCCTAGCGAGTAGCCTCCGAGTCTCGAGGGGCTCCCACCTAAATCCTTATACAAGCTGTGAGAGACAATATGTTCGCTCGCAGCAGTTTTTAAAGAAGCGTGTAGCTTTTCTTTGTATTTTATTAATATTTTTCGTTAGTTACCAGGGTCCCAAATGCTCACGGCGTATTCCAGGTGTGGCCTAACAGAGCGAAGAAGCATCTCTCTTTCACGTTTGCATTCGAGGACCTTCCTATTATACACAAACGATATTATTTCAAACAATTGTCAAAAGCTTCATAACAAAACCTGGGCCATTGCCAATTTTGGCCACGATGAGCGCGTGCAAGAGCAGAGGCCTAATTACACTAATTTAATTCTACAGAAATTTTGTCCCTCAACATAATCAAATCGAGACTTCAGGTTTACCGGCACAAATATTAATATAATATTTTAAAGTAGCCTAAAACATGCCAATAAGTTCTATCCGAGAAATTGCCAAAACACGATGCTGGCCCTCCACGCTACAGATCGCGAAACTCATCCGAAAGGAGACTCTCCACGAAAGGATGCGGAATGCGAACAGCGTTCCAATCTCCGCTTATCTCACAATCTCACGTCAGAACGCCAAGGGCTATGCTGGGGAATGAACGGGTCCCCCCCAATGAGTATGAAATGCCTACATATTCCGCAGGCCACATGAAAGGAGTGTACAAATTCTCCTCCAGGGTTTTCAGAGGTCCCATGCGTGGCACGGGAACGATACGGGAATTGCCCTGATTATGAGGGAAATGAAGCCCCGACAGCTTCGACCAAAAGATTGAAATCGCTTAAGAGTAATCGGATCAGAGGTAGCATCAACAACTCAATTACGACTTTCTTATGTTTACCAAATACCGTATAAACGCGTGTAAGAGGCACACCCCTCTTTTTAAGTGTCGAAGTTGAAGAAAAAAATTTGGGGCTTTTTTCCTCCTACCGCGAGGTTTTGCGGACCTAACTTCGAACTTTCGGCCATTATCAAAGCCTCCCGGAGAGTCACACCTTTCTTTTAATGCCGTTTTCCCCCACCATTTTCCTAATGCACAAGTCGTAGTCGCTGTGAGTATGGGTCTTTTAACTGTATTTAACTTTTACATATTATATTTTGCTGTAAGCGATGACGAGCGGGAATTCGTGTAAGAGGCGCACCCTCATTTTCGGTTGCGATTTCAGGGAAAAAAGGTGCGCCTCTTACACGAGTTTATACGGTACATCTACATACCATTCTGCGAGCCACCGGATGGGAGTGAGGCAGACTGTTCGCGGAAAGAACGAGTTCTTGTACCTAATTGTCCGGCAGTATATCTCTCTTATTTTATCACATCTGTCAGACCTAGAGATGTAAGGAGTCATAATAATATTCTAAATGTCGCTCTGAAAAATATCAGTTCTGAATTTATCAAGCAAACTGAGCCTAGCGTGTAGCCTCCGATTCTCTAGGGGCTCCCACCTTAATCCCCCTAAATCCTTTGTATTCTATCAATTTTTTAGTTAAATCTATTTGACCAGGGTCCCAAATGCTCGCGGCGTATTCGAGGTGCGGCCTATCGAGAGCGAAATAGCACCTCTCTTCTAATTTTTCAACCGAGGACCTACCTATTATACGCTAGATAAATCCCTTTTCCTTTAATGATGTACCGCGTATGTTTGAATAAGTTTTTCCCACGTTTAGTCCGAAGTTACGGCAATTCCAAGATATTTGACTTAATCTGAAGACTTTGCTTACTCGGCAAATTAAATAATGGTAAATATTTTATTATTGTCTAGTAATTCACGCAACGCCACATGATGACGTGTTCTAACACAGTACGAGAAGGAAAACGGCTGCCGTTCACGGTGTTTCTGAGATGTCTTCCGCGAGAAAAATGGTCACAGGCATATAAATATTCACTTTCGGGATTGCCGCTGACATTTACCTTGACGGTGGTTGAAGTACGTTATCACATGCTTACCAATATGCCCGAGAAAAGGAGGCCCACTTAGATGAGACAAAAATTGACAAACCAAAACGGTGGACTTCTAACCACATGAAAATATTTCTTAAGGGAGCCCACAAGGATTCAACTTCCTTGGATTTCCTGCATTCGCACAACCTTCATACCGGAGGAAAGGAAAGACCACATCGGCCACGGGGCCCCTTGACTCCACACCGACTACTATGTTAGACCATACCAATAACCCTCAGAGAATCACTCATAAGTATAGGGTAAGGTCGTACCTTTACAGAGATATTCAATACTCACTCTACAATTTCTGACCACATCCCTGCCTTTATTCAGCCCATACATATAAGAAGAAACTGATGGAAGTATACGGTAAGATACACCGGAGAATAGTGACGAAAATTAAACAGCGCAATTGGCCACATTGAACGGATCGACGGTTCCTTTAATATGCGGAAACTAATAGCAGTGGAATTCAAGCCGCACCGCAATCACTTCATTAAAAATGAAAGCTGAGAACATGTTCCAAAAATGACTCTGTTATTCATGGAATTTATGGACCCATTTCGCGAGATAGCCATATCAGATGGCTCATTTTACCACGAAAAAAAGGCTTCACTTTCGTGCGTCATTACGCCATTTACTCCCTCACTTAGTCAATGACTAGCCGACCTACGCGAAGGGTGGAATACTTCCCCTGTTCCGAGCGTACATGAACTGCTATACCCGTGCGGGGGGCGTGGTCCTCCTGCGTTGTCACATCGGCGTCACCTCCACACTTGAGACGGTCGACTCTGGGGATGTTTGTAGTTTTATGGGTATTGGAAATAAATAATGCTCAATTAGATAAGTTCTAAGGCACGCAAGCATCTGTTTTCAGAAATTTAGTCTTCTGAAACTCTTCTTTACAATAAATTTGAGCAAATTCCCATATTCCCCACCACAATCTGCTCATACTCAATGGATGCACATACTGATAAACTAAATGCGATGCGATTCACAGCTTAAAAACAGCTTTTTAAGACCAGGAACATACGTTTTCAGACTTTTCAGGTATCTGCAGAGCCTTTCAGTCACTACGGTAGAAATGTCACCTCCAAAACTTGGCAAGGGTATAAATTAAGATATTTCACAGTATATAGTTTTTTCCAAAACGATAATTTACTATCTCATTGTAATTCTACGATCGGCCACTTATGCCACTGCAAAATCGCTATTATAATTTTATGTTCAAACTATCTGACCAATGAGAATTCATTTTTACTTTGTTTTCAAAGAAATTACAAAGAATTGGTTATAATAATTAAAAGCCTTCCAATATATGAAATTTTCCAAATACAATGAAAGTTATCTCCAGGAAAATGAACTAACACCCTAATCAGAAAGCAACTAACCAGATTCCTTGACGTTGCACCACAAGATATGGGTCATTCCACGGAGGAATTTTGGACTTATAGGTGCTTTTATAGGATCTGAATACCATTACTTCATGGGTATATCTTGGGCTGGGGCTTTATGTTATAAAACTTATGGTAACACACTTCCAACAAAAGAAATCATACCAAACTCAAAACAAAAGAGAGGAGGAAAGAAGATTTAAATGGAAAGGATGTAAAACTGAATAAGAAAACTTGGCCATACCAAATAAATAGTCTATCAATGGGAGAACACTTTGGAAACCTTTGCGGCACTGCATTCAATAGATTTGGATTCATCAAGCTAATTTCTGTAAGGACCTTGGACAACAAATTGAAAGGCTGATGATATCTCACTCATGTAATGCAACCACTCCACAATTACACAAGCATTTGGAATCGTACATAGAAAACTTGAATATGCTTCATCTGATAGCTAAATAAATTTCAAAGAAAACCAACTTAAACTGCTTATAAATGTCCGAGTATAAGAAGTAGTACAAATCTAATGAAGAGGACTACAACTGGAGTGATAAGAGATTTGAAAGGGACACAAGAGTAGACCACAGTCTCCAGAAAACTGCTATCTAGGGTGTTTCACCCTGACACAACGGATAATATTTGACCTCCACGTTAAACCTGAGGGATGGACAGAAGAAATGAAAAATTAACAGATAAAATCCAATGGCGTTACTACTTCAACTAAAACACCAGCAATCATCACATCCTCCCCTACACCTGTCTCATGTACCCCTCCAATAATCGCTCATGTACTCCCGTGAGTATCCACTTGCAGAGACTTGCAGATGAAATGGTTTAGCATCAACCTCAAACTCCAATACTACAAAACATTTCCAATAATATCTACTCAGTGTGCCCTTCCTAGACAGTAGTGGCTCCAATCCTACAACCAAAAGTAGTTCAGTGAAAAAACTGGTCATTCATCCGAATTTCTAATGAAACATTTTTCTTTCCCCATTACTTCGTTTTATTCTTGAATAAAATCTTTTAGATTTCCAACCCATACACTCATGCCATACCTGAAACTAAGGCTTGACTGGGCACAGGAACAGCTCTCACTTGATCCTTCAAACATCTTCCAAAAAATGAGTTACACAAAGCCAAGTTTCTTCAATATGTTGCCATTCATTTTTGTATTTTCCCTGGGAGCAAATCCAACTTTTCATTCCCCTCTCAGAATTACATTTTTCAGTTATATTATGCCAGGCTCGCATGACGCCCTATACCACAAGTACATACAATGCAACACCCTTTTTACATACTTTTCTCCCACTTTTCCATGGATACATGGGTCGATGGTTACCACTTCATTTTACCCCACAGACTATCCACGTCATTTGCTTAAATTTATGAACTGAGTTAGAATATTGGTAAAACATCTAACTCTCGTCCCGTGAAAAATTTTTTAGTAAAAAGTACTACTTTTTTTAGCATAGTCAATGAAATGCTTATAAAACAATTTGTTGTTTTTTAAACATTTTATTAACTAGAACTAAAAAGTAGAAAACATAAAAAAATGGAAAAAGAATTTTTAAGCACATTTTCTAAAAAAATTATTTTAAAAACCTACAGAAAAAAGAAATATCTTAACATCGTATTAAAAAAGAAAAGAAAAATATTTCCTCACGTGAATGAAAATTTAGCCCAGTACTGGAAATGATACAAGTCAATTCAAGGAAATCAGCCACACAATGATAAGACCACAAGGAAAAGCAGAGGGCATGACCTCATTCATATTTTGCACCTTAACTTAAGTTCATTTAAAGATTTTCTACAAATTGTATATTGAAGCTCTCTATTCCATTGAATCCATAAATCTTCATATTTAATGAATATATCGAATATGAAAGAGCACCCCATGCTTTTCGCTGTTGTCATATCATTATGTGGCTAATTTCCTTGAATTAAATTTAATTATTTCCAGTAGTAGGTAAAGTTTTTATTCACTTGAGAAAAAATTAATTTTCATTTTTTTTATTATGATGCTAAGATATTCCTTTTTTTAGTTTTTTGGATTTTTTTTAGAAAAGCATGCTTAAGATTCTTTTTTCTTTTTTTAAAATTTATTTTTTACTTATTAGTCCTAGTCAATAAATTGTTTAAAAAACAACAAGCTGTTTCATAAACATTTTATTAACTAGGACTGTTTACTAAAACAAATTCGCCAGGTTGTGGACTTGAAACAACGACTCCAATAGACCCACGGGCAGGCCCGATTCTATAACTGGGCAAAATGGGCACAAGGGTTTTGGGGCGTGAAGGAGGCACAAGAGAAGATTGGTCTCAAACAAGTTAATTACCAGAAGACAAAAGAGAGGTAGAAAAAAAATGAAACACACAGCAAACCAATGTGTATTAGGTTGTATGGTATGGTAGGTATGGTATGGTAGGTAGGTTAGGTATGAGGTTAACACACAGCAAACCAAAGTGTATTATTTTCCTTAAGGTTGTACTGTAGAGCAACATCAACAGAGTTGCCACCACTACAGAGTTTGACCTTGGAGCAGTTGAGAGGGCGCGCGCGTACTACTGTAATCGCCTCTATCGCCACTCTGGCCCAGGGGGCGCACCTGTTTAATTTGCCCATAGTGCCACGAGGGTTAAAATCGGGCCTGCCCACGGGACGAGAGTTGGGTTCTATACCAATATTCTAACTCAGTTCATAAATTTAAGCGAATGACGTGGTTAGTCTGTGGGGTAAAATGAAGGGGTAACCATCGACCCATGGAAAAGCAAGTTAAATAAAAGCATGTAAAAAGGGTGTTGCATTGTATGTACTTGTGGTATAGGGCGTCATGCGAGCCTGGCATGATATATCTGTAAAATGTAATTCTGAGAGGGGAATGAAAAGTTGGATTTGCCCACAGGGAAAATACAAAAATGAATGGCAATATATTGAAGAAACTTGGCTTTGTGTGACAAATTTTTTGGAAGATGTTTGAAGGATCAAGTGAGAGCTGTTCCTTTGCCCAGTCAAGTCTTAGTTTCAGGTATGGCACGAGTGTATGGGTTGGAAATCCAAGAGCTTAGAGTACTTAAAAATTCTTTTTTCATTTTTTCAATTTTTAAAAACTCTTATTATTAGGTAAACCCAAGAAACGAATAATGACAAGGGATTTAAGGTAGCTGCAGAAAGATTGTACCCTAGTCATGATGAAGACCATATTCTAAGTATGCCTTTTAATTTCAGCAGCAGTACAACGCATGAATTTAATATTGCATTACAAATGGTATATACGATTTCATACTTCTATAAGACTGAAATTCTAAGCAATTGAATAAAATACATCTACATTATAAAATGATTCATTTTTTTAATGCGGTACATTTGAAATCCTTCACAATGGAAGGATTTTCAGCAAATTAATAAAAATTTAGTGCCGAAATAACATGATTTACATTGAAAAATAGTTGATGAAACATACCAACTACACACCACTAAATTCTTTACGAGATCTATGCATTAGAAATACCACATTTCTTAAATGAAGTCTCCCTGGAGCGCAAACATACACCATTTCCCAAGTAAACAGGCTTGTTTTTTTTCGTCAAACATCTCCAGTATTAGTTCAGTAAGGGAATGATATTTTTTTGTTCGGAAAGGCTAGATATTCTTCTTTGAAATGAGACCATAGTCACTGATTTCTAGAAAATATATTTTGCTAAAACTACCTAAAAAGCTTCCACAGCTGAGGGATTTATACATTTTGTAGAGTATAATGAATGTGATTTCCAGTATAATTGATGAAACAAAAATTACTTATACCTACACTCTTGTTACAACATATGTGTGTGAATTTGCTCATAATGGTTACTACTATTTCTCTGGAGCACACAACTATCTCATAAACCATGGGAAATGGACTGTATACTTTTGAGGCAAATATCTCCAAGATTTATAAGAATAGAGGTCGATATTTCGGTATAGTTAAAAATGGGAATATTTTTCCCTTAACAATGTGGTCAGGTTCATACAATTTTAAGGAAAGGAACATTTTGCTCGCACGTCATAGGAGCACAAAGCCGACCAATTTTCTGAGGACATAAAAAATGAATCAATATGACAGAAATATTACATTAGAATATGATGTGGGTGTAAAAACAGGGAAAAAGACTGATATTTGCTTCCTGGAAATGATGTGCATTGACTCTAACATAAGCATAACAGCCAAGGGTAGAGTAAAAACCTAGCGGTGGTAATGTAGCTAGCGTCAGGCACCCCAGCTGAAGTCAACACACAACCATAACAGTCAGAACCCCTCACGCAAGCCACTCCCTGACTCCGACTGCAGCCCGCGATCTACCTTTCATCACCACAAGAATGCATGGCAGGTGGTGCTTGTACTACAAGCATGAAGAAGGGAGGGGTTAGGGAAATGAAATTGAAAGACAAAAAGGAGGACTGTGACGTGTCTATACTGATTATTGATATTCTTTCACTTTGAGGTATTGCTGCATGGAAAAAAGGAATTTTCGCAACAATATTTACGACAGAGGACCTCTCTTATTATGTACCTCATCTAAGCCCTTAAGATTTCGCTAGGGGTTAAAGTAAAATATCATGTGTGTCAACTGAAACTAACATGATCAGAATTTTTCAAGAAATCTTAGGATTGAGCACAGCCACCTTGTTTCTAGAGGCTCCCAGTCTAGCCCTTCCACCAATTGTGTCATGATCCAGACACTTGTAACAGTTTTGAATAAAGCATATAGTTTTCCTTAGTTCTGTTTACTTTCTTGACTGAATGTTTCTATCTTAAGCTCGAAATGCCTGTGCCATACGTACGAAGAGGCATTACGACAGCATGATAACATCTTTCATTCATTTATCTGGGGTACAGCCAACTACTCAGTCAATGAACTCTTTATTTTTTGGTTAAAGTGTCACAAATGATCTGAAAGGGGCAAAACCTATTGCAAAGATACACTCAGTGATTGGCTTACTTGTTTTCGAACAAATATCAAATAATTAGGATGTCACTGAGAGTAAGAACTTAAACATGGGGCCGAGAATGCAGAGGGCATCACATGGTGGGGGATTCTGTTGATATATTCAGCTGTGTCTATTCAAAAGAGTGAGTGAGGAGTCTGTGGTCATGACTTAAAGCCTAAACTAAAAGATAAGTATACAACCAGAAGCATTTCACCTTTTATTTGGATGCCACAGAAGAAAATTCACTTTTTAGATGCTTCCCCAGCATATGCTGCCAGCAAAGACAGTTTGGGTTCTCGACTGGGTCAAACTCTACATTTCTGCCAATGTTTCAATGAATGAGTCGCCTATCGTCATCAGGATATGATGGCAATGGATGACTCTTACACTAAATGTCAGCAGAAATTGTGTTTGACCCGAAGGAGAACCCAAACAGACTTCACAAAATGCATGATTCATATTCAACTAGAATACTACAAATGAATCATTTTATGCCAAATTCAGATGTTAATTACTTAATAAATTAGCTTTAGCAAGGCCTTCATACTAAACTAATTATATACATGTAATCTTAAATGAGAGGCTTATCAAAAGGAAGATGATTAAGGCAGTTTGAACGAGATATTTCCATAGTCATAACGGAGATCATATTTAAGTTATCTGTTTTAATTTCAGCTGCTGTAGGAAGCATAAAGTACATACTGTAACATTAACGGTACAACAATATACTTTTAGATGAATGAAATCCTCATTGACTAAATAAGAAAATCACCTTGGCTCATTTTTTCACATGGGATGTAACAAACTCCTTCACAATGGAAAGTTTTTCTTTTTGCGATTCTGAAAAAAATCACTTCGGTGACTACGTAATTTATTCTTTTTAAATAGACAAGGAAACATACAAACTACACAATATTGTCTCTAGACGAGATCTAGGTGTCGGGAATTCCTCATTTATTATATAACGCCTCTCATGAGCGCATACATGTACCATTTACCATGTTAAGTGGCTAGTACTTTTTGGCAAATATCTCGGAAAGTAGTTCAGTAAGGGTCTGATATATTGGTATCCTTGGGTGAGTGAGTTATCTTTCTTTAAAATGCGATCAAATTCACCAATTTCTAGGTGAAATGATATTTCACTCCAACTACTTCAAGTGGAGCACTGGCCACCCATGATGACTACATCAATTAGCCCTCAAAGATAGAAAATGAGCATTTTTATGCTCACCTTAAGGAAGAATTATCTAAAAAATTCATGCAATTTCCAGTTTATACACCCTGCAACTGGTAGACATCAAATGGGAAATGACCTCAGCAGTCAAAAAACTTTCAACCACAGTACGTACTACAACTGGTACAGGTAATGATATAAATATAGGAGACAAATTTCTTTGGCTGGGTAAGCCATTAAGAATGAAGAGAATAAACAAAAAAAATCAAGGAAAACACTAGTGCAAATTTGCACATAGACCCTAGTTCAATAGGATTTTAAAAGCTTGCGGCTTATCAGGAAAGAGGGTTCAATAAAGAGAGGGTAAAAATATATTATTACACATTGCATAAACGTTGTTTCCCAAAAAAAATTGAGCAGCTCACAGATATCACACAAACAAGCAACAGTGAAGGAAGAAATCATTGTAAAACATACAGTTGAAGGAGGAATATGATACCAGTCTGTCCCAGAAAGAAAGACTTAGTAGGCAATTTACAAGATAAAGGGGCTATGAAACCTCAGGGCCAAAAACAGGACTCCACAGCAGTAGCTTACAGCCCATTTTTACTTGCTTAGCCCTTGGAAGTCAATTCCACTACATTGTATCCCAAGAGGTATTCATGTAAAGGTTCTGAATGTACTTACCGTACATCTGCGGTAATACAACTTTTTAGTGCATCTTGGATGACACAAGTACAAACCCCTTTAGGGGAAACAAACCCCAGGAAGGGAACTGCCACTATAGTGAGATACACCATTACCATACACCAAGAGGGTTACATCAGAAGGGCTCAACTGAGTATAGTTACCTGAAACAAATGAAAGTACTATGAGCAAAAAATATGCCAGCTTCAAACATAATCAAGGTAGAGATTATGGCTAACATTAATAATTTCAAAACATAATTAAATGGATCCTATGCATCATAAGTTAATAAATAGTGCATATTCCAAAAAAAAACAAATAACTTCACAGTTTAACCATTTACGGCACCTTTCGGGACGACATAGATGAAATAAAAACATCAGAGGAGACTTCTCTTTGCCTGTACCAGGGAACTGAGAAATCACGCAAGTGGATGAGGTGACACATTGCTCATGTACCATACCTGACAAGATGGAATAATAGGTTGGCGCAAAGACTGACTTAGGAGCGTGACGGGAAAGAGGGTACCGGACAAAGCCCAGACAGACGGTAGTGGAGGCTAGAGAACATTCAGTTTTCAGGGTTAGTAAGGTATTTACCATAAAAGGAGAAATACCACTCAAAGGAAAAAATGTCCACCCAAAGCTAGAGAGCCAACAACAAAAACCAATGTACAGTCACACAAATAATTATTAACAATAAGGGTAACAAAACTTTGGTGGCAGTCACTTGTACAAAGCATGAAGAAATGGAGGGCTCATGAGGAAGGGTTCAGCATAGAAGTGAATGGGAGAGTAAAACATAAGGCACATTATTCTGCCAACATAACAGCATTTAACTTGAGAGGGAGTGAAGTGTCAGCCAAGCGTCTCATGAAAATGTTTACTATCCAAACAGAGCTAAGGCAAAGTACGCTGAATTTATTCCCAGCACACAGGAGACACTTTATTGAATTAAGACACACAGAGACAAAGTATGAATAACAGATAAATCAAATTGAAGCTGGCAATGCAGATTTCCAGCCAAGGGAACTCAGGTAGACGCAAACGGAGACTACCTTGCTCAACTGTGTGGAGCCACTTCACAGTCAATGGGTTCTTCCACAAAAACCTGCAAAGCTGCTACTAAGTTTTGCTACCACTATATCAGGGTATTGCATAGATTACAACAATAGTAATAAGGGACATAATTGGCAGATGTGGGTTTCAGACAGAAGGAGCAGCTAATCGTGCTTGAGAAGCTGTATGGTTCTTGAAGAAGGTGTGCAACAAGAATTTCTAGGATAGAGAAAGATGAATGTGGGAAATATCCAATACCTCCCAGTGGTTACACTTCCAACTTCATATTTTGGGAGTGGATAACGTCTGTTTTAGAAAGGCAGGGATACACTAGGAAGGAGGTATCCTTACCCTTATTACATAAAAGATATAAGAATGTATACGACATTGAAACAGACTAATAACCAGTGAATTATTAGGGTATTTACAGAAAATAAAATCAAATTGACATAAACCCTTTCCCAGAGAGAAACAATTGCCATCACGGGTTGCCTATGTTACTAAGTGTATGACAACTATATATTTTAAGTGGTTTCCACTTGCCACGTCCATCTATCAGAAATTTTCATTTCATTGTCATATGTGGCAATGCATTAGCATTTGGCAAGAATTTGTGTATCCTATATGCCAATAGAATTTTATTTGTTGGATGAGATGTTACTTTTTTTATTCACTGGAAGATACTTCAGAAACCTCATGGTGTACAGGAATAAATAACCATCACAGCAAAAATGTAAGATCAACCAACTACAACCATTCATGATTCATAGAAGTTATCTCCAGCATAAATTGAAAACAGAAATAAGAAACTAAAGCAGTCATTTTCATCAGAGAGAATGAAAAACAAGTTAATTTGATAAAACAGATGTGCCTCAACATATTGACTATGATTCCAAGCAGAAATTATTCTTAACTTGAAACCAGAAGATGAATGAGAAAGAAGGATTAAAATGATCACACAATGTATCTGACAGACAGCTTTTCCAGTGAATAAGTTATGGATTTACACTCAGCATCTCTTTCAATGATTCAAAATGTTTCATTTTCAACTTCGTAACCTTTTTAAGTGTTTATACTACCACAGTCATAGGGTTCCAGGCTTAAACAGCACCATGTAGATAGGTTTACGGCTATTTGGGCATTCACCTCATTAATGCACCACTTAATAATTTAAGTCTGATTAATCATAACCCAATCGCTCCCACCAACCCTCACAATTTCGACAGATAAACATTGAAGGCAACTATAGTTAAATGATTTCAACAATTATGCATTTCTAAATCCCCCATGCCCAACCTAACCTGACTTTTAGAGATTTATATTAGTCAGAGACACCAATTTATTTCCCTTCCTACTGCAAAGAAATGGAACATCCTACCAAGATTGACTTCTGCATTTATGAGGTCATTTTTGTAGAACAAGTTATTCCCTCCACGGAAAAAATCATTTCCAAGAAATCAGAGGAGATAAATAAGAAAGCTTGAAGAACTTACAGGGCAATACACGTACAATTAACCATGTAAGTCACCAAATGTCTTTGTTTCAACAGAAGCAAGTAACCTACCATCAACTTCACATGGTATCTGCCAGTGACACCTAAGAACATAAATTTTTCATAACACTTCGAAGACGATATAAAATACTTAGTAACATATTTGGAAGCAAAATAACAATGAATAAGTTGCCCATCTCCATAATACCACGTTTTCCACTCACTCACAACCCTATACAATAACCAACACTACTGTAATTTGTTGGACTAAGATTAAAAATAATCTCTAGGGTAAATGATCGTCAAGCAGGATCCACCGATTCCCTTTCAGAACTCCAGAATTATTCACTAAGGGAATACAGAACATGATTCCGGATCCAAAGTGTGAATGCATGAGACACTTATCCACACAAATCATGGTCTATTATCTCAGAAAACTGAGAGAAATGGTGAAACAATCATCACCACCAAATTAAGACATTAGGTACAAATTTAATACAGCAACCTCGCATATAGTATTCAAAAGTAATCGTAAATTTTGCTTAACACATTTAAGCAATACTCATTCTGACATGAGGTAAATCTGACATATAATCAACTAACACTCAAGGACAGCATAATTATTATGAAGCGAATTGAAATATATTAAATGAGTAAGTAGGGTGGTACATAAACACCATAGTTAACGTCACGCAAACCATTTATGTTGCTCGGGGGAATGTAAAAATAATCCTAGTGTTACGCCAGAGCGGTCTCAAGTTTTAGTCGTCAACATCTATACACATAAGATACTCGTTTTAGCAAGTTTCACACAGTCTGCATATCACTTATGTAAAATAACGCACTTGAATGATCCTCAAGGCACCCAACTAAACTTTGCGTCACTTACGACCACCCTGCCATGCCAGATGCTAGGTTCTCGCCACCACAACGTCGATGTTTAAAATATGATTGATAATGTAATTTTTCACACTATTTGAACTTCATCGGGATTCACATACCTTCATTTGGCACTCCCTACTCAGGCCATAGGAGGGACCGTGATACGCCATGTTAACCTGGGTCCAGAGATACTGTCCCGCATTCACTTCTCACTCACAACAAGTGGTCGTTTACGGGGTTCAGCCGGTTTAGCGGTTCAGCTGAACAACCCATCCCGCTCTCAAGGCGGGGCTTGTTGTCCATAAAAGGCATAAGCAGTAGGCCAATCAGATTTCATGCATTCCTTTCAGTTTAAAGGCTAATAAGTAGATATGTTCTAAAATGGCTTGTAAAACTGTCTATTTAAATGTTCAATATTTCATTGAGTTACTGCGTCATTGCTAGTACTTTGATACTGCTTCTATTTGAAATATATGGCGTAAAAGCTAGTTTCGTCACAAATTCTTGACCTCTGAGTCATGTCTCTTATTAGGTCAACATATGTTTGCAATACTCTGACTGTATTTTGTTTACGCGCTCCTAGAGTATTGATTTTAGGTGTACGAATGACAAGTACTTATGCTCCAAGCATACACACTCATAGCGCATAATTTGGTCCTCACAATGACCTCAGGTGAAGTACCCGCGGTGATATGAAAACGGCATCGGTTGGTACGGGTTACAGTCAAATGTTTTTATTTTAGTGGTTGCAATCGTTCGCACCAGTCACATCGGTAAAGGGTTTTGGATTGACATGCGGTCGTGTTTACTTTCGCAATCGTAGAGATCATGACTATTTATGGGCATGTTATGTAGCTGAATATCAGTTCCATATATTTCGGCTGTGTTTATATGACCTACTGTTTTTAAACGAGTGATAATGCCAATCGAGTGTGGTAGACACTATTGAGAAAGGATTCATTTGGAGTGATCTATTGGTTCCTAACGCAAGTTTTTACAAATTTAGGACAGTTTCTGAGAACCAAGTAGCACAGCTAATGGGCATCATAGTGTGCTAGGCATGCCAGTGAAATTTAAGTGTCATATTTCATTGAGATATGCATTGATAATTTTTACAGTGCTTTATTTAACGTCGACATGTTTTGCTGTGTTCAAATTGTTTTTTTACGACCGTGTGCAGTCAGAGGGTAGGACTATATCTCTATCCTGTTGCATTTGTTTTGTTGCACCATGGCTCTATTCGCTGTAATGCAGTGCATATAATAGTTATTTCCTTTTGCAGGTTACCCAGAACAGAATAAGTTTATACCGAAGTTGAGAAACCTAGGAAAGCCTTTTTTCATTCCGAAGAATGTGGAAAATAATCAACCTAATTTCTCCCTCCCAATCATAGAAATCTGGGGCAAAGCTGCGATCGGAATGTATTTATGGAAGCACGTACTAGGCGGTGAAGTTACGGAAAGTGAAAACAGTTGGTATACCTACGGATCTCTTAATATGGGAAATATGTCATTTGTATTCCGTTCAGGACCCGGAGTCGCTCCTAGTACCGTCCCCCAGAATGTACAGTATTTGATACTTGTCATTAATGGACGTTCTGAAGACAAAATAAATGCCGCTAAGATTTGGCTCGAAAGCTTACACTCTTTTAGTCAACTCAAAAAAGTACTTTTAGTTGTCCTAGGCAACGAGAAGTGTGATAATCAGTGGTTATTGCCCTACATGAAGTCCAGAGGAGGGATGGCGAATGCTGCATTTCTTGTGTATGATAGTACTTTAGTAGACGACAAAGAATTTTTTCAGTGGCCATTGGGGGTAGCCACGTAAGTTCATTTATATATTTCTCAAAATGATTGTCTTAAATGTAAATGAATCCAATTAGCTAATGTAACATGTTCAATTCATCGCTCGTAATGCTTCATGCCAATAATTGTTGTTGATGTATGACTGAATGGTATCTGACTACAAGGTAGATCTCTATTGCTCACGCCACTCGCATGTTCCATGCAGTTCCACTAGCCGAAATAGTATGCCAGAGACTAAGATGTATACTGAAGATGTGTCTCAAGTGGGAGTGGATTTTATCTGGCAGACTGTTAGCCCACTCTTAGTCGTACCAACTTATTCAGCTATTTAATGAAGTTCATTTATTAAAGTTATTGACAGAGAAGTTTGTATGAGAATGATACATCATTATGAATAGGAATCATACTATCTAACTCAAGGCATTCTTGTGCCAGGCTATTAGATGTTCCTTGGGTTAACTGTGCTGTCAGTGAATTCCTACCCGTAATTCTAGTGTCATAGAGGCAAATATTACTAACCAATTATTCTGGTATTGAGTCTCGGCTCTGCAGATCAAAATTTCCTCAAATAGGGTACTGAAGCCCATGCTTTTAAATGATGTTACTGCAAGTGGCTATGAAATAATTTATGTGACTTATTGATTCAGGAGGCTTGTTCATTTTATCCTTTGTTGGAAGCAAGTTTTCAATTTCAGCTTTGCTATCCTCAGCTACTTGTAATTAGCAATTGCTATTTTACATTATTTTATCTTTTGTGGCATTCAGAAGTACTGTCATGTTTCAGAACTATGGCACATGTCATTTGTAGAATATTAAGTTGTTTTCATTGTCTCAGTGTTATTTCCAGGAAGCATCATCATTTAAATGTCTTTATTCAATGGAGAGAATATCTTGGGAGAGGAGATGGCTTGATGCAGAAGTGAGGGAAAAAATTTTCTGGACGGGGTATCGGCTATGGTAACTTGAGATTATCATTGCCTCTTATGAAGGTCAGGAGTGGGGATACAAGAATAGCTAGTTAGGCTCAATTTGATATTGTCTGGTTCATGTGAACTATTAGATGACATAGAATCTCCATTTACTTATTTCACCCGATGTTCAGTTATTTCATGTGAGTATTGTCAAGTTGAGATTTCATCACCATCATTTTTCATTTCAAGAAAATATTTAACCGGAGATTATTGAATAGGGTCTTTGTTTTAGTCTGGTTGATCGTTTCTGTCAGCATGTCAGATTTTCTTGGGATTCCTATTGTGTCACATTTTTGGCTTCTGCCAATATTTCAATGGCTAGGGGTTTTTATGCTGACCCAGCGAAAGTCTCTCGAAAAGTTGACAACCATCATACTCAAGGAAAGTATCATTTCCTTCTTAGCAGTACGTATATCATTTCCTGAGCTCACCTCTGCATGAGGCTGTCTATTCATCCAAAAATTTCAATGAAGGAATTGGTCATCAAAACATTTGCAGAAATGGAGCGACTCATTCCATGAGAAGCCTGAAGGCCTGGTTACACGATACATTAACCCGTACGTGTTTATGTACAAGTTCATGTACGAATGCATGAACCAAATAGAGCAGGTTCTATTTTCCTGTTCATGCATTCGTACAAGTTGGCATAGTGACATGGT
Organism: Ceriagrion tenellum; assembly: GCA_963169105.1. Lineage (NCBI taxonomy): Eukaryota > Metazoa > Arthropoda > Insecta > Odonata > Coenagrionidae > Ceriagrion > Ceriagrion tenellum. The sequence goes on from OY720638.1 coordinate 42,483,100, forward strand.
GAATTTTAGCATTCATGCATTCTTACATTAACACGTACGGGTTAATGTATCGTGTAACCAGGGCTTTAAGAAATGCTAAGCAGAGAGAAATATTTGGGAAATTAGACGCTTTCACGAAATACCCTGTTTTGAGAAAGCTTTGTCATTCCAAAATATTCTTCTTGCCAAGCTAAAGACAGTCTCTGCTTGCAGGAAGCATTTTTTACATTCCCTACTTGTATTCCTCTCCTTGAAAACTCTAATTCTCTTGCACAAGTTTACTGAGTTGATTTTGAACTAAAAGGAGGCTTTTATTCTATGTATACTCCTTAAGTATATCTTGGGGAAGTATCATTGAAGTTAGTTACATGTTAGGATTTCCTGTCAAATACTTGAGATCCATTCTTGGATTTCCTCCCAGGTGGTGGTTGATTGTTGCATAGGCATTCTCCTTGGTGACAATAGCTATGCCATCAAAATGCTGGTGCCAAACAACACCACCCAGAGGTTTGGAAAACCAAGAATGCTCAATCATTGAAGTTTTCACACCCAAGAAAGTCACTTCATAACAGTATGGAAAGCATAAGGAAAATAACTGCCTCTTAGCCAGACAGTTACACCCACAACAGTTTGAAGTCTGATGAAGGTAGCCATTGTAATGGCACTCATCAAGTCATTGTAATGTTATTTTCTAATGAAATACAATGCAAAACTTAGATGCTCAAATAAAATTTAGAAGAAATGCATGCATATTTGTTGTTTATTTATTTATTATTGTTTTCAATGCCTGTTCTGTTTATCTGTGTCATAGTTTGCTCCATTGTTTTACTTTGCTTTACCCTTTTGTGTTTGTCAATGTTTCTGGGCTGATCTGGAAAAGTAAATGTTTCCACAGAGACTTGTACGTACAAGGGTATGCCAATACCATGCCTCATTTTAATACAGTAATGAATCAAAGTTAGAGTCTTAAACTTTTATTATGAAAAGTACTTTTCATAATAAAAGAGAGAGTTAAATAAATAAAGAGTTTTGGCAGTTATGCCATCTTCAGGGACACTCAAGTACCAAAGTACTGCCATAACTAGTAGTACTTTATATATTAAAACTGAGGAAGATACAAAGTTCAATTTATTACAATGTTAACCTTTCACTATGTTGAAACTTAAACTTTTGAATCCATCTCATTTTAATAGCCAGGACATGGTACACTAGTTGATTTGTTGCCACAATCGTATTGGTGTATGTGCTTGCTTAATGTTACTCTAAGCAAAGTTATCCTTATTTTAGATTGCTAAGTGAAATTAATTCAAAGTGAAAATTGCAACTCATTTCTAGCCAATTACAGAGCAGTCCAGCTCTCATTAGAATGTTGGCTTTTACGTCTCTTGCTTCTCTCGGTGGTGGAGTTTTTTTTTCAAGTACACCTGAAATGACAGCACTGGAGGTTCAGTCTAGAGGTTTTGTTATTATTATACATCTATATAAATAGGGTATCCTGAAAGCCTAACTTCAAAAGACTTTATCTCTTTAATGATGGTATTTTGTTGATTTTTGCTCTGTCATATCTTTTTCAGTCCTCACCATCTGCTATCAAAGGGCACTTCCTATCCTTTGATGCCAATCTCCATGCATGCAAATGCCAATAAGTGCTTGGGGATGCCAAATCCTTCCCTAATGCATAAGGCTGCCAAGCTTACTCATTGTCCCAGATTTTATTTTGTGTTGTTTATTCTCTTGGAGGATCTTGCATGTATCTTATCTGGACTTATGGCTTTTGAAATTTGGAATCTCCTCATTAATTTTAAAATACATAAGAGCTGGCTAAGAAAATGGACCATGATAGCCCAAATGTTAGCTCACCAGCCTTGCAAACTGGAGGTCGTGGTCTCCTCTGCTATGGCTGTGAAGTGTACCTTGGATAAATATAGTGGTATAAACATTAGTCGGGGCACCTAAACCTCTAAGTCTGCTGCTATTTGTAAAAATGTGCTTTCAGGGTCAAGATTTCATGGCTGTCTATAAGCAATGTAAGGTATTTCAGTGACATACCACCTCAAGTCCTCCTTTTCATGTGAAGGAAGTTGTCAGCCTAACTAATATGCAAATGCCACCATCTGATTGCAGTATCTCTGCACCCTCTTAACTTAATGCAATGACTTTCTTGGGCTTCAGTCATTTGCTAATAAATCACGAGGGAAAAAAACTGACAGGGCTATTTTTTTCAATCAGACATGTATCATGTGTATTGTCGAGGGAAAATTGAAAACTCAAATGTTAGGTTTAATCAATATTTTACATTTCTTTTATTCATTATGTTGGTTAGTTAGATTCTCTCAAAAAATGTGTGTCATCTGAGAAAAAGGATCAAATTTCCATAGCCAAGAAAGTGAAAAAATGTGAATTAATCCAGCTTTGGAGCATCCTGATTTTCCCAGTTGGTCGTAATATTTTCTGTTTGTCATTAGTCCAAGGGTGATTGTTTTGTGTTCTCACATTTATAGAAACAACAAATACTGACTGCTATTCATTCAGTTAATTTTTCACCCATCTTTTCATGCGAACTGATTGTCGGGGTTTTTTTGTGCCATCTTCTATTGGCTGATTGTCTCAGGTTGATCTTTTAATACAGCTATATCAAACTTTCACATACAATGTTCTTTTATCAGGATTTTAAATATTTGGATAGAGTTTTTACCAAATTAAATATATAATTTAGGTCAATACCACTCCCTTACTCATTGACGTAATGATTGCTCTCTCAAGATTTCATATAATTCCTCCATTAATGATCTCCTTCATGGGGGTGAGAGGGGCAGGTATTGATGAAAAGAGAGATATTGTATGCAACTGTAAGCATAGCAAGCATTATGAGGTGAGCAAAGCCAGAGGTAACAATTATTAGCACAATTACCAGTTCCAGTAACAATAAGCTAGTAGGTACGTTGAAATTTTAAAAATGAGATAGGAATGCCAGTGAAGCATTTTGCCAGGAAAAGCAATGACATTAACTTTTGAGGCCGTAAAAGTTGGCTGTCAACTATTAAGAGCCATGGTCTTTCTACATTGTAATTTTTAACTTCAATTAACTGTTGTTTGCAGTCTTTTTAAAATGTTGTGGCCTTCTCATTAAAAATTATTTTTACTCTTATTTAATGGAGTGATTCTTCTATCTATTTTAATAGATACCGTGGCTTTCCCAATTTACAAGAAGATGAAGTAGATCTGCAATCATCTAGACCATATTTATGTAATTTTCTGGGGACCGTTTATAAGAACTCCTCAAGGGAGACTCTGCTAGAGGTTGTAAAACTTAACAACTTTGAGGATGAATGCCTTGTATTGGGAAGGCAGAAGTAAGTATTATTTGGCAAAGAAAAATTTATGCATGAGATAGTTCACTGATGAAATTTTAATGAAAATAAATGTAGTCATCATAAATGTTATTGCCAGGAAAAATTTCCTATCCCCCAAAAATTATAAGACCTGTAAAAGTCAAAATTGGTATTCATTATGTAGCATAACTTTTCATAGCATAATCATATACTGTGAATACTTGAGAGGATGATTCTGGCAAAGAATGCTGTATTTATGTTTCACTCTGTGCATTTTTTATATTAAATTTCCTCATTGCTTCTTTGAAAGAGAGTTGTGGTACAAATCTGAAATGTATGACTCTACTACATTGCTTTTCGGCATGTAAGAGTTTTTGTAAATGACTTTAGTCATGGTTCCGTGGCTTGTGTACTGTCTCCAGTTGGTGTGTTATCTCTTCCCTTAGTCACCAACAGTAGTGCGTCTATATTTCTGAAACCCTCTCTTACCTTGATTATGTCCTACTTTTTTCTTATAGAATGTCTTCTTATAATGTTACTAGTGATAGAAAGCTGGAATCATTTTGTTTGAGCCACATATCTATTCCAAAGATTTTCGTATGAGGAAGTATTTTTTTGCCAGGTCACCAGTGGACATATTCTTAAACAAGCTGCATTTAAGTAAAATTTCATCGCACAATGAGCTCATTATCATGTTGCTGTAGATTGAGGGAATTTCTTTGCACTGAATGATGGGATATTTCATGTTGAAACTGCGTGAATTATGTGCTGAAATATGATTTGTTACTGTTACTCCAAATTTTCAATTAGAGTATTTTGGCAAGCCATTGGCATTTATGTGTTGAAGTGGTCCTATGTTTGACTCTTGACTAATAACTTCTCTGATTCTCAGTTTATCGCAATTATCATTGCCAGACAGTCTTTGTGTTGATTTGGTTAAAGGTAGTTCTTTTAATCATTTTTTTGTTCTGTAAGATGGCCAACACCAGCTAAGGATGCAAATGCAGTATGAGTAATGAGATTCATAGTGATCATGCCAAGGGTACTAATGTGAATCACGCACTCCAAAGAGATAAGATTGCAGCAGTAGCTGGACAAGACCTGTGCTCTTATATAAAAATACAGTTCATGGAAGAGTATTAGTAATTTTATTTTTCTTATTGATGACGGCAAGAACCTACTGACAGTTGGTAATTGGAAAAAATACAATTTGCATCTTGGCCATTTGAAGACTGTCTTAATTCTCACATTACTCTTCATCGTTCATCCCAATTGAGCAATTGGCTTTTAATATACTTTAAAAATATGTACTTTGCCCGTAATGTTCCATACCACTACCCACCTAACCAAGTTTCAGGATTACTGACACTCTTGAAGTGAATTGAAACTGCCATTGATGAATTTTTAGCTGAGTGGGATTTGATATTGCCTGTACTCCTCTATCACTCTACATTACATTATCACAGCAAAATTTTGACTCAATTCACTGGCTGAAATCTAATGAAAATATCCAAAATCCAACAGTGCTACTGTGATTATTAACTTTGAAACATCGCATGGCCACTTGCTATTGTTTGCTATATGTGATATAGCCTATGGTTTTTGACAGTTATTATAAATAAACAGATGGCAATGGCTCAAAGCAAAACAAATTTGCAAAAATGTCCACCTTCAATTTTCTCTGAAAACCTTCATCTTCAAGCAGATGGACTACCTCTTGGTATGGAATGAAAATGTTTTTCTTTAAGAGAATTTTATTGACTCAACATTAATACAATTTATGTTAGCTTTGGGTAATATTTGCTCTCTATGTGTGACTAAAAGAAGGCTGCTTTCCATGGTTAATTATCTGATACCATTTAACCTCCTCGGTCATGGCGTATTGTATACAATGCACGGGCGTTTGAATTTTTTCCCGCTCAGTAACCCAAAATATTGGCAATGCCACTGGCTGATAAGTGACAACATCATTAAGAAGCTTGAGTGGCAGAGATATTAACTCTGCAAACATGGCTTACAACGCAAAACATAAGTATGAAGAATTTTCCAAAAATAATGCTGGATGTGTCTTGGGACTGAGGAGGTTAAAAACTTACTTAAAGGCCAATGTAAGAAAAGTTATTTGTATCATCAAACTCCAAAAAGACTTCAGAGTAGTGTCAAAGTGAAAAGTCACTACCATTGGCAACTCAGAATATAGAGTTGAATGTTATTCATGAGTCAGGGTCCGTCTGCTGGGCTGGGTGACAGGATGTCTGTATTGATATGCTACTGGCATGTGGTTATTAACTGGAGGGCAGGTGATAAATTGAGAATCTTGAGGGGTTTGTCAAAGTCTTCTCAATGTGTAGATATTAATGCTATCATTTAAAAGAAATCAATTGAATCTGTTTTCAGTGACTATAAAACAAGCCACCATTGTTTTTATCTTACATTAGAATCTTAAATACTTGCCTAAAATATTGGAGATTATCATATGTTGTATATATTTTCTCTCTGTATGATTTTCATCATTGAAAAATAGACAGTGCTATAAGTGTCATTATTAACCTATGTCTGGACTAAAATGGGTTTTGTTTTGTAATTTTTTAATCCTCTTATGGTGGCATACATCTTTTGTTTCTCATTCTAATCCATGGCAAGAGACATTCTAAATGCCATTTTAATGAGATGTTGTTTTAACTGAGTTACAGAGGTCTCAGGTTGGTGTGTTGGCTAGAATACTGACTAACCAACCTTGAGGGCCAGGGTTCAAATCCCTGCAGAGGAGGATGTTTTTCAGAGGAAAACCCGATCCCTACTTGAGTGTCTTGTGGAGGGCACTTCAAGTACAGTACTCTGTCTGCCGGATGAGATGTTAAACTGTGGTCCCCTTGGTGCCTTTCATTAAGAGCAGGCTAATGCCGGTGCCTAATTTCTATCCACCCCTCTTCCTTATCTATCCCCTATGACACAAATGACCTTAGCAGTTGGTCGCCTCCCCAAAAATCCAATCCAGTTACAGAGATTTATTATATGTATATATACACTGAAATGCTGAAGAAGGACCTTGTGTATTGAATTTTTTTTAATTTCTGTTATTTTTGGTAATTTTATTTTATCTATGTACTCAGGTGTTTTTCCTTGCCTTGGTGACATGTATTGTGGTGTTGCCATCTAATTATGAATGAATATTATAATTACAGTGCTGATATAGTGATATCCTGTTTCAGGTGGAGTCCTCTGGAGACAGATTTTACCCTTCAGAGATATATATCTGCACTTCACAAATCTGACCTTACTTTGAGCCCTGTTGGTGAAAACACAGAGTGCTATCGCATTTATGAGTCTCTCTCCCTTGGAAGTATCCCTGTTGTGGAAGATGTCATGACACCTGGAAGCTGTGACCATAATCAAAATGCTGCTCCCCTGAGGCTTTTGAAAGACCATGGTGCTCCTCTGATATACATCAAAAACTGGTATGCTCTCCCTGGCCTGTTGTCTGAAGAAAGGCTGCTTACTCTAGAAGAAAAAGTTCAACGTAGACTCGCCACCGTGCAATGGTATAAACACTTTAAACTTACCATGAGGGATATTTTTATTGGAGTGATTAGCAGGGTTTTCTTTGCTTAGTTATTCTGGAAAGATATTTAATGAATGGATCGTGCCAAAAATAATCACTGAAAAAAAATGCCAAATTTGCAGAATAGTATGTATTCTTGTGTTTCCTGAGTGTCTATTTTGATGTCCGTGCGTATATTTTTTAGATTTTGTTCTTCACACTCTGGAATGAAATATATGTGCTTGTGAAAGATGTGTGTCTACTTGAAAATTTTATACATTTCTGAAAAGAGTATCATTTCAAATGTGTAAATAAGAGAGAAATTGCTCATCTGAGGCTGTGAGTCAGTTCCACTTTGTTCAGCCAATGAAATTGAAACATGGGGAGCTCAAAATCCATCTACTTATGTGAGACTTTTGATGTTGTAAAGGTGGAGGAGAAACCTTGAATACCAATTCCATAATCAAAGCCTCAAGTGTTCTGGCTTAAGCGAATATGATTTTCTTCCACTTACTTTTTTTTGGCAAAGTTTTTACCATCAGACTATTTTTTTTCCTGAACGAGGAGTTCACAACTTATGTGCAAGTTACATTTGTTTCAAGGATTCATACTGGCAAGTTGCTAGCTCTGGATTTTTTATGTCAACGAAGTGATTACTTAAGTATTAATCAAAATTATTGAGTGATTTTTCTTTATGAGTTTTCAGTGGCTAAAAAGGAAAATCATGGTAAGAATAAGTGTCTCTTGCCTCCAATATATATTTGTATGGTGGCATGAATATTTTCTTGTTTTTGTAATAAATAAATAAAATTTATAATCAATGCATCTGTCTTTTAAGCAAACTTTTTAAACCTCCGTGACAGTTTTTCTGATCTTCTGCAATAGTAACCATCATTTTTCCATATTGTTTTAATTTTTTGTGTTTTACTGGAGGTGGGTAAATAACCATATTTTTCTTTGGAGGTAGAAATCCGTGGTAAATTACAGTAATTTAATTTTTAATTTTCTGCAATTTATAGCTATCGGAGGATATATGAAATAGGAAAGCCAATAGCAATAGCAAGGCGTTGTTGAAACCATTGTTATTGATGTGTTAATGCATTAGAAATGATGAAAATTGAAAATCTAACACTGCAGCCTGCACGCTATTCGGCGTTCTTTTTTTTGGCATGAGAAATTTTCGGTCAAACTATTGCAAATGATATTCCCACGAATATTCCAAAAATGAGTTGAACGTGCCTTTATAAATAATTAAAATTTTATTCAACGTATATAGACTTAAAATAATATATTTTTAATATATTGGTGTAAAAAATATCTGAGATGGAGGTGAATATTATTGAAAATTACCATAATTTTCGGGAGCTGCGGTAAATTACATAAAATACCATGGTAATTATTGAATAACCCATCTCTATATGTTAAAATGAATGGTAGATAAGATTTTCATTTATCTTTGCCTTCTTAATGCTTCACATTGACCAAATGTCATTGAATTGAGCAAATATCATACCTTGGGAACCTTAATTTGAAAACTCTTTTTTGCATTCAAAACATTTGAAACTATTGATTTTTTATCTATGTTAGTTAAATTATCAAGCAATGATGTTTGAAAATTTGTGTGAGAACTAGCCTACCACTAATTTTCATCTTATCTCGTGTCTAATTTGTAACGGAGCAATTTCTGAAGTAACTAATAATTGGTCATTCAATGCTAAGATTGGTTGACTGCAGCCCTCCACTCTTCTCTATCTGATGCTAGTTCCCTTATATAGTGGTTGCTATACTTATGCAATGTCCTCTGTGTATGGTCCCTAAAGTTATTCTTGGGTCTTCCTCTGGCGAGTTCTTGACTATGATTAGTTTATTTCCATTTATTAAACTGTAAGTCATGTGATTGAGCCCTTTCATAAACTAAAAGATGTCACCCAATAAAGAGAAAACATTAAAATATTTATTCAGCTAAATGTTTTAGCACAATATCCACAAAAGAAAAAGTATTTTTTTAGTTTTTGACAACTTTCTCCACAGGCTCAGTCCAAGAGTTAGAATGTAGCAGGCATGTAATACGTGCATATAGGCATAAGGATAGTATAGCTCATTGAATTAAGTATTAAAACCATAAAATGAACCAAGAATTATTTATATTTTTCCTTTAATTTTGTTTTTCACAATCCCATTGTGCCTCAGGGTGTGTCCAAACCATTAGGTTCTTTTCTCTATGGTGTTCTATTTGGCCCTTTCTTATCTACTCCTCAGAGAACTTCATAATTTCAAACTTTGTCCGTCAATTTGATCTCCAGCACCAGGTTTCGAAAGCTTCTAGTCTGTTCTACTTTGCCAATGGTCCATGCTTCCAATCCATAGAGTTCAGCGCTCCATACGAATATTTTCACATGCCGTTATCTAATTTGTAGGCCTAATTTCTTGGAACACGGCAGCTGTTTTTCAACAATGAATGCTTTCTTAGCTTGGGCTATTCTTCACTTGATACCTGATGTACTTCTTCCATCCCACATATTGGTATTTCTCCGATAGGTGATGGAACCCACTTGCTCTTAATTCCTGTACTCTTGGTGTGGTTTCTTCCTTTCTTTTCTGTGTGATTTCTGTCTTTCTAGTAAGTAACTATACACACAAAATTCTTACGTATGAGTATTACAGTGTGTCCTAGGTAATTGCACAGTAAACAATGATAATGCAACCAATTTGTTATCACATCAAATGTCTTTTGGGGAAGGCAATCAAGTGACTGAAGAATCTGTAAGGGTGCCCTACATTTAAATCGTATGATCTTATAAATTATTTACTTTTCGTTTCTTTCTTATCCAAATCTGTATAGTTTACTGTGCTATAATCTTGGATGAGCTCTAGGCAATTATCCTGCCACTTCTTATCGGGAACAAACAGTGGGTATTTTGCAGATCTATTTTCATCTATATGCAAGTGCAGCTAATGCTCTGTCATCATGAGTGTTAATGTTAATCTGCTTTAAATAAATTGCAGTTTAGTATCCTTTGGTGATGTGTACCTTGGTCTAATTATCTGAAAGCCATGCGCACAGCTTTTGTATTGTTGATTGTATACTATGCTGTTAGAGCACTGTTACATTGTCATCATCTAGGAATATCAATGGGATGTAGAAATTAGTAGACATATTCTTGGAACTGTCAATGAATTCATGAGCAAAGTTGTTGGTCTATTTTTCAACTGGCGCCTCTATTGCTTTTTTAAGCAGAAAATATCAACAATTCATTTGTATTGTGAGTCACATATGGTGCATTTGAGATGGAATTAGGGTGTTTTTCTTTCTTCGCGCTAAAAAATAATCCTCAATTGCACTTCCGATGACTAGCATTTGAATGAAAATGGGGGTTTAGACTCATGTGGTTATCCTAATTTACTGTGAGCATCAGCAGCAGTCCTGGGGTCAGATTCTCGAGAGACAAAAAATACAATTAAGCAATTGACCTGTTTATGGGGGCTTCCAGGTACTTTTGGATTTTTTCAGAAAGCATTTGGGACAGTAATTTGAAATTTTAAAGCCAGCAACATAACTATAAATTTTTGATAGTTACAAAAGAAATTGTTCAACGGATAAAAGCTGACTGTTGCAATGCATAGAATTTCTTAATCACTCAACTTACCTATGTCAGGGCTTCTAGTTGGTATACAATTACAGCTATGTTAATAAGGTTTTTAAATGAATTGTCTTTTCTGAGTTTGTCTCATCCCCTGGTCTAGAAACAGGACAAGCTTACAGAGTTGTATTGAATGATTTAATTTGTCTCACAGTTTACAGTCAAGCTCAAAATATAAAATTAATTTTAACATTTGAAGTAATAAAAGTATATAACAAAAACAACAGGCACATTCGGTGATCATAAACATTGAAATTATTGCAATTATTTTAACCATTTACCACAGTTTTTCTCAGTTCTCTTTAAGGTTTTAGAATAGCACTGCAATTTCATCCTCTTAATGTTTGAGGAGATCCATGAATGCCATGCCAAACTCCATCACCTTTCTCAGTGTACCTTCTCTCAACTTGGGAAAGTTTTTTCCTGTAAAGAAAAAGCATTTGATTGTAACTACAGCTCAAAGATATGGTGGTGAAGAGAAGGAGAGGCAGGAAAAGAGTGGGAATTTTTACGTTTGAAGGGTGCATATATTCAAACAGTGGGTGTGGAAGTTGGCTGGTGCCCTTGGAAAACCCCCAATAAATGTAGGGTAGGGTGGCCCCAAGAGGCGGTGGGCTTCTACAGGGAAAAACCTGTGTAATGGGAGGAAATAGAGTACTAACTTTTGGGTGTTGGAATGGATAAGCTGTTTTCACTCATCAACCCTTTCTCTCGAAAACCAGTGCTACACTAGGTACTAAGACTTTTATTTTATCATAGTGTTGGAATCATATGAAATTCGTCGGGTGTGCTTTTATTTCAACCACATATTTATTGATGCCACATCTGACTTATGTGTACATTGAATCGTCTGCAGAGGTGGATAGTTGTATTCTGTGGGAAACCAGAACAATCTTCAAGAACATCATGTACCGGGAAAGCATTAGATCTTTCTTTGCCTTTCGTCTGGCTCCTACCTTGCGACCTATTTGGCATGGATAAAGGTTTCTTGGGTCTTTCACCAGGTGAGCACGTCCATGGGGTCCAACGTTTCGGAGAACGACTTGTCCTCCATCTTCAGGGGTTCAGCTTCCTATTTGGCATGGTTTGCCTCATCAGGAGCAATAGTAATTAATCCAACTATTTTAAATCTACCGGGGATCGGGTTGGAATGGTGGCTAAACGACTGGCTAACCATATGGCCAGGGTTCCAATCCCTGCAGAGGAGGATGCTTCTCAGAGGAAACCCGATCCCTACTTCAGTGTCTTGTGGAGGTCACTTCAAGTACAGTACTCCGTCTGTCAGATGAGACGTTAAACCGTGGTCCCCTTGGCGCCTTTCGTTAAGAGCAGGCTAATGCCAACGCGGGTTCTATCAACCCCTCCGCCCTTACCTATTCCTTATGGCGCAAATGACCTTAGCTGTCGGTCGCCTCCCCAAAATCCAATCCAGAATTAGAAGTCATTGAGATGAGCAAGCTAAGCCAATGCGTCAAGGTTACAGTCCAAGGGAAGGGTCTTTTCATATAGAATCCTTAAATTGTACAGTTCTATTAAAAAATGCACCAAGTGACAAATTTATAGATTCTGCTCCTGATACAGCTCCTGGATTATTACGATATTTTCACGCCGACGGAGGCACCGGGTTTCTTACCACTCTGCCTCCATCCCTCGTTAGTGGCATTTCCTAATACCTCCCATGGCCACTCAGACCCGAAGTGGCACTTGGCTTTATCCTCAAGTTCCCTTCGTCTTTCGGTCTTTTGCATCCTCGGTAATCCTCATCTTGTTATTGTCCTACTTAACCTGATCGTTTCACATTCCTTATTGGGGTTCTTCTTCCCTCTGAGTTTTGATTCCGGATGTTTTATCATGCCGCCTTCTGGACTTCTAATGACATGAAAAATCCTAGCATTCCCATCCCATTATATTCCAACCCTTCCCAATTCACCCGCCCTCAATACCATAAATATCCTCAGTTGTCAAGCCGGCGTCCGTGGGAATTAGTTGTCGGGTGGATCTTCCAGTTCCCGGGTTTCCTACACCGTCGTTTCGTCTCGTGGACTTACCTAAAACAGGAAACCCGAAGATCCACACTTCGACCACGCCTCTCAGCCGCCTTCCCTGAATTGTCGACCCGTCTTTACCGGGCTGCCCAGCGCGCATCAAATACCAGGCGAAGCGGTTGCAGCAAACGTCCCAAGGTCTACTTGACCCGAGATCGTCAGAGACAGATCGAAAGGCAGGAGGTGTACAAGTACCGGGACCCAGGATTGTGGCGGCAGTCTCTCACCCGCCCGTATTACTGTGTGTTGGCCCTCGCAACGAACCCGCCTAAAAACAGCATTTCTAAAACTTCGTCGTTTCTTTCAATCGCGTAAGGATACAATACCCGGCATGGTACTTCTATGTAGTAGTACATGGTACTACTGTTTAGTGGCACCATGCTACCCAGTGTTCAAAGACATCGCTTTGGACCCGAGGGAAGCTGGCAGGATAGATGGCGACCCACCGTCCCCATCTCCGGAAGATAGAAATGCAGCCTAAACGAGAAGTTTAAAGCGTACATGCATTATTATACTATGACCCGCGGACAAGGCTGACAGCCAGCCTTCTTCATTCCCCCGGATATGAACTTATTATAAAGTAGACTGGCGCCGCCGCCGGGCATTTTCGGATCGCCGTCCGCACAAGAGGTCCGCTTTAACGCTTTTATTAGCAATTAAAGAACTCTTTGACCGGTAGTTATCGAGGGATACTGCGTCCAATGTTGCCACATTCGTACCACAACCACCGGCTCCACAAGTTAAATTCGGCGATGGGCAAAATGTGACAACAATTGGCCTCATTACGCTCCATACCCAATGATGGGTTGCTCTGGTTAGGCCATAACTCGAATACGCCGCGAGCACTTCGGACCCTGGTCATAAAGATTTAACCAATAAAATTAATAATACGCAAAGAAAAGCAACACGCTTCGTATAAAAACTGTTACGAGCGAACATATTGTGCCTCACAACTTTTAGAAGGATTAAGGTGGGAGCCCCAAGAGGCGCGGAGGCTACACGGGCTTAGGTTGGTTGAGAAATTCAGAACTGGTTTCGACTCAGAGAATATTATCGTGACGCCTCACTGCGTCTCCAGCTGTGACAAAAGCGATAAAATAAGACATACATTGCCGAAGAGATAGGTACAAAACTCCTTTTAGCGCACAATAAGCGACCACAATATAAATGAAGCTCCACTAAATACACTTCTATAATACACGTCATAATTTTACCACCCAAAACCTTACATTTTTACACGGCTGGTGTCTTAATACCCCCTACCACACGCCCATGTGGCGGCTCGTAGGGTAGTACGTAGATGTAATTGTAGATAGTAAGGTTCCGAAACAGAAACACTGATGGGTCGCTCATTCGCTGTTTAGTGATGCACATCATTGCATTTCTTTCCGACATATGCATGTCGTCATAAGTGCTCAATTAATTTGGCAGGCTGGTTATCTGGGGAGGCGACTATCAGCTGAGATTATTTGCGTCCACTGGTGCATATCCTCTCCCCTCCCTCGATGAATTATTTATTTCATCCCCCACCCGCCCAAGTTTCCTTAGATTGCGGGTTTTCTCCCCGCTCCTCCCTAAATCATTTCAATGACAAAATTTGTTAAAGGGCGCCCTTTTGTGGACATCTGTGCTTGCTTCTTCAAGAGAAGGTGAGTAATTGTCTAAGGGAAGGTTTTTTTCAGGTGCCGGTCAAATGGAATAGGGGTGATATCATGATAATTCTCCATTTAGATTATTTATTTTGGAGTATTTTTGCACTAACTCTGAAGCTGAGTGATAGTGATTACCCTTATCTTATAACCTTCTCGAAAACCAGTAATCGTTTCGTTTTCGAGATGGGAAAAAAGTTTTGAAACAAGTATACGCTGGTGAATCGATAAATGATCGATGGCATTGTGAGCATGAATTTACAAGCTTCGTGAGAGAAATCAAGGATGATACATACCTCCGGGCGATAACAGCCCATCTATTACAATTGCTTGGTGAGTTAAAGAGGCCATCATCCTTCTGAGGAACTTGCTCTGATGCTCTTCACTCTTCGGAAACATTCGATGGATAAGTCTGAACAAATACTCCAAAGTGAATTGGAGCTCCTGAAAATTAAAATCCACAGTATTAGGTGCCATATGGGGGAGCAGCATTTTCTGGAAATAAAAACAACAAACTTTGTACTGTAAGATTTCAGGATTCCCCGTAGAATGGTTTGAGTGTAGAGCTCTCAGGTTTCTACCAGGTGATGGAGGTTTATGGCGCCGGCGTTACGAAGGCGTAGTCTATTATTGTCCTGAGAGTGAACAGGAGAATTCACCCCATGGATGATGGCAGATTACACCTTCATAATACCGGAGCCACAAGCCACTGTCGCTCGGTTGAAAACCGGTGAGCTCTGCATCCTAAGATTTCGTACTGTCCTCTTCATTTTCCGATTGAGATGAGTTTTTCGTCGTACTATATCGCAATCACTTCTTCGTCAATCACACTGTCACATTTGAAATTCTGTCAAAAGGATAGGAGAGAATATCTATTCAAAACGGTTTTTTACCCGAGTCTCATTCGCTTCTTCTCCGACTACAATATCTGATAGGGATGATTTGATACTTCAAGACACGAGTAGTAATAGTAAAATAAAGTGGATAGCTCGAGGTCTGATATTTTATCTCGTGCAAATTTAACCGTTTTCCAAAATACGTAATGAGTAATACATCTCTTATTCATAGAAAACACCTTCAACACAAGTGGCTTCGCTTGATGCATCTCTTTTTAAATTATTCTTACATATAGACTTACCATTGGGAATTTTTTTAAGCACATCACTGGCTTATGTCCCAGTATCACGATGTAACTTAGCTCGTCTTTTCCAAGCAGAGGCTTGCTCAAGTGTTCGATCCATTCAAACAGCAAACCAGTCAGGACAACTGGGTTGCTTTCTTTCGTCAACGTATTCCAAGACAATGGCTGATGAGTGAGCCTGGCTTTGAACTTAACCAGTAGCGCTGAATCTTTTTCGCTGAGTTGAGAGTGGTCAGATAGTATTGCCTCCATCATAGTTTCCTGGCTGCATTCCTGAGAATAATATTGATAACGAATAAAAAACAATTTTAGCCCTTTTTACTCGCGTATCGATTATTTATATAAGCACCCGATATTTTGTATCAGTCGTAGGAGATTTTTCCTTGTTTAAGTATAAAAACAAAAAATAACATGCAGTGCGTTATCAAATTTTCCCTCGCTTAACATTGTGTCAAAAGGATAAGGGAGAATGTTCGAAAAGGTTTTTTTACCAGGGTCTCATTAGTTTCTTCGCCCACTACAACCCCCCAATGAAGTCCAGTTTCCCTTAATATGCCAGTTTATCTTCTTCTTGGGAGAATCTGCCCTCAGAGAGGTTTCAACTATACTGCTTCTTCCATGCTCGTCTATCCTGTGTTGCCTCCCTCAGCTCTTCGTAACTCCTGCCATTCCAAATGTCCGTCATATTATTTCTTCGTTTTCCTCTCTCTCTCTCTCTCTCTCTCTCTCTCTCTCTCTCTCCCTCTCTATCCCTCTATCTTTCCTTCTCATATTCTTTTCAGCAGACAATCTTTCCTCAGGACGTGTCCCTTTCAGTTCGCCTTCCTCTTTTTTATCAATTACAAAATATTCCTTATCTCATTTATCCTAGCCAACACTTCCTCATTTCTCACTCTATCACTTCATTTTAATCTTTCCGTTCTCCTCCATAGCCACGTTTCAAATCGCTCTAGATAGTTCTCCTCTTTCTTCCAGACTGTCCGTTTATACGCCAATTAAAAGGAAAAAAATTGAATGATGGAGATTTGAGGCTTACAATGCTTTGTATTCGCATTTGTATGCTTATGAGGTGATGATTATTTAGCGACAGAAACAAACGAGAAAGAGTATTGAAATAAAAGTTCACACAATCTTGCCCGTAGCTTCACTTCTGATCAGGATGATGAGGAGTGGTACATTGCTGAGCTAAAAAACTTACATTCCGCGTTTACGCATTTTACATACCGCGTTTACGCCACAGTTAAGGGTTTTTCATCGCTGAAAATGAATCCTTTTGTTATTCTTTGTGGCCTTTTTCAAAAAGTAAACGTGAAGAAGGTCTTATCTGATCCGAAATAAGCAGACAAAAACTGATAGGACAAAGCTCAAGTTACCGCAGAAATGGAACGGTAAACCTATTCCAGGCGGAATCTTTTCGCACCATGGTATTTTTTCAGTCGAGGTAGTTTTTTCCTTATTCCTGGTCGGAAATTAAAAGAAATACAACAGCTGTCCTCTATGATATATCCATAAAATGTGATGCACCGTGTTTGGTTGGAAACCCATGCATAGCTAGTATTCAAAGGAGATAACAACAGACCAGAGTCAGACACTGAGCCTAAAGATGTTTATTTCAACAGAAAAAATATACTTTTTTCGAAAAATGCGCACATATTCGGACATTAACCTTTTTTCTTCCATTTCTATGCGACACAAGCTTTTACAATTTCCATAATAATCCCAGAGTTTGGACTATCGGAATCACCTTTATTTGTTCAGACTACATTCCGCCTAATCAAACCTCCAGCATTCCTCAAAATGATACATTACTTTACGTACTTAGAAGAAACATTTTCCGAGATAAAATGTTCATAGAATTCAGCTCAACCAAATTTCACCTATTTGAAGAAATTGCCATGAGAAAAATTCAGCCTGGACCGGGAATCGAACCACGGACTTTCGCTTTGCCGGACCAGTGCGCAGACCACTACGCTATCCAGGCTTCATAATTCCCATGGCAATTTTTTTGGAAGCGTAGTGGTCTGCGCATTGATCCAGCAAACCAAAGGTCCGTGGTTCAATTCCCGGTCCAGGCCGAATTATTCTCATGGCAATTTCTTCAAAAAATTCACCCGCCATGTTTGAATATTTTCAAAGTTCATCTGTCCGGAAACAGTTTCCGTTTAGAATTTGACATATAGCTTTTTGTCCGAGGTAACTACACGGAAATCACTTTACACCTGCCGGTACCAAAACTTTTTTCCCAGTTAATACAGGTATCCGTTAAGCTAATATTCAACTCAATACTGGTTTATCTATTTCTTATCAATTAAATGGAAGAGGGATAACGGAATTTCTCTCGATTATGTCATCGCCTGGTCGCTCGCTTCAATCGTTCGACCACTCCAGTCTCAGGAAGCTCCCAGCAAATTTAGCTGTGATAGAGATTACAGCGGTAACGATATGCTTACTTTAAACTAACGCATGTAATTCAGACATTTAAATTTGCGAATAGCTTCGTAAGTCAATCGCAAGATTAGAGCAGGCATTGCACTCTTTACAGGCAAAGTAAGTGACTATTCAAATTCTCTTCATCATCGCTAGTCATTCAACCCGTAGATCGGTTGACTGCGGCCCAAAATTCTTCCCCGTTCCCTTCTACCTCCCTAATGTCTCCGCAGCTGTTTTGCGTCGTCCCCCCTTTTAGTTGGCCAATGTGTTCATCCATCCGAGCGTTTTTTAAATCTCAAAAACACATGCTTACTGTCTGGGGCTAAGAGTCCAAGTGTTTGGGGTCTGGAGGTTTCCGTTGTCGGTACGGTGACGTCATTCTGCACCATATTATCGTTTGTGTTGACAGAATAATGCCGCTATACCAGCAATGAAAACTCCCCCACCCTAAAAGCGTGGGCAACACGCACCTGTTTTTTTTAAAGGTTTTATTTGACTTTCACATGTTTGTATGGGCCAAAAAATTGAAATTTAACCTACTTCTCGAATTCGTAGAGCTCTGAAATTTTACCCATGGACCAATTTCCGGTGACAATATAGTAAATAATTTAAATAATGTCAGTATTTAATTAACTAAGCGTTTCTTAGATGGTTTTCTTAAGCATGAGCTGTTAATCTGGGTCAAATTGTTTAACCAAAATTGAACCTAAGTCCCAATGACTCAGAGTTCTGAATTTTGGTCCATTGGCCCAATTCCGGTGAAAATACAGTAATCGATTAATATCAACCCTAATTTCTTAACTACGCGTTTCTACTCGAGTAATGAGCAGTCAATTACGGCGCTCCTCTTCTCCATAAAGAAGTCATTCTCGTCGATCGATTTCCTCGTTCATGGACTGATCCGTTCCTATTAGTAGATCCCCTCATCCAATCATAAAAAGGCCGTATCTAACACTCTCAAAAACAAATAAGCAATGTACCGTCATGGGGGTTGGATACATTACAGAAACCGCAGACATAATTTATAAAGTGAGAGTTTCATTATAAGTAATTACGAGATAAAATAACGCTCCCAGTGAATGGTCACCTTGGAGAACTTCAATGCATGCATATAACTGAGAAATAACTAGTACTATCACATGAAGACCGAAATGCATACATGTGAGTGTAATTTCCTTTGCATTCATATGCAATTTGGAGTAATATTTCATTTCACTCGCAAAAACCAATTTCTCTCCTCTTGAATTTTATTTATCCCACAGTCTTCCACGTAGGAATTTCCCTTCCATTTACTCTTTCTTATGTTCGTAACTATTTCACTCTGACCTTATGAGTAGTCTATCAGTCAGGATCTTGCCTTTTTCGGAAAATAATTAAATTAAATACAAAGGAAAGCTGCGCGCTTCGTAAAAAACTGCTGCGAGCGAACATAGAGCGTTGAGGGCTTTTCCTTCCATTTTCTCCATGTATTGTTCCTAACTAATTCACTGTGACTTTATATGCGGCCTATCCGTCTGGAATTTGCCTTTCTCTGAGGAAATATTCTTCACATATGTCTCCACAGGAAATCGATAGCAAAATACCATTCCATTTGACAGGTTTAAGATAGTTAACAAAATTTACATTCAAGAAATACCATCTAAGCCACCCCTAGGGTGATAGATGCGATCGATCAATTCTAGAATACTTCAACCCTGACTAGGTAAAATGGGTTTTTGCACCAGTACTAAATATCTAAACATCATTTTAAGCTACTAACCTCGCATGCAATTTCCGGCCTGATATAGCTTTTGCATGGTTTAATACCTTGTAGAACTTTTTATCTGTCGCAGTAACTCTTACTAATAGTCATATACTAAGTAGTGTAGCGCATAGTAGCATGTTCGTCCACGTAGCACTCACATAGTTTTGGTCTGACCGCGCATTGTTGTCCTGACAGCTTTTGGCCTCCGCCTAGCATTCCGGGGAATGGGCGCGGTTCGGATTCCAGCTGGGATGAGGGCTTTATGCCTGGTGTGGAATCACCTCGGGCCACACACCCTAGTGGTGGCTTGTACGGTATTTCGTAGATGTAGATGTAGGGTGTGTGGTACGGGGTGATTCCACACCAGACATGCACCACTCATCCCAGCTGAGATGAGATCCGCGCACTTTCCTCCGGCCGCTAGGCGCAGACCAATAGCATCCAGGATAACAGTGCGCGGTCAGACCAGGAACTAGGAGAGTGCTACGTAGACGAGCATGCTACCAAAGGTACAACCGCTGGTCTGTATTATTAGTGCGACTGATAAATAGTACTACAAGGTACTAAATCATGCAAGAGCTAAATCATGCCGGAAATTTCATGCGGGGTTAGTTATTAATTATGAAGTTAAGATATTTGGTACAAGTGCAAAACCTACTTAACCTGGTGAGGATCAAAGTATTATGTAACTGATCTATCGCAATTATTATTGTCCGTCATTGTACGTAGAAAATGATATCCTAAACCTATCGGTTTTGCAGTCTATTTCCTTCATTTTATACCTTTGATTGTTTCTACCATATAGCTTGGCTCTAGCAAATAATGTTCAACGTGCTACAAAATAAGGTTTAGATGAAACTTTCGATAAAGATATAACCCATATTATTCTCTTTAGTTATTAAAGAGGAAGAGCATTAATGAGGGATGGAGAAAAATGGATCTACTAGAGCAATATTTTGGACAATAATGGACATGCTTCTAATATGGCTATAACTTCTTCGACTTAAACTATGAGGAGTTTATCCACAATAAACTCCTAATATACTCCTCGCACAAATTAGTAATATTCCACGAGAAATCCCTTTGATATGTACACGTATGTGTTGAAATCCATAGAGGTATATGGAGATAGTGGGATATTTGGAATGCAGATAAACCATTAGAAAACAAAAGTAATGAGATTCTATAGGACAAAGTAAGCGAGGCTGGCGATTAAAGCTGGAGGACACAAACTCGAGCAAGTGAATCATTTTAATTACTTGGGTAGTACCCTGGAAGAAAACGGACATAGTAGCAAAGACATGCGGAAGAGAATAGCACTAGCTAAGGAGAGTAATGGAAGGGAGCTGATGACGGGGACCTTGGGTAAGGACGTGAAGAAGGGGCTGGTGAAGATCTTGATATGGAGCGTAGCGTTGTATGGTGCAGAAAGGTGGACCCTCAAGAAGAAGGACGGGAATAGGCTGCAGTCATTTGAGATGTGGGTGTGGAGAAGAATGGAGAAGTGAGGTGGGCGGAGAAGACTAACGAGGAAGTGCTTGTAATGGTGGGCGAGGAAAGGAAACTTCTGAATGAAATCCGGGATAGGCAGGGTAAATGCTGAAGGATAAAGGGTGATGGGTTGCTCAAGAATGTGGTAGCGGGACGGATGTCGGACAAGCGGGGAAGAGAAAGAAAGAGAATAAGTTTCATGGACGGGATGAAGAAGGGTAGATCGTATGATGAGGCGAAAAAGGATATACTGGAGGGGGATGGGCCCCTGAATGTGTAGTGGACCGGAAAGAGATTCTCTGACATCCAGCAAAATCTACCTTAACCGGTAGAAGTGCAAGGGATTCTACTTGATTTTACAATAGTTTTCACCAGGAATTCGGATTATTATTGCTTCAAACAACTAAATAAAATATGTAAGGAGGATGCATGATTAAAAAAGAAAGTTCATCTTGTTTTCTAGTAATTTATCGATGGAAAACATCGTAAAATTGCAACATTAGTGCGTTTGCCCATAAGCGCTAGAGGAAAAAGAGGTTTAACGAAGATGGCGGACTGGCTTCAGCTTTTAGCATTGGCCAGCATAGCAAGTGCCCTCTCCATATACCTCATTGTTGAAACCGGTTGGGAGCATCAATAAAAATCTAGAGTATTATTATCAAAGTTGTATTTGCTTTCGATTCGACATATTGTCAACGCGTGGAAAGTCGCACTTTGGAAAAAGAGTTAACAATGTCGGAAGGAACTGATGATACGGTTGCTCCATCACTAAGTTGAAAGAGAGTATGGCGATTTCAATGAAGCTATGCAGAAGACAGGTGAACATGCGGTGGACAGAAAGAAAAAATAGAAGCCAATGACCTAACGGTGAGTAATTCTCTGGGATTTTCCCACTTGGCCAGCTTCATAACCTCTAACATTTCGATACGCCAGCGCTTTGAGAGCGTCCTAGAATCCAAGTGGACGACCCTTAAGGTGGTTGGAGTGCTAATCGTGTGTCGTGGAGTGGACTTATTTGTAAATTTTCGAGAAAGCCGAAAAAAATTTCTTGGACCACACTTAAAGTAAGCTCACCGGTATATACTTTGGAAGCAACCATACATGTTGTTGAGAAATTGTGTGAGAATTACATTTCAAACTTTTCGTCTCAATTAAAGCATTTATGTGACTTGAGGTTAAGGCGCGGAATTGGAAATTCAATTTGGAATCAAAAGCAAAGACATGTTTTTTATTCGGCACTAAACCTTTATTTATATTAGGAACCATTATTTCAATATAAATCGTACACTCTTGCGTTTAAGAGGAAATCAGTATGTATGTCATCGAACTATGCAGAAATATATGTTAAGTGCCGTATGGCTATGGGTTAAAATGGCACTAAATTGCCAAGAAATTAGAAAGGTTACATGCATTTTTTTGCATTCATCTATGCATATTACTAATAAGTACAAGTTTGCAAATTTTCGCTTAAATCTGCACATGAACGACAATCGCTCCAACCACCTTCCGACGACGGGCGAGTAGCACACTAAAATGTCGGAGGAAATGAAATAAAATACCTGACTTTGGGGAAAAACCGAGAGAATTTCTCCCGTACATTCGTCAGAAAAGCACTTAATGATATGCGACATAAGCGGTAACGAAGTATGGTGGCCGTCACCCGTGCGAAACGTATTGCTGAGGTAGTTTGAGCAAAATATTATTTAACCTAGAAACACTGAATTTAGTCTCATTTTAAAGAAAAATATCTCACCGTTCCAAAATACACCAAAATATCAGACCCTTACCGACCTATCTTCCGAGATTTTTGACGAGAAACACCTACCTTTTTACATAGAAATTTGTACAAGCATACATCCCGATGGGCCTTATTTAAAAAAATGAGAAGTTTATAACTTATAGATTTTGCAAAAAAAATAACAGTGCGTAGTTTGCATGTCTTCTCAACTATTTTTGAAAATAAATCATATTGTCACCTCAGTAATGTTTTCAGGATCGAAAAAAACCTTCCACTGTGAAGGAGTTTTAAACATATCACGTGAAGGAAATAGGTCAAGGGAAAGACTTATGTAGACATTTTTATTTAATTGCCTAGAATTTCAGCCACACAAAAGTATATTATTGCGAAATCAATAATACAATATTTAATTCACGCTTCCTACAGCAGCAGAAATTAATTTTGATTCAGCAACCTTCAACATTTGCTGTACTCGCTATGTATGAGTCCAGACCGGGGAACTTCTCTCTGGTGATAGTTTTACTGACGGTTTCTTGACGCCAACTTTAACAATAATAGCATTTTAAATATTCTCCCGACTTAAATATCCTCTGACCTCAAGAGATGAGTGAAAATTGCTCTTCGGCAAAGGCGCTACTGTTACGTTCGCTCTCCTCTCAATATGATCGGCCATGCGCTAATGGCCATGCAGTTTGTCAATTGAGCTGACCGGACATTCGCAGATTATAAAAATATGACGTCTACCAGTTACTCATCTAATATCATGCATGACTTTCAGTATGGGTCGAATAATTACCTATTCAGTGTAAAACTCTTACAAGGAGGGGGTTTAGCTACATTATAATTTGAGCAAAAGTTAGCATTTTTTTGTTTTTGTTTGTTTGCCGGACGATTCTGTTGACCCGGATGTCCCTAGAATCCCGATAGGCTGCTAAACATATCATCAGGTTTTTCAGGAACCGGACCAACAGAGCTAGACATACATCTATGCCCTGGGTGGTGAAAGACCCACCCAGGGCACGGATGGGACTCGAACTCACGACCGTCAGTTTAGCTGGCGAGGACTTTACCCCGGCTGGCAAATTTCAAATGATATTACAAAATTTCAATGTTTTTAATTTTGTAAATTTGAAAAAAAAAACATGAGCTCCCAAAAGGAGACCTGATGAAAATGATTCTGCGCAGATAAATGTCGTGCTGATGTCGAATGTAAAGGGTCTCAAAACAATAGAACCGTGTTCCCACATGGAGTGGCTTCCGATTTTATTAATCCATGAAATTTTTCAAAAGTCACACAGTATCAACTAAAATAAAATATTCTGAGGAAATGTTAACCCCTAGGTATGACCTGCACCATACTCGGGTGCGTTTTCATTTTAAGGCAACTAATTTTACTCACATGGCTGTTCGTCTCAGGATTACTTCCTTCTGATGGCTCATTTTCTACTTGTTGAGGTAATTTCGCCTTTATTTCAGCATTAGATCCTCCTTTTCCATCGACTACACTCGATCCTTGGCCTCCTAGAAAAATATTTATCATGCAAAGAGAAGAGCGATAAAAAAGACGTGATGCACTCAACGGAAAGTTTTGGAAAAATTAAGAATAAGTTAAAATTGTAATATTTATTGGCTACTATGAGCCTTGAACTAGTTACTACGTATTGCTTGCAGGAAAAGGACCGGCGCATCATTTCGCGCACTTCTTACTTGTGATAGAGAAAATTCGCCCCTCCCGCTGCTCTTCTTCCAAACTCTCCCGCCTGAATCACTCGCCCGCGTCGTCACATCTCGCGAAATAATTTCCGATTTACATCATCTTACGATTCGAATTTAAGGTAGTTTGAGCGACATATTTCCCTATTCATAATGGTGACCATATTTGAATGCTACGTTTTATTATCAGCAGCTGTATGAAGCACAAAATAAATATTATAGCTTTTACGGCGCAATATTATACTTTTAAATGGCAGAAATCCTCTGTAATAATCCCCTGTATCTATTGAATATCAAAGTCTTTAACTTGACTCAATTTTGAACGCGGGACCTGTAAAAATCCTCCACCAAGGAAGGCTTTCTTTGATTCTGAAACATTTCTGCGGTGAAAATACCATTTTATTTTTAAAAATTGTTGCAGAAACATTAAATAACACACTGTTCATTTTTTACGAGATACAGGTGTTAGAAATTCCACATTTGTAAATAATTTCTCTCTGGAGTGCATGTACCATTTCCCATGTAAAATGGCTATTTTTTATTATCTCAGAAAGTATTTCGATATGGGGATGACATTTTGGGGTCTTTGGAAGGGTGACATATTTTTATGTGAAACGAGACTAAATTGATAGATTTATAGGTGAAATGTAATTTCGCTCAAACTACCGAAACGCTAGGATACTGGACGCACACCCTATTTGTTTCTGTATAGAAATGAGTCAATGGGAAGAAAGCACTCTTGGAATCAAAATTCGTTCACTAATGACGTTCAAATTATATTTTAATTTATTTAAGAGTATATTATTTTATTTATCCTCGACCCCAATGAACCAATTTGACAACAATGCATAATGGGAGGTTGGGGACAGCTCTCTGCTCAACCCAAGTTCTTCTTATATAGGAAACAAAAACAGATATTTAAATTAAAATTTGCACCAACGCATATATTCATTCCACTAATTTATTGCTATATTCATACCATACCATAACCATAGTTATTCATTAAACCAACTTTTTCTGGGGAGTTAAAGAGGGATGAATGGCACGACACCAAGGAAAGGATAAAATAGATTTTCTGATGTTTATTTGTCTCACTACTGTTTTATCGCGTTTAACTGACGTTTCGATAAACGGCTCGCTCATCGAAACTTCGGTTCCATAAGCTATGGAGGACATCACCCGGTGTGAAACCCGAGAGCTGTTTATCTATTCATTTCACTGGAAAAGCCTTCATTCACTCATTTTTGCAGGAACCCTCACAAAAGAACTAATGGTAAAATCAGTTCTATCAACACTCGAGTTAAGTGTGAGTGTGGAATGGAATAGGTTGGGACGCAGACTGGACATCTGGTACCATTCCAATTCTCTCCCTTTTTTACCATTTAACTTCAAACTAGCACGGGATAGTAGAATCCCACACCAATAAGAAGAAATGGGTGTATAACAACATCCAATAACTTTGAAAACTACAGGAAGGTGGACGTTATCTTAACACCGTCAATTTCTACAGTACTCATATCACATTACTAAAAGATGCACGTTGATATGAAGTTTTGATAATTTTTTGGAGTCGGCCCTTCTGCAACTGTTAAAATCAGGTATTGGTATTTGGTACCAGATATGTGAGAAAGCAGGTAAAAATTTGGTGAACTCGCTAACATGACTGCAGTATCAAAGTGAAATATTTTCAACCAGTACACGGATAAATAATAAAAACTATTACCAAAAAGTAATAAAACATTTTCTTTCGTAACACCCGCTATCATTGGATGTGAATGATGATAAAACCACCAAATGTGAACTTTAGAAAAGTTATCCCATACTTTCAGGCAAAAAGGGTATCCTTTATGGTAACGCTTGGCTTCTAGAACGCCGTTGATGATTTGCTAAAGAGGAAACTTGACTGGGACGTCATTCTTTGCTTAGAGTTGCGTCTCAAAATTTCATCTTCTTCCTTTAAGTCTTCCTTGCGTTGGAGACATTCTTTCGTGTCTTCTTTTGAATATCTCTGAACCAGACATTGATATAAATAGGGAAAAAGTACGCAGGCATTCCATTTTATTCATACCGTGACTCATTGCAGTATAGCTCGAATTACAGCCATTTTAGCAGGCTCTGAAGGAACCATCAGTTCAAGTGTGTGAATTTTGGTTGGGAGCTTGATAATGAGATTCTTGGCAGTGAGCCGGAAATTCGAATATGCAGGCGATGGAAGACTCAATACACTAGCGATTACAAATTTATTATTGTAAATATTAACATCTCACTCCGCACGATCAGACGTACCGGATCAATTAGTCCCTTATGAGGTAGCGGGACGAATCAATGGTACCATCACATGGGACGGAAGAAGTTCAACAGACATCAAGCAGAGAATAGCCCATGCTAAGAAGGCATTCATAGAAAAAAGACAACTGCTATGCTCAAAGAAGATAGGACTACAAAGCAGGAAGCAGTATGTGAAAACATTCGTGTGGAGCGTAGCACTCTATAGATCGGAAGCATGGATCATTGGAAAAGCTGACCAGAAGAGACTAGAAGCCTTCGAAACCTGATGCTGGAGGAGGATGCTGAAGATAAAATGGACGGACTAAATAAGAAATGATGAAGTGTGCCGAACAGTAGAAAAGGAGAGGACCTTATGGAACACCATACAGAAAAGAAGAACCAGATGAATTGGACACACCTTGAGACACAATGGGTTTGTGAATATCATAACTGAAGGTAAAATAGAGACAAAAGTCCCTATAGGAAGTACCAGGAATAAGTTTATGGACCAAATAAAGAGGAAAATACATAGAAAAAGACACCAGGAGGTAAGGAAACTAACATTGGATAGGGAAGGATGTACGGCTGCATTAAACCAATCTAAGGATTGCACGACCAATGATGGCGATGACATTTATTTCGAGAAGAACAGGTTTCATGAAATAAGTACAAATTTTTGAAAATTTTCATTGAATGCATCTACTACAGCGTTCTCGTCGAGAATCAAGCCCATGGATTAATAAAAATGCTCCATAAAAACTTGATTGGAGGACTACAGTCAACCAATCTCAGGATTGAACAACCTATGACCACGAATTAGTGTTAGCATATTAGACTATAAATTGCATGAACGATATTTATAATTTTTGAGATGGCATAATTGCATCAGTCGTTTTCATATCTATTTTCTCACGGAAAACTGGGGACATCATGAAAAATACATTAAGATCCTGTTCCATTTCCAAACATTTATATTTGTCAATATTCATACCCGAGTACTTATTGTCACTGACATACTTTCAGAGTTAGGAATAACGATCGCGTCTGAGCTCACCAGAACGCTCATAACTGTGGATTTCAGACAACTGGGATGAGTGCGGAATTCCATAGCGGGAACGTCATTACTTAGATATCGGGCTTCGATAAGTTGGAGAGCGATAAATCCGAGTTCCAATCCCGATCAAGGCGAATGATTGTTCCTATGGGGAATTCCACATTCATGTGCACTTGCGGTTGACTCCGCAAAAGTAATACCTACGGTATCCGCAAAATTTGGTGATTGGGAATGATTGTCTTGGAGGTATAATGGGGAATAGCCATTTGCGAGGAAGGTATTAGTCTGATAGGGACACGAAAAAAATCTTCAACCTGTATTGAGTCCCGTTATAGTGGTGGGTCACGGGCATTGGTATGCCGGCTCTTAAGGGTGTTTGGGGCGATTTTCTTTCATGTACACATTAGAGTGAAAAATTGCATACGTGTACTAATTGGTAATCTTTTCTTCTAAGGTGAATCTGTCCCAAGGTTCCAATTGAACTGCATTTGTCCCATGCTCGTCTATCCTGTGCTACCTCCCTCAGCTCTTCGTAACTCCTGCTATTTCTAATATCCGTCATCATATTATTTCGTCGTTTTCCTCTCCCTCTCTTTCCCTCTATCTTTTCCTTCTAATATTCTCTTCAGCAGGCCATCTTTCCTGAGGATGTATCCCTTCCAGTTCGCCGTCCTCTTTCTTACTGATCTTAAAATATTCGTTTTCTCATTTATCCTTGCCAGAACTTCCTCGTTTCTCACTTTATCACCCCATTTCACTCTTTTCATTTTTCTCCACGGCCACATTTTAAATTCCTCTAGATATTTCTCCTCTTTCCTTCTGACTGTCCATATTTCGGCTCCGTTAACCACAACATTCCAATTTAACATTTTGCAAATCTTTTCCTTAAGCTTATGTTGATTGATTTGGCTGAAAGTAGCTGGTTGACTGTACTGAAGGCTGGCTTTTCCTGTGATATTCTACTTCTCATCTCCTCCGTACAACTTCCATTCCATGTTATATAATGACTATAAGGAATAAACGCTCCACGCCTCACTTCGACCCGCACATCAGTCGAAGAAAACGCGTAATTTATACTCAATTATCTGAGGATAACTTATTGTTGAACCGAGGGAGATAAATGAGCAGTTTGGGAGAAGGAAGAGAAGGCATTCGCGAATACATGCGTCACTCTAGTTGAGGAATTTCGTTTCCACAGCGCCTCTCGCAAGGTACTCAGTAAGCCGCTGGCAGTGAGTTCGAGGCGAGAGGCTTCCGGTAGCACAGAGCTATAATTTTGGAGACTGAAGTTATTCTTGGTTTTCAAACTTCAAGACTTATCGCGATCAGGGACCTGAATGTCACCTCAAAACTGACGTAGGCAAGGGCAATTATAATTTTTATCACTCACCGAGCAGGGGCGAGCAGACTGCGTTCCAAATAGAAGCTATCACGTTTGGAAAATCGGTTCGGCATCGCAAGACATTTTTATGGGTCAAGCCATGCAAAGCTTTCAAAAGCGAAGAAACTTCCTTCAGCAAGGCTCTCTTAATCTTCAATCTCGATAGGGTTCGCCACTACCCCTCGGGTTTCCCTTCCAACACATTGATCTTCTGGCCTTGATACACCAAGCCCCGGGAGTATTATTAGAAATGTATGCCAATTTACGAATAATTACAAAAATCGAGGCGGCGGCAATATTGATCAGCCCGCGAATCTGATGAACGCGAGCAAAATATTCTAAAATTGAGCAGTTATCCGGGACGAGGCCCAGGGTTTGCACAACAAGGGAGGATATTATGTAAGGGGTATTTAAAGGCGAAAAACAGATTTCACACGCACAAAACGAATGTCGTTTGTTGAATTCTGGCCTCGTGAGAGCAGCTTTGGTCCCAAAATTTCCCACAAGGCTGGATTCGTTTTAACATCCGAAATATCACGCTAGCCGGTTGATACCACGATTAATACAGAGTCGGGTGGAAATAGAGAATGAAAATATATGGTCCCATTGTTGAGTGAGAAAGCACTTATTTTTTTATTGATTTGAGAGGAAATATGTTTCCATCTCTCAAAATAATCCTTGTGAGGTACGGATTTTGTATTTTCTTGTCCGCTGATCGCACGCCATTGGTAGTAGCCCTTGTCGAAATAGATGATAATACTTCGACACTGAATATGCAAATTTTCGGGCAGAGAAAGTTCGATTTAAGTGTAGAATGAAGTTGTAGCCCAAAGGGTCCAAGGTCATTTTTTTGAGGTATATTACATGTATTTCCAGAGATAACACCCGGTGCAATTAAGCCCCATCGGCACGGCACAGATCCCTGATGATGCACAATGACCGATCTTCAACAAATTCATGGGCAACCCGCGGTCTGCGGGCCGGGTCTGGCTCGCTTGGAATTCTCAAGAGGTCCATTGAGTTTTACCAAGTTTTTTAATATACGCAGTTATAGAGAACTCTATTTGTACACCTAACTGTTCACCTGTACATCTCTGCTTCAGTGATTTCCTCCATACTGATCTATCCTTTCAAACTTCTTTTCCCTCATTTACCCCCATACACTGCTTCATACACGCCCTCCTGTTTTTAAGACTCCTAATATTCCTCCTCCTAGGAATTTCCTCAACCACAACTTTCTCGGCCTACCTCTACCTCTCGCACCATTCATTTCACTCTCATACACATAGTAGATAAACATTTTTTGAGGTGGGTGAGTGGTTGGGTTCTCCTTGCTTCGGGAGGATTGCGGTTTGAGGTGACCTGACGCAAAATTTTATCCACTCCTGGGGCATTACAATACCACTTTTTTACAATCACTTAACGAAAAACCCAAAAATTGTGTACGGCAAACAGCATGTAGCTTCCCTCAGAGACAGATCAACATCTGCACGCTACCCTCCGAGCCACCGCATGGGCGTGTGGCAGGAGGTGTTAGGACCAGCCATATAAAGGTGTCAAGGATAGAATTTTGGGAGGTGAAAAGGTTAAGTGTTTAATGAGTGTGTTTTAAGTGGAGTTCTGGTTTTATTTGGGTCACTTATTGTGCGAGGAGCGAAAGAATGTTTGCACCTGTCTGTTTGGCAATGTATCTCTCTTATTTCATCGCTTCTTTCGAATCTAGAAATGTAGTGTAGCGTCCAAATTACATTCTCTCTGTCGCTTTGAAACACCTGTTCTAAATTTCTCAAATTCTACCCTAGCGTGAAGCTTCCAATTCTCCAGGGGCTCCCACTTCAATCCCTCTAAAAGTTGTGAAACACTATTTGTTCGCTCTAAACAGCTTATAACGAAGCGCGCCGCTTTCCGTTGTATTTAATTTATTTCTTTGGTAAAATCTTCCGTTCAGTGTCCCAAATGTTCGCGGCGTATTCGAGGTGTGGCCTAACCAGAGCGAAGTAGCACCTCTCTCTTACTTTCTCATCCGAGGATCTTCCTATTATACGCTTGATAAATCATAGTTTCTTTAATGCTGTCTAGAAACACACCTGTTCTAAATTTTTCTAACAACCTAAGTGTAGCGAGTAGCCTTAACGAGTAACACTGACTCCACCATGTAACGACTAGTAACATCAATTTTCCTTTTTCTGGACCTATTCGAAAGAAAACAGTGAAATGAAAACGTATGTACATTTAGAAATACCTTTTAGTGCGGGAAAGTATTATATTCCGAAAGACTAGACCCAGGGAAATTTAGATTACAAAATCTGGTCCAAGAATCTAAAGGGGTCCCCAATTTGGTCCGATCATCGACAAAGGTTGCCCATGCGTATTTTAATTCTTAAATTGATTCTCCAAAACGATCATAAAAGGATGTGGGAAGCTTCCATTTGCTCAAGAGAAGTGATGGGAGATTGCACTCAAAGATGAACCCCATAACCCGCGGTACAGCGGGAGTGAAGCTTGATGGTAGTCGCCTGCGAGACGAAAGAAGTGAGGGGAGTACCATGCGTGGCAGACAACACTTCCAAGTTGTACTATCCCTGAGAGGGCGGGAAAGAGAAATAGCACATTGCCGGATAAAGTTAACGATACAAATAGAGATCCATTAAACATGCTGACAGTTACCCATATAACCTTTAAGAGTAGCCCATATATAACATTGGATTAAGAGTCAGGAGGATAATTTTAGTTGGTGAGAATGACAGGGTTAGCATTTTGAAGATGGCAGCGAGTTTGCTACCTCGGGAGCCCTGATAGTCGAACGTGGAAACCGCCTTAATCCCCCATGCGCAGCTTGTTGGTAGGTAATAAGTTCTTAACATTGAAAGGGCCCTTCTGAGCCACTGCCACCATGTTTCGCCGCCTGTCTTACCAACGGGAGACTTAAAAGCTAACAATAGGGATATAGGGATGCTCAACTCATCCTTAGAGTTACGAAAACCTGCGTCGTCTGTAAATCCCGTTTTACACGGGGCACAAAATTGCACAATTTAAAACCGTGCGTTTTTCTCCATCTGTCGTGCAATATAAACACAGACCAACAAAGGTATACTTCAATAGTTTCAGCCTTAACTATGTAAAACTTTTCCATGCTCAGGAGTCGACAAAATTTGTAAGTTTTACGTAGAGTATTTATTAAAAGTTACGAAGTTTTATTAACTCCTGAGCAAAGGCATACTTTTTTATGGTAAGGGCCGATTCCGACATAATTTTGTGCACTGAATTCAAATCCACCCCCAAAAATTGCCCATCACGTCAGGATTTTGAAACACTTTCCAACCTTAAAGGGTCAAAATGGCAATTTTTAGGTCTTTTGCAGCTTAAATATCTCAGAAGTCAAAGATGATAGATTAATTCTGCAAACGGATTTGAAATCTGTGTTAAAAATGTAGAGAATTATGCTATGAAACCTAGAAAAGCTATGACTCCCATAGCCTTCTTCCTTTTTTCAAATACTTCCAGAAATATATAATACAAAGATGTCTGAAGGTACAGTCTTCCTCCTTTGAAAGCATTGCATATTACACAATCAGACGAGGTTTGCGATGGGTATTCTTCGAATCAATGGAAAGAAAACAATTTAGTTATGAGCATGCGAAGAATGAGTGCCTTCATTGTAGTACACTTACATGTAATTTTTATATATGTATTATGTTGCTTGGCAATAATCAACAACTTTATTACAATTCGATTTTGCAATTATCTTGAGGGCACACATTTTAGAATTCAGGTACAGATAACGGGAACAATAGCTTTGTGGGTTTCATGGTAGTATTCTATACATTGTTAACGCAGACTTCAAATCTGTTTGTCGAACTACTCGATCGCCTCTGGTTTCTGAGATATTAATGCTCAATAAGACCTAAAAATTGCCAATTTGACCCTTTAAGGAAGTCCGAGCGAGATAGTTCCCTAGTCATAATTGAGACCATATTCCAATAATACGTTTTAATTTCACCAGCTGTAGGAAACTTCAATTAAATACTGCATTATTAATGGTGCAATAATTAGTTTCATATGACAGAAATGGTTATTAATTAAATGAAAACATCTTTTAAAAAGTCTTTAACTTAAGTCATTTTTTTCGCGCGGTGCGTTTAAAACTCCTTCAAAACGGCAGGTTTTTTGTGATACCCAAGACCCTATTGCGGTGACAATATGATAACTTTTCAAAAATAGTTGATAAACCATACAAAATACACGCTGTTAGTTATTTACGACATTTATGTGTTAGAAATTCCACATTTGTTGAAAAAAATCTCTCTGGAGTGCATACACGTTCCATTTCTCATGGAAAAGGGCTGGTATTTTTTGACAAATATCTCCGAAAGTAATTGAGTAAGGGGTTAAATGTTTTGCGTGGTTAGAAGGGTGAGATATTTTTCTTTAAAACGAGACCAAATTCATTCATTTCTAGGCAAAATAATATTTCGCTCAAACTACCTTATGGTTAGAATATCCCAAAATCCTGACGTGAAAGGCAATATTTGTGAGACAAATTTTGGGCTAATTTGCCATCTCGTGCGAATGCATTCATGCATGCGTTCTTTCAATTCACCGCTTTACACGACGCATTTTGCGATGCATGTTTGTACATACATCAGATTGTTCAATTACACGCCCCGTGTAAAACGTGTATAGAGGAACTAGGTGAGAAATTTAAATACATATCACTTACCTCCCGATTCCGAGCTGACGCATTCTGATTCTGACAGCCTCGACATAACTTTATTGTTCAGCGGCCATAGATCTGCCACCAAATAGTTTCCAGTAAACTGTGGCCAGTGATATTCCAGGTCTATAGTATTTTGATTGGCCAACTTTAGAAGGTTTTCGCCCAAAATAAAAATTATCTGAGAAAGCAAAGAATAGAACATTATTAGACTTTTTCCCACATGTAAATAGCCATTTTATGCTAAATTTTCCCGATCTAATGGTCCCTTACTTTAGGAATGTACTTGAAATGCTTAGTTTCGTAGCCATGAAGTATCAGCTGCTGCCTCTTAAGATAGCTAGTTAGAGTAAGCTCCGGGCTCTTTTTCTCTTGGGTTCCTTCCCTGAGGGTGCGAAGAGCAATAGAATCATTCAAATTAACATGGTTAAACGTACTCTCAGGCTATACTATATGGAATTTTTCCATTGTTACTCAAAGAAAAAGTAGACTGAAAATTCCACATAAAATTTTTCCACACTTCTGGCCGGTTTTGTGACAGCATTACCTCTTCAGTTGACAGTATTACATCTCACACCTGAAGATGTAACTCTGTTACGAAACCGGTCAGAAGCGTGAATACATTTTATGTGGAATTTTCAAAGTGAATTTTTACTTCGTGTTACAAAACAACATGGCGTAAATCGGAACCATACCATCGCGAAATCACAAGGGACTCACTTATTGCTGAATACATCACAAAGAGAAAGCACGTGTCTCTCAAACTGTTGGCAACATTGGATTTGGCTCCTCGTTTGAATGGAATTGGGCCTTTTTGATCTCACAAACTGCATCGCTTGATTGGCAGATACTTTCAAATGGAAGATTAAATAGCAAGCAATTAATACGCCAGTCCTTCCCAAGCCTGAAAGTAACATACATAGGCTATCAGGATTATTTTACACAAAAGTATGTCCAAGTGTCTATACATATTACGTGCTAATAAATTTCAATGGTGAAGTTGATTCTGTCCACTAACTTCTAATGCATGAGCATCTTTCGTTAGTGGAAAAGTATTCTTCTGCAAGTCCATTTGCTGCGTGGCTAGACTTAAAATTGATTTAAAGAGATTTTTCAAAGTAAATAAATTGCAAATCTGACCCGAAGGAACAAAATTACACTTTAGAGTATGTTTCTAATGAATAATAAGTATGTAAATGTTGCGCTGGTACCTCAAAGTCTTACGATACTTCATTTGAAACGCGAGAACTTAAACTCACACTTTTAAGCATATGACCTACTCTCGACAGGGGGTTTATTTTTAAATTTTAGTATTAATTCAAATTCAAAACCTTCGTAATCGTATTGAAAAAATGGCCGTCGAATACAAATTCTTACCAGCATGGCAGTGGATAGCTACTTTCCCTTCATTGAGAGCGAAAGACATGACTTTCACCATGTCCAAAATTCTGCTCTCTCCTGCTTCTCCATAGTCTCTCATTGAGAAGTTATAAAAATATACTGAAAAAGAATATTTCATTGAAATAAAAAGATATTTTTGGCACTGGGGTAGTTTGGTTAGTATTCTCGGGAAGGAAGGGTAATTTCGCCTCCGAGACAGCGTAAATACTATCAAAATGCTTAATCATCACCAATGGTGTTCCAACAAATGAATGATTAGTTCTAGGAAAATTCTGCCCAGAGATATATTCTCCTGTAGTAGGGAGTCTTTTATATGGTTTCCAATGTGTAACTACGTTCCTATTTACCTAGCAACTTCCTCTAATGGATATTCAGGCGCGATTGATAATTCCCGAGTCACAAGAGAGACCTCATTTGAATTTCACTTTAAAATTTAAGCAGCTTCACAAAGCATGAAGTACATTAAGTAAGTAAGAAACAGGACGCAAAAACTTCTTTTTATGACTGAACCTTTGATTGATAAACCAAATGTACACATCTGAGGCATTAGTATAGTTTTCTCTCGCCGTGCACTCAAAAATCCCTCCCAACCGATGCTTTTATAACGCGTAATACGGTGAAAAATAGGTAAAAAACTATCGAGAAAGCATATGAAATTTTGACCATTACTTTGCTGACGATGACTACGCGTCAGAATTTCTCCATTTCTAATATTAGGTATCTCCTTATCTTATTCCATTGAAAATAACCCCTTTTATTTTAAAAATATCTTGGAAAGTAGTTCAGAAAGTGGCTAAACCCTTGGTACCATTTGTAACATGAAATATCTTTCTCTACAATGAGGTAAATTTCAATGAATGTATTCATTAGTATTTAGTGGAAAACAACCACTAATATTTTTAAAATATCTTGGAAAGTAGATCAACAATGGGAGTCCAGACTTATATATAAAGACGAGCGAGACAAATAAAGCAGTTCAGTTAACCTGATGAAGCTGGCAGGAGGACCAGCGAAATATTGTTGTTTAAAAAAACATACATCGCGGAATGAATCCCGAAAAAATAAGGAACAGTCAACACTGCATCCGCGGAAGCCTACGAGCTAATCTTGGAAAGTAGTTCAGAAAGTGGCCATAACTTTGCTACTATTTGAAATATGATTTATCTTTCTCTATAATGAGATTAATTTCATTGAATGTATTTGTAGCGATAGCTTGCTCCAAATATCTGGAGCTCTATTTATCATTTATCCAACCGTCCATATTTCGTGTTCACTTCTTTCCTCTTCCGGACTTCCCTCACATTCTCAACACTCCTCACAATCTCCTCCTCAAGCTCTGTGTCCTCTATGTAAGTGGGACCATCACATTTTCTTCCTCTCAAATGTCTACAAGAAAGCCATCATGGATATCATGCGAAAGTTATTCAACAAGTCCGCACAATTCGATGAAACTATCTGTTTTCGTGAAATATTTTCGACCCTACGGCTTTAAAAAAAATAAAATCACGGTGTCTTGAACTGGTTCTGCCCTCAGTCATAATTGACAATTTCTGTCTCAGCTAATTTAAAAGGCTATAGGAACCACCATTCAGACCATTTTTCCTCCAATTAATGTCATTCCGCTTTGAAAAGCCTCCGATATCCATTCCAGCGGGTTCCCTGTGTTAAGAAATGAATTTCACTGTTCGTGCCTCGATTGATAGGCTTTTGTCACGAATATTGTATTAATTATACCATCTGTTATCTCATACAACCCATTTTAATGAGAAATTAGTATGATTGTCGAGGAATTACTTCTTAAGGTGAAAACTTGGGAGGCATTGGAGGAGATTTTGATCAGAATGAGAATCGATCATTGGACTCCCTGTATAGTATGAGTAGCGCAATAATAAAATTTCGCACATATTTTCCCAAAAATGTACACTAATACCGTGACGCGGCCGGAATTTTGTTCAGGTGGGTTCAATATTAAGAATGAGCTGCGGGGACAAGAGGAATCAAGCGGAAAATAAATGAAAGTCAGGACCGAAGTTATTAGTTCCCAGGCATTTTTAAGGCCTCCTTACACGAAACATTTCACGGTACAGACGAATGTATGGACTCTTTCATGAGGAAAATTGTACCGCGTAAAGCGGCAAATTGTATGATTGCCTGAATGACTGAACATGCTTTAGTTCTTTCATTTTCTCGTACATTCTAAGATGCATTCGTTTTTACAATAAAATGTACCGAGTAAAGCCGCCGCAAATGAAATTTGGATAGATGAGTATCAACTGATAACAAAAAATAATTTGGATTTCCTAGTCCTTGAAAGCATAAATATCCCTCG
Organism: Ceriagrion tenellum; assembly: GCA_963169105.1. Classification (NCBI taxonomy): domain Eukaryota; kingdom Metazoa; phylum Arthropoda; class Insecta; order Odonata; family Coenagrionidae; genus Ceriagrion; species Ceriagrion tenellum. The sequence goes on from OY720638.1 coordinate 42,520,691, forward strand.
GTTTTGTATGCTTGAAAATGAAAAACACGCCATAAAACATTTGTTTACAATGAGGCATAAATAAAATTATCGTACTCTTTGTTAAAATATCAAAACATTATAATGTCTTGTTTTACACATTATTTTGAATTTCTGGGCGAGAACATTGGACACTTCCCTTCTAACCAAGTCACTGACTTTCCAAAGGAATTCAATTGGTGGTTTCAGGGGTAACATTATGGAATTTGTTGGTTCTCAGGTTTCCGCGGAGCTGGAATGTAGATCTCTCCATGTTTTCCGGGATTTCCTCCTCGTCAGTTGTTTGTGGGACAAAAGTTTCGCTGGCTGTCCTGCTAGCGAAACTGTTGCCCCACAAAAAACTGACGCGGAAGAAATCCCGGAATACATGGAGAGATCTTTATGGAATTTGTTAACATAATGATGATAACTTATATCTTTGTTTTTTCACGTTTTTATTTGACCTGAAGATGACGTTGAACGTCGAAACCCGGGTTGTTTCATATGAAAACATGTGAAAGAAAACAAAGTCTTAAGTTATCATCAAAGCATTTTTAGGTAAATGAAAGACTTAATGTCCAGATTTTATCACATTACTCACTTCCCTCCTTCATGAATACTTCTGGATCATACGAAAAACCGCAATTTTCCAACGGTGGCCCACATTTACTATGCTCACCAGGTTGCTGGAGGTTTATCAGTGACTGTATACTTTGCCTAGAGAAAGAGAGTGATTTTTTAAAATACCGTAGTACATACGAATAATTCATAAGCAAAAGGTAAAGCCGCTAATTTTACGTGTTTACGTTCATTTTTCTTACCTCTTAAACTGATCAATTACATTTTTGGAGAGAATAACATAAGTATTCGGCCTAGACATTGCTAATATTTCTTCAGTAACCCTGGAAATGAAGGTAACTTGAATATAGCGTTTAGGCTATCCAGAAAAATTTTAGTTCCATGCATAAAACACTTTTAAAAATAAATAGTATTATCTAAGTCTTTATCACTGTGGAGTGTGGTAGGAATAAAAAGTCATGAAATTGTTGCCGGCATTTTTATTGATGCGCGTACAAATAATCTCAACAGATTTGGGCGTCATCTAGTGAAAGTTCTTCTATAATAAGATATGGTAATAAGAACAATCGCACTTTTCCAAATATTTTATCAATGAATACAAGGCATTTTGACTCGCAGAGTAATCATCAGCTACAAGCCCGCGTAGTACTCGTACTTTTAATTTTAAAATTTTAATTAAGAAACTTAGTAAGAAAATTAGCAAAGAAAAGGAAAGAAATAAAATTTTAATTAAGAAACGCAAAGTACTTATGATTTAAATATGAGTAAAATTGCAATTGATGTTAATTCTACGCGGAAAAATGTTGATTTTCGAAGATTGGTGGTCAAGTTTAACATTTTCCAAAAGACACATTTTAGGTGATGAAGAGAAATAAAAATCTGTGTCGCGGGTGGCTTCAAAGTCGAAGTGGGCTTCAGAGGAGAATTTTAGATGAAGACAGAGAGAAGTGAGAACTCATAGTGCTATGCTACATTCAAGTACGTACTTAGCACGGCAACGACTTATTTGTAGTCAAATTTGTACATTCATTTCAAGGAACTATAAGTATTTTCTTGGAAATTTCAATCTCTTTAAATTGAATAGCATTGGATCGCTGGGGCACAATCTTATTCGTCTACATGACTTGAATACTAGTTATAATGAAAATAGGGGATGGAAATTTGAGCATGGAGAAAAGAGATACTACTGTCAATTCACAGAAATTCATTTACGATGCATCACTCATTAGCTCGATCTATAGATAGCTCGAATTCATTGTCATTTGATTGTTCCTTACCAATGAGAGAAAATGCCATCGATGGCCATGTCTTCCTTCGGCCAACAGTCGTTTGATTCATATTTGCATCGGTTGCCTCCGCAAAATAGAGCACACTGAATTTCGGTGGGTATGTTTTTTCTCAATCCCTCGGAGAGTCTGCTGTAATTTGATGACGGCGGAGCTGCAAATAATATCTTTCTCGTCTTCTCCGATGGGCCACCGATAATTTTCATACCAGAGTGTAAAGTAGCCTCCATTTATAGTATTTTCCTTTAAAAAAAAATAAAGAAATACACATCATCCCATTCCGAGTGGTTGCGAATGACGTTGAGGAAAATTTCTCAAATTTACCTTTTGTAAAATCGTTGTGAGAACGGATACTACGAGAACAGTTGGCTCTCGTTACAAGTCGGTAAAGTCAAGAAAACCTTCCGGGAGGCGATATTTAGAGCGAACAATGAATAACAAATGGGACCTAATCTCGCCAATACGGCTTGAAGATGAAAGGCGAACTGTGCTAAGCAACAGTTCACATACACGAGTTACTTATTTCATAGGGAATTTTCCTTTGACGTGATAACCATTAGAGAAAAAATCCGGACAAAAAAATCTAATTGGGCCAGCTCATCAATTTCTTTGGGTTTGTAATTATTCTCGCATGCTAGTGACAGTATATTGGGTTGAATTGATATCCATCATTTCAAAATAAAATACATCACGAACCTTCGCAACCGAAATACATTGTAAATATTTAAGAATTATTATTATTACAAATTTAATTGCTTCCTACACATTTTTATTCAAAAAGGGAAGTTTTTAACAGTAAAAGAATATTTTAGGTGGTCCCTAAGGCTTTGGGGCTACCAACACTTAAACGATGCAATACATATATAACTTCTGTATTTAAATTTTGGATGTTGCGAGCGATTAAGTTTTTATAACCACTTGATTACATAAAGATCATTGATAAGTGACATTTCTATACAACATAAGACAAAAAACATGCAGATTTTTAAATAAAGTTCACTATCACTTGTAAGCAATGCATATATAGAATACATCTAAACCTTGAAAAATTGAGTACATATAAATGCATATAAATCAATCTCTTTGCAAAAAATTACAAATAACATATTAGTTATTAAATTGAAATTCTATGTCTCCAGATTCAATGATTTGATAGTAATGGAGGATTGTTTTGGTGATGGAAGAAGGGTGGAGAGAATTCGAATTATGTCGAAATCAGCCTGCTTTAAAAGATGACACTAAGGGATCCACAGTTTATCGTCGTACTCGACGGATGGAGCCTATTTCACTTCCGAAATTGGAGGCCGGGCCCTAGGAATAGGAAGCTAGCCCTCCAGGCCCCAAAATTACCCCAATGCCAAAACACTGAGTACCTAACTATGTTCAACCCACGGTGCATACAAGTACAGAGACAGAGGATAAATTCCACGGGGGGACATGCGAAATGAAATGAGCAAATTCTCTGTTCTCATCTCATATGCACAAGATGAGAGCACACCTGTAGCTACGAGAGCACTGGTTTGGGTACAGCCCGCGAACTCAAGTTTTTGCCGCTTCAGGTAAACCTCATTGTTTACGGAATGATTTATTTTTTTTACCGACACTTATTTCTTGCCAGTTTATACTCTCACCACGAATTCCACCACCTTTCAAGATGCAGAGAAAGCCCAAGAACGCGAATAAGTCCTTACTTTTTCCGGAGAAAATGGTAAATTTGCTGTCCGCGTAAAGTACCTCAGTAGAAAGAAATTAACCGGTATGTACATAATTTCTCCCATGTAAACTTTGTTCAGAAGTAGGTAAGTCATACATTACCACTCGAGCGCGATCTCGAAAAGTATTCTGAGGAAATAAAATCCATTGGATATTTAATGAAATACTAAAGCAATAGCGGTATGAGTTGGTACCCTAAATGAAGAACACTCTGTAATACGATTTCATTTACATACACCCGTTCTCGCAGCTGCCTGAAGGAGCTATTTCTTGATTTGTTGAAATATTTAAGCACGATTAACCACGGATTTTAGGAAGATATGCAATGCTGGAAGTAACCTTTCAAAGCAAATAAATATGGTACACAAAATGGTTGAATTAAAGCGAAGTATTGTAGTTGGAGCGACTTCGATTGCGTGTGACACAGATTGTAAATATAAGTATTTGCCGGAAATCACTTGCCGGAGGCATGAGGATCAGGATTTGCGCTCACTCAGAAACAACAGAAACGAGCAAAAGAGACACTAACCATTCCTAATTGCTCGGCGGATTACTCTCTCGGATTTTGATGTGACTATGAAAAGGAATGTTTTTCAAGTTTATGCTTTGAAAATCGGATTCATAGGACTTTGCTTAATTTCCTATATCTATTAGCACCGAAAACCACGTACCTTAAAACCATATTGTTGTGAGACGTAACTGTGTAAATCGATCGTATTCTTGAGGCACATCTTTCGCCTAGAAGGCAAGTTGACAGTCGTGCATCACTGATACACGTGTGAGCACGCGTGTGCCCATGCTCCGAGCTTTCACTTAACTGAGCGCGCCAGCTTGGACTGGGGCAACATTCTGGGATATTTACACGCGAGCGCGTTGCCTGGAGACAAATATATTCGCCCCAGCACTAAATATGTAGATTATATTGATCATTCGCCCGAGGCACCGTGCTAGATCGATCGCGGAATGCACGGCCGCTAACCGAACCAACCGGCCACCAATCGCCACTTCCAAATTTTGTGGGCGGGCCGAAGGGCTTTCAAGACGAGGCATGTCGTTGCGCAGTTTGATGCTACATCACTCGGCACAATTATAAACGTGAAATGAGTCACTGCGCGAAGAAAGGGTGACCGACGAGCATGCGAGCAAAGCAGGCGCCTCTGGATTCGTGCATGTCGGGCGCGAAATCAATGCGCAAACAGTGATTGTCTTGTTCTGGCTCTAGTTTATGTTGCGCTGAGCTGTTCAAGTCGAGGGAGTGATTCCGATGCGTGAACTTACTTAGCTTCATGGAGGGGAAATTTGAAATGAGACACTACCAACAATGGTGCTTTAATGTTAGCCGCTATTAGCTTTCGGATTGATAAATGGTATCCACAAGAGAAAACTCTTTTGGAGAAGGCAAGGGACTCGGCTGTTAAGATTTATTCACAAACATTTTTCATTAGAGGACTGATATAATTTAAAAACCTTGATGATAACCAACGAAGACATTTGAACTTGAACAAAAAACTATAACTAATTACCCTCTAGTTTCAGAATATTCTTCGCACATTTTATTCTGTTTGTACGAAATCATCTATATTGCGAAGAAATATCTTAATTAGATTTAACTACCATCAACAACTAAAGTGCAAAAGATGAAGAATTATAACCTCGGATTACACTCAATTTCTCTTGCCATTGCTCCCAAAGAAAGCTGCATTTTTTTATTGCTGATAATACTGAACCATTTAACCAATTAGATGTTTCTTGAGCTTGTAGGTTTGGAGGAGCGTCTATTGACTCGCAGTCGTTCTTGCGTTCCAATAATTCACCGCGCAGATCTCCACATCGCCTGGTGCGATTCTCACGGGGAACAATTTCGGCTATGAAACTGCGCGATGAATTGTCTCGAGTCAAGCGGTTGAAAAATTTAAGCGGCAATGCCAGATTTACTGCAAATTTACTGTTGAGTTCGCTAGATAGGCTTTAACACTAGTTTAAATGCACCTATCCGAAGACATCTCCGCACGGGTGTCGCCCACGCACAGCTCAATGCAAGAGTGGATGTGCAATCAAAATTGCATCGCGAAAATAAAAGCAGAACATTTATCGAATGGCTGCTGGAACGCATGGATTTAAATAAGTCCCGTCCTGTTTCCACACAATTTCGCCTGTTTTTTTCGCACAATTTACCGCCCATATTCACACAATATCGATAACACGTACACCACCGAGTACAGGGCATACCCTTTTCAAGTTACGCTACTCCCCCTCGCAAGAATATTGGAAAGCCGGCCAATATGATGTTCCAGTTACTTAACTGGTGGTTTGTAATGTATTTGTTGCTGTTGCATACAAGTCGATGTTGAATTTCGTCTTTTTCTTTTGCCAAACTAATTCCTTTCTTATCATTTATGAACACGGGTAGCCACTAAATCATTGATAGCCAAATGTTATCTTTCCAATATTAAGTGATGAAAATATTCTTATTCTAATTTTTATTAAAATGAAATCAGTTAACTATTATGTGTGTCCCTCACGTTAACACAGAAGTCACCCATATGGCCCTCTCGGAACTCTCAGTCTGACTTGCCTGGTTTAGGGGATTTAGACATGTAGATCCTCCAAAAATGCCGTTGACATTGATACTTCTATATAGCATAGAGTCCAGCTAATTGGTACGTATTGAAGTTGGTATGGAAGCCCATACTATCCACCTCTGCACAGAAAAACTTCGTAATCGTCCAGTTCCAACACAGTTACAGTTCTTTTGTCAAACTAAGTTACGCTACTTTCGCTAGGGCTTGTGCATTTGTGTGGCATTTGCATCAACGTATGGGCGCTATTTCTTTCCTTTGATTGGCTATTAGGGTAGGCAAACACTATGTGTAAGCAAGTTGAATAAGGAAGAATTATTTGGAGAACCGAGGGAGGGTGAAGAGAACTTCGACATCGTCATCAGCATAACCATAGCGAGCTTGAATAAGTGATTTGGCATGAACAGATGAAATATTTTGCAATTTTTTATTTATATTTCCCTAATATAAATGAATAAAATAATGCGTAGTCTTTGACTCTAGTCGGGTTTTCAGAGTAGGTATCTAGAATTCTCTTTCAATCGGAATTTCCTAGTTTTCTCATCTAAAGATTATTGCTTTTAGTTAGGCTTGAATGAACAATTTCCCATATGGACTACCTGCAAGCCCACAATCCTTCAAAAATTACTGAGTGCTCGGAAAAGATTTCAAGTATATTAAACGGTATCCGGCGTGATATTGTGGAAAATCATCGTGAATTTTTAAAAGAAAAAACTTCTTAATTTCCACTCGATTATTCATTTCTACATCAGATAGAATTGTACCTGATGATGGCGCTTTAGGCGTCGAAAAGCGTTGTACAAATAAATAACCAAGTGGACGTTATAAAGTTTTTTCTTTTTTCTTTCTTTTAAAAGATTTCAAGCACCGTGCCCTGGTAACTGCCAAACAACATGGCGGATGTGCACGACAATCATTACATGTAACATCATAGAGGGCAACAAATTTGGCCTCTCTGTATATACTATTTGCTCTGGGCTTCCCTACTTATCGTGAGATACTAGATGTGGCATTTGCATCAACGTATGGGCGCTATTTCTTTCCTTTGATCGGCTATCAGGGTAGGCGAACATTATGGATTAGCAGGTTGAAGAAGGAAGGATTATTTGGGGAATCGAGGGAGAGTAAAGAGAATTCCGGTATCTTCATGAGCATTACCATAACGAATGACTCTGTTTTGGAATCTACAGCTTAAATTTCTATCCAACGGACTGAATACTGCTCTTGTAATGCTCCTAAAAACGCGCAAAACTCAGGAATTCTATCCAAGAAAATGAGGACATCTGGATAAAAAATTGAGGACTTTTGACGGCGCCCGTCGCTTTGGTGCCATGAATCATATTAATATTCTATCACTTTTTTGCTGTATGGATAGGGCGGGGTTCCCCATTAGTAGTGGATTTCGCTTTTTTGAGTGTCCAGACCTCATCAGTTTCTATCGAACCGTCTAACCCAAGCCATTTCCACGATAAATGCGACTACCATGCCAAAGAATACACTCGAATCCGCGACCTTTGAGTTCCCTGAATGGTCATCGTGCCTTTATGGTTAAACTCCGTAACATTTCAAATTTTATGAATAAAAATTCCGGACATGCTTATGTTCCGCCAGGACGGCGTAAAACACTGGGTGAAAAATGAGGACATGTCCGGGAAATTGACCGCCAAAGCCCAAATCGGGATTCCGCTAAAAAATCCTCACCACTCCCGAAATTCAAACTCGGTCTGTAGGGATGTAAGCCAGTACCCTAGCCACCACAACACCAACCCCATTTCATTTGCTACTTAATTACATATTGTCCTGTATCTCAGAAATTTTCCTGTTTCTTTACCACATTTATTTTGTCTCCTTGGAATGGATCACGTATGGGCCAGTAAAACAAAAACATTGGTTAATTTCGTATCATTCTACGAATTAATGATCTCATTCATTGGTCCTTCCAAAGCACTATATGCGGTTGTTTTCAACCTTTCTCGTGAATTAATCATTTCACCCCTCACTGCGCGTACTCAAGCTGCCTCAAATGGTTCAATGAAATACCTCGCGTGAAATGGCCTAAGGGCATCCGGCGAAAATGTGTGATTTTCCACCTAAGTTCCGTTGTATCGGCGAAATAAATTATGACGGTGAACCATTAATACCAATGAAAAAGTTACATCACAATGAATTAGTAGCGATTGCTCGATCAGCTAGTAACTCAATACGACTAAGTTTGGTTTACCCTTCAGCCACCTAGGCCTATTACGCTCGACTAAGCTTAGCTACGTCTTTTTCACAGAGTAGGTACACGGCACGCAAAGACTAGTTCGTATCAACCCCTAGAGAAGTTTTCTCTTCAATCAAATGCCTTGCTGGCGTTATCGGCGAATACCCCTAACCGGCTCTGTAAAAATACGGGTTTGAATTGTGGTCTAGCCTGATGAGTTTTTTTCAAGGTCAGTTTAGGCTATTTCTTGCACCCGAGCGCATGACTGAAACGGATTGGTGCTCGGGGTGCATTGTCGCAACGAATGGCTCGATTTTAGCCTTTTTTTATCGAGGGTATTTTCTAAGGGCGGTACGATCTTCTACGAGGCATTAGATTACTTCCCGGATGCGTCAATTACAACGATCCTTTTGAGCCTCGCATTAATTAATTATGAGAACATTTTGTTTAGTTTATTCTTTCCATCTAAACATAAGATATCTCTCTGCAAAGCAAGGGGTAAAATTTTGTTTACAATGCGTTTGTTTATAATCCATTTTTTTTTGAAATTGTATTAATTTTGTTAAACATCAACCATATAACTCCATAGGGCCCGTCGCAAATAATTTTTACTTAGATCCGAATCGTCCAATACTCTGTACACTCTGGAATCTCTCCGCGTCGGTTCACTCATTCGAGAATCTAGTTATTGGTTTTCTGTCTTCCTTTGACGCGGCGAAGCAGTTTCTTGGTCGCCTCTCAAAAGTTATTACCGCCGTAAATGCTCACATAAACTCGCAGTTAGGTGCACGAATACTGCCGTGACCTATTCAGTCAGAAAAACGACAGGACGGGTTCCTACACGGAAAAAAATACTTTCAGGAGTGTGAATAACTAAAAACCCTTCCTGAAGATTAATTTCAATCATCAGTTGAAATTCAAGGTTTTCTAATGCTAATTATGCCTCTTGAAGTTCCGTAAGTATTCATTTGCTCAAAAAAATCCGATGAGCGGATGTGGGTAAAATGTAACCGTTGCCGGCCAGCGTCAAGGTTCATTGTTCAAAAGAATGAAGCCAATACTTTGATGGTGATTTCATTGTAAGGCCGTCGTTAATTGGCATATAACTACCAAATTCAAACGTGTGAGAAATTAGAAGACTCATAATACACAATACAACCTATCAGCAGGTACGAGAACCAGAAAGTTTCTCCCATCGACTAAATCAGAAAAAAACAACGAGATAAGCTTCCAATTTATGAGCACAATAAAATGTATTTTCCTCACTTTTCCCGTCAATAAGTAAAAATGACAAGTTAAATGAGGAGTATTTGTTGAACAATTACATAAATTAAGATATTTGTATGCTAAAACACATTAACAATTGTCTATAGATGCAATAAGAAAATATTTACCCACTGAGGTAAAGTGTATTTCCATAAGTTCGAAACTAATGCAAAATAATATCATTAAATCATACAGAATTGTAAAAGCAAAAGTTATTGGCTAAGCTTCATTTTCAGGGAGACTTCTAAACTTGAAAGTGGTGAAAAAGTTCACCTGAATACCAGAACATTAGGTATCCGTGAACAAGTGTTCCGTCAATTCTACCGGGTGTAATTCAAAATTAATTGTTTAAAATATGTGAGAAGCGTTAAATAACAGTCATTTATGGTCCATTATTAGAAATTATAATAATGCAAGATACATTCAACTAAAAAGGCTTTTTTCAATCCTTAGTCAGTGTTGATTTTGTTTTACCCCATTACCGTATTTACTACGTCAATTAATCAATATAAACAAATATGTTCTGAAAAACTTTGGCATAACTTTTAGCAAATATAATCGTTTTAATTATAAATTAATAGCTTCCTGAAAAATATACATTTAATCTCTCTTCGGTCATTGCGCTCGAGGAGCGTGCCAACCAAATGCACACAAAGAATGCTTTGAAATAAAAAAAAATATTCCTTTAACGCCAACTGAGTAATACGCATTCAACGGCCGACAACACCAACTACCTAATACGCATTCAGCCAAATAAATATCCCAGAGATAAAAACTAATTAATGCGAAAATCAGAGAGAAAATCTTAGAAGCCAACACACTCTTCTTAACTACTCATTATATGGAGGATAAGGACGAAATGTTCGTGACGCGTGGTACTATTTCACGATATGAACCGTAAAAGCTGAATCATGACAGATGAAAAAACATTTAAGAACAGATATCTATCCCGAAAAAAGGAAGATAAAAGTTCGAGAGTTCAAGTAATTTCATGGGGAGAAGAGCGATGAAAAACTTACACCTAAATCTTCTATGTAAAACAAGATTCTTGAAATGTGGTCACTAAGCATTTCTCATAGTCAACGTTTCACGAATATTTTTGGCATCATCAGGGCTTTTACAATACGAAAAATGAGATTTACAACCAGATATTCTCATAAAAATTAATACAAAAGTTGTAGCATAAGGAATTTACCGAACAATGTGATTAGTGATCTTGAAACATCAGCAAGGTAAACGACAACTCTAAGCAGTAAAGAAATAAGTGAAGAGTTCCGGTTGACAACAATTAAATAAGCATAAATAAACCATTAAAAATTAAAAAAAACATATTGTAATAAAAACAAGATACTACAGTTTTACACAATTAAAACAAATATAAAAATCAAGATAAAGTTAGTACTGATGATATTTATTTTCGTAAAACAATATAAAACACATAGAATACAATAAGGGTTCTGCTGAGTTAATCAATGACTGGTCTCCAATTACAGGCATTGTTGTTTTTTATTATTTGCAGCATTTCTTTGAAATGTTCTTTTTTGTAAACTTAGTTCGTATTCGATAATTTTGTCATTATTCAAATCGAAACAATGGTTATTTGTAATTGCGTGGTCCAAGGGGGCACACGTTTGTCTTGCTAATTTTATTAATGATTTGTGCTGGTTTAACACGTCTTTAAAATACTGTGACGACTGTTCGATATAAATACAGTCACATTTTACAAAAAATAGATTGAACTACGTTTCTTTTCAGATTTGGAGGAATTTTGGACGTTTTAAGGTGCATACAGCAATTTTCCAGTGTATTATGACTTTTGAACGCTATTTGAAATTTAGACGTTTTGAATTAATTAAATTTTCTCGTAAAGCCAAGGTTTTAGATTCATCTATAAAAATGGCAATCGAATTTTCGTCGCATTTCACCCTCTGAAATAGCAATCGCGTACACCATCCAACCAAAATTTGTGAGCAAGTCGGTGGAAGGAGTCGTTCGTGATGGACGGCTTGGCCTCCCCAGATTCTGAAGGAAATGAGATAATTCTGGACTCGCGTGCCAATGGATCGTTTGATCCTAGCCTCGCCATAGAGCGTCCCACATTCGGCTCTCTATCTAACCTCCCAAAGATCGAAACACCTGTACATCCACTCACGTCAAGTAGGACTTTCCTTTTCGACCGTTATTGCCTACGGCTTTCAAATCGACGGAGTTGTCTGCGCTGTTCACTAAAAATTTGCCTAGCGTCGACTATCGAGCGCCAACCGTAGAAAGAATCCATCTATATACACAACTAATGCACTAATTTCTATAAGTCACGCCTGTTTAAAGTGGCTCCAGGAGACCTAGGAAGTTCAAGTTTTGGAGGAATACAGATTTTACCCAAAACTTACCGAAGAAATAGTTTAAAAAATACCATGAAAAATAACTTTTAAAGATATTTTCGCCCCTTATTAGTTAGCTTTTACTCCCCTATAAAAGCGTCGGATTTTATGTAAGATATATTCAATTGTCCTCCACCCTTCATTTGTTCCTAAAAATTGCGTGCCCAGTACCAAAAACTAGTCCATTTTTCCAATATTTCAACGACGGAAATTTTAAGTCATTGATGAACTCAGCCAAGGCCTGAAATGGAAAAATCCATGCCTAAAGGCCTAATGACTTAGATTGACACAAATTCTGCGACATTTTTGTTGTTTTTAAACCCCAACCTCCCTATGGGTGGCTAATGAATCCCGCCTGGTTTTTAAAATTTGCACTCCGCCCTGAAAAAATTCTTTCAACCGCACGAAATAATTTAAATTTCTCTTCTTCCCATTAAATGTCAACGGGCTGCCTCTCTTAGTTTGTAATTTTTAAGAGTCGTTGTGAGTGAAGTAACTTTGTTAGTCCACATAAATTTTATTTAAGGCGACTCGGGTTTTGACGTGGCACGTCATCACCATAAAGATCACCTGGTGATGACGTGCTACGTCGAATTCCGGGTCGTCTTAAAAACATTAATGCGGGATAACAAAGTTACTTCATTTACGATGTATAGTAAATTCCATGAAGTCAAGCCTGAGACTACTGCGTATATTTTAAGAGTCGATTGAATAATTCATATAAAACAAGAGGATAGTTTTCATCCTAATCTCTTTATGTGCGGCATATTTTTTTTACTCCGTGAATGTATTTGACCCGTCTCATTGAAACGATTCTTTCAATTATATGCGAAAATGTTATTCCTCTCTCCTCTCCGTTGAAAATACTGATTCTATTTAATTGATCTATTAATCAATGATAATTCTGTTCTCGAGGGACAGTTGCAAGCCAACAGAAAAGGTTTTTTGAATATGATGTTTGAGCACTGTAAATAATTTTCATTGATGGGCGTCGAATATTTAAAACCAACTTTGTCAAAAAAAAGTTCCCGATGCAAATGTGGGTTCTCTGGTAGCAGGGCACCACCATCTTGGGGTATTTTCAAGTCATTCAAGTACATAGCCTGCGTTTCAAAAATACAATTCTTGGGGAATGAAAATTCTTATGAAATATGAACGAAGAATCTCATTAAATGCAATCTTTTGCGTGACCATCTTTATGACTTTCCGAGATACGTGCTTATTAATTCAAGGCTGGATGTAAATTTTACGATTAAAACATGCAAATCAAAGTACAAGGGAAAATCAATAAATTCTGGTGCGAAAAAGTGAATATAAAAGGGCGCGTGTATATCCAGAGGCAAAACATTTTTAAAAAGGAAAATTTGAGCTGATTTTACTATTGGACTGAATCATTGAGGCAGATAAAGTGGGAATTGCGTCATCAAGCCGTGGCCTGACAACCGAAATTACAACCGCATTGGTTATCCCAACTTTTCCTTACTTTCCTATGAATAGCACGATGGAATGGACGATTCAGCGGGTGTAAAGCATGAATATCATAATCTCTGAAATTTGAGGCGAGTAACTTTTGAAACCTATATTGGCTACTTTACGACTTGGCGACTCTACTCGATTTCACCATAGTTTTCACCAGAGTCGCGGATAATTATTGACCTAAATAAATGAAATACTTTAAGTAAGGAGCATGCATATTAGAGAAGTAAATTAATTCTTATCACTGGTAATTTATCGGGAACCTAGAAACTGCTGCTAAGAAAGTGGGTCTAAGGGGGAATCTACATAAAATTAAGTTCATGAGGCAAAGTAGGAAGCACAACATAGACGCAGGACCAAAAAAAATCACCTTTGGAGACAAAAAATTCGAAACAATTAGCAATTTCACCTATTTTGGCTCCAATGTCTCCTCGAAAAATGATGAGACATTAGAAATTAAAAATAATGAATCGACGCAGCTAACCGCACTTTCTCCTCCCTATTCCCAACCATGAAGTCTAAAAATATGCTCAGGAAAACCAAGACTCGGTCACATAAAACACTCATCCGTGCAGTACATCTACATAATACCCTGCGAGCCGCCGCATGGGCGTGTGGCAGGAGGAGTTAGGTCACCAGCCGCGTAAAGAAGTAAGTTTTTTTGGAGATGAAATGGTGAAATCTATTATAGGAGTGTATTTAGTGGAGCTCAATTTTTATTGTGGTCGCTTATTGTTCGCGGAAAGAACGAGTTTTTATACCTATCTGTTCGGCAGTGCATCTCTCTTATTTTATCGCATCTGTCAGACCTAGAGATGTAGTGAGGAGTCATGATAATATTCTCTATGTCGCTCAAAAAAATATCAGTTCTGAATTTATCAAGCAACCTAAGCCTAGCGTGTAGCATCTGAGTCTCAAGGGGCTCCCACCTAAATCCCTCTAGAAGTTGTGAGACACTATATGTACGCTCGCAGCAGTTTTTAACGAAGCGCGTTGCTTTCCTTTGTATTTCAATAATTTTGTTGGTTAAATTATTATGACCAGGGTCCCAAATGCTCGCGGCGTATTCGAGATGTGGTATAACTATAGCGAAGTAGTATCTCTCTTTGACTTTTTCATCCGAGGACATTCCTTTTATTCGTTTAACAAAACCTAGTTTCTTTAATGTTGCGCCACATATGTTCTGTATGTGTAATCCCAACGATATATCATACATGTACTGTCTTACGGCTGTAAATCTTGGACAAAGACAGTCAAATCTGCGGAGTTGTTGAACAGATTTGAGAGAGAAGTACTGAGGAGAATATACGGGCCTGTGAACACAGAAGGAGCAAGGAGAATCCGTCAAAACAACGAAATATATAGCCTATATAAAGAAGCCAGCATTTCCACTTGCTGCAAACTAATGAGACTCCAATGGGCAGGGCATGTCCTGAGGATTCCGGAGGAGAGGGCAGCTAAGAGAGTGTTCACTGGACAGATGGGAGGGAAGAGACCGGTGGGAAAACCCAGAGCTCGGTAGGAAAATAACAGAAGTCGGCAAGGATGCACATGAACTGCTTGGGGTGAGGAATTGGAGAAGAGTGGCAGAGGATAGAGAGGAATGGAGGAAGAAAATTGAGGAGGCCAAGGCCCGATTTGGGCTGTAATGCCATCGAAGAAGAAGAGAAGAAGTAATTTATCGATCGAAAACATTGTAAAATTCCAAAATTAGCGCGCGTCATCCCTTTGAGTGCTAAAGGAAAATCGGGGTTAACAAAGATGGCCAAAAAGTCACCCCCAATTTACATCTTCTAGCATTGGCCACAATAGCAGGCGTTCCCTCCATTTACCTCAATGGACTGGATAGCTGTTAGGAACTAGAGGTTGGTCATTCGCGAACGAAGGGGTTCGAAGAAACGAGTCCATGGATTGAACGGGAGGACCGAGGACTGACATGGAACGACCATTCCTATCGGTCCTTCGTTCCTTTCGGTCAATCGGTCCTCTCGGGTCCACTGTTCCTTTTAGTCCGTCGTTCCTTTTGGTCCGTCATTACTTTCGCTCCTACGGTCCTATCTTCAAGAGATAGGATATTCTTTATAATTACCCAAAAATTCATTAAGTGATGCTAGAGGTGTAATTAGCAGTTCTTTTTTTCTTCATATAAATTAAACCTATTTACAAAACCACATGAAAATTTGGAAATAATACCTTCCATCTTTTATTTCATTCAACATTCTAAAACGCCGTCATAGCGGCATACTACATATTTCTAGATTTTTTTACATTCTTTTAACACCAAGATCATGTTAAAAATAAAATACATGACTACCAATAGAAATAAACGGTGAAAGAATGAAAAGGAACGGATCCCCTTAAGGACCGGTCCAGAGTGAACGAGTAACCAAAAATGAACGGGTTTGCTCATCTCTATTAGGAAACCTTCACCTTAAGAGTTTAAGGTTTAAGTCTGAGTTTAAGTTTATGAAATGAGTTTCAGTTTTAAAATCAGTAACCACACAGTGGAACAGTGAAAATGCAATTCTCAGCTTTAATTGCCGATTAATGCAACAAATAATTTTTTAGTCATTGCAAAGGGTAAACAAATAATTGACCACGGGGTCCAACCTTGAGGGGGACCTTCGGTGCGGGAAAGGGTTGAGATAATCCCTACCCGGAGTGAGAGGAAGGGTCGGACCTCTCGCGTGGTGGGGTCCCTAATGACGCCTGGGACCCTTTTGGCTTGCTCGACCGCAATGCCGTTTAAAAACCTCGTCCGTCCGCATGCGTCGGGAAATTCACGCCGTGTATAAACGGCGTTCGTAGGGAAAGGGTTAAGGTTCGATTGATGATCGGGAAAAAGTTTATTTTTATAGAGTTAAAGTCTCTACGATATTTCATAACTGTAGCATGAGCTTGTATACCATCTTTATCCCTCTCACATTGATGCTAAACGGTCTCCTTTTCAGTGGACTGACTGGATTAGTCACGAAATGAAAAACCGTTTGTGCACGATCAATTAAAAGCGAGGAATGAAAGTTTTAAAAGTACCTTTATAATATTAAAAGGCTTAACTTCGTAAAACTTCATGATGACTGACTCACAATTGTCAGTCTTCAATATTCACGATTGATTCAATAGCTGTCAACTAGTTTTACCCACCTGATGATTTCGCCTTCGCGATATAACCACTCCACATCTAATGATTGAATTTTCAGTATTAAAATGTTGATAGAGCGATATTCATCCAAAAGAGTACGCTCGTAACTCCTTGCCCGGTTGCTATCATTAAAATTTGTCAAAGCGTCACCATCAGGTTCGGGCTGATCTTACAGGAGCCAATTGTATTAGCCGTGGGTTGGGTGGGACCAGTGGCGGTGGGTAGGTAACGTTGCTGCATTAAGCAGCGCTGAGTTGATTGTGCCTTAAGTCGTCGTCACTATGGGAAAATAGGAAAAGAAGGTTGTATTTAGCTCAGGTTGCGATTAAATTGCCCCCTTACGATAGGGTTACTTCGTGATGTGTGGGTATAGGTGGAGAAAAATTTAAAGACACTTGATTCTTCGATAAAATAGCTTTCAGAGAGATTAGGTTGGGAGCCACTAGAGACTCGGAGGTTGCAGGCTAGGCTTAGCTTTCCAGAGAAATTGTTAACTGGAATATTTCCGAGAGACACAGAGGAAATTATTCGGACGCCACTCTACATATCGAGGTTCGACACAAACGATACAACAAAAGAAATACATTGCCGAACAGATAGGAATAAGATATTTGTTCTTTTCTTGCACGATAAGTGACCATATTAAAAACTGAGCGACACTCATAACACATCCAGAACACAGTTCACCATTTCACCTCCCAAAACCTCGTCGTGTATACATTTCGTAACCTCATCTTGTATGTCATAAAATCCCCTGCCAACTGCACATGCGAAGGCTCGCAGGATAGTTTCTAGATGTAGATGAAGTTATAGAAATTAATCTCTTAGCCCACAACCCTTTTAAACTGTGTTGGGCAAATTTCACATTACTTAAGGGTATCCGATCTTTTTCCTCACAATGTAGTACTTTCCCGGTAGAAATCAGGCATGGGATTTGCTGAATTTTCACCGCATAACATCGTTAAATGTTGAAATAGTAAACCCATTTCAATAGACAGTAAGGACAGAGATCAAAGTATCCAATCTTTCTGGGGTTGAGAAATCACGAGTTTTGCCATAAATATCCACAGGGATAAAGGAATTTTGCAAGTTTTCGGACCTTTTACGAAACTTAATGTATGTCTCCATCGTTCAATAAATATATGACTTAAGACGTATTGAAGGGAAAAACGGAATTAATTAAAAATATCTTATGTAAAGAAAACACTTGGATTTTTTCACAGTTTATTTTCTACGGTATAACTAGTTTCAACGCAAAAACATCATCTTTAGGTACCCTTTTGCCTTTGTGATGAAACCAGTTGTACCGCAGCAAATAAACTGTGGAAAAAATACCAAGTGTTCTCTTTATATCATGATTAATTTCCACCAAGTCATGCCTGAATTCACCGAGTTTATAAAATAACCCGAGTAAATAATTTAATTTTATATTTATTCATGCATGATTGCACTCTCATCCTATGCGCTAGGTATTTCAAGCCAGATCATTTACCAGACGGATAAATATACAAATATAATTATTATGCAAATAATCTACCTTAATAATTTAAGCTTTTCTCGCATTCCGTGTGATACTATCCCACTAATAACTCCTGTTTTATCACATATCGGTTGAAGTTGATTCGCCTGTCTATCTAGAGTATATTTTTGACGCTCATTATGAATGTATTGTGATAGTGGAATTTTTTCCACAGTTTTCCGGTGGGGACGACGATTTGAGATTTATGGTAGAGACAATGATTATTAAATGATTATACATTCAGAGTCGAACCTTTTTGCTCCTTAATTTTGAAATACTCTTGATCAGGGTAAAGGTCTGCTTTCTCTTTGGAAAAGTAAGTGATATGATAAATGTGTCGTACGTTGTCAAGTAAGTTACAAATGTTATCCTATTGTCGTCGACGAGGCGTAGTAGCATGATGTATACGAGTATATAGGTGGCAGGAAAATTACTTGCGTAACTTCATTCTATGTTGAAACAGGAGTGTTAAAAAGGTAGGCGAGGTGAGAAATATGTATGTACATTATATCAACGAGCACAACGAAATAGCCAATGGCGATTATCGTCTAACAACGTTCCATGTATTAATTCTTCTCCTATGATGTATTGTAATGGTACGGCTCATGAATGGATTGTACACATATAATAATATGCGCAAGCCTACATCCAGAATAGTAAAAAACAGAGAATGCCATTGGTGAGGAGGAGAAAAGCAATGATTATACTGCTATAGTGTGTAAAATTGCATACAAAGAGGTACAGAGGTTAGCCAACCTATCGCCAAGAAGATAATATGGAGTCATTGGAAGAAATATTGTGTGTCGAAGTAGTAGTGTTAAAGGTCAAAATACTCAGTCCATTATTATAGGATGAGAGTGCAATCCGACTCCACAAACTAAGGCCATTACTCCACAAACAGGTTAGCGCAAACCACATGTTGAAAATATGACATAATTTTCATTCAAAAATGACGTCAAAGTTGCTTCCGTCATTTAAAATGGTATTCAATATCACTTGAATGTTTGGTCTGAAATATTCAAGTACTGGGAGTATTTGAGCTTGAACAATTAGTTACAGGAGGAAAATATGAAGGGGAATATTCTCAACCAACTGGATCGCTTAAAAGTGCCCTTAGCCACATGATCTAGTGTTCAATTGGGATACTAATCGTCAATACAAGAGAAAAAAGAATCATCAGTAAAGCATGTGTTTACGCAAAAATATTGAACACTTAGCCCAACTTTTCAAGTAATAAATGCTGGCGTACTACAATAATTCTTTCTCATTGAGAAGCTGTTATGTAATTTTTTACGTTAAATTACACACCTGTTTTATTTCAACCACATACTTCCACGAACATAGTTTCCCGTATCATTTAAATTATTATCGAGCGGATACTAAGAACACCATGCGCTAAAAAAAGTCCTTAAATTTGAACGGAAACAGAAGGATTCGGGTATTCAAGAATAGATTAGAGAGAACCGAACGGTTATATAGTGTATCGAAGAGATGGAACATAGGAAATTGTTGCGACAACAGCAATTCTATATCCCTGCTCCACACTCTTCAGTATTCAAACCGTGCCCATGGTTAGATGAAGTCCATCGGACAGAGCTCTCGTCAAACAGCGTACATACTCTGTGCTCACGTCATAGATGGTGCGGTCCAAAGAACGCTCCATACTCTGCGAGGCGTGTGTAGCGAGCTCGCGAGCGGTCCACTAGGGTCCACTGGAGTGCTTCCGTATAAGTTAAGACGCCACGTACGGCATCTTCACTTCCAGTCCCACCACACTTGAGACGTTCCCCTGAAAACTAGGGTCAGCTGGAGCGAGTGAGCGAGTATTCGCGGAATGTCAAAGTGGACAGTTCGGCGTCATTCGTGGATTTGTGCGTGGTTAGGTCCGCTCGATGTGATTAGTGCTTTGAATATTGATCACAGTAATCAGCGTACCCCAATGTTAGATATTTTTGAATCCTCTTAATTGGGATATTTTCACATTAATTTGCGGTTGATGAGCTATACGACCTCAAATGTTTGAACAAGAGAAATGCCGTACTCCAATGGCTGTTAACTATACACGATCGCAGGAGTTCAACACTTCGCATGTTCTCTAAATAAATGTAAATATTATGTATTTTTTAAATATTCATGATATTTTCTGTCGAGCTCTTAATTTTTCAAGTCAACTTCAAATTATTTATTCCTCTTCAATCGTCCATTGGAGTAAGTATTTCTCATGTTCTTACAAAATTAAACAATGTATCGGATTTATGATGAGGTGATAAAGCTCGAACACAACAACAAATAAAAATGAGATTCAATTGAGTTGAAATTTTGAGAGTCAGCACAGTGCGAGCTCAGGTTTTCCTTTGTATATAACTACCATTCTTCATGAACAGGCCGATTGAAGCTCGAATTATTCCACGCCAATAATATTCCTTGAATATTTTGACACGAATAAAAAAATTAATTCCTCGATTAATAAGGGTCAAAATATCAGGCCCATTCTACACCCTTAGGTACGGTTATCAGTCTTCTGGCAGCAAATTACATTCATTGTATGTTTACTCAGGTAAAAATATCTCTTTTGCAAGTTTTAAATCTGATTTTCATCTCATTTTCACCACTCATTTGGAATTCCTTTGCAACTACTTTGTAATTTGAAAAACGGGAAAATCAGTCGAAAATGAGTTTCTAACATCGTTGAAAATGAGTTTAAAAATAGTTGCAAGAGAGATTCAAATAAGTGAAAATGAGTTCAAAAAGAGTTGAAAATCAGATTTAATAGAGGGAAAAAGAATTTTAATTGAGTTGAAAATGAGTGAAAATAAGTGAAAATGAGTTCAAAATTTGTTTAAAATCAGATTTAATGGAGGAAAAATTAGATTCAATGGAGTTCAAAAAGAGTGAAAACAAGATAATCCAACCATCCCCAGTTTCACTTTGTCCCTTCTAGCACAATATGTTTTCAGCATATGCTAAGCACATTTTCAACATATATGTGTAAAGCATATTTTGAGCAAGTGCTGAGCATATGTATATGTCCAGGAGGGCATATGCTGAAAATATGCTCAACATATGCGGAAAAAATATGTTCAGCATGTTCAAAAGCTATGCTCAACATATGTTTTTAACATATGTTCAGCTTGATTTCAAAATATGCCTGGCATATGTTTCCAAAATATGCCCATCATGCTCTCAAAACATGCTCAGCCATGGTCGTGTCCATTTATCCCCTCTCATGTCAGTTAGACAACCAATTCTACAAATACATCTCCATGCCCTATAAAACAAAATATATCGGCTTGTCAAAACATTTTCAATTCCTTAACGCTTTAGGCACGCACAACAACAATTAATGACTAGCCTCTAACCTCGAATATATCATTAAAAATGCCACCGTTGATGGGTGTAAGTAAGTAAAACGGTTTAAGTACACATGCTTTAATAAAACCGAAACTAATTCCTGACTCGCCTATAGAATAAAATCTCTGAATATATTTAGAGATTTTTATTGAAATTCATACTGCACACATGATTACAACCAACGTGGAAACACAGTAAAGACGTAAACACAAGGACCATTATGAAATTCAGTTGAAGTTCAAAAGCTTTCACTTATCGTGTCATGTTAAATTTTCACGCGAATAATTCATACACTGTTAATAGCGTTCACAACAAGGACTAGGATAGGTACTATCTTTTCAGGGGGAAATAACAGCTACACACGCTACAACGTCTTCGACAATAAATGATATTGAATCCACCGTACACGAACGTTGCACAACACCAGTGAAACTCACTACGTCCGTCTCGTAAAACACTCTCAATCTATGCTTGAGACACGAATATAAATTTGACCCTAAAGCCACTAAAGATACCTCCGAATGAATGCCTACGAATCACCACTTTGTTTTGATTACTACTTTCAATACTAACAAACAGTAGACTACCGCCAAGCGATGGCGACGAAAGGGGCGACTCGACTTGTGACCTCCTCCGTCGAGGGCGACTTAGAACATAATAGAGCAATATATATATTACTTGACATTAATTAAATTCCTTGCATGCAGTATTCGAACGCTAAACGCTCCACATATTTAATATGAAATGTGTATGCTTGTGCGTGGCTATACTGTACGACTGATACGACTCTTTTTTTCCGTCCTTACTTCCGTTTCCGATTGAGTTAATTGAATTGGAATCAGTTGGAAACTATTTTTTTTAAGTTGATTACGAGATGTTCCTACCCAAGACTGATTTGCAGTTACTCTGCAAAATTTAAACTAAAGAAAATCAGTTGCAGAGGAAAATATTTTAAATCAGTTGCAAAAGAGATATTTGATCTGAAAATCAGTTGTAGAAGAGATGTTCAATGTGAAAATCAGTCGCAAATCAGTCAAAGTAAAAATGAGTTGAAAAACAGTTTGAAAATGGGATGAAAAAGTGAATGAAAATCAGTTTCAAAAGAGTGCATCAAGAAAAATGAGGGTGAAAACCAGTACAAATGAGTTTAAAATCAGATGCAAATGAGAAAAACCCTGTTAAATGAGTTTCAAAACTGTTTAAAATCAGTTGCAAAAGAGAAATTTTTACCCGAGTACCGAGTACATGATCAAAAATGATTATGCTGCCACAAACTTCAGGAAATTTGAATAAGAGTGCGTGATTTTAACGTAATTTATAGCAATTTTTTCTAAGGAATTAGGCACGAGTTGTCAATGGTTAACATAATTTATGACGTCTACTTCAAAAGCTTAAGTTCCAATAGCCAGGTTGAATACAGCGCCGTCCCGATTTTTTCTCATCTTTACTATAAAAATATTAGCCATTATCTCCGTAATTACGCCAACAATTGCCAACAATGCTACCCGATTATCAACAGAATAACTAGTTATGAGGCTAAACAAGACTTTGTCACAAACTAGACTCCTAATAGATTGCTAATAGCAGACTATTATATTCTCTCCAAGGGGACAATAAATAACGGCGGCCATGACACTATACCACAAATGCTCCAAAACCGATCCCTTTTCAAAGCTCCAGTGGTGTTTGTAGTGTAAGTTGACCGTTCTTCCGTAATATTGGAGCGAGAGCATTTTGGAACGACCCGGAGCGTTCACTGAACCGCACTCTCCATTACCAGGTACATCTGGTTACCAATAGATAGCGTTAATGCAGCACACGTTCGGCGTGGGTACTTCTACAAAACACGGTCAAATTCCTACGAAACTCACCTTATTCGCTAGTCTCTTGAAATCACCCCACAAAAGACGGATGCTTACACAAAGAATGCGTCAAAAGGACATCAGAACTTATGGAATGAGAAAAAGACATTAATTATTGGATGCATAGAATCCATGGAAATTACACATGCCGACAATGCCTGACATAATGCTCTGACTGACAAATATTTCTACTGTTCATCGTTCAGGCAGCTTTAGATATTGATGCAACATCTTAACCGTCCCCTTGGTTCTTCTCTCCTTTTACTGAGGAACTTCGCTCGGGCTTCGAATAATCACGCAGTTGTTAGAGGTTGTCGGTCAAAGAGGATAGAAAGAAACCACTTTCCTTCCTCTTAACTTCCTTCGTGGCGATCGGAGAACCTAGGAATGGAAGATTGATAAGCCCCAAACTACATATTATGGCAGAATGAGTCGCGGGCGTAATATCTGATGGGGTTTGGAGGAGACCCGAGCGGAGGTGAAGATCTCAACTCCCCCACGCCCTCGCCGCCATCCGACGCCGGGAGAAGTGCCCGCCTTCCTTCCTACGATCCCTTTCCGTCCAAGCGATCGCACGGGCTCCGCCGTCAACTTCTGCGTAATAGTTCGGATATACTTATTATACCCGAGTCGTTCCAATGTTTCTTTGCCCGTGCACAGGTCCGAGGAACAGCGTTTCAGGCCTATGGCAGTAGCCTTGGGAATCGCTTATAAATCGCTTGCAATTCAATGTGTTAACTCGGTTATTTATGGGTGATGGGGACTATAGGGTTTGCAAGCGATTTAACCATCGACTAATGTTTGAGGTTGCAAGGGAAATAGACTGGCTTCTATTTTTCCTACGAGTAACATTATGATTTTGTATTCCCGATCACGAGACAGAGATTGAGAGAGGATTAAAAATGTAAACATGAAATTAATTTACCAATGGAGGAATTATTGTTGACAGTGTATGCATTTTTCCTGGAAATGTTTTTTTATTGCAAGATGTTAGTTAAATGCAATATTAATGGCTGTTCTTGCATCGAAAGATAAAAAAATGAAACGATTCCCACACCCTTACGCCTTTTATATGCACATTTGTATTTAATTTATGTAAATAAATAAACAACATGAATTCCTGCGAAGCTAGAAGAGTGCGATGCAAAGAACGGATTCATTGCCGAAATCAGGTGATTTCCGACATTGTCAGTGTCTACTTCTGTCATTTATTCATTTGAGAAACAATGGAAGTAATCTGTTACAACTGGTGAGAACGATACCCACTAGGCAGTGATATGAATTGAGATATCGTCACATTCGCCGCTTCCATAGAAGTCAACTTCCAAGAGTAAACCAGCAAACAAACAAATCGATTGCTTATTGCTACTCACGAACTTTTAGATTAAGGGCGTATCCTAAAAGGTAGGCATCTTACTAGTACAATACAAATTGAATTTGCCTATACTCAGGGATACAGGGAATCAACCCGAGAGCGGACATCAGCTTGAATGCATGTTTGGGTAAAATTCAACGAAAATTTAGGGGAACTTTTTTTAATCACCATTAGCAACATTCAATGCTGCGGATGAATTTACGTAACAAGTGTAAACACATGCATTAAAGTAGAATATTATATGGCGTCTCGGTGTAAGAAAGTTAAACCTATTCTTTTGTGATAAGTAATCCATCCAGCAAGTCAATTGAACGATATTTGTCCAGTAGTGTCATTTAAAATACTGAGTTAAGTAAATTCCTTTCGTTTCGTATGTGTTTAAATGCTATACTAAGAGTTTCGATATACTTCAATTTCTTTATATTGAAGACACTTCGGGTTTCTCTCCGGGTCAAACTCTCCATCTCTTCCGACGTTTCGATACATGTGTTATCCACCTTCATCAGTGCACTAATACGATTTAGGTGGTGCCTTAAGCCTGAATCACACGATCATTTTTTCCGTCCCTCTGAGGGATAGCTCCAATGATAGCTTTTCAGGGACCGTGACAATGATAGCTCGAGCTATCATTTTCTGAATCACACGGTCATTTTGGCCGTCCCTTTTTCCATCCCTTTTCGCATCATTTCTATTTGTTTACTACTCTCATTCCATTGAAAGCCGAACGTGGCGTCGCTCTTTATCGCTCTGATTGGCTAAATGGTGGAGTCAGCGATGCCTTCAGGGACGGAAAAAGAAATGTGCCCAGTGATGGAAAAAGCGATAGGAATCCCTATCGCAGGAGCCATCCCTGACTTTGTTCGCGTCACACGATCATTTTCGAGCGATCGTTGGAGCTATCCCTTAAAAGGGACGGAAAAAATGATCATGTGATTCAGCAATCAAAAATTTTTAAGTAATGGCCCACTAATATTTTTATTGTTTACGACCCGGGTTTCGTCACGTAATGACATCTTCAGGTCGACGAAACGTGGGTCGTAAACAATAAAAATATTAGTGGACCATTACTTAAAAGTTTTTTATTTCCGATATGGAGAGGTTCCACAAAGTGAAGCCTGAATTTATTAGTTATATTCGTGTGATTCAGGCTTTAATTAAGATGGCAGACTCGTACATTAACACTTTGGCAGGGATGGAGAGTTCGATACGGTGCAAAACCCAAAGAGTGTTCAAGAGCATCATACGAGAGGGGCTACTTCGCTCTGGTTAGGCCACACCTTTGAGCCGAGCCGGACATTTAGGAACCTGGCGGAAAGATTAAACTTTAAAAATTAAAAATACAACGCTGCGCGCTTCATTCATAACTGCTGCGAACGAACATATAGTGATGCATAGCTTGTAGAAGGATTAATGTGGGAGCCCCTAGAGACTCGGAGGATACACGCTAGGCTCAGTTTGCTTGAGAAATTCAGAAGATGTGAGCTGCAGAGCGACACAAAGAATACTATAATGACTCCTCACTACATCTCTAGATCTGACAGAAGCAATAAAATAAGACAGATACACTACCGAACAGACATGTACAAAAACTTGTTCTTTCCGCGCAGAATAAGCGACCACAATAAAAAGTGAACTCCACTCATTGCACTCCCATAATTCACTTCACCATTTCACCTCCTAAAACCTAATCCCTTACATCTTTACACGGCTGGTGTCATTACACCTCCTCCCACACACACCCATGCGGCGGCTCGCAGGGTAGTTCGTAGATGTAGATACGTTTGGAAAGAATAAAATTCTTCTTCAATTTATTTAGTAGCTATAATATCTCTGAAGGCTCATAACTGGTGAGTATTTGAGGTATTAGCCATTCATCATGAGCATGCGCTATGTCTTTACCACTAAAATGGAGCGACTGCTGGTGATTGGATTCCGATAATACAAAAAACTCACATATTACCCTTAATTCAGGGAGGAAGTTTGTGCATATTGAGAGGGGTTGCGGTGGTGATTTTCCTTTACTTTTTACAATCTTGAGCTTTCTCGTCCGGCCTTTTTCCCAAATTTATATGTTAAAAACGTCAAATGTACGGCCGTCTACGAGTTGCGACAGATGGCCATCAAGTATGGGTGTATAATCACGGGTCCACTCCAGCGAAAATTTAGCTGGGCTCGCAGTAAAATCGTACGAGTAGATTGCGAGTGAAATTGAAATATTTTAGATCGACCCTGGTGATATAAAGACGAAACGAAATCTATTCAAGAATTTTAAAGGCAAATTTATAGGATAAAATTTGGATAAAAATATCAAAAACGGTGATTTTCTAGGGAATGTCGACGTATCTCGAAATCAGAGAGTGGGTGGCTGCAGAGAGAGGTTAGAAAATCAAATCAAATTATGAATTTAAAACGCCCAGAATGTTATGGAAAATTTTGTGATGGCTAAAATAATGAGTACTGAAAAGGAGACGTTTCACTCAATAAATACCTAAGATAGAGTCGTGAACACACCTTGTTGTTTTTTTCGCTTCAAACAAACCTCCTTCCACCTTCCTCGCCTACTTTGCGCAAACCCATTCCATTTCTTCCCAGTTTTTTCGTGCCCAATCACTTTAGGATGAGAGGACGTCCATGTATCACAATTCAGTCGCAATCGAAGTCCGGCAAATCGGCCTCCATACTAGGATATAATCGGTCGGCTGGTTATAAGTCATTCCCTCAGCTACCTATTCGACGGAGAAACAGGTGGAGAGCCCGCACCCTGGCAGAGTTATCGGCAATCAGGAGTCAAGTACGGCTATACTCGATTTTTAGTGAAGGCCAGCCGTTGAATTGAAGAATCACCTCTCGCCTTCGCAGCCGAGAGGTGATTCTTCAATTTTGTTCTCCAGTTTTAAATTTGGACTCGGCCTTGCCCCAGTGATATTCGTAGGCATGGAATATCTACCATTTTTGCAATATTCTATAACAGACACTATTGATAAAACTACGGACGAAAAGAGAGACAAATGTGGTTCTATGTCAAATAATCTAATAAGTTTATGCCTAATAAATGAATCCACAGCACTCATTTATTTTACGCCTAAATGTTCCTTCATTTAGAGAGTAATGCTTTGCAATCTCATGTCACATCTTTAGCTACTCTGATCTACGCACAAATTCGATTTCTAACAGAGTTACTTAAATTAATATATTAAACTTATTCGCTCATAACCGGTATTCCATTTTAGAATGTGAAAATGTCGGCTTAAACCCTATAGGTAACTCTTTGCCGATTTGTAGCCGATGTGTATCAAAGCAAGTTGGCTAGACACATGATTTTATAGTTATAGCTGTTACTTAACGAGAAATACTATCATAATTGTAAACAATATATACAAGATAATAGCCACACTATGACAAGACTTAGCAAAAGACTTTTATGGCAACGCCATGCATAAGGTAGAGAGTTTCTGACTTAACTATGGGTACGAAACTGTATAAAGCCGAGTTATTACGCTCCGGCTAGTCTGGGCGGCCATCCAAGCAGCCATTGAGTGTGTCTTTACTCACCGGCTGACCACGGACTCGAGTCGAGTAAGCGGCCGAGTATATCCAGACTCTGTTGACTCTACACTAGAGTGTCTGCATTCGATTATTCCGGCAGCCGAGTTATTGTAGGCGAGTATAACGGCAGTTTCGTAAGGCTCTAGTCGCAATCCAGCGATGGCTTACCCCAAGTCATAAGCAAACACACTCGTAGTCGCCAACACAACGAGAGTAAAAGAATGAAGTCGTATGAGCGAGTACATTTGGTTCGCATAGTTGCTAATATCATCCTCCTCACCCGTAGGCCTGGGCTCGAATCAGAGCAGTGAGGAGATATTTCAATTACTTATTGGCTCGAGAATAGACCATGTGGGGCCATCTCTTTCAAACATGAAGTAACATTCAAGATTAGTATTCTATTCCATATGTTTGGAATGCCAGGGTTAGCGGTAAACTGAAAACAAAGGCATTCCTAATTGCCTATTTTTTAGTAATGAAGGCCAAAATTGACATTTTATGTTGACCAAGAATTTACATAAACGTATAAGTTTCACGGAGATTTCACTGGCTACGAACGGTTCCGGTCGGACCACATCTTGATTACTCTGCGAGCATTCGGGACTCTCCACATAAAGATTCAATATATAGCTGGACATGATGGGAGCAGCGAAACAAGATGGTCAGCGCGTGGATAAAAAAATATTCTCCGCTGGTACTGAAATTCGCCGGATCAGAGTTTTTCGATTAATCCAAGCCAAGCGTGTAGCGTCTGAGTCTCTACTAATCCTTCTCTGCTGACACTCCGTGGCAGTTTTTAACAAAACGTGAGCCTTTCTTTTGTCTCTTATTTACTTCGCGAATTATATCATTCTGTAATGCAACACTAAAATCTGATGGCGATCGAACCAAAAGTAACTATGCCGTGGTCCGGAAAAGTTCGGTATCTTCGGTAGAAGCTCAAATACATCTCCTAGTAGGCTATTTTTTTCATTTTTGCGCGAGAAACAGAATTGCGGCAAAAAAAAATCGTTATTGAAAACATTCGATGAAAAATAAAACAAGCTACCTTTTTTCATCACTATCGGCCAAGGCATTCTCTTTCTATTCGGCCTCAAACTCAGGGTTGCATAATTTTTGTGCCAGCAATAGAGCTTAAGGGGATCATAAGAAAATTTTCCTTGTACAGGAAAGTTGTCAAGAAAGTCCTTGTTTCCTTTCCTTGTGAAAGATGATTCGCTCACCTTTTGCTGGTGTTTTTAATGTATTTTACCCACTTTTTTTCATGGAGTAACACAAAAACAATTATTTCTACGCACTAATCCATCTCTTATCAACCCAAGCCATCAACTAAAAAAAACGATTCAATGGTATATTATGATACCGGTCACTGGCTGAACTTCTAGTTTCATCCATGATGCGACAGCGTTATAAACACGTCATTATCACTATACTGAATAGCGCTTTCCATCCAAATATAGAAGTCATGTTACCGAATTACATAATAATTTGGTTCCAACCTCGTCTCACTTGAACTTGGAGAGTGGCGGCTTCGTCGAACTACGATGTCATTAAGAGAACGAGGGAAATTGAGACTTCGTAACCTCGAAGGCATCTGGTATGGGCCAAGAACCGGTACGTAATTTATAACACTATGTATTAACTATTTGGGTGAGTCAGGGACATATTTTTAACTATGGATGCTTGTTTAAATAGTGCGTAATATTTACTAAACGTAGTCTTGTGAAATCACTGATACGCGAGCGCACTGGTTAGCTACGATTGTCATCTGGTAAAGAAAACATGTTTCTGTCGTAATGAAATTATTAGTCCCACGCGAGGATAGCGAATGAGGTAATTACATTGCTTGATATAACGGTGGAAAAGGTTTAGGAAAATTAAAACAGGTGCACTGTAAATCAATAAGAAAAGAATGCGAGATGGAGGAACTCGAAAATGAGAACAATAAAAAGAGAAAGCTCGGACAAAAACGAAAGTATGGGATCAGAAATAAAAGGTTGAGGGTAAGACTTGAACAATCAACGAGTAGCCCAAGGAAGCTGGTTAAAATTGTACGGGCCAAACGAACTGAGAAGACTTGACGATTAAGTGGGTGACCTTAAAATAAATTTAGAAGGTAAGGGAAGCCAAGGGACATCTAAAACAAGGGGTATGGGCTATTTACTGAAGGAAATGCCGTAGTTTTACGGCGGTTGAGTGCGAGGATAGGAGAGGTGGACACTTAACAAAAACAGCGACCGCAAATGGAAATTGGAAAATCTGACGAAAGGTAAGAGTGTTAAGAGCCAATATTGAAAGATTTATCAAGAAATTCACGCCAATTAAAAACTCTTGCTAAGGCTTTTCTGCTACATGTAGACTTTAACTAATCTTGATATTTTTTCTCAAAAATTTTAGATTTTTCGTAAATCCACTATTATCAGCCGATGTCCATTTAATAAAAAGCTGGCTTGACACATTTTACAATCATATCATAATTTTACAATTATAGGAATATTTCAATAATTTAAATAGGAGAAAACCCTGGCTTGACTTTGATTATGCTCCTTAAAAGGTTGATACAAAAAGTCTACCTGATATTTAGGAGCAAATTTAGCGGAGCCCGATGTTGAACCACCACGACTGCGGGGCGCTCGATAATCTTAACTTTGAGACATCAATGGGAGTAGCACACACAAAATAGAAAAGGGTAGGTGTTAAAATACCCATAACATTAATTTAATAACCTTTTGTGACTATAGAGTCAATTGAAATAAAACTATGACTACTGTCCATTAAAAAAGTCGAGTCCGTTGAGTTTAGGACGCTGTATCTTCAAGTAAGGTCAATCGATTTTAACGAAATAAAATGCATACAAAGAACAATCATTTCTACGTTTACTAATGCTTGTAAAAAAATTTCGTACCCTTATCTACATTTTTATGATATATTTTTTTTTAAAGGGCCCTGTTTTCGGCGCTCAAAACACGGTGGTCCGACTTTAAGCTATCACCATTCTCTTAATACTTATTCTAGAGATGAGATATTTTTATGTAAGTTAGCCAGACGTGTCTTTAACATATCAAAGGAAAAAATTGTTTCTATGTTGAGTTTTACACGAGCTGTTGTAAAAGTTATAAACCTCGGCTAATTCCGCATTAATTGGCTGTGTTCATAGACAAGTACAAAATTCATGGTCATTTTTAAAACTTAAAATCACCGATGAAAATCATAAAAATACATCTGCATATAAATTTGCTTTTGAAACTACAATCAATATTTACATAATTTCAGTATTTGATGTTCCTGTGATAATTTATGAAGCAAATGAGAACGCATAATGACGGATTTCCCAGCCGCGCAATTTGTGGGATTGTCCGTCCTAATCCCTCGCTTGGCACTCGAGTCATTTTCGATTTTGCGTTGTCATTTCATATTGATGTGGATTATGTCACCGAATTTGCAGTGTTCTACAATTGACAAAGGTATTCCAATGTATCAACACCGCAGCAAAATTGTCTTCAAGGAAATAAATCGTCAGATCCATCGATATATCAGTTTAAGGGTGGTTGGCAAAGTATTTTTGGGTAGAAAGGAAAAGTGGACGAAAGGAGACGGAAGGGGGAGAGAGAAGATAGGTTCGAAGGGCTTAAGGATGTCGGCGGTTGTGTGAGACTTCTCATGGGGCGAGAAATGGCGGGAAGGGCTCAAAGCATTGACCACGCACTGGTCACAGAGAGAGCTGGCCGAAGGTGGGGGTGTATGGTGGGTCTCCGTAAAGAGTGGAGCGAGAGGAGGGATTAGCTCAGGAGAGGCCTTCGAGCAGGTTTTACAATGACTGAATCACAAGGGCTGGCCTGAATAAAGGCTGGGTGTGGATGAACGGCAAGCATCGGCGAACGGCTAGCGCAGATACGGAGGGTGGAGATCCCTTGGTGAGGGGTAAGCGAGGGTAACAAGGAGGAAAGTGCATGGCAGAACAATGTCACAGTCGGGGGTGAAAGGCGTCTAGCTTCGAAGACAGCTGAGACAACAGAGTGGTTAACAGTTTTGAACAAAATAATCATGGCATAGATTCATTCATTCATAGATTTTCATTCGGACTGATTCATGAACTGTCCTTATCAGCTGTTGTAGAGTATCAACAGTGCTATTGAGGAAAGAAATGTCGAACACAGAAATGCGTTTATGAGTATAAATGGGAAGTTGAAGTTTCCCATCAAAGAGCACCCCGATTTTTTTATAAAAAAATGTCAATGAACACTCGGGAACTCTCTGAGGGATGACACGTTTTTTTAAGTTACCTACAATGGCAGTTCTACAATAAAATGAATATTTAAAAAAGATACAACAGAGTAAATGGAGTTGACTATATCCACTTTTACAGGGAAGGGTTTGCCCTGTATTTGATATGAGTAATTTAAAATGAAAGGATTATAGTACCTTGTGCATTAGTTTTTTTAATTCACAGAGACTTTTTCACTCCACCATTATGGTTAATTCTTTTGCGTTTAAATTTTAATATACAACAGCTAATTTAGCATGTGCAGCATTTATAGGGGTTGTGAATTGGAGGTGCACCACTTATGAGTTCATTAAATTGAAGGATCAATATTTTAGAAGAATAATAAACTCCCCAATAAATGTACTAGCAAATACTTCAACCTCAACCCTCGTTATCAAAAAAGTTTGTATACACTGACAAATGGATCCCCAATCTGCTACGAGACCACAGTGAAAAAGGGCTTTACGATTGCAAAGATGAAGAAAATACAATACGTGGAAGACATAGAGGTAAAAATGAGGAAAATTAAACAGTAATAGCCACAGTATTAACAAAAAATTAAATTGCCACCTGGGAAGCTAAATAACGATAACTGGTACTAGAAAAGTGACATTATAATACATTGGACACTAGAGAGCAACTGAAATACAACTGTCAAAAGAAAATTTTTGACATTTCATTATTTGCTATAATAAACAATACATAATATATCATTCACTATTTGCTTTTCTTCATTACTGTATGGACTCTGTTAATTAGGAATATATGTGAATAGATTGAATAAAAATTACAGACGTAGAAAAATATATATATGTGGACCCCAGAAGTCAAGGGGTCTAAATATTAATCTCTTAGGTGGTAAAGGGATCCAAGTGATTTTCTTGACAGGTGCTGCTATCTAGGGTAATGCCTCTTAACTACTTAGTGGGTTGTACCAAACATTTTCAACTTTGACTTAAGTTTTCTCTAAACAATGGTTTTGTTACTTACACCCCTTGACTTCTGGGGTCCTCATATATGAGCAGATGCTATAGCACTCCCTACCATACACCTTAACAGTGGCTCCGAGGGTTGTAGAAATGGTATATTCAAGTATTGTAGAATGCTGTAAATTTAGCTGCAGATTCAAAAATCTTAATTATTTTAAAAATTGATTCATATGCACCAACGATATAAGTTACATCGAACTAAGTCACCTATGGGTAAAATTACAGCTACAATATATACACTCGCAATGGGATTCGAACCCAGGGTGTGTCAGTTCAAGGCCAATATTTCATTTATCTGAATCCCGCATTTGTCGAATTGATATTGTTCAATCAAACCTGATGAACCAAAACGAAAGAAAAATTATAAAAACAACAAAGATACACTTCTAATCAAATGATTCAAACCATAAAAATTGAAAAAGTTTAAAACATTGCCGTTATGTAACTAAAAACCACATTCCAGAACGCAGCACACCATAGAAAAGGTTGAAGCCTAAGCTATGACACGAGTGAAATCGCAACCGCTTTACAAGTGACTTGAGTTTGCTTGCCAGCCATAAAGAATGGCTTGGACGTGGACGTTCTAAGAAGTCCTGCGTCACCCGATAGCACCCACAGGATGTTCCAGAACATCCTTACGCACTGAACGTGTTAATGCCAAAGGTCAATATAAGGGGCATTGAAACAATTTTATGAATACTGTTAGGCATGACTTGGTGGAATCAACTCATGTTGATAAAAAATTAAGTAACCTTGTAAATTCCACAAAATCCTTAACTAACTCTGCACAGTCGATTTAACGATAGTCGATAGCATCATTAGGTACATACAATAAAATTCTTCAACCTCAGTGGAAATACACAAGCGTGCAACTCACAAACAGGTGGGGGGGGATGTTGATTAGGGTGAGAATGGAGAATTAGAGTGAAGACAAGAGGAGAGGGAGGTCACGTTTACGAATGGCAAGTGGTGCTGAGCCGTGTTAAATCACCTCATGTGGAGGCCAGGTTAAGTCATGGGGAAGAAATAGAGCAGGGGAGGGTAAGAGATGCAAAACACAGTGGGACACTCAGGATAGGTGAGTGGGACAAGAAGAGGTTTTTGTTGGCCAGGTTAACAGATAACTGATGGAGGAGAATTTCTAGAATAGTAGAAGAATTATTATTTAAGGGTGCGTCGACTACTGCAGTCATTTCGCACCAGAAAATTTCTATCTGCTCCCATGCATCCATATTTCTGCCCTTACTTACAATATATATGGGAGTGTAATGAAAATCACTCCAGAGGCCTGAGTCAAAGAAATGTTTGACAAAGAGCGATTAATCTGCTTTAGAATGTAAAAATAATCATGTCTTTGGTTCTAGTTTTAAAATTACACCCCGGTTTGGCCAACATAAGTTATGTAGCAGTCATTACAATCCAAGGAATAAATACTTGATAGATGCTGTGGATTGGAGGCATTTGAAATGTGGTGCTGGAGAAGAATGATGAAGATTCCATGGACAGAGAGAGTGCTACAAACATCGAGGTTCTGGAAAGAGTTGGGGAGGGGCGAACATTGGTAGGTTTAATCTCAAGAAGGAGAGAAGGATGGATTGGACATCTGTTGCGGCACTCTTAACAGGATACTGCCTTCATGGAAAGGGGTTGACGAGAACTACTGAGAGGAGGGATGTACTCACGCTTCGATCAAATTGGTCCGAATTGACCCTCCATGGGTCCGGTGATCCCTGACTCGAGGACGTACTTCAGCAGACCGCATGGCGTCAACCCGTAAAGTGAGTCAGAGAGACACCTAATCCCAATGAGTTGGGCAACGGGCTCTCTCGGTTCACAAAGAGGTGCGGTAGGTCCTTCGCGAAAGCGAGACCGACGGTCACTCGTCTCTGTTGTTTGGGGTAACCAAACTAATACGAGCACTTCGGGGAGGCGGAGGCCCAATTGAGGTCCTTTTGACCTCAATCCGCCTCATTGGTGTCGGCCTCGAAGGGGCTGCAGTTCCGCTAACCTTCCCTACCCATCCTTTCCTTCCACCTCTTCCTAGCCCCGGGTATAAGCGAAAGCTTGAGACCAGGGCGGAAGTTGTAATCCTGCGGCGGGAGCCGAATCACTTGCCTTCATGGAAGGAACGTGCAGGAAGAGGAAAACCTTTGCAGGAAAACCTGAAAGGGATTGGAGGAGGGAGGAGATATGCAGAAATAAACAGACTTGCTCTGGAAAGAAAGATTTGAATGCCCACCAACCTTAGGGTTGAGGAGAAGAAGAGAATTGGTGATTTTCAATGATGGAGTGTCTAAAAATGAGATTTTGCCTTATTTTCACTTAACCTTCAACTCTGGGATGAACTTTTAGATCATTCACTCTGGTATATTTTTCTGTTTTTTATTTTCATTTTATTTCTCACAGCATTATCTACTCCCTCTACCCCCATTTCATTCATTCCCCTTGACTAAACCTGGCCACCACCAGAGGTGATTCATCACCACTTCCTATTCCTAAACATTAATGGATACACTAATTTCATCTTAAAATGCTGAAAATATTGAACATCTCAAATAAACAGCTTGTAAATTGTTAATTTTTTTCTAAAAAATTCACAAGAAAGAAATATAAATGCATTTATTCTCATTATCTTATACACTTGTCTTTCTAGACATTCAAGTACTATAAAACCTATAGCTTAAGCAGCAAACAGTCTTACATGAAGTTTTCTTATCATATGAACTAAAGCTAGATGAAGGTCCAGTATCATAATACATTATCCAGCACAAGATAACCAAAAATACCAACCAGGGCTGGATATTCAGAATGGAATCCACTATAATAGGTGCCAATCTATATATAGGTGCCATCCATCCTGTTTCTCATGATCACATTACTAGTACTGTTGGGGAAGTAGTATTTCAACATTCTCATCTTAACCAGAGATGATGCATTCTGAAAATTACCTCGGTAATTTTTGTACATTACCATGGTATTTTTCATAATTGACCAAGACCCCTAAAATTCATCCTAATTTTCTGTAATATTTTATTGTTTCAAATTGATAAATTCCAAAAGTTATCTTAAAAGCAAAGTCTATATACATTTCATTTACACTCAATTATAAAAAACTCATTAGTAGAATAATTTTATGGTTTTTACCGCTGGAATATTTGTGGGGCTATAAATCGTTTGAACTGCTTGAGCAAAAACTTCTCGTACCACGACAAAAGAAATACTAATTGTACGTGGGCTTCCAAATTTATTTTTACATTTCATTTTATTCAAATGCATCAATGTGGCTATAGTAATGGTTTAAATGAGGTTACTGTGGCTGTTCGCTTAGTTATTAATTCCTCCATTAGCTATCACTTGCTCACAATTAAAAAATACAGGAAAATTATGGAAATTTACCCATATCTAATCTCAACGTATGTCTCATTAAGTACTGAGATAGCCAATAAATGACAGGAGGTGACCAAAATAGCAACAGGGACATTGTAATTTGTCGTTGATTTTGTAGTCTGAAAATTACTGAAACCCAAAAAGAGGAATAGATGGTTTAGCCGGTATGATAGCACAATTGTGTGATATTCACAGTGGAAAAATCATCCGCCTTGATTGGGAATCGAACCCAAATCCCTCGATTTCACGCAGAGTGATCAAACCAATTAAGCTACCCAGACATCCTCTTCCAATGTGAATCTCATGGGGGCTTTAAGGAGCAAGTTGTCCATAAAGGTACCGTTCATGTATTGCCAGAGGTATCTGTATGAGAGCGCTAAGCATCACAGTCCACAGAGTAGAGCCCAACTTTAATTTATTTTGTTGTAAAGTCCACGGTATTGTTATGATAAATTAATGTATTTAACTTAAAAGGTTTTTACCTGTAACATTAAATTATTTAATTTTTTGATACGCCTAAAGCTTTGATTTATATCTGTCTTAATGTAGCATACAAAAATTAGCATAAACTTAACTTAAACAATTGTGTGATCCCTAGCGGGTGACTCTATTGAAGTTACTGCGCGGCTAGTTCCGTGGTTCTTTGAAAACAGTATGATAGCGATTGTACTTGTTAACCAGCATGCTGGTTCTACGTCATTCAATCCTGGCAATCAGCGAGTATCTTTGAACTTTTGCAGATTCAAGTACCATATTAAATAGGAAAAATCACACAAGGAAGAAAGTCCACTTAGACTCAACTTCTCATTGTGATTAGGCAGAGAATAAAGGTTTAAATGGGTATATGTCTCTCAGGTATTCCATTGGGTAAGCATGTCCATATCCCCTGATGTTTTGGAGAACAACTGGTTCTCTGTCCTCCAGGGCTCTGAATTCAGAATAGAACATTCAGAACCCCTTAGAATGGAAAACAAGTCGCTCTTCAAAACGTATGGAGACAGGCACCTGCTTACCCAGTGGAATACCCAAGAGATATTTGTCCAGCAGGCACGCCAGGAAAATCTAAGATCATTCAATAAAGGTTTAACACTGCCGCCTAGTAGGAAGTCTAAGTGATTAAGTGTCAGTCCACACATGACTGTTTGCATGTACTGACCAAAACAAAAAACTGAAAGTACTGCATATCAATTCACTGGTGAATAAATGTAATGTAGATGGCACCATGAGGGCTGGAATACACCATGAATATTGGAATTTGAGGAGTAAAAATACCTTGTATCCATCCAGATGCAATACACAAAAACTGGTTCAAAGACATGTCAATGGTTACCCATACATTTTCTCCATGAAGCAGTCAAATATAAAGACAACCTTTACTCTAATTATGCAAAATGCCAGATAACTCAAAACACAAAAATGTGGGTAGCAAACTTAAATTTCCATGATTTTGGGCAGTAGGCAATTTGCCCAAGGAAGAGCATTCCTCAATATCTCCACTGGATCAGAAAACTCATACCTTCCAATGTTTTCACAGTAGACTCATTCCAAAAAACCTAGAAAAAGTCTGACAAAATGAAGTTTCTGACCCAGAGGAGGGCAAGAAACCTCTATTCCTAACTATCTTCACCGGAGCACCATACTCTACAAAATCCATTCATCTTCAGTCCAATATGTTGGGATGCATTTAGGAGTTTGGCATTCGGCATTTCAACAGGGATGGATTCTAGTAATTAACTTCGCCACAACTTAGACACAAATTGTTACCATTGGGAGAAGGGCATTCAGACTAATCTCCACTCAATTTGAGAAGCTGATGCATAACAGGAGACATCAAATTGTCACTCGATGTACTTCGAATGAATTGCAGTAGAGAATGGAGTCTTCTTATTGGCTAAGGTGCCATTCATATAATCCACTCTCTGCAGCATGGGCATAGTCAGGGGGAACAGCTGCCTGCCCCCTGGGTGATACATTTCTTACCAAATCTGCCATATGGATCTCGACAGAATGATGTCCTGCCCCCCCTGGCAAATATCTACAGCTACGGATTGATATCCTGCCCCCCAACATGAATCCTGGCTACGCCCATGCTCTGCAGTAAATCTATTGCCATTCTTTTAGCTGCATGCCACTTTAAATATTCACGACTTCCATTTGGCCCACAAACACACGTTTTCAGGAGACACATCAGAGTGAACATAGTACCGCAGAGTGGAAATATATCCAGAACTTTCCAAATACCTCTTTCTACCATAATCAAGGATATGTTTCACCATCTTGCCATATTCAGCTCGCTCTGTTGGAGTTAAATCTAACCTCTTCCCCCTAAAGAGCATAAAATTAAAGAAAATTAGGTACAATGTAAGAAATTACAAATGACATGTCATCAAAATGGTTCACAGAGGCAAAGGTGTAGACTGGGCTGAGTAAGGCAGAAGTAGAGGATGGGGAGTGACAATGCATCTGGAAATATAAAACACAAATTCCAACTCTGGTATACCACATCAGTATGAACCACACATAACATAAAGGGTGAGAATGGGACACACTTATAAAGTGGCATGGACAACTAGTCAACATATAGCTTGAATGCATATGTAGCTGAAAAAGAAGTCAAACATATGACTGATGGCAAATGAAACTTAATTCTTGGGGAAAAATGTAAAGAACAGAAATTTCAGATGATATCGAAGACTTTCCGGGTTCTCTTCCGCGTGTTTCCATTGTCGAAGACGACAGTTTCAACAGCGTTGCAGCTGTCTTCTTCAGGTCAGAAGTGATGATGTGTGTGAATATGACCGTCATATAATGCGACCGCTATATGATGGTCAGATTCACACGCATCATCACTTCTGACCTGAAGAAGACAGCTGCAACGCTGTCGAAACTGTCGTCTTCGACAATGGAAACACACAGAAGAGAACCCGAAAAGTCTTCGATATCATCTGAATGACTCCGTGGAAGCCTTAGAGTTCTTAACAGAAATTTCATCTGCCTAAGAGACGTTTAGTACATAACATAGGAGCACTGTAAAAGTATTCAAGCTTAAAAATTGCAGAATAATAAGCACATGCCTCCAAAATGTTAAAATGAAGCTAAATATATGGCTTCCAAAATCAAATCTCACATTGTTTAAGGGATTCTTAGTATATTTGTGCCATGAAGTATTTAATACCTCATCTGAACCCATAAAAAGTTAAAAAAAAAAAACAAGAAGAATTTATGAAATTTTCAAAAGTATGGATTTTGGCACATAACAATATTTATGTTTTATACTAGATCTGTAATGTATGTACATGTATCCTATGTTACAACTTGTAATAATTAATATCTTATATGAATGTAAACAAGATGAATTACTATTATTGTCTCTGCTTTTCTTGTTCACTATTGGGCTAAAATGGAATTGTTTATGTTATTATTATATGTATTTTTGAAAGTATTTTTGTTTAATACCAGCTATGAATTTCATTAATGGAGTCTCCACACAGGTCTGTGACCTTTGAGGCTGCCCAAAGCTCACCGATATTTGTGTACAACATTGTACCAAAACTGTTGAGCAATAAATCGTTCTAATTCTTATAAAAAATACCTACATGATCACTCATGTAGTGTTTCACCTATGTCATATCAAATGCCATCATAGATGCAATTATTATGGTTGGATAGTAAGGCTAGCCTCACACGGTAATCCTTATCAAATATGTTTACAACTGGCCCGTAACACATTCTCAGAATGATATGGGCAACTTCACAGATTAGAGGTGGGGACATCAAAACAAGCAAGGTGGGGAGGGGAGATTGAAAGAGAAAATCAGATTTGACAATGCCATGTTTACTAACATGACTTTGCATTCGAGGCAGTCTGAGCGAGACACCCTAGTCATAATGGATATCATATTCCAATAATGCATTTTAATTTCAGCAGCTGCAGGAAGTATGAATTAAACATTGCATTATCAATGATGATTTGATATGCTTTTGTGTGGCTGAAATTCTAAGTAATTAAATAAAAATATCAATACAAGTCTTTCACTTGACTCAATTTTCTTCACATGAAATGTTTGATCCCGAAAAACTAACTATAGTAACAGTATAATTACTTCAAAAATAGTTGAGAAAGCATACAAACTACAGACTTAATTTTTTTGGCAACATCTAGGAGTAAGATATTCCTCATTTTTTAAAGGTCCTCGAGAGTGCATACTTGTACCATTTCCTATGAAAAAAGGCAGGTATTTTCCGTCAAAAATTTCAGAAAGTAGTTCGGTAAGGGGCTGACACATTGGTGTCTTTGGATGGATGAGATATTTTTTCCTCAACCCTCTTAGTGCTGACTCCTGCCCGAGGTACTAGCGAGAAATACGTAGGGCAATTTGATGAGCTGCATCATTTTAGGGAAAAAAATTGAGAGGCTATTGTTTAAAATATCCATACTTTGTTTTTTCATAGTGTTTAAAATGAATTAGGTAGGTAATAATGACAAAAGACCCTCATCATCTAAAAAATAATTTTAATTATATTAGTGTACTAAAGTTGAACAATTTTAGCGCCTGAGCCTATATATTGGCCCCCTGCACTTTTTGCCCGAGATGCAAAACCTGATATATCGGCTAGCCACACTAACAGGGTAAAAATGAAACCAAATTTGTTGATTTCTGGGTGACATGATATTTCGCTCAAACTACCTTCAATGGAAATTAATGACTTTCTCTTTGTAACATTCCACAAGTGATAAGCCACTACCACCACCACCAATGATCCATTGGGAAGAGCAGGAGGATTG
Organism: Ceriagrion tenellum; assembly: GCA_963169105.1. Lineage (NCBI taxonomy): Eukaryota > Metazoa > Arthropoda > Insecta > Odonata > Coenagrionidae > Ceriagrion > Ceriagrion tenellum. Next base: position 42,562,395 of record OY720638.1, read on the forward strand.
TCTAACAACACTGCCAAAGGGATTACCCCTTTACATCCCCTTCACTCCCCACAGGGACTTCTTATCTTGTTCAGTCTCAAGGGTTGCAGAAGGAAATGATCATGTGTGAGAGATTGGTTGGTCACTCAGAAGTGGACTTTCGCAAATAAAAGAGGTAACTTTTATTTTTTAAATTACTATGATAAATAAATGTTGGAATCAATGTCTTAGAATTGAGCTGAGTGAAACAAATTACAACACTAAGCTATTTATTTGATTTCTGACTATTACTGTGATTGATCAATGACTTTTATTTTCAAATATTTGCTGAGCTCTTTGACTAAACTAAGATGGAATTGTACGCTGTTTGGTCTCAAATCAATGAAGAAATAATAAACAAAATATGCATCAAAATCAAAATTATGCTAGATGAAGAGCAAGGAAAATATATTTGCTAAATATAATTTCATTAATGAGTCACCCAGCTAATCCCCTGGAAAAAAATAATGAGTTGCATGCAGGCCAAATCGAGTGGGCACTAACTCCTCCCCTGGAGGTGAGAGAAAAGGCAAGGATTTGAGTCCTTTATCGGCCTCAGTATCCTTCAGCAAGTTGTCCTATTGTAATTCCACCAGCTGAACAAGGGAAATTCTTCAATAATTTCATGGATACTCAAAAAATTTACCATTTTTATTTTTTAAATGAAGCACTTTTTAAAAGCTTAATTCCATGTAAAAATTTTGTTGGAAATTTATTTCCTGTTCACTCATCAAGGGAACAGTAAAGGAAACTCCAGGATACTAAGTTGACAGAGAAAAAAAGGAAAGAAATGGGGTAATAGGAAAATGTGGGTAAAAGGTTAGATCGAAAGAACATCACCACAGCAAACCAAACAAACAAAGGTAACGGAGGTAAGGCAACACAGCTTGAAGGTTTACCAAGCATGCACAAGAAAAAACTATGAGCAACTGTATTTCTAAGAGGCTAGGCTTTGACTAATGTAGCAGTTCTCAACCTGCATGTCATGACCCCTTTGGGAGTCGAATGACGCTTTCACAGATGGTCACCTAAAACCATCAGAAAACACTTATTTCCGATGGTCTTATGAAGTAGCAATGAAAATATTTTATGATCACAGCATTAGAAAGGTGTAAAACCACTGGTCTTATGCATTCTGCTTGGGTTTCGCTAAGTCAGGTGCTGGGAGACTCTTCCCTCCCCCCAAGAATTTAGGCCTGCCTCCCAGTCACAAACATCTTAGAATAGGATAAGTCCATGCCAGACCTTAAACGGTCATGAAGTTCTGCCACATAGCCATGAAGGCTGATTCCTCAAGGGTAGCAAACAAATCCACCGCCTTCCTGGACTCCACCCATTCCCCTTCAATACACTAATTGCAGACATACCAAAGACTACGCCTTTCCCTAAGGCCAAATGATGAGCACATCAAATCACAACTTTCCAAAATAACCAACCAACTGACCAATTCTCTAATTGAATATATGTATTACAGTTGAGCACCTTTAATCCGGCATGGTCGGGACTCGAGTGATGCAGGATTAGGGATTTTGCCGGACTACGAGTGCTGTGGTAGTAACCAGCATAATTATGGGGTCCGCGATATTTTTAATGCGGGAATTCGATAAATTATAACAACTTCAATTAAGTTTGAATAAATTCTGTATAATTCGACAAGTAATTCGAAAAAAAAAGAAATAAACTTCTTCTAAATTCACAAAAACAAAATCAGTCAACTGGCAGTCTCGCAAAACGGCTGAGTGAAAGGAATGCGTATAACATATTAACGTGTTGCTGGACATCAAAGAGTATATACAGTAGATAAGTAAAAATTTTTCATCGCTTCCAATTTTCCTTGCAATCCTTATTCCACTGTGTTTAATACGATTCAATGAGCTGTCTGCTGCCCACGTCGCCCCGTCAACACTCGGTACAAAGCAAACATGCGCGCGCCATGCAAGGTAAGACACTGTCCACTCCGTGAGGTCACACACTCGCGTCTCGGCAACAACGTACATTGTAGTGATGTCTTCAATTTGCTGAATAAACACCTTCATTGCACACAATAAGTAATATAGACAACATTGTATGCAAAAAATCTTCCGATACTCGTTCTTAAATGGGAGAATTTCTGTTAGAATGGGTTACAGTTTCAGTAATTATGAAGTAAATGATTCGGCAAAAAAGTTTGTTTTCTGTGAAGTACGCCTCGGAAATATTGCCGGATTATGGGTGTTCCCAGATTAGGGATTTCAGGATTAGGGGTGCTCAACTGTACTAATAGTGCAGTAATTCTCTGAAAAGGTTTGGTTACATAATTGATCCCTTATGTCACAATGAAATGATCATTGTTCTTTTTACCTTTCTCCATCTAAATTTTGGCACGACTCTTCTCCCTCAACTTCTTCCTCATCAGGCTGGATACCCTTCCTCAGACCAGCACCGCAGGTAGCCCAGCTGGCGATTCCACACATGACTCCAAAATCTGAGGCTTCAAAACCATTCTCCTGAAGAAAGATAAGTGTATGACTTAAGTTGTAGAGATAGATGTAGCTTCCATCATGAGTGAAATTAAGATTTATTCTAAGATTGTTTAGAAATATACTACGACAGTACTTCACTTCTATGTCCCAACTAGAATTTCTATTCCCCAAGAATTGAATTATTCCCACTGCTGACCCAAGATTTTCGTTTCTTCACTCTGACCTTGCATCCAATCAATTTTTTTAGACCCATGTGAGGCCAAGGTGAGAAATGAACACGGCAGAAAGATGTAAAATGCTGCACTATTCATGACACAAATCAAGACATCTATAAATCAGGAAGGAGCACAAAGGTAAAAGATACATACATCTAGTCATAACCAAGTAACTTCAGATGTTCCAAGGAGATAACATGGTAATTCATATTGTTTTCAATACTTTAGCTGACATTAGATAAGGTCATGTCTTAATTTTAAATGACCTCAAGATTTTCCGCACCATTACTTTTCTCAGTCTCATAAAATAGCCTAGAGAGATGTAGTAATATAATCTGCATTTGATGAATGCTTCTGCTTGGCCTAGTACAAAGTATTAATATTTTTAATGATTTAAAGATAGATTGGCCAACATACTTCATGTTTGGACTGATGATGCTAAAGAGTGTAGGGGTATTTTATCATTAACTGTTCATTTCCAATCACGTAGAATATGACAACATGTTGCATAGCATGATATGAGTTTTATAGCAAAGTTTAGTTGTTTTGTATTATGATTGTATTTTGTATTGTTCTATCTCAATTGTTTGTTTTTTTTTGTCATTAGTTTTGAGTGCAGTGTATCTTGTATATTGATGGAAACATGTAATTCTTTGTTCAATAACTTTTGACGTGTCTTATATCTATGCATTGATCTCTTTAACATATGATCTTTAGACAAATATAAGTATTATTATTATTATTATCTGACATCACTAGGAGAAAAAAGGAGCTCAGTTATAGGCTGAAACACAAGGTCTTACATCCCCTCCAAAGTTTAAGAACTAATTGATACAATTGCATGCCTATCTCAGTGTTCCCTTTCAGCAGAGAGTATTACCACAAGAGGCCAAATAACTGATGGAAAACCTGGAGATGCCCACTCAACAACATCCACTTCAATTCTTTTTGCTAGGTTAACTATGGAAGTGATTAACAGCTACATTATACACATCATTACAGATTGGTAGATGGGAAAGTGACGGAAATTGTTAGGGGAAGACAGGAAGAGTGTAAATTAAACCAGCTTCAGCCTCCAAAGGCTTCACAGTTTAACATTCCATCCAACAGATGGTGTACTTTGCTTGTAATGCCATTCAAAGATAATTCAGCAAGGGATTGGGATTCAAATGACAGTAATTGGTCACCAGTAGGTTAACCCTTTCATGATGGAGCCTCGCGAAGAAAATTGCTTCCCCATTATGAGTTTCATGAACATTTCCTGCACCCCCCTGTACCAAGCTCTTTTGCAACATTGAAAGGCAGGGGATGCTCCCCTGCCATCTTGGGACCCAACTCATTAGGATACTGGGCCCTTTCCTTGACTGCTGGCTCAAAACCCCCCCAAGGGAAGTCTATTTGGCATTCTGGCAAGTCCACAGTCAACTGACAAACGGCTGAGTTGTTTCACAAATAACTGTGGCATACATAGAATATGTGAACTTCAAAATGCATTCCTTGTGTTTTTCTGAGTGTGTAAAAATTTGAATCCTCTGACACCACTATTATGAGTTCAAACTTTCTCCTGCTAAAATTGCAAAACCATATTCCCCACCTCCTTTTTCATCTGGGCTTTCAATGGGCAGAGCGTATGCCAATACATACACATACTATTAATCTGTGTCAAGTTCCATACTAGAAGTCCGCTAGTATTAACCCAAGAATTTCAAGTGAATTTCTCTCATACTTAGCAAAGAAAAAGAAAAATTCTTTGCAAATCTTATATTTTTTGTGTATGCAACAAATATTTGCACTGAAAAACATTGCATATAGCATTAGTAGACTGTGAGGAGAGGATAACTAATGAGATGAAGGGTCGAGGTGAGTAGCCATGGAAAGGGCCTGGACTCACACTAAGCCAGGTCTCAAGGGACCATTGTATAACTTGGGTCAATTTTTTCGGAGGCAGTCACTTTCATTCGTCATGCATTGCACATGGTTGGCATTTGCTCTTTTGAGTGGAAAATACTCATTGTCAGTCTTTGGCATTTGGCGTGAAAGGGTTAAGGCACCACACCTCGGAATGGTTAACCAATACCCTATAGCCATCAATCCAACCCTTCCACTAACTTCCCTTCCTCTCTTTACATTAATGAAAGTATTTCTGATGAGGCGATGCCTTTAGATGGATCATGAGAGCATGATTTCCTATAAGCTCTGTAAAAATTGAACTGGCAGCTTCTGACATATGAACAAAAACAGGAAAGTACTAGCCATGGCCTAATCTCCAAGCCTGCTGGGCATGAGCATGCTTGAGTGTAATGCGGCAGTGCCATAGAGGAAGCACCCAAGCCTGCCCAGCATGTCCGCTGAGTATCTTGCCATTTACTCCCACTGAGGCTAGTTGCTTTGAGCTACCGGCTTCAATATTCAAACAGACTTAGGCCCACTTCGGAAAAGAGAAAGTTTGCTCAAGGTTAACCACGTGCTGCTTAAGTATGCTTTATCTATGCCAAGTACCCATTTTGGCCACGGATACTTTCTCCAAAGTGAAGGTCATTTTGATTGGTCATGGAAAATCTGATCATGCACTCAGCCAAACAGCTGGAGTAATTCACACATAATTACCACCATTCATTCATGTATCACCCTAATAAGCAAATTAACTCAGACAAATATCCTAATAAGAATTAAAGCAAAAGCATCAGAGGTTCCAATCAAAATGGAAGGTTTATTGAAACCCCCGAAGAATTTACTGCGGTGACAATATGATCAATTTTCAAAATTAGTTGAGAAAACACACAAACTACACACTGTTGATTTTTTGACGAGATCTAATTGAAGGGAATGCCTCATTTTTAATATAAGGTCTCTCTCTGGAGTCAATGCATGTACCATTTCCCATATAAAAGGGCTGGTATTTTCTGGCAAATATCTCGGAAAGTAATGTGGTAAGGGGTTAAATTTTTAATGTCAATGGAAGATGATATATCTGTCTTTGGAATGAGACCAAATTCTTTCATTTCTAGTTAAATCATACTTAGGTACTTAAAATCTAACTACCTTAAAAGCAAGTGGCTAAAGTACTGGCTTTCAGTGTAGAGAGACCAAGCCATTCATGGCAATGTAGAGAGATTCATGGTAGTGGTGGAACTTTTTCTGTCATAAATCAACCCCAACTTGGAACATCTGAGGAGAGCATTTCGAATGTAGTTCTCCATCATAGCCATCCTTTACCAGGATAAGACTGAGGTAAGTGATATGGCTCTCACCTATCTCATACCCTATTTTCCACTCCTGTCCCTTTTACAGATGGGTGGTAAATCACCGAAAATTTCATTTGCAACATGTTATCATGGTAAATTACAGTAATTTTCAAAAATTAACATAACTTTCTGCTGATTTTTAATTTTCTGCAACTGATAACAAGCAAAGGATTAAATAAGAAAGCCCATACCATTAATAAGGGCTTAACGACACTTAAGCCATTACTATTGCTACATTAATGTTTTAGAAATTAATAAAAATGTAAAAATACATACTATGCCTCACATAATTTGGTTTTCTTTAGTCACTGTAAGAGAAATTTTCATTGAAACCATTCAAAAATTGACTTACAAATATTCCATGGAAAAAAATATTCCACAAATGAGTTATATAGCCTTAATTTGTAGTTAAGCCTGAATAAAACATATGTGAACTTGGTTAAAAAGAAAACATTGGGAATGTGACCGTAAGAAAAGTATCTGAAATTTACATGAATATTCCTGAAAATTACCAACGATTACATAAGGTAATTTTCAGGGGTATTTCAGGGGCATATTACGGTAATCTGCAGTAAATTATGAAAAAAACCACAGTAATTTACAAAAATTACCATGTTAATTTTCAAAATGTCCCATATCTTGTCTCATTACCTTTCTCCCCAGTTTGCAGGGCCAGTTTGTGCAGACGTGACTGGATTTACACTGATGGTGATAAAAGCATATTGATAAAGACAGTACTCACCAATAAAAAATCTTTTCCAGTGTAGCTATTCCAATCGCATCTGTGATGGCAACAAACAGCAATAACTATGCCATCTACCATTAAGTGGTCGGATTCTTGATTTCCATTGATCACACAACGCAAGGCCAGATCTACAAAAAAAAGACAAAATACATCAAAAAACTGCATAACACACTCCATCAATCACTCATCACACAACCAATCTTTTGCACACGATTACTGCAAAAATACAGGATACCAGTTATATATTAATGTTAAATTAATAATAAAAGTTAATTACCTATACAGTTCTTGTCGCCCCAACAAAACACTAATTTAATTACTGATTAACATAATATTAAAATAAGTAATGTAAAACTCTATAGGGTCTTCTAGTAAATCAGCAAAATTGAAGCCTTTTGATTTAAATGTTAAATTATAAATATATAAGTTACAGCAAAAATACTGGATAATAGTCATAAATTAATGTTAATTTAATAATAAAAGTTAATATTTCTTGTAACCCCAGCAAAACACTAATTAAATTATTAATCAATTGAAGCTTTATATAGCAACGGCTCTAAGGACCTGAAAAATCACTCGCAAAATTGAACTCTCGTTGTTTCCGAAAATGATGAAATAATCACCCCAAAGCCAATTCCTTCAACTTTAACGCTAATTTAGCCATTACATTTGGTGAATTTGGTGAGTAGTGAAATCATTCTATTGGGAGAGTGATCAAAAATCATATTTATGTACACTTCAATTACTTAAGATCGTATTCACTTTCAATGACATCAAATTCCATGTTCTGGAATATAAAATATCGAATTCTGACTCTTCAGGACACTAGTATTGTACTGTGCATTGCTGTATAGTTATAAGCCTGATGCATTAGGTGCTCTGTATATGTCACAGCTGCAAGTAATGCAGGGTGCCCACAAAAGTCACAATAAATAATTCAAGCATAATTCCAGGTTTTCAAGGCTAAATTTTTTAAAATTTCCAGGCTATATTATCACGGTTTATATTAGAGCCAAAGTGATATTTTTCACGTTTTACAAATAATATGGACTTTCCTAGCTATACACAACCTAATAAAAATATAGATATAAAATAAATATAAATATAAAAAAAAGAAAAAGTGGAAAAAACAAAGTAATAAAATATGTTTTATTGACAATAAATTACAAAATGGCATTTTTAGATCCTATCCGTACCCCTCCACCCTTATTCCCCTACTACTGCTTTCTACATACTCGCGGAGGCATTCAAGTTTACAAAATTGATACCTTTTGCCTCTTCCTAAATCACTCTTGTGAACACGCAACTGGGCAAGCGATACCCTTTTCAGGGTGGCGAGGTTTCGGTATCTAGCCCCCGATGGAGTAATCCTCTGGACACCTATCCTCCCCCTCCAGATGTCTGTCCACCCCGTTAGGATGGCCAAAAAATTTTTTTTTGAAATTTGAGGGGGCGGAGGGGATGCATTTTCTGGTGCAATTTTATAAATAAACAAGCCATAGAAAATTTCAGCTTGATTGCATAATATTTGACCCTGCCGAATCGTGCTTAAATGTTTCAGGCTCAAATTGCCTAATTTACTGAGGTAATTCTCCTGTTTTTCGGGATTCTACCACAGAAATAATGGTTAACCCTTTGAGTGCGGCATGACGTGATATTACGTCATGGTTGTCTTTACGCAGGTGCTGATGACGTTATATTACGTCAAGGGTGCCGTGAGTGTTCCAGCTATCACTAGTGAACTTTCACTAGGCCCCCTATTGAAAGCTGGAACACTCACGACACCCATGACGTGATATCACGTGATCAGCACCAGCATAAAAAAACCATGACGGGATATCATGTCATGCCGCACTCAAAGGGTTAAACAAAAGAAAAACAATCCTTTATGATAAATATTTATATTTAATGTGTTTCTTAATTTTGGGAGCGTGGTGGCCTAGTGGGTAGAGCGCTTTGCTACTGATCAGAGGGTCTCGGATTCAAATCCAGGTGAAGCCTTCGGACACCTCCAAACAAAACTCCTTGAATTGCAAGGTGGCCCAGGGAAAGGAACTGGATGCCCTACCCCGAATGTGTGAAATTCACACACCAATGGCTTAGTCTGAGGTGAGCTCTATCTATCCACACCAACATTCAGGTTGAAATCCTGAGTCTTAATTTTTAATGGGTTGAATAAGGTATTAATCAACTTTAAACTCTCCTTACCCTTAACATTTCCATACCTACCAAAAAAATTGCTTATGTCTGTATTACAAATAGCAAATTCTGTTTCTCCCGTTCATCATTAGTAGGTTTTCTGTTCCAGCAGTGTCAAATATTGTGCGATCAAGCTAAAATTTTTTATAGTTTTTTATTAATGAAATTACACCAGAAAATGTATCCACCCATTCAACTTTCAAAAAAAGGTTTTTTTGGGCCACCCTACCCTCCCATCCTCCCTCACACTCGACCACTCGGTAGACCGTCTTGAGTAGGGTCACAACGATTAATCGGCAAGTAGAGGATAATTCCGATACCAATTAATCAGCCATTTTGCCGATTAATCGGTAGCAGCTATTGATGCAGCAATATGATAATAAAAATTGGCCGATTAATCGGCCAATTTTCATTATTATATTGCTGTAAAATATAAGACTAAAATGAAAATAACATATTTCTGATTGATCATCGGGTTGTTTTGGGGTCCCCTTAATTCTTGGCCACCCTGTGTGGATGCTGCAAGGTTGTCTTCTAAGCCCCATATTGCATTCAATTCTCACTAAGGACCAGTCTGAATATTGTTTCGTGAAGATAGGCTCCCTCAATACACTGTCTAAGGATGCAATAGATGCTATGGAAACAAAACGATGTGTGGCGGGAGCGAGGGAGGCCTAAAAAATGGCTGCCAGGCATTTACCTGTAAGTTGCTAATAATCGACCGATAATGCTTGGCCGATTAATCGGTAATCGCCCATTTTGCTTATCTGTAAGTCTTGAGTTTTTGAGTGGCACGTCCGGCCACATGCTGCTACAAGCGACTGTGTGGTGTGGCTAGCCAAATCAGTTACTTCTCGAGATGGAGTCAAGCACTTCTTGCTGCTTAATAGCCACCACCAGTTGCCCATAGCACACACTTACTAGTAAGTGCTACAGTAGTAAGCGCGCCACTGACTTGAGGTGGTCTGTGATCTTGTTTAAAGGCACTACACACGTTCCGAGCATAACACCCAACTGTTGGGGCCGATGGTTGGAGGGACTCTATCTCCCTATGAAAACAGTCAAAACCAAAGATTATAATTCGTCAGAACCATAGGACGGGTGGTCGGTCCTTGCAGACAGTCCAACCACCAACCACCCCGATTTCTTTGGCGTCGCAACACCTGTAGCACAGTCGACCGACTCCCGCTTCCGACCCATCTCACGTTACCCATTCACCCTGCAGATTTGCGTTGTGAGCCAAAGATCACGCGATTACATTCTCGACTAAAAATTATTTTGCAGCTTGGTCTGGTCAGGTGACCTGGTTGATACTTTGAGAGCAGGCTTAGCATAAACAAATGGGACTCCTGAGGTGCGATCTCTAATTGCTATATAATTGATACACGCCAGCTATCTTGAAGTGAGTCTTGGAAGTTGATAAAACATGAAGCAAATGTTGGCGCTCTGCATGGTCGTATTCCTCACAATGAGTGGAAGGAATGTTTACAATATGCATGTACTCAAGCACTTATGTGGCTGTACAGATTTGTGATTAAATGCAACAAATTAGAGCACTGGCTCTTTCACAGCTGCGCTTTCATGATTTACTTAATTTTGCACGTTTACATGATGATAAATTTTGATTTTATTACTGTAAAGAGAAATTTAAAAGAGACTTTTCTCTCATCGTCAACTCATTTTGTGCTTGTTTGCTGATACTGAAGCAGAACTTAATCACTCGTAACAGTAAACAACCCAAGTGGAGGCTGATTGTTGCCATCACTAATACAGATTATTTTTATATGTATATCATAAGGTTTTAAATGGTTCTTCGGCCATCCCTCGAAAAATATAAGTAAGACAACTTATGTTTCATTAAACCTTACATACCAGCCACCAATCAAAAGTATTATGATTATGCTACCTTTGAATGGTCAACATACCACAGCCATGAAATATTCACTGGACAGGTCAGACCTTTCAAACATATGAAAGGACATGTTTCTGAATAACAGGTGAACATAATATTAGCACAGTTCCTCAAATGCTATGATATGACTGGACTCCATGCCAAGATGGGCCAGGAGATCCTAAGCTTTGCACCAGGCACTGCCGGTCAAACCCTCTCTCTCAGAACGCCAGATATTTCCTTTCATTTAGATCATTTATTGCCATCAACCTAAGCAAACATTGGAGCAAACAAATGGAAAATATTTCTGAAATGAATACATTCTGTCAAAATACACACCTGCTTATTTCAGTAGAACATCTCAGCCTGCTGAGGGTACTCACTGACTACTCCAATCATTATGATCCCCACAATAAAATGATGATGAGACTGTCATGTGATTCCTCTGATGTTTACATGAAAGTTATGTTGTAATGCCAATGTTGAAGGCAGTGGTTTTTCCCGTCTGTTTCTCAATCTTCTAAAAAATACATTGTGATTGGCAGGGGTGGATTAGGGTGGTTGTTTGGGGGGGCAGGATAGCTATTTCCCAGGAGTTGGAGGGGGAAGAGAATACCTAATGACCACCATTTTTCCTTTTTTACAAGGTATTACAGAGGGGGGCAGGCACCTTCCCCTCCCCATGGCAACCCATCATATTCTGCCGCCAGTGATTGGAATTGGATGTTTCTTTCTTTTTAAATCATTAAATATTTGCTTGAGAGGATCTTAAGTAATGGAGTGGATGATTTCAGACTCCATTCCATCATTGGATCTCTATCAGTTATTTTTCCCTTCAAGGTATCGGCTAATTTTTTCAGTTTCCACATTACCGGTTCAGCTTCAGGCTCGTCTCCATCATCCTCAATCAATGACTTCACTACATCTTCTAATTACACATCTGTCAACAACACTCTGCATTCTACAATATGCTCTTCCACATCTTTAACATTCATGTTGACAGACACATCACCACTGAACTACCCGACTAAATTAATTCATTTTCTTCATCTCTCCATCAACAGGAAATCCTTCATGATGATTCATGGCATCACTCCAAAAAAATTTCCGCAAGGTATTTAGTTTCTCCTTGTACAAAAGCATCTATTCCTGTTTTAATTAATGTTTTTGCATAAGCAATTGTAAATTATCTCCAGCGGTCCATTATTTTCAGATTTGGTTGCAATTCATTGCTGCACGGATGTTCTCAAGTACAAGGCTTGACAAATCAGATGCTTCCATGGTCAATAAGAGGCCCATCTGAAGGAGGGAGGCCATATTGGCAGTAAAACCAACACTGTGACATTTTCATTCTCAATGGCTATTGGTGATGGATGGTCAGGTGCATGCCCAGGTAAAAATATTTGATATGTAACAGCTCCGCAACTTATCTTAACTGCTCTGAAAGACTAATATCTGATCTGAAAAAGGTATGTTACTGATCTGGATTTGAAAAATCCATAAAATCCAAACCATTTCAGTCCATATACAGACCACTTCCAGATCAGCAATTAGTCCTTCAGAACAGTCACAGACTGGTTTCAGAGCAATTACAGACCAAATATTTTTACATGGGTGGTCTGACAACAACAACTATTTAGATACATGATAACTTTTCCTTTTCCAGATATTTCCAGCTTTCAGGGAAGAAGTATATAGTGGTTAAACCATTTGGAAGTTGAATAGCTGACACCCATACTTTTTTATATATCCAGATGTCAGGCAGATAATTTTAATTGATTCGTAACTGCACAATGACCATTAATTCAGTAATCAACTGCTGGTTCAGGGGCCTCCTTGTTTTTACACAGCAGCACACAATCTGTACTTCCTGGATTTAACCACTTCCCTAATGCGCTCGGAAATATTCGGGCACTGGAGCTAAACCAATTCTGAAACACCCATATATTTCCAGCCAAGTCTACGACGGCCATATCTTTTTCTTTTTGCCCAGATATTTCCGACTGATGCTGATAGTTAACCCGGCAGTGCCCGCAATAGGATGTGTAACGGGAATGCCCACATGTATCTGTCAGATATTGATGCATTTATAGATCATTAAATGGAATTACTTTTAAGTTCTTTTGAGCTTGTGACCTACTTTGCATTCTACATGCTAAAGCTTAATTTTCCTGCATTAAAAACTTGGAACAATAATTTTCACAAGACCATTTTCTTAAGAAAGTAATAATTGTGCACACAAACATGTCGTTAAAGCTTTTTTTTTAAATCAGCACTTATCTTCCACTCAAAAAAGAATTCTTTGTACACATTTTTTTATTGTATGTAGGTGGTTTATAATTTTAATACTTAACAAGGCCAAATTTGGATTTTTTGAAATCATACACAATTTTGACAGACAATTTCTGCCTGATGCAAGCAAAGATGAATTTTGTTATTCTTGCAGTGGTATTTTGAGAGCCGCAACTTCTTCTGCTTCCCATTTTTGCAGGTCATCTTTACCACCTCCAACTTCCCATCCACTTCCACCGAATATTCTCGACCGAGAATTCCGGGCAGAGGGGACAGAGACGGACGGTGGCAGATGCAGACCGGGAGGAATAGTGTGTGCCAACTCACAGAATCACCCGTATTTCAGTGAGCCATATATTTTGGGAGAGAGGAAGTGGATGGACGGGCAGTCGGAGGCGGACGGAGGCTGGGAGAAATAGTATGCGCCAGTTTCCGTCCGTCTCCTACCGGGGCATGAAGCTCGCTGAGGGCTGGGCTGCAACTGCAATGACTGCTGGCCCAAGTCTATTGTTGTTCGGTTTGTACGAGCGGCATAATACGTGCACCCCTCGGAAAAAATGGGAGGAAGCGGACGGAAGCAGGATGGTGGTACGAGGATAGGTGTGCGCCGGCCTTACCAAGGAAATGTGGTAAAAAATGTAATAAAAAATATTTTTTCACTAGGTTGAGCTCACTTTGTGAAATTCTTCCATACTTAACAGAAAGAATGGTGGTAGAAAAGTGCATTTGGACTACCTCCACCAACTCTTAGAGCAAATGATTGAGGCTTATCACCCAGACTTAGTATCCCCTAGGGTGAGTTGGCCACCTGCTATGTTCCACCCATGACGCCTCATGGAGAGACATTCCACGAACTGATAGAGGCAACAGGAAAGAAGGCTCACCCTACTAAACAGTGTTTTTTGTGCTGCCAAAATCGTGATGCAAAGGGGAAAACAATTAGCAGAGAAACAAGATACCAGCGTGTTAAATATAACGTCACTGTGTCATCCCATGCTTCAAAAATTATCATGCTAATGCAAATTTGCTATTTTTGCATTATTTGTGTATGTTGTATGTATGATCTTTTATCTTTATACATGTATCTTTATGAACAAATGTGACCATGAATGATTTCACTGAATTCCAGGAAAAAAGTTATTGTAATTCTTGTGCAACCAAAAAACTTCCCCTATTTGCAAAAAATTATCAATTTTCAATTAAAATTCATTTGTATCATTTATATTGAAAAATAAGTCCCAAAGCATAAATAACCACATATTCTCATTCATCAAGCTCTAATTAATAATGATAAGCAATGAAAAAATTTGACTTTTTTTACATTCTACCGTAAAATATTAGTCAGTGAAGCTGTTAAAGCAGGCTTCTCTGCTTTGAGGATAATTCTTTATCATTTTTTTTAAAGCAAACTTCATTACAATTGATAACTTCCTTATAATGGTAGTCCTCCACCTTGATCAACATTGTAAGTTCTCAAAGAAACATCATAGCAGCTTCCACGTCAGCTGATACAGCCTCTCTGATAATTTTTTTACTTTTCAAATTAAGGAGTTATGATAGTGACGGCCAAGGGGAGCGTTTCTGGCCTCATTTTCACTCTACCCATGTTTACGCACCACTCAATCATGGGTTAACTTTATGATATTGACTTCGGGTTTTCTTTATTTAGTTTGGGATATACCATTCCAAAAGATGATGCTAAAGAAAAATTTTTAACCTTCTGGGTGAGTGAGGAAACTTACCTGAAATTTGGCTAACAACAACTCACTTCTCTGCCAGAAATTTGAAAATCGAAGATGGTCAACCTCTGGTGACATCTTTCTTCCATATGATACATAAAAAATATCCACCATTACTTGTTTTTGAGGTCGGAATCTTCAAAATGGTAGATCCTTGCTTGCTAAAAATCTAACTATTTTCTGACACTACGGGGGCGAACCGTGCTGTTACGAATTTGTTTCCCTCTTCTGCTACCTCTGCGACAAAGTCGTAGGAGGTGGAGAGTGTTAGGGCTTTCATCTTATGCACATGGACACTTGGTTATCTACTCCCTAGATCACACTAGTTTGACTGCAAGGGGCCATTCAAGTATTACGTGAGACGTTTTTGGGGGAGGGGGTTGGGATCATCTTACATTTGCTTAAGAAGAGAGAAGGGTGACTCAACATTTGGGTTGGGAAAGGGGTTGACGAGGACTACTGAGAGGTGGGATGTACTCACGCTTCGACCAAATGGTGATCCCCGCCTCGAGGACGTACTCCGGCAGACCACATGGCGTCAACCCGTAAAGTGAGTCAGAGAGACACCTCATCCCAAATATTTGGGTAACAGGCTCTTTCGGTTCACAGAGATGTGTGGTAGGTTTTTCGCGAAAGCGTAACCGACGGTAACTCGTCTCTGTTGTTTTGGGTAACCAAACTAATATGAGCACTTCGGGGAGGCGGAGGCCCAATTGAGGTCCTTTTGACCTCAATCCGCCTCATTGGTGTCGGCCTCGAAGGGGCTGCGGTTCCGCTAACCTTCCCTTCCCATCCCTTCCTTCCACCTCTTCCAAGTCCCTGGGTATAAGCGAGAGCTTGCAAACCGGGGACGGAAGTTGTAACCCTGCGGCGAGAGCCGAAACGCCTGACTCAACATTGCTTGAGAGGCAGCGGAAGGATTTCCTCAGGGGGGGAAACAAATTCGTGACGGCACGGTTCGCCCCCATAGTGTCAGAAAATAGTCTCTCACTAACCCAGTGGGATAAAAAAATTTTTTTTCACATTGTCTTTTGGAATGATATCTCCCAAACCAAATAAAGAAAACCCAAAGTCAATATCTTTAATAGTTAACCCGTAATTGAGTGATACATAAACATGGGTAGAGTGAAAATGAGGCCTGAAACGCTCCCCCCGGCCATTACTACCATAACATCTTACGTCTGCTTCCAAATGTTTACAACTGTCCCTTGCTTGTCATGAAGGACTATAGTTCTCGCAGAGTTTCTGTGCACTGGAGAGTTCCTCCAAGCCTAGCTGCCCATGGTAGATGAGCAGCGATTGGCTGCCGGCGTCTAATCCCATAAACCGGTTCTTAGCTCAGTGCGCGCCGCATACGAATACCATAAGTGGCGACCCAAAAGAATCGGCGAAAACGAACGCCTCGCCGGCTCGCCGCGGCCTGGTAGAAGAACGGGATCCCTTCTTGGAATACTAGTGAGAGTAAGGAGAACGGGGGAATCTTGGGAAAGATTGTGCATACACTATATTTCTCGAATATAAAGTAAGCAAAAATGAGGATGTGAGGTGGCCAATGATAGATACCTTTGGATGCCTGCTCTGCAATTTTCTTTACGTCGTGACGAAGGTAGATCTTAGCGTGGAAATGTACTTTGTACGTATAACCTACCATATAGGTGCACCAAATCCTGTATTCATTGTTCCGCGAAACAATCAGTATAACACCAGTGGTTGCGATAAAATACTTTATACTGATTAAAATGGTAAATATCGCGCCGAAATATTGATTGATTGCGATGAAGTTCCTTTATTTCTTCATCGAAAAGAAAATGTCATCGAGATAAGTAAAGCATAAAAATAATTTATTGCCGTGCTGGAGGTTGAGGCTCAATTCTTGCGTGAAGTAAAAAACTGAAATCTTTGTGATGAATTAAAATCAATTGTTAAAATCGGTCATTTATTTATATTAGGCCTCGATCATACCAGGAAAAAAATGGAAAAATGTCCTCCAACGGAAACCACGTAAAACTGAAGCTTCTTACCGTGTTCTGTGAAGGTTGGTGCCGATTTAGAAACAGCATAAATTAGAATCCGCGTTGCGGGAAGCCGCGTTCGGGAAAGTTTCACTGTACTCAGGACGATAAACTACTTTTTATCTCCATTTTAATTGGCTATCAGATAATCCTCTATTAGAAAATATGCCCAAATAGTTGAAACAGCAATAAAATGAAAAATAGCTCATTTCCAAATCCTACGACGTTCCGAAAATGATTTAGTCCAAAATGTGTAAATAGACTAATTCTACTGAATCGGTGATATTTTGAGCCATAGTTCCATCACCTAAATAACTTCTTCTAAGAAACAGCTTTGCTCCTTAATCGCATGCAGCTCTAAGAATTTAGATTCTGAGAAAAACTCATTAGCAGGTAACACATCCCCTAGAGCCGTGAGCACAAACCCCTGAGA
The DNA here is from genome assembly GCA_963169105.1 of Ceriagrion tenellum. Classification (NCBI taxonomy): domain Eukaryota; kingdom Metazoa; phylum Arthropoda; class Insecta; order Odonata; family Coenagrionidae; genus Ceriagrion; species Ceriagrion tenellum. The sequence continues at coordinate 42,579,646 of OY720638.1, forward strand.
TATCAGCGCATGACCGTGAAAGGAAAGCTGCAGGGCGCTCGGCAGGTGCCCTGCAAAAGGGAGATAATCCGCGCTGACCCAAGTATCGGAAACAAGTGCGCTCATGGGGTCAGATCTTTATTCTAGAGTTTTTGGGGTTTCCACGAAATTTGTTAATGAGCTTTCTGGGCCCTTGAAAACTCTCTATGGCTAAACCGTTGCTGGTGCCAGTTCGTTGAGACCTTCAGAGTGAATCTCGTCTTCAGTGGTGCTGTGTCAATCCCTCGTGTTACCATGCCTAAGGAATTTTCTGCGGAGTTACGGGCACGCGTATTTAGCGTTTACCTTTACTTTTGCAAGGAAATGGCGATGGCAACTCTCCCAGATACACTGAGTGACAATTCCGTAGTAGATCGTGAAAGACTGTGCTTAGATGAAGTGTCGAGTAGCGAACATTATGAGTTCCTTGGAGTCAATTTATATCCACACGGATCATCATCAGTGGATTTGTGTGGAAGTGAAAATGACCCCAACGTCCCCAACCGTGGTAAAGTGCATCTGAGTAAATTTGCGGCTGTCAACGCCGGATGTTCTCGCTATGAAAACGGCGATGCCGTCAAAAAAACAGCAATGGCATGTAGCGTTTCCACCCGCTATGTTTATACCGTGTTGAAAAACATGGGAAAGGAGGAGGAGGAGAAGAAGAAGAGAGGGCCACCTCCCAATAAAAGTGAAATGGACGAATTCGATGAGGATTTGGTGCGTCGAATATTTCTGGATATGTACCACAATGGTATTTAGCCAACAGTGGAGAGAGTGAGAATTGCTTTCCAAGAAGCGACAGGATACGATGGATCATACTCTTCTTTTAGGAAGATATTCAACAGCCTGGGATTTATGTATGTGATGGGTAATGATGGGAGAAAACTATTGATGGAGCGCTATGATATAAGGGAATGCAGGATAAAATTCCTGAAAATCATACACTCCCACCGTGTGAACCCTATATACCAACAAACTGTGTATTTAGATGAAACGTGGGTAAATCAAAATCAAAAGAAACTCTAGCATCTGTGACGAAGGAGGATTGGAAAAAGTGTGTTCAACATGCAGAAAATATTCAGGAAGAAGACTATAAAAAGGAATCTGTCTGTGATGAAGTTCCCAAAGTAGTAATTCCCCTTAGCGTTGAATCAAGTGATGAAGATTGAAAAAATGCAAGGATCGGATCAGCGAGAACCTGGCTTCCCGGAACAAAATTGCAGCTTAAACTAAGACATGAACCACCAAAAATGTAAGAGGTATGTTGTGGTATTTTATGATTAAATTATATATGAATCGGTTATTTTTCACTTCATTACTATTTTTCGAGTAACAGGCTTTCTTCTTAGATCTACGTTTACGGATGTTTTCTAGTTTCTTTCCCAGCGATCAAAATTTTGTTTGTTATGATAATTAGTCGCAATTTTTCTATTTGTATTTTTCAAAATGTTGGTAAAGAGGATTTAAGTTTTGTTTATTTATCGTGTAAGCACAGTGACCTCCGACGATGAGGATTACTTTCTAACCTCACTGCGATGACTATTGCAATCACTGCAAGTTTTGACTCAATATATGTAGTAGCTTCTAGTCCAGAGTATTTCTATTTTAAAGGCCCTCGAGTCGGCAAGGCATAGCGTTCATTTTCGCCGATTCTTTTGGGTCGCCACTTACGGTATTCGTACGCGGCGCGCACTGAGCTAAGAGCCGGTTTACGGGATTGGACACCGGAAGCCAATCGCTGCTCATCTACCATGGGCAGCTAGGCTTGGAGGAACTCTCCAGTGCACAGAAACTCTGCGAGAACTATAGCTATTTTCATCATGTTTTCACTTGAAGTCTTCATATATGCTAGAGGCTTTTGATCCAAGCACCTACCTGTCCATAGGCTCATATCTTCCACCATTTTCTGCTCATATCTTCCAACCACTAATTAATGACTCTTACCATTCCAACTATCACATTCTCAAGCAGTTGATGTCTTCATCAAACTCTGAGGCACACTGAAAAACTAACTCAAACGTTTTTTTTTGTTCTTACCCACCTCCCAAATAGATGATTCATTCCCATCATATTTTTTCATCAACCTTAGCAGCTGTTTTTCATTTCCTTCTAAATTATACAGAGAATATGAACTTTCTCCATGAAACTATGCACAACACTTTCTCTTCAATTTTTGTGTACTACAATCACTACTTTTACCCTTGGAGCAAATCAAAAAAGGGTACCAATCACAACGAAACACAAACACGCTCAAAATTTACTGTTGCATGGATAGTATACACTTGTTTTTCCTCTGCTTGGCAATGGCTTGCTGTTGGTCAACAATTTTGGGAAAGTATCATTTCTAATTTACAAGTTAAGTCAATCACAGATAACTAAATCCTCGGATATGGAAATCACAGATATAGGGGTCCAGCTGTATAAAATCCATAATCGGTAGGCGAGCTCAAAGATAGCTTTTAATGTGACTTCAGCACCCTTTATTCCACAGCCAAACGAGGTTCTATAGAATTAGGACCTTATATAATGATATTTATACCTTAGTCCAAGAAGATGTTTATAATTACAGTCAAGGCAAACCACTGTTATTTCAAGATAACACAAATGTCAGAGAGGATATAAATGACTCATTATCTCATAATTTAATCCAGCTAAGAGAAACATTCTTTAAGCATATAGTATTAAAATGGTCGCTTTGATTACACCATAAGCTAAGACACATTTGATTACAACATGAGCTAAAATCGAGTATTCCACTAGAAATCCCATTGCTTTTCAATAGAAAGTCATCAAGTTAAAATTAAAATGTCCAGTCATCTTAATATCAACTAATTAATGTAGCGAATGAGGATCATCCAAGTCCTCACTTTAAAATGTGATTTGACCAACTACTGCAAATACTGTGAAGTTTGAATATTCACAATGGCATCTGATTTCTCCAATATATCGAAACTGTCTGAGGAAGGACTACTCACATAAGTTCCCTCAGATAGCAAACTTGGATGCATAAAAATATTTCCTTAATTTTTTCCACCACAGCATGCACACACAAAAGAGTATTAGGATAGATTATGATCGGATAAGAAAAAGGAAATGTAACTAAAGGACATAACAAGTGAGAAAGAGGTGACATCAAGGATGTCACGAAAGTGAAAAGGAATTGTGAAGAACTTTTGAGGGGAATAATGCAAAGCAGAGGGGGTGCACCTTCACAGGCAAGTCCACTGGTTCACTAGCAATGTTTCCTGCAGTTCCAAAATTTCTAAATTTGGCCAACTGCATTTGATTATGAGGTCAAAATTGCATTAAATGTACAAAGTCAACGCTTCAACAGCAATTTTAAAGCCATTCCAATGCTAATGTGTAAAAAATATTCACCAAATGATTTTGAATAGCTGCATGCACAGAACACAAAGCAAGTGCTCACCCGTGGCAGCTCCACATAAGTGCTTGCTCACTGCAATGCATCTGTCCACAGCGAGGGCAGGAGGCAGCTGACTCAACCTAAGGTCTGCTATATCCACACGGTAACGATTAACATTGCTCTTTTCTGGCTCCTTTATTTTGTTCTCTGACTTATGCCGAAGAGTTCCTTTGTCAACAATAATAAATTGACAATGATCACGATGAGGCAATGCTCTTGCCAGCCAATATGTCAGCTGCCCTAAAAAATCATGATGAATAAAAAATAAATTGACATGCCAATACTTAAAAAAAAGCTACTCAATTAAATAAATAATTGCACAAGAAGTGCTTAAGGTTGTATGCCTTTCAACTATAAGCTGACGCTTTCAGGATGAACAGGGAAGTATAGGAGATCAAATACTTGGAAAATGACCAGTGAGATTGACTGAAAAGTCAACCAAAAGGTATTCAGGCCATCTAATCAATGGTTGAATGTTGGAATACAGCTCTAAAAAAATCATTACGAATGAAAAATAAATTGACATGCCAATACTTAAAAAAAAGCTACTCAATTACATAAATTATTGCACCAAAAGTACTTATGGTGATTAAGAATGGAAAATTCCGAGATTTTGGTTCAGAAGCTCGATATATTTCACAGTATTTGTCACCTGAGATATCAGCTGGTTGATACAATTGGCATAATATATGTACATATAAAAGGTCATGCATGGTCATAAGTTAGGAAACCCATTATGAACGTTCACTGAAAAAAAATCCTGTGTCTGTAAAAAACTACCTTATTTTTCTTCCACCATAGGCAGAGTTTTGACAGAGTGAATAATGATGCATTACATTTATTAAAGAAGGATATATAAGTGAGTATTCCCCTCAGATGTAGCTAAGTATCATGTATATACATTTACATACTACACTGCGAGCCACCGCATGGGTCTGTGGCAGGGGGTGTTAGGACACCAGCTGTGTAAAGATGTAATGGATAAGGTTTTGGGAGGTAACGTGTATTATGGGAGTGTATTTAGTGGAGCTCAATATTTATTGTGGTCATTTATTGTGCACAGAAACTTTGTACTGATTTTTTCTGCAATATATCTCTCTTATTTTATTACTTTTGTCAGACCTAATGATGTAGTGAGGCGACATGATAATATTCCATGCATCGCTCTGAAACACACCACTTCCGAATTTCTCAAGCAACCTGAGGTTAGTGTGTAGCCTCTGAGTCTCTAGGAGTTCCCACTCTAATCCCTCTAAAAGTTGTGAAACACTATATGTCCGCTCATAGCAGTTCTCAACAAAGCATGAAGCTTTTCTTTGTTTTTTATTGATTTTTTGGTAAAATCTTAATGACCAGGGTCCCAAATGCTCACTATGTATTAGAAGTGTGGCCCAACCAGAGCAAAGTAGCATCTCTCTTTTACTTTTCCATCCAAGCGCATACAAAACACAAGAGGGAAGAAGGAATTTGCAACCCGCACTTAATCCATCCAAGCCGGAGGCCAGAGTGGCAATATCATGTGGGAAGAGATGGGTAAATTACTGTAATTTTCATTCAAGGTAAACTACAGAGGTAAATTATGGTAATATTTGAAAATTACTCAAATTTTCCGATAACTTTTTTTTTCTGCAACTGATATCTATCAGAGTATTTAATAGGAAAGCCAATAGCATATAGCAAGGGGTTAACGACATTTTAAGCATTACTATTGCTATGGTAACATATTAGAAATAAAAATAAATTAAAAACAAATACAGCAGCCCACAAGCAATTCGCCGTTCTTTTGTTTGGTATGAGATGTTTGCTCAAACCATTTAAAACGATAGCCCCACAAATATTTCACGAGTAAAAATATTCCACAAATGAGTTTTATGTACCTTAATTTATAAATAATATTGGATGTCACATATACAGACTTGACTCGTAACATGTTTTGAATATACCGGTACAAAAATTATCTGAGATGGAGGTGAATATTACCAAATATTATGGAAATTTTCCAGAGTTGGAGTAAATTACATTGAATACCACAGTATTTATGAAAATTACTCAGGTAGATTTCAGAATGGCTCATCTCTACATGTAGGTCACTACATCCTACTGCCATTCCTAATTACGTAACATACTATTCTTCTCAACCCAACATTTCATTCACTAAAAATTATTCTCCAAAAATTACAATTCACTCAGCAGAGTGACACACACCATTGGTCACCTGCTGGACTAGGTGAAATCACAGAACCAGTGAATCAATCATGTTGTATAACAACTTTCAGTGCTGCGCATGATTGTACCAAATAACTAGGTTTCCCAAAATTTTACTCTTGAGATGAGAGACACGTTCAAGTCACATGCCATTACCATTATTAACATCACTATCAGTGGGTAAGTCAATAAATAAGTCGCAAATGTTAGCATTTCATCATCCGCATCAGTTGTAAACATTTCATTGGGAATTCTGGGAACATTCACTTTACAGTCCCGACTTAGCCCCCAGTGATTTTCATCTGTTTAGGCCTCTAATAAATCATTTGGGAGGCCAAAGTTTTGAAAATGATGATTCTGTAGTCCAAGAGGTTAATTGTTGGCTGTGACAGCAAATAAAAGACTTCTTCCCTACTGGCTATCAGGACTTATAAAGAGATGGGATAAGGGTTGGAATGCACAGGGTGAATACGTATAAAAAGGAAATAAATTTCAGGAAGTTACATTTAATTATTATTGCCTTTATCCAGTTTTGTGAGTAATTTATTGACTTGCTCTTGTACTTAGCAATCTGCACATGACTCAGAGAACATCTTAAGACCATCGGAAGATTGTAACAGCAGAGGCATTGTAATGGTCGCAACAAAAGGTGAAGGCAAGAGACAGCTATTACATGAGCATGACTGTTACTTTTTACGGGATTCATTCCGCGATGTATGTTTTTTTTTAAACAACAATATTTCGCTGGTCCTCCTGCCAGCTTCATCAGGTTAACTGAACTGCTTTATTTGTCTCGCTCGTCTTTATATATAAGTCTGGACTCCCATTGTTGCCGGAATATGAATTTGAAAAAATTCGTTTTAGACTGTTACTCAACTTGTAACTGTCTTCTCGGTTGACGTTCTCCGGTCTCTTCGCAATTTCTACAGCCTCCCTTATTAATCTTGGGTAATAGCGTATTTCCCTAGATATTAATCTAGTCTCCTCAAAGTTGAAATTATGAGTGGGGCCGCTGAGATGGTGTTCGGCTATTGCAGAAATGCTGTAATTATTATTTTTAATTGCCCGTTGATGTTCTTGGAGGCGTATTTTTAGGGCTCTGCATGTCTGGCCTACATATGATTGTCCACAGCTACACAAAACTTCATATATTCCTCCGTAGAGGTTCCGTGGAAGCGGGTCTTTGGCTTTCCGAAGTACGTCCCCTGTCTTCGTTGTGCATGTGAATCTGCTAGCCACGTTATACCTCGACAGAACTCTAGAGATTTTCTCCGTCGTTCCAGACACATAAGGGAGAGTGGCATATGCCTTAGGTTTCTCTCTGTTTTCTGTCGGGTCCGTGGGATTTTTATTTCGGACCCCGAGAGAATTTAGTTCTTCTTTCCGTGCCGTTTTTAAGATGAAGTCACGTCGGAAACCATTTTTCTCAAATGCCCTTATTAAGTGCTGCTTTTCGCCGGCGATGGAATCGGCGTCAGAGATCATAAAAGCTCGATGATACAGCGTTCTCATGACTGAGGCTTTCTGTTGAGGGTGGTGGTGCAATGTGGCATGTAGGTAGCGATCAGTGTGGGTACTTTTTCGGTACACAGAATGACCTAATGTTCCATCTTCTTTTTTCTGGACCATAACGTCTAAGAATGGAAGGCGGTTGTCCTTCTCTATTTCCATTGTGAATTTAATAGTTGCTTTGTTCATTTAGATGTTGCAGGAACTTTTTCAGCTCTTCTCTTCCATGAGGTCAGATAGCGAAAGTATCATCCACGTATCTTACGAATAGTTTTGGTTTTTTATCGTAAGATTGCAGTGATTTTTGTTCTAAAACCTCCATGAATAGGTTAGCTATCACGGGAGAAAGAGGTGAACCCATTGCAGCTCCAAATTTCTGTTTGTAGAAGTGGAAATTTCTGTGGAGTTTAGGCCAGCAGAGTGAAGAAAGGCTAATGCCCCCTCCTTCAATAGCACATACTTTTCCATGTTTTGATAGAAACATCCATGCATAGGCTTATTGTTATGCACCTTGAGCAAGGCTTTCTATTCTGCATTTGGAGCTTAAAGATGCATGCCTTCAACAACAAGATGGACATGTCATTGTTGCCACTGCCAGATGACAGGTCAAAGTCCATACAGGTTTCATCCCCATCACTCTTTGCCACCAGGCAGAAAAACGTCCCGATTCTTGCACTCTCATTTGAATTGGATTGGATTTTGGGGAGGCGACCAACAGTTAAGGTCATTTGCTCCATAGGGATTCGCAAGGGAGGAAGGGTGGAGAGAAACCTGGCATCGCCATTAACCTGCTCTCAACGAAATGTGACAAGGGAATCATGGTTTAACGTCTCATCCGACAGACAGAGTACAGTACTTGAAGTGCCCTCCACAAGACACTCAAGAAGGGATTGGGTTTCCTCTGACAAACATCCTCTTCTGCAGGGATTTGAACCCTGGTCATCCACATACTTGGATACTAGACAAAGTGGTGGTCTCTACTTTTTAGCACTCACCACGCTGTGCCTAGGACACCTCTATTGTGGAGACACTCCAGGCTCAATAGTCCTCTACCATCTACACTACAAGGGAGATACAATTTGGTAATGCAAGATTTTGGATGAAAATTTCTATAGATGGTCATAATTTTCTTCATTCCCCAGTCGAGGGTGTGCAGGTCACTGACGCTCCATTTCACTCATCAAAAAGTATACAGTAGTGTGGGAAATCGAAATATTGTAGTAATGGTCCACTAAATAGATTTATTCTTTATGACCCGGGTTTCTTCACATAATGACATCTTCGGGTCCATTATTATGTGAGAAAACCTGGGTTGTAAAGGATAAATCTATTTAGTGGACCATTACTAGAATATTTTGATTTCTGATATGGAGAGGTCCAACAAAGTCAAGCCTGAATTTATTAGATATAAAAGGTAATCCAATGGCAAATTTGCCTTAAGAAAAAAACCTGCTTGGACCAGGATTTGAACCATATAGCTTTGGCTTGGGAGGCTAATGTGCAGACCACCACACTACCTAGGGTTCCTAATTCTTGTTAGCCATGAGATTTAGGAAGACATGTTAATGCGGTGATGAATGCAATACCTGGCGAGCCAGTGGTCTGTGGATGGTCATAATTTTCTTCATTCCCCAGTCAAGGGTGTGCAACTCAATGATGTTCCATTTCATTCATCCAAAAGTATACAGCAGGGTAGGAACCACAAGTATGTTTGTGGCAATAACCTTATCCTTGCCACACAGCTCAGAAATCAAGTTTTTTCGAGTCTGTCTGTACTTGGCGGAGACTCATACTCTCACTCCTACAACCTCCTGCATTCAGTATTAGGGGACACAGGGCTACTTATAGCTGTTATTGTTCTCAAGATGACAATTCCTTGTTTTCTGAAAAATCTTCCTCTCCCCAGGTCGATAGATATGCTCTGGTCCAATCCGAACTCCATCTCTACATCCTTGCTGTACTCCAGTAAAGTGTTTAGGGCAAAGCAAAGGTCTTTCTTGTGGATGCATAGAGCTTCAGGTCATTCCTGTAAAATAATGGGTGACCTTATACCCCCCATCACCTGACACACCACACATTTATTCCTCACCTCATCCCAGCCTTAAGGAGAGAGGTATCAAGGAAAAACAGAACAGTAAGGGGCTCAAACTGTCGCCTTGGAAAATGCCACAGTGGTATGTTACCTACCCTGTAAAATCTGACTGCTTGCCTGAGCTCTGAATGAAGTGTGTTTTCCAGAATGGTAACAGGTGTTCGATGTACGAAAAAATCTCTGGCTGGAATATCAACAATTTCATCATGCAAGCATTCAGTGGTGTCAAATGCCTTCTAGTAGTCTACCCAGGCCATTAATAAGTTTTGCTCATGGCGGATGGTATCCTGGCATATAAACCTATTGATGAGCTGGTTGTCTTGCCTCCTGCGATGCCACCCTTTGAACTCCTCTGCTTGTACATCTCCTACAAAGGCTAGACATGGTGGAGAATAAGGTTGCTCAAGATGGAGGAGAACCCCTCATATACAGTGTTGAGGCAGGTAAAGGGGGATGTTTCTTATGTATTAGAACCGTGCACCCCTCATTCAGCCAAGCTGGAATGTTCTCTACCTCAGGAAAAGGATGTGAAGATTCTAGTGAGATGTTGGTACGTGGAAGTAAACTTTTTCCACCAGAAGTTATTCACAGCATCCACTCTTGGAGCCAAGAAGTTGCTCTTGCCAGAGACCACCTTCTTCAGATTGCTCTCTGCAGTTGAAAGAGGGCCATCCACACTGTGGATGGTGATTGCAGAACTCTTCATACAGGCCTATGGCTGTAGCGTCTCTCTTGATAGCTTTCACATCTCACTGATTCCTTCCAAAAACATTTAACTGTTTGGAGGGGTAGTAGAGATTCAATGACAGGCAGAGATGATCAAAAGATACAGGAAAAGTGAGGGAGAAAGGTAGATTATCTCTCATTGCCTTCCACCTCTCGAGGAGTTTTTTACAGGCGGTGATGAAGGGCTGTACTCAATCGTCCACGAGTTGCTTATTAGTGAGCAGCACATTTTTATTCAGTGTGTGATGGTGGAATCTGAGGCTGCACACTAAGCACTAAACTTTAGGTGCAAAAGTCCACCCAGATGTGATTTATTTCAGCACACACTTAATTGTCAATGCCTACCATTGCACCAGCAGGACCTTGGCCTCCAACTGTACCAGCCTTTTTGCCGCTTAGTCCTCCCAAGACGACATTTTTGGGAGTGAGCCATTATTTTGATAGCATCTTAGACCACCCAATTGACCATCCAGAGGTCCATCCTCACCACAAGGATATTGTTGATGAAACCATTCCACTGGGTCAGGTGGTTACCCTGCAGAGAGATCTTACAATGGATGTCTCTCTGCCTAGTCTGTCCTTCATCGTAAGTGAGTTCGCTAAACAACCATGATCAGAGTTCAGAGTCCACTTGATCAACTTCCTCCCCACTGATCAGATATGCCAACATAACAGCAGCTGTCAAGTAGCCGGTGGAGAAGCTGCTTGAGTTGGGGAGAGTGGTTTGGCCATTGGTGTATTACTCTGAACATGTGGTTGGTGGGGAGTTACCTTTCTTCCGCAGGTGGTTGGCATAGTCGCACAATTCTGCCATGACAGGTGGTTGTGTCCAGGTTGAATCTCACACCACATAGAGTGAATCTTTGCCAATTACCCCCTACAACTGGGCTCACTGGCATCATAGCATACAGGGAGGTTGCCGCTTTGGGCTTCCATCCACTCCATATGAGTTCCCTTCTTAAATGGTCTTTCATCACTGCCACTTCAAACACCATTAGGACCCCATTCCAGAGGGGGTGGTTGTGAGTGGCCTTTCTGGTTGTATTACATGGAACCAGTGATGCTTCGTGAGGGGTGGTTAACCCCACATGCAGATGTTCACCACTGGCCGGCAAAAGCCGTTACCAGAAACACCAAGAGGAGGCTAGTGGTCCTGCATTTGTAACCTTATTATTATTATTATTGCTCCATAGCAAATATTATTATTGTAATTAACAAATTCTTAAAGAAACTGTTTACTATTACAAACATTCCACAGGGGAAAATCTTCGACCAGGGCTCAAACAAGATTCCCTCTATATTTCTCAGATTTTTTGGAGGTGATAAATTGATTGATTTACTTAATCTGGGTCAAATATGGATAACAAGCCCTTTCTTCCCCCAACCCAGAGCTCTCCGGGATACAAATCTTGGTGAACAGTTTTTAGCTCCAAGTTATGACATTAAAACTTTGAAGCATATCATAATAAAATATTCATGCTCCTTGGCATAAATAAACATTGTTTTTGAAGAAACACACTAAAATAAATAGACAAAGCAGTAAGCAATTACAATTTACCAATATAAAAATTACTTGACCAAAACAAAGTTAAAAAGGTTAATGGCATTGTTAACAATACATATTTTGTATGTGATCAGGTATTACCTAGCTTTGAATATTTGGTTTTGAGTAATTTTGTTAACTTTTGTTGAAAAAACTTGTTTCTGATATCAGTTGGTAAGGGCAGGAGATGTGAAAAGTATTCTCAACCTGTCCAATATTCCAGGTGTAAACGTTGCTAGTTGCTTGCAGTTTATCTGCCAAGTAATTTGGCAAATTGTTTTTTAAAACTCCCACCTCAGCTTGCAATATATGCAGCATTTGCCTTTCTTTCATTTTAATGGTGAGTGACAACATAAAAGGCAATACCATGGCTAGTTTGCTATATCCTCAAAATCTGTGTATTGAATACTAGGTGAAATGATGCGAGCCCAATGGCTATATTCTATTGGCTTCTACCAAAGTCTCAGTCAGTCCAATTTCCTCCATAGCAAAATGTATACACAGTTAAAATAAAAACCACTCACTTTTCAATCAAAAACAGAGAAACTAACCAATGAATTTTAAATATTTTGCCCTACCTCAAGGGTTATCAATCCTGTATGAAAAAGAAAGGCAATACTCACTAATAAAGGTTTAACTTTTGAGGAAATAATGAGACCTGCAACTGATAATTTACCAAACCTTTTCCAGCTCCAAATTCTATAACACCAAGCTTCCCAGTAAGGTCAAATTTCTCCACATGGCCAAGAAGGGATGAGTTCTGAACCAAGTGCTTCTTTGAATTGGGTCCTATGTTTGGATCAGCCAGGCTTTCATTAAGGATATTATGCTCCAGATGCTCATGCCTGATGAAGTCACCCAAACCTGAAACAAATACTTCAACATAAGCAATATTTTTGGTTAACATGAGAACAACGTACATTATTAAGAATGATGCCCTATCAAAAATGTCCAACGAGTTCCCAACGACGTTCATCATATCTGACACTGATCTGGAGCTGAAGTTCTAGGTATGGAACTGAAGTTCCTGATATGGAACTGGTGGGATATCATAATCCCTATCTGGAACTGGCAGGACAGTGTAGGAACTGGTAGGTTACCTTAGTTACATGAACTGGTAGGCAACCAATGGTACAAGAACCAGCTGCAGCAAAAATATTATGAATTGAAAATAGATTTATGAAAACATACATTTTTCAGGCTTACAGTACAAAAACAAATATTTGTCCTCAAAAATATAATAGGAAATGGTTTGAGGATTGCAGGGAGCAATGAAAAACACATTCATTCATCATCAGAAAAGGATTTATACATTCAAGGTATAATGCTTTCAAAAGCATAGTTCAGCTTCCTACCAGTTCCATGCGTTCCCTACTGGTTTCCTACCAGTTCCTTATGTTCCCTCCTGGATCCCAACTGTTCAATTCCTTGCCAGAAACACGGTGTTTTAGATCTGATATTTTCAGATCAGAATTTTTCGATAGGTTATAATACAAGTATGCTTGTGGATGAGAGACTTGAGGCTTTCGCAGCAAATGTTACAAAGCTTTCTGAGGTTTTTCAATGGTTAGGTGGTCAAACACATATGCCTCAACAGTTGACTCCATCAAAACATCACGCATGAAAACTATGAAACTCTGACGGAGAGTCAACCATCAAAACAAGACTATGAAACCTTACAGAAAACTTGAGAAAGCTTCCGCCTTCACCAATGGATTAAAGATGATGACATTGTTACGCATTCCCATACATCTGCCAATAGTTTATCTCACATTAAGCTCTAGATTAATTTCCAAAAGTCAATATCACTCTACCACCCTTGAAATGTCCCACGAAAATGAAATTTTTAATTGTAAAAGGGCATATGTAGAATTTTCACTCTTTATTTTCCTTGATGATGACTAATGTAAAAAAGCGCACTTCACAGAAAATGAATGATATTACTGAAGCACATTTTACTTTGAATACAATCAGCCTATCACCAAACAAAGGATAAATAATGTTCATGGCATAGATAGAAAATACAAATAGCTAAAAACTACAGAAAGGGACGAACTCCTGCTTCAGTGGGTTGATTTTTCAGGGAGGTGACTGAGAGCGGGAATTATTTATGCCATTCAGGACATGAGAGCAGAGCAGTAGAGTAACTCAGAGAATCGAGGGAGGGTGGAGAGGCATGCAGCTTCAGCCTTTTGATAAATTTAACATTGAACTTAGTGCCAAGGGGTTATCAGTGGTATGTTCCATCTGATGGATTAAGTACTGCTCTAACAGTGCTCTCCACATGGCAAGTTCATAAGAATTGGGATTCCACGGAAAAACCACAACTGACAGGATTTGAATCTGAGCTCCCAGGATGCATAGTCTAACTGCTACACGAACCCCATCTACACCAATCCTGAGGATTTTAGAGTACTACTGTTTATTCTGTTCTGCATTGTATCAGAGCTGATAATAGTTTTATTGGCAATGATGCAGCAAATCAACCCATTAAGACTCCATCTGTAATACCTTTCAGTATTATAACACAGCAAGAAAGAATGGTTTACACCAAAATATTTGGGTATAAATGGAATCCTAGTGCCAGTGAAAATGTTTTACATTTCAATTTTGTATACTTGTAAATTTATGACAAGGCTAATGTACACATCAGCCCTACAATAAATTCAGAGGAAAAACATTAATAATGAAAATGAGATGATCATTTTACTTAATTAATGCATCAAAATATTTTGTGAGAATTAGCATAAAAAACATTACCTAAAAATGTGGCCTATTCACCAATTTCTAATCAAGTACATTCAAACCATGCCCTCTCCCTTAACCCTCCAAAAGATTGGAGCTATTTTAGGCTAATGATTATGAGCCATCGTGAACATCAGCCAATATTGATTACTGTGGTTAAGCATTGTCTGCATTCTTCAACCATTTGAGTTTTTGTGATACTACCACCTCAGTATGGAAACCAATTTTTATCAGGGAAGAGTCTATTGAAGCAAATTGCCACTATATGGGGGTATAGGTAAATATCACCATTGTCCATTGTACTTTGATTAGGTAGGACAACCCCTCAAAACTTTCTAACCCAAAAGCAATCCACCATCCACTCCGTCATTCTGCACATAAGGACCAATTAGCTTCCAGATAAGCAATCCTGGTGAATCAGCATTGGATAACACCACATGCCTCCCAATATTTAGACATTAATACTTTTAACATAGCTGGAAGGGAAGGTGGAAAGCATCTTTAGCAATGATCAGCTCAGCTAAAGGCATGTGGGATGCAATACTAGCCTTGAGACTCATCATAGAAAAACACATGAGAAAAAACAAAGATACCTACATAGCTTTCATAAACTTTGAAAAAACATTTGACCGAGTCAAAAGGAACAAACTCCAATACAAAAAAATGGCAGGAGTACATTATAAGAACCACAGAGTGATATGAGGATTGTACAAAACAAGAAATAGCACTTGTAAGGTGTGGCAAATACAAGCAAGAGCAAGCAAGCAAGCACTGTCAAACTCATACATTCATAAGGGATTGGAGGAGGTAATAAACAGATCAGGAGGAACCAGAGGAGTGAGCATGAATGGAAGAAATGTACACTTCCTACGATTACAGGATGATATAGCGGTGATTGCCGAAAACATGGAAGATCTAACATGACTTCTAACCATAATGGAATCCATCCTCAGCAATGGATACAGCACGAAGATCAAAAAGGATAAGACAAAGATCCTAGTGGCAAGCAGGCATGGCACAAAGACTGAAAAAGTCCATGATGATTAGAGATTGGAGAATGTAGAGGAAATTACTTACTTCAGAAGCAGGGTAACAGCAGATGGACACAGTAGCTTAAAAGACCTAATTGGCAAGATTAACCAGGTTAAGTCAGCCTTCAACCGTACGGCCATGTTGTTCATGTAGTACAAAATGGACAGGAGGATAAGAAAACCCCTGACAATAAACATTTATCTGGAGCATATTCCTCTACGACAGCGATACAAGGACTCTTGGAATGGTTGGAAAGAGAACGATAATGCATTTGAGCGATGATGCTATCGCCAAATGACCGAAATCAGTTGGCGAGATAAAATCACGAATGAGGTCTGGAGAAGAGCAGAGGAGGGCGTATGCCTGAGGAATACAGTCATAAACTGACGCAAGTTGTGGATTGGGCACATTCTGAGACATGGAGGACTATTGCTCACATTACTAGGGGGCTCTGTGGAAGGAAAAAACGCGAGAGGCAGACCTAAGATGGAGTTCATCGATCAAATCGTGGAGGATCTAGGCTGCCACTCATACGCTCGGCTGAAGAAATGGAAGGAGACCGCCATGCTTGGAGAACTGCTGCACTCCAACCTTCAGGAGGACTACTAAAGAATAAGAAGAACACCATAAGTCTCCCGAGACATTATGAGATTTTCCTCGTCCAATGAATGAATCATGTACCTTCACAACATCCAAAGACTTATGGTGACAATCAGTGCAGAGACAGACAGGGGGATCCATGGGGTCCGGCTACTCTCCCAAACTTTGAGCTTATTTAAAGAAAGGTCGCAACAGGTAAAATTTAATGCATTATCAATAGCACATGTTAATTTTATTTATGCCTTATTAAGACCAGCTTTTACAATAAAAGTTTCGAAATTTCATGTAAAAAATTGTACTCGTTACGAAATTCGTACAGCAAAATCCCAAAAAATTGAGGGTTACGCAGACGTAAGTACACTCATAAGCGCCAAAACACCCTATATAGCCCCTTAGTTTCTCAGATTCCTTCCTCGTGCTACAGTTTCAGGTGGTTGGAGCATGCTTAGGGCATTTAAGTCAAATATAATCTTTGATTGAGTCACTCTTGCACCTCGTCGAAATATGTGGCCTCATTTATACAGCCGTGGTAGAAGAGTGAACGAGAGGCAGCACCTTTTCCTGAGCCTGAACAGAGAGCTTCAGTATGTGAAATTTCGGCTGAAAATTACGGTGGTTTAAGAGACTCAATTACTGACAGCAAGAACCTGGCTGATAGCGGTAAATCAAATTTGCATTCCTCTGGCCAAGAGACTTCCATTATAACCGTCACAACGTCTTTAGCAATCATTTCCAGCCATTATTGCTATTACGAAAGTTGCTTAGAAGGTAGGAGAAATAGAATCGTCTAATTTTTACAGAGAAACGAAAGACTGAGGTATCTTCGACTCGATAGAGGCGTAATTATGGTAAAAGATCGCAATTGTAGTAGGAGGTGGTATACCGGTAGAGATAGGAATCAGCATGGGTTATTCCAAACCAAATTACAAAAAAAATACCGAAAATACCTTTGGATTGGAGCGCGAATCTTGAATCATTGAGTGCACTTTTTAATAACTTTTCAAGAAAGGCAAAAAAGAACTTCATGGACCGTACTTCACTTCGGTACATCTATTTATACCAAGTGAATAATCGGACTAATTTCAATAATAATGACGCAAGAATTATATTTTGAATTTTCGTCCTCATTAAAAGGTATGACTTGAAATTACAGCGCGGAATTTTAAATTTATGCATGAATCTTATTATAATCAGAGCTCTTCAGTGGTATGACAACTTGAACTTGATAGGGAACTACTATAATCACAGGAAACGTATTTTTTCGCGTATAGAAGAAAATCTGAACACACGTCAATTATTATAGGAAATATATGTAAACTGTCATAAGGCTACGTGCGGAAACAGCATATAACTGCCAAGAAACCAAATCAGCAGTATGCAAATTTTTCTCTTCATAGAGATATATATATATATATATTACTAAAAATTGCCTGTATGCAAAGTTTCACGCAAATCTGTACACAAAAGAAAATCACTCCAACCATCTTAATACAGACTCCCATAACGGGATCCTGATTTGGTAACTGGATCAGTCTAATGCATGGCAGTGGCTGACTAATCTGAAAGTCTGTTTGTTGGGATGGCTATGAAAATATTATTTTTCCCACACAAGGGCATTAAATAGGCAAATATATGCCACTACAGTCGCATAATTTCCATCTATGTAAATATTAGGCAGATGACGTGCAATTTTGTGAATTTGTTTTGACAAAGTCTTTTGCCTTTTTCTTGAATGTATTAGTAGCAAATTTTTTCATTAATTCAAAAACGGTTAATTTTGAATCGAGCATCAATTTACAAGAGTTTGTCTTTGAAATCGGTAAATAAAATTCCCACTCCGATTTTTACGCGAATGGTCTTAAAAGCTAAAATTGTTAACCTGATGTGCATAGATTTATATTCACAGAACAAATTTGTGGAAAACAAGATTTTTAACGCTTCAGCCAGCGACCTCAGACATTGTTTACCGAAATGAAGAACTGCAGGCTTCACGAATAAACCTGCCGTCAGTAGTTTCGCCATTAGATATTCGTGACTTGCAGGTTTTCCGAGTGTAACAGGTTGTTTTCTGTGGCAGTTCTTTTCTGTTTCTCCGTGTTAATTTTATTCTCGTGCATTAAGCGCGGAACTATTTCGCGCGAACGAAAACTGTTGTTTTTGAAAAAGAATCTCTAGTTGAAAGACTGGATAAGTTTCTGAAGCACAGAGGCGGTGTACGCGTAGACATTCAATTTTCAATTGAACAAACATTAAAGTAGAAAAAGAAAGTGAACGAGGATAAAATAGAATTAAGTGTAGGTATGATAGTTTTTTAATACTGAAATATCGACCATAAGTTAGATAATACAAAAATTATCGAATGTTCTAGAAGTGTACGGAAGGCTGCAGGGATTTTCCATCATCCCGCATCATCGAGGTGATATTGTCCTCTTGGAAAAGTCGAGTTCTTTGTGGTGAAACTGGCACTAGATTCCCCAGTCATAATTTCTAGTTTCCTGCAGGGCTTTGCATTCAGGAGCACTTGGATGAAATAGATATCATGGAAAAGTTGAAGGAAGGAAACATTGGAGATAATCTATTGCTAGCTGTAGATTCCACTATCTATGAATTATTAGAAAGATGTGCTCAATTAAAATTTAAAACAGGTGACTGTTTTGCTATGGCCCTTCCTGTAGGCAACTGTGGAGCAGACATTCTGCATGCCAAACTTCAGGTGCTGCAGAAATTGCTTAATATGATCTGCCTGAACTTGATCAATCTAGAGTCTACCCCATTCGATTTTGGCATAGCTGAGGACTTCAAAATGATTAAGGAGACTGCGAAGAAGAGCCTCGCAAAACTTCGCCGATTCAAGGGTGAAGACCCACCACCATCGCGAGCTTTTTTGCTACCAGGTGTGCCAAGTCCCATTCTCGTAACTGCCCAAAACATTGAGTGGAGTTTACAGCGTCTGTCAGAACACCGTGTCAGGTCTTGGATGTCCGAAAAAGGTAAAACCATTCAACAGAAAATGTCTAAAGATAAAATGTTGAAAGATGTTAGTACTCCTCTGGATAAATGTAAATTTTTTTGTCTCCTCTGAAAGAACGCTTCGAAGCCATGAAACAAAATCTACTTTACACTCATTTGGGCATGGGTGCTTCCACATCACAACATGGCGGGGTAGCATCTAATTCAAGCGGAGGGCAGGAACCGCAAAATGCTGATTTCCTCGACACCGCTGAATTTCTAAATAAGGTAATCATTTCCCACATTACAAGTTTTATCTATATGGGCACATGCATGACTTGATGGAATTCACTTACAGTTGTATATGATAAGAATGACTTACTTAATACACATAAATTTATTCAAAGACCATTCATTTATTCATACATAATGTCTTGAATAAATTCATGCAGAATATCTATGCCATTCTATTCATTTATAATCTTCTTATGAGCAATCCACATTAAGAAATGCTGCAGCTTAATTGGCACACTTGAGCAGCAACTGTTCAAATTTGATTTATTTGGTAATACCCATGAGCTTCCAATCAATATTAAATCTAATGACTGCATGAAACAGACTGTTCAAATGTATGTTGTTTCTAGCATACATCCTACATTAATGGCTGGTTAGCAAAGTATATGAAGCATGTGCATTTTGAAAAGCATTAACTGAGGTAATAGAAATAAAGAAAAAAATACTTTGGGCACTACTAATCAAAATCAGTAATAGAAATGACTAATAAGATACCACTACATTATGGCTTAGATCTGTCACTGAGGTCATTTGCAGTATTATGGATGAATGAATTGGCAGATCCACGTAGATGTGCTGAGTTTTAATGTCCATGGGCCAATGTTTTAGAAAAAATATGTGAACAAATAGCTTTGAGTACCACATGATAGGAAGAATATAAGGAAGTGTAATTTTACTCCATGAACATGATTGACTGATCCATTGATGGCTTGGAATCAAATTATTTCCCTTCATACTTGGCGTTACCTGATACTAAAACCTTTTTGGTCAAATGTTTAGACCACAGGACATAACTTCTATGTTTAGTCTACAAAAGTGAGTGTGCACGTGTGACATCTTCATATCTTCTGAACTAGTGCTTGAAGGCATATATTGCGTCATGCTTTTTCCTTACTCAGTAATCAAACTAGATGACGGTTTTAGAGAGGCGAGTACTGAGACCACTCAGAGCTAAGGAGTAATTCAATCATTAGTAGTATTTTAGCCAATTTGAACTTTAAATTCCCATCTCCCCTTGTTAGGCAATGTTGTAGTCCATGAAACCTCTCCCCTTCCCTTATCGTATGATAGTTTTGAAAAATTTTCAGTAGCATGAGCATGGAGTAACAATTCCATGAAAGATGTTAGAGCAACTTCATACAGCAAAGAGAATATTACTAACAAGATATTAAAGGTTTGATTATGAGCTAGGAAGCCATGCATATGAGAGCTTCAAAGAGGCTAAAGGTTGCAAGGACAGCTTTCAAGAAGGGATTCTGTACACCAATAACAATTATCAAACAGGATTTTTTTCGAAGGATAATTTCAAAATCGACGCAAATAAAATCTGACAAGTAAAACTACATCACCAAATTAGAAGATCATGGACACCCAAATACTCCTGAGTGAGAATGGTACCCAAGCACAAGAGCAAGTGAAAAACACATTCAAGGAAGGAGGATGGTCCCTTACATGGTCCTGCGGTGGTTTCCTAAGTATCAGAGGCCCAAAAACTACATTAGCTTCATCGACAGGGTTTTTGCATATATGGGGAGGCTACAGACCACTGAGTTAATTCAAACCATTGAAGACACATGGGTACGTTTGCTATGGGACTGGGGAATGAAGGGAGGCAGAGAAGAACTTGGTGATGGCACTAGCCTACAATCAATTACAGTTATTAGGGGTCCTTGATGTCTTTAATGACTGCTTAAACAGTGAGACTAGTTTCTCTATAAGAGCAGGGATCTTATAGAGAAATCATCTAGCCATAATTTGGAAGGGGGGAATTATATATATTGTAGAACTGGAAACATCAATGGCATTGATAAAATATGCAAACAATATTAAGAAGACAGAAAGTTTTGATCACATCATACACATGGAAGACTTCTTATGAGAAGTTGCCCTATCCAACACTAGCACAAGTTTCATATATTTTTGTCGAAAACATTTAAGGATGTGCAGTTAAGTACATTTAGCCAGCATAGTGAACAGTATTGGTGTAGGGAGGAATTCACTGTTCAATATTGCCTGAAAAGTCATTAAAATGATGGGAATCAGATGGATTAATATTCTTAATACCACTACATACGTTTTTACCAACTTATCTACACACTAAGTTGATAGCAACTGTTACAGGTAACACTTCGATGAACATAATAGGGCAACCGACAATGGGAAAACTGATCAAAGCAACTACATTCCATTCTACACCCCCATAAGGAGGCTTGATGGCCCTTGACAGGAAAAATCACTTAAGCAATGAAAGAACCGAGAATAAAGAAAGTTCGCACCTTCCAATGAGAGAACTAGTCCTCCACCACGAAATGTACCACACCAAAACTGCCAAAAAATGCACACATGGCGAGTGTATTCCAAAGCTGAACAAAGGTATCTCAAATAGCATATTTCATAAATGACAAGATTTCAGAATTACCATCATAGACGGATTTCACTCTTCCCAACAACGATGACAAACAATTGGCATCCACGTGACCCAATTTCAGCGCCGTGCAGTCGGATTGCGGCCCTTTGTTTACGTTTTTCGATATATATCCGGGATGGTCGGTTGGTCTCGCATTGCATTTCTTCATGTGTTTCGTGAGAGAGTGGGCATAGCATGAGCTGCAAAAAGGATTCCGATTGTAAATACGTATTGGATTTTAATTTTAGCTCAAGGTCTCAACGAAGTCTACTTACTGTCTACTGTCGTAAGGACAGGGAATCCTTAGGTTATCCCCCTATACGCATTAAAGAGATCGATACAATTATTAAAGCGCAAAATAAAGCTAGTCATAAAATTATTTAAAAGAATGCCCCAGGCAGCTAATGCAACACTAGCAACAACACGTCACTGTGAATGCAAAAAATTCGAAGTTATTGAATTAAGGTATCACAATCAATTAATTTAAATGACAGAAAACAAGTCAAACCTTGATATTAGGATCAAGAGTAACATGTTCACCACAATAGCGCAATCCATCTCCCACTGTCATCCTGCAGAAGCGATTTTTACGAGCAATAAAAAACGGGCAAATTTTTCGTTCGGCATTGGCAGATGGGTAGGCATCCTGTGTTATCATTGTAGAAATGGACTGGATCGTCCAGAGGCAAAGGAGAAATCTGCGGCTAAATTTTCAACCAGAATATAACCCTATATTACATGATACACCGGCTTCCGCAACACTTTCTCGTCGCGGTATAGATTGACTCAGCTGAACCATACCAGCCAAAGATTATATGATACCAGCTGACAGGAGACTGGCTGGTCGTGGTGGCCGTGGCAAGTAAATTATTTCGCCACAATGAGGCGCTAGCAGAGGCCCCACAAAAAGTTGAGGGAAGAAGCGGAAAGTTTAAAAATTTAAAGCCTAATCTGAATGGGGAACAATGAGGATCATCAAATATACTTCAGGGTCTTCTACTTTGGTTAAAGAGTATTTTTAATTTATTTTGAAAAAGTTTAAATCTATTAAGATGGTATTCCTTTATCTGGCTAGTCCATGCAGTCTCAGTTTACTGAAGAAGGGTTCAAAACAATCCGATTATCCATCTGTGAAAATGACTCCTTCAACTAGAGTGTTGCATTTTAGAGACGATATAACTTCTATCTCATTATCTTGATCTCCTACGAATTTATCTGGGGAACTGTCGATATATCGAGTAGACTATAGTTTCACTCCAGCTGCACCAAAGTCTGTAAGGAATTCATTTGCCTTGTAATGGGAATTAACATTCAGTTAGAGATCAACTAAATTCTAAAAAAACGTAGCTTGACATTCGTCCACCTAAGGGTAAACGTCTTTGGGGAGTATGTGCATAACAGCTTGAAAAAATGTCTAAGTTTAGCTTCAGCTTTTATATTGATGTACCTAGTATCCTTGGCTTCAGCCTCTTGTCTTTTGGAATGGGAAAGTAAGGAGACAAGTGTTTGTATATCATTCCTCCGATTCCAGTGGGTTGTAAGGAATATGCAGGTATGCAGTCTTAACGTCTAAGGCATTGGCTCTTTACCCCAGAACATCGATCATAAGCATTACCAGAAAGCAGTTATGACCCCAGGTGCAGTTCATGGCCAATCCTCCCAATATTAGCAACAGAACTTAACACAAAATTAATCACAAAAGTTCTATCGAACACTCTAGCAAAAACGTAGACTTTTGATCTGTAGTCAACCTCTTGGGAAATCCTAACCAAATATGTCCTTGATAGCATCATATTAATTTTTTTTTCAAGATTAATATTTGAGAAAATATGTCAAATGAGAGAGTGATATCTTGCTTGTGAGAGTCTCTAAAAAGAGAGAATGGCACCTTGCAGTTGCCAGAATAAATACCAATGTTTCTGATTAATTCGTAGAGTTTTGTCAGCTACCCCAAAATGATTCATAAACATGCTTAAAGTTTTTGTTTAACAAGTACTAAATATTTACCTGACCACTCTTGTGTGAGATCCATTTTGTTCCATATATAGCCTATATTGTAACAGTCCCTCTTACGTCTGCAGTTTTCCTCCCTTCCCTGGAAGGCCAACCCAAACAAGGAGCAATACATTCATGCAATTTAAAAAAATATCAATCAGTACTTTTTCTGGGTTCCAGTATAAGGATGACTGCTCTGGTTGATCCCATCCCAAGGGCACAATATTGCCACGCCTCGCTCCTAGAACCCAGGCTCAATCGTACAGATGTCGCGGCAAGGAAACGTAGCACAAACAAAAAAAACAGGGGCCAGGTATCGTTTGACAGAAAGACAAATCCACGCTTAACACTGTATTTAATGATTTCTTTCACAATGAAATTAAATCCTGATGAGGTGAGGCTGTCTAGCTCGTCGTTTAGGGAGTAGTAGACCGGTGGCTTGCACAGAAGTAGTTCTCCTGGGTCGAGACAGGTAGGGGAACTTTGGAAAGCAGTGAGGGACGCAAAGTGATCGAACCAACCGTTGATGAAGCTGGAATTCCTTTGGATCCTCCAAAGTCTGCCTGACTGGCAACTATGGCACAAGTTGATGAGGCCGGAATTTCCTGAGGTCCTTCAACGATGAGGCCGGATTTTCCTCGGGTCCTTCAACGTCCGCCGGACCAGCAACTCCTGCCCAAGTTGATCCGTGGTCGTCCTCTCAGCCGAAGTATCACCTCCACAAACACTTTCTCCCTTCTTTCTCTCTTCGTCCGCCTTCCCTTAGCTCAAGTCCCGATCTCCTTCTGTCCTCTGTTTCTCCCGATTTAAACCAACTTGAAAAACATCACACACATGATATTCAATCCTTACTTTTTTTAGTCGCTACCGTCTGATTTTGGGTCAAAACCTATACCAGTTTCGTCCACTGCCCTCCTGGCCGCCGGGAAGAGAAACACCCCTACTTTGGCACTGTCGTGGTCTCTTACGAGACTCAGCAGGGGGTCTCTGCTCGTGAGTACTCGGCATTATGTTCCAAGGACATCTCTGTTGTGGAGACACTCCAGACCTCTACCACCTTCACTGCAAGGGAGATACAGTCTGGCAATAGAAGATTTCGGATGAAGACTTCTGTAGATGGTCATCATCTTCCTCATTCCCCTGTCGATGTTCTGCAACTCGTTGATGTTCCATTTAATGCATCCGAAGGTGTACACCAGTGTGGGAACCGCGAACATGTTCGTGGCAAGAATCTTGTTTATGCCAGAGAGCTCAGAACTCCAGTATTTTCCTGAGAATCTGGCTGTACTTGGTGGTGACTCTCTCCTTCACTGCTGCAACTTCCTGCATTCGGCTTTGGGGGACGCCGAGATATTCATAGTTGTCATTGCCCTCGAGGTAGCGAATGACACTCCCATCAACGAGGTGCACGTAATCCTTGTTCTCCGAGAATCTTCCTCTCGCCAGGTGGATGGATGCACACCTGGCCAATCCAAACTCCATCCCTATAGCCTCACTGTACTGCTATATAGTGTCCAGGGCCACGTGAAGGTCTTTTGCATTGGGAGCGTAGAACTTCAGGTCATCCATATAAAATAAATGTGACCTTATGCTTCCTGTCACCTGGCACACCTCACATGTATCCTTTCCCTTGTCACAGCCTTAGCGAGAGAGGTAGGAGGGAAATGCAGAACAGCAAGGGGCTTAAGCTATCGCCTTGGAAAACAACACAGTGGTATGATACCAACTCTGTCGAGACCGACCGTTTGCCTGCGGTCAGGACAAAGCACGTTCTCCAGAGTGGTATCAGGCGTTGGATGCAGGACACTACCTCAAACGTGTCAAATGCCATTCTGTAGTCTATCCAGGCCATTGATAGGTTGCACCTACGCTGGATGGCATCCTGGCATATGTATCTATCAATGAGCAGGTTGTCCTTACATCCCGCGATTCCACACTTTGAACCCCTCTGCTCGTACACCCCCTCCCACACTGCCTTGTATACAGTGTTGAGGCAGGTTATAGGGCAGTAGTTCTTGGGATTGGACGAGTCTCCCTTCTTAGGTGCTAGAACCGTGCGTCCCTCAGTCAGCAACGGTGGAATTTCTTCTCTACCCCAGATAAAGGACATGAAAATTCTGGCGAGGTGTGTGTGGGTGGAAGTGAACTTCTTTCACCAGAAGTTATTCACGGCGTCCATTCCTGGAGCGGAGAAATTCTTCTTGCCAGAGAAGGCCTTCTTCAAGTCACTCTCTGTGACTGAAAATGTCCATCCACTTCATGTAGGTGGCAGTTGCAAAATGTTTTAAAGAGGTCTATGGCTGGAGAGTTTCCGTTGAATGGCTTCGACGTTTTATAGATATCCTTCCAGAAACGTTCCACCTCTTGGATGGGTGGCGGAGATTCGATGACCGACTGAGCTGGTCAAAAGAGACAGGACGGGTGAAGGAGGAAGGATGAGTTCTCCCTCATAGCCTTACTCCTCTTCTGGAGTTTTTCCGGGCCATGGTGAGTGCCCAAACTCTATCAACCGCGTGCTGATTAGTGGTAAGCAGCACATTCTTGTTCAGTGTGTGATGGTTAAATCTGAGGCTGCGAGCTATGCACCGGACTTTGGGTGTGAAAGCCCGCCCAGATTTGATGTATTCCATCGCACACTAAATCCTTGAAGCCTGCTGTCTCGCCAGCATGATCTTGGCCTCAAACTGTTTCAGCCATATTGCAGCTTTGTCCTCCCAAGAGGTGGGCTTTTGGGAGTTGGCCATTATTTTGGCAGCAGTGTAGACCACACAGGTGACCATCCAGAGGTCCGACGTCTCTGTAAGGATTTCGTCGATAAAGTCACTGGACCTGGTCAGGAAGTTAGTCTGCAGAGAGATCTTCTGATGGATATCTCTCTGCCTGGCTTTTCCTACATCATAGGTGATTTCATTTAACAACCGCGTTCGGAGTTCAGAGTCTGCCTGATCTACTTCCTCCCTATTTGTTGGCAGTACCGATGGTGCAGTGGCTGTCAAAACAGCCGGTGGAGAGACTGCTTGTGTCTGGGAGGGTGGTCTGGCCAGTAGCGTATTTCTCTGAGCACCCGATTGTGGGGGAATTTCCTTTTTTTGCAGGTGGTTGGCATAGTCGTGCAGATCCTGCTGCGACAGGTGGTTATGTTCAGGATGCTTCTCACACCACAAAGAGTGTATCCTTGCCCTAACCCCCTGTGTTTTCGCTCACTGGCAGTACAGCATGCGAGGAGGTCGCTCCTTAGGGTTTCCGTCCACTCCATATGAGCTTCCTTCTTGGTCTTATTTGTGTTATTGCCATACCCAACTCCACTAGGGCCCCATCCAAGAGGGGCCGGTTGTGGGTGGCACTTCTGGTTATCTTCCTAGGAACCAGTTATCCTGTGCGTGCGGTGGTTAATCCACACACAGACGTCCACCATTGGTCAGCATAGCTGTTACCAGGTACGCCACGAGGAGGCTGGTGGTCCGCTTTCATACCCCGTATAAAATATTATCATTTGTATAATTTTTATTTTGGCCAGATAAGGAGGAAATTTAAACCAAATTTCAACATGTGCATTTGATATGTATTAAAAACTGTGACTCATATTTGTTTGACAAACAAATATATGTCAATTTTTTTTAGACAATTTTTGAGAATATTGAGACCAGCTGCTGTATAACCTTTATGGTGTCACCTGCCAGTGCACAGTAGTGCAAAATTCCTCCGGAAGAAAAATCATTAGCCTCAACATGACTCAAACCCATGTCCCTTATTGATATCACATGAAGTGCTTTAGGCAGCTAAGCTACTGGGGAACCCTACTCCCCATTTGATTTTTTGCCCTCGAAAAATTTAAAGCCCAACAGATGATAGGGGAGGAGCCCATTCAAATACTATATTTACATAAGTGTTTATGAAAAGGCATGACATTTAAATGCACCAATGAACTGCAATTGCACAATATTGAGGGATCCAAATCTTGGTCAAAGTGAATGATTTTTCTCCTGCAGCATTTTGCAAATACTTATTAAATGACTCCCATGCATATGATTTTATTTCTGAAAGCATACTTCTCCACTTCACTGCATCGAAAGCCAAAAGTCATTTAGGTTGGGGAATGGAGAGTGGTGCAACCATAGTATAATGAATATGCTACAAACCTTTTTATGCAATTTTAACTAAAAACTGCAAAAAACCAGCATTGAGTTCACTTTGTTGCATGAATTCCTTCCGTCTCAAATGAAATTAGAGGAGCAGGCAGCTTTGCTACCTCTCAGAGGAATAGGAGAGGAAGCAGTGGTGGACTGGGAGGTGAGGGTCTCATGTAAGGAAATTGGATGGTAAAGTGGTATGAAATATGTACTTCTTTTTAATATTTTCATGCCTGAGTCTCACAAAGGGATGCTTGCCTGTGACCTCTCTCTCTCATGAACATTCTACTACTCTCCTGTACGAAGCTCTTTCTTAGCAACAAAACGCGTAGGCATGCTACCCTTCCATCTTGGGACCTAACTCATTGGGACACCTGGCCCTTTCCTAGGCCACTTCCCTAGTCCCACTTAAGGATTAAAAGCTTCTTAGGCAGCATGAGCCTACGGCCAACTGACTGAAATTGCAGTGATTTTTAAAAACTAATATTTGTGGTATACATAAAATATTTGAACTTTAAAATTAGTTTGTATAAATTTTTATATGCTCTTTAAAAAGAGCTTATAAAAATTTATACAAAATTCTAATATATATATTGATGAATTAAGAGTATTAATCTTCTCATACCAATAATGAGTTTGAATTTTCTCCTGCTTGAATTGAAAAAACCATTCCCCAACCTCCTTTTTCACCTGGGCTGTCAACATGCAGTGCATACATTAACACGTTTGCTGCCACTGATGCACGCATGCATCATGTGTATAATAGATAACGCCTTCCACAATGAAGTACATATTGCATTAAATAAGAAACTACGACATGGTCTTCAGCAAGATTGCGTGGTACAAGTATGGAGCCTTCTTGAACTAAGCACATTTGATGAGAGCAGCAGTGAGGTCTCTTTTAGTGGCCAGGGAAATGGAGGGAGCCTTGTAGTGAAGTTGACACCAGCCACCAAGTGAAAGGCCCCTTCCTTGCCATGCAGGTTTGAACATGAAAGCAGGGGAAGTTTCCAAGTGAGGAGGATGGGGAAGAGAGGTGAAGTACTGTTGCTCATGGCAATTAGCTAACATATCCCAGTATCGCTGCTTTGCGATTCACACTGAAGTTAAAGAGGACCCTACTAGCATTCAGGGTATAAAAA
Organism: Ceriagrion tenellum; assembly: GCA_963169105.1. NCBI lineage: Eukaryota > Metazoa > Arthropoda > Insecta > Odonata > Coenagrionidae > Ceriagrion > Ceriagrion tenellum. The sequence goes on from OY720638.1 coordinate 42,608,460, forward strand.
AATTATCCACTGGAACAACCATGGCCAAGCAATATGCAAGCCAGATGATGAGGGAGTCAGATCCTGGCAGTTAATGACTTAAGTGCTATAAGTTTCTTTGAAGGCTAAGAGTCACGAGAAGGCCATGCTGAAATTTTTGGCACAGCAGCTTAAAAGCTAGTTTACATGTCTCCTTTATTTTTAGGTTGGCTATATATCGGACTGCCTTCTTTTGAAGAATTAAAATCAGTTCATGATTTAATTTGGAGGTGTGCCTCCACAATTCAATCCCATAGGTGAGATGGGATTGAATGAGAGCATAATAGGCCATTTTCATGACACTTAGAGAACATCTCCCTTTTAAGTTTCTTATGATGTAAAGGTGTCCTTTAATCTTAATTGTTAGCTTATCAATGTGATTATTCCACGCTATGCTTGAATCTATTATCAAATCCAAAAACATCATAGATTTTTGTATTTTAACTATCAGTGAGCAAGTATAGTTGGATAGTATACCTAACAGCATGCATTTAAATAACATTACTGTAGATTTAGATTATGATACTGCTAGCCAGTTTGTAGACCATTTTCCAGTGTTAATGATATCTGTAATTTAGACTTCCTTCCAGATTTTGAAGCCTTTAATAATATTTATTTTTGTTTTTCCATTTCTGTCAATGAGATAATACTTACCTACACTCAAGTCCCAGGATTTAGCCATAGGCAGCAACCCTGATGAAATACTCCTTATCTTATTGTCCAAGTGCTCACTACAAATTGTACACTTAACAGATATTTCTCTTCAGGTTAGTTCCCAAAGTCTATAAAACTTAGTCATGTAACTCCTACCTTCTAAGCAACAAACCAGAACAATATGAAGTATTACTTCCCTATTGTATTACAATAAGAGGTACAGTAGACTCTCGTTGTTACGAAGTTCATGGGACCTAAAAATCGGCGGTTCGTAATAACTTTGTTCGTATCAAAGTAGTTTTGATATCAACATCGCAAAAAATATCCATTTTCTCTTTTTTGACCTGTTTAACCTTTTGTGTGTTACAGCCGTGCTGTGCAATGATATCAGACGTGTAAATAACAATCAAATTATGCGCAAAGATGTGAAATCAAAGTCTAATTTGTTGTTTGAAAATCATGCATCACGCTATTTTTTGTAATAATTGTCGCAAGCCGGAAAATTAATTCAGCTGGGAGATTAATTCCACGTAAACACTGCTCGGCTGCCTGTACAATTGCTATGCGGCAAAATTAATACAGAATCCGAATTTAAGTACATCGATTTTATGGAAAATTTGATTTCGCGCAAGTTAGTGAGTGGTCCCGCCCGATTCCTTAAGCAATATGGAAATATTATTTTACCTCATTATGAAATTATTATTTGACTTTACGTAAAGCGATGTTACAATTTTAATCATGGCTGTTTCGGTACCCGGTGGAGGTACCAAATTTATTTTATGAAATGAAATAACAGAACTTAAAGAAATTCCAGCAAAATCGACCAAATTCCTGCCCGTCTTTAACGAAACTCTTCATGATAATTCCGTACAACCGTGAAATTAAACTGTACCTAGGTTATATGTGGCATTTTAATGGTATAATCTATTATTTTATTCTCCCGTCTTTCAGCACGAAAAGTTATGGGCTCATGGTGTTTACTTATTTACGCTCGGACAGTTGCGCTGGAACCTTGACCTTGAAAGATAAACCCCCTCAGCTCTTGCGAGTGAAGAGATAACGCTTGCTTTTGGGTCCTCCAAAAGCAAGTGTGTCATCTCACCGGAGCACGTTGTTTAGCGGAAGTTGATACACAGTTTGGCTTTACCATTAAATAAATTGAATTGAAGAACCAAGCCAGCTCATAATAACGGCAAACATAATGTCGTTCAAATAAGAATGATGATTTATAGTAAATTATAATTACAATTAATGTTATCGTATGCTACCTATGTTTTTTTACCCTTTCGCACTCGGTCCATGCAATGAAAAATTCTACTCTTGACATGAGCCCTGTGAAAATAGTCCTCCTTAAAGAACTATCTCGCGACAAGGAATCACACAGGCACCAATGCTTCTTGTTGTCTTGGAGTACAAGTCAGCGGGACGCCAGACACTTTCCTTGAACGTGTGGCGGTGGCAATCACGACCCTCGTTTCAGTACCATCTCCACTCATGGCCCGTGTCCAACTGTGTATTCACTTAACATTATTGGGATTAACGATTAAATTTAACCGAGACAGGTTTCATTAGCTTTTCAACTTATTTGTTATATTTTTAATTGCCGGAACGTTTAACTTTTAATCGATAACACTTTTGCTGATGATTAAATTATTTATTAATGCCTTAATGTTACGTGCAATCCATATGTTTTGCTTTGAATTTACCAATTTTAAATGGAACTTAATCTTTGTTGATAAAAAAGTTCTTGTATAATGAGCATTCAAGACAATTTTTGAGCTTATATTTTTCAAGTATTCAACATATTGTGTTAGTAAATCCACAATGTAAAAAAACAATGGACCATGGACACAGTACAGCGTACCACGAGATGGGGTGCTTAGTTACCCCTGGGACTTTTTTTTTGCTTGCTTGTATTCCGCTCAGCCACAAAGGTGTTTGGCTTGTTGTTCGTGCGCGACAAAATCTACAATCGTTTACAAATGACTTTTCTCTGCCTCCGTTGAAAAAAAATCATCTGAGGCATGTAAGCACGGTGAAAGCTATTGTTCATAGTGAAAGGGAGAAATGCCAAATTTTACCATTCATAATATTGCTGGAGTTTATTTGCTATGCCTTCTCACTGACGAAATTTAAGACATGAATAGCGAAGTTTTCTCACCTAAATGGAAGAGCTGACGTCATTCTCTCCAGACAGGCGGAAGAGTGTCATAATTTCATAACATTTCAATGCGTACGTATGATGTGTAGGGATTTTGAGGCTAGAATTTCAATACGCACGAAGATACATTTCCACCGATGGAAACACGATGCTGAACCTTCACATGCGGCATAGTAATTCCCACCACCCCGGGCAGAGAGTTTCACCAGGTTATTACAAAGCATAGATAACACTTCACCGATTCAGACTCGAGCGATTGCCCTGCCGATTGCTAGCTAACGCTAAGTTGCCACTGCCTGAGGGGAAGAGGGACACATTTCGCCCACAGCACAGTGAAATCGGAAAGGGGGTTGGCAGCTAGAGGCAGGAAAAGGGAGTGGGTGGAGAATGGGTGGAGCCAAGGCCAGGCCGGGAAGCTGGTTGGGGAGGGAGGATTAGCCGGGAATTGTGCCGGACCCCCTATTGGGTGAGTGACCTTCAGAGGAACAATAGAGGCATGAGATGTTGGGGAGGGTGAAAGGGAAGAAGAAAAGTCCATATCTTTTGTTTATTCCCTTTCACCCCTCCTTGATCTCTCATGCTCTCTCAGACTCCTTTCGAAGTTCAATAACCCAGTGGGAGTTCTGTACCCTCAACCCAGTTTAAGGGCTTATGCGAGGTATCCATTGTATGTATTTTAGTTCTCGAGCTCTTATGCACAGTATGTGTGGCAAAGCTTCCTCATTTATAATGCAGCGTCGTGTATAGCCGAATGAATGCCGTGATTTATGTGACAGACTTTGTAATAAAGTATTTTTTGTTCCTGTGGGGACTGGGACTAAGGTTCGTTATTTCGTAATTTTGTTTCTTTACCATACATTTAGATACCCCTATCGTCGGGACCAACGATTTAGTTCGTAAGAACGAAAACTTTGTCAAAACGTTGTTTGTAATAAGGAGAGTCTACTGTATCATGTTGTCTTGCATGTGCTAACCACATCTCAGGTTTGAAAGTGACATTATACTGGTCTCACATGTATTACTCTCATAGTGTGAGCATTTAAGAGAACTCTTTCAACTCTGGGCTGCATAGTTCTTTATATGTTCGTATGAATGTTTTTTTAAGTTTTCTTATAATTTTCTATGTGATGATCTAATGTTCCTGGTAGATATTTGCCTCTCCTTAAGATGCATTTTATCAAGGATTGAGCATGTAGTTTTATGCCATACAATGGCCATATAATTGGGTTCCATCATCGGAATTGTTCCATTTTTTTATTTTCTCACAGTAAGTGGAAGAATTGGTAAGGTCTATGCAGTAAAATTTTTTAACTAAACCCATTTCTATCCTGAGAATTGAATGATATATGTCTTTAATGGGTTACTAAACTGTGATAAGAGTGTGATGTCTTACATGTCTTAAAAACCTTATACTTATACATCATGCACACTAACTCGGGGTGATGCATGTGAGTTGGCAGGTTTTCTGGTTCCAATAAGTATTCTCCATATGGCTTTATGGATCCAGTGTTCCTTAGAGACATCTTGTTATTTGTACCTTATTTTCATTTCCATTCTGAAGTTGAATTTTCTCCATAATTACAGGAGGCCAGCGACTGCCCGACGAGGCAGCAAACGGACAAAAGTGAAGATTCTCAAGAGGAGAACTGTTAATGTTATACATCTCAGCTTGTGAGGTTCCCTCCACATTGCAATGTCTTTTGATGATGACAGTTTCTTCAGCCATCCTGCTGGCTTCTTCAGATCAGAAATATAAGTGGAAATATACCCAGAACTTTCCAAATACACCTTCTTACCACAATCAAGGATATTTTTCACCATCTTGCCATATTCAGTTCACTCTGCTGGAGTTAAATCTAACCTCTTCTCCCTAATGAGCATAAAATTAAAGAAAATTAGGTAAAATGTAAGAAATGACATGTCATCAAAAAAGGTCACATAGGCCTCATAGCCTATGGAGGCCTTCATAAGCCTCCATGAAGTATTAATGAAGCTAAATATGTAGCTTCCACAATGAAATATAACATTGTATAAGAGATTATTTGTATATATGTGCCCTGAAGTATTAAATACCTCACCTGAATCCATTACAAGTTTAAAAAAAACAAGAAGAAATTTATAAAATTTTCAAAGGAATGGATATTGGCACATTACAATATTTATTCATACTAGATCTGTAATGTATGTACATGCATCCTATGTTAATACTTCTAATAATTAATATCTTATATGAATGTAAACAAGATAAATTACTATTATTGTCTCTGCTTTTCTTGCTCTCCATTGGGCTAAAATGAAATTGTTTTTGTTTTTATTATATGTATTTTTGAAAGTATTTTTGAATAATACAAGCTATGAATTTTATTAGAAAGGCAGTCTCCACACAGGTCTGTGGCCTTTGAGGCTGCCCAAAGCTCACCGATATTTGTATACAATATTGTAAGAAAAACTGTTGAGCAATAAATTGTTCTAATTCTTATAAAAATACCTACATGATCACTCATGTAGTGTTTCACCTTTGTCATATCCCATCATAAATGCAATTGTTATGTTTGGATAGTAAGGCTAGCCTCACACATTAATCCTTTTCAAATATGTTTGCAACTGACCCTTAATGCATGCTCAGAATGGTTTGGGCAACTTCACAGATTAGAGGTGGGGACATCAAAACCAGCAAGGTGGGGAGGGGAGATTGAAAGAGAAAATCAGATTTGACAATGCCATGTTTACTTACATTACTTTGCATTCAAGGCAGTTTGAGCGAGACACCCTAGTCATAATGTATATCATATTCCAATAATGCATTTTAATTTCAGCAGCTGTAGGAAGTATGAATTAAACATTGCATTATCAATGATAATTTAATATACTTTTGTGTGGCTGGAATTCTAAGTAATTAAATAAAAATATCCATACAAGTCTTTCACTTGACTCAATTTTCTTCACATGAAATGTTTGATCCCGAAAAAAAAACTGTAGTAACAATATAATTTTTTCAAAAATACTTGAGAAAACGTACAAACTACAGACTGTTAATTTTTTTGGCAACATCTAGGAGTAATATATTCCTCATCTTTTAAAGGTCCTCTAGAGTGCATACTCATACCATTCCCTAAGAAAAGAGCAGATATTTTTCATCAAAAATTTCATAAAGTAGTTCGGTAAGGGGCTGACATATTGGTGTCTTTGGATGGATGAGATATTTTACCTCTCCACTCCACCCATTCCACCTCAACGCACCCATTGCACACATACAAAAGACTATGCCTTTCCCTAAGACCAACTGATGTGCACATCAAATCACAACTTTCCAAAATAATCAACCAACCCACCGATTCTCTAATTGAATATATGTATAGCCAATAGTGCAGTAATTCTCTGAAAATGTTTTCTTACATAATTGATTCCTTATGTCACAATGAAATGACCATTATTCTTTTTACCTTACTCCAACTAAATATTGGCACAACTCTTCTCCCTCTACTTCTTCCTCATCAGGCTGGATACCCTTCCTCAGGCACCACAGGTAGCCCAGCTGGCGATTCCACACGACTCCAAAATCTGAGGCTTCAAAACCATTTTCCTGAAGAAAGATCAGTGTATGACTTAAGTTGTAGAGATAGATGTAGCTTCCATCATGAGTGAAATTAAGATTTATTCTAAGATTGTTAAGAAATATATTATGACAGTACTTCACTTCTATGTCCCAACTAGAATTCCTATACTCACCCTCACTCCCTCCCCCCGGAAATAATCTCTTACAGGTCAAAATTTTTTGCCAAGGGGTGTTCCCTCTCATGAAGTACCTTCAGAAGGTTTTTTTCTTTCCCGCGCGTTTATTGCTTTCCAGCGCAAGGGGGCTGGTTCGGTGTTGTCACATTGATGTCAACTCGGGACTTCAGCTCTGAGGTGGTAAGTTTTTTTTGGACAGGTGTATTAAAATGTTAGAGAGGATATAAATGACTCATTATCTCATAATTTAATCCAGCTAAGAGAAACATTCTTTAAGCATATAGTATTAAAATGGTTGCTTTGATTACACCATAAGCTAAGACACATTTGATTACAACATGAGCTAAAATCGAGTATTCCACTAGAAATCCCATTGATTTTCAATAGAAAGTCATCAAGTTAAAATTAAAATGTCCAGTCATCTTAACATCAACTAATTAATGTAGCGAATGAGGATCATCCAAGTCCTCACTTTAAAATGTGAATTGACCAACTACTGCAAATACTGTGAAGTTTGCATATTCACAAAGGCATCTGATTTCTCCAATATGTCGAAACTGTCTGAGGAAGGACTACTCACATAAGTTCCCTCAGATAGCAAACTTGGATGCATAAAAATATTTCCTTAATTTTTTCCACCACAGCATGCACACACAAAAGAGTATTAGGATAGATTATGATCGGATAAGAAAAAGGAAATGTAACTAAAGGACATAACAAGTGAGAAAGAGGTGACATCAAGGATGTCACGAAAGTGAAAAGGAATTGTGAAGAACTTTTGAGGGGAATAATGCAAAGCAGAGGGGGTGCACCTTCACAGGCAAGTCCACTGGTTCACTAGCAATGTTTCCTGCAGTTCCAAAATTTCTAAATTTGGCCAACTACATTTGATTATGAGGTCAAAATTGCATTAAATGTACAAAGTCAACGCTTCAACAGCAATTTTAAAGCCATTCCAATGCTAATGTGTAAAAAATATTCACCAAATGATTTTGAATAGCTGCATGCACAGAACACAAAGCAAGTGCTCACCCGTGGCAGCTCCACATAAGTGCTTGCTCACTGCAATGCATCTGTCCACAGCGAGGGCAGGAGGCAGCTGACTCAACCTAAGGTCTGCTATATCCACACGGTAACGATTAACATTGCTCTTTTCTGGCTCCTTTATTTTGTTCTCTGACTTATGCCGAAGAGTTCCTTTGTCAACAATAATAAATTGACAATGATCACGATGAGGCAATGCTCTTGCCAGCCAATATGTCAGCTGCCCTAAAAAATCATGATGAATGAAAAAGAAATTGACATGCCAATACTTAAAAAAAAGCTACTCAAGTAAATAAATAATTGCACAAGAAGTGCTTAAGGTTGTATGCCTTTCAACTATAAGCTGACGCTTTCAGGATGAACAGGGAAGTATAGGAGATCAAATACTTGGAAAATGACCAGTGAGATTGACTGAAAAGTCAACCAAAAGGTATTCAGGCCAAGTCATCTAATCAATGGTTGAATGTTGGAATACAGCTCACTGAATAATTTCTCAAACCTGCACCTGGTTCTAAAAGTTTTCTTCACTCATCATTTCAATATATGCACTCATTCTGGATCACTTCACCACAGAGACAATAGGTGAACACTACTAATTTGCGAGTCCTTTGGTGGAGAACAGAAAATGATTCATTCAGGAACAAACCAGAATCTTCATCTAGCAAGATTAGTTTCTAATAAGTTGTCTTGAGATTTGTAAGTTTAAGACATGTAATGTTAATGCTTATTAATAATAATAATGTTTACTTGTAACAGCTCTGCCGACCAATGGTGGACGTCTGTGTGTGGGGCTAACCAAGCCACACACAGGATAACTGGTTCCAAGGAAGATAACCAGAAGTGCCACCCACAACCGGCCCCTCTCGGATGGGGCCCTAGTGGAGTTGGGTATGGCAATAACACAAATAAGACCAAGAAGGGAGCTCATATGGAATGTACGGAAACCCTAAGGAGCGACCTCCTCGCATGCTGTATTGCCAGTGAGCCCAAACGCAGGGGGTATATGGCAAGGATGCACTCTTTGTGGTGTGAGATGCATCCTGAATGTAACCACCTGTCGCAGCAGGATCTGCGCGACTATGCCAACCACCTGCAAAAAAAGGAAATTCCCCAACAATCGGGTGCTCAGAGAAATACACTACTGGCCAGACCACCCTCCCAGACACAAGCAGTCTCTCCACCGGCTGTTTTGACAGCCACTGCACCGTCAGTACTGCCGACAAATAGGGAGGAAGTAGATCAGGCAGACTCTGAACTCCGAACGCGGTTGTTAAATGAAATCACCTATGATGTAGGAAAAGCCAGGCAGAGAGATATCCATCAGAAGATCTCTCTGCAGACTAACTTCCTGACCAGGTTGAATGGCTTTATCGACGAAATCCTTACAGAGACGTCGGACCTCTGGATGGTCAACTGTGTGGTCTACACTGCTGCCAAAATAATGGCCAAGGGTGTTAATCGTCACATTGGTCTCCTTGATCTCATCCTCGAGGAAAAATTGGAGAAGCATAAAACCATGCACGATTACGTGACATCAATTATGTCCACAATGAAGAAGCTGGCGGACATCGACAAAGCAGTAGACGACGACTTGATTGCCGTTGTTATGCTCCGTGGTTTGCCGGAGTCGTACAGGCCTTTGCGGATGGCGTTGGAGAACTCAGGGGCCACAATTACTTCGGAGCTGGTTTGTACGAGGCTACTGCAGGAGGACCTGAAGAACTTCAATGACGAAAGTGAGGGTGCATCTGCCTTGCTTGCGAAGGGTGGTCGCAGCAGTAAATATGGTTCATTTTCGGCTGGAGGGCAGGAGTCAAAGAAGAGGTTTAAGCGCTTTCGGTGTGGAGAGAAAGGTCATTTCAAGTCAGAATGCCCTTTGTCTGCAGAAGGAAAGCAACCGTCCAGGAAACCAGGATCAAAGGATGGGAAGAAATCCGGTGGCTGGGGTCTGCTGACAGCGCTGGGTGTCTCAGCGTTAAACTCCAAGGACTGGTATATCGATTCAGGTGCCTCATCGCATATGACATTGCATAAAAACTGGGTGCATGATTTTGAATTAAGGGGGTAATTTTGATGTAAATTGTGCCAAAAGTTCGTTGAAATTGACTAGTGCAGGGAAAGGGGATGCATTTTAAAAAATTAAAAATGGAAGTATAAAAACCATATCTGAGGTTAATTATGCACCTAACCTTTCTGCTAATCTCTTTTCTGTGTCAAAAATGGTTGAAAAGGGTTTAACCGTTGTATTCAGCTCTACTGGTTGTGATGTTTATGTAGAATCTGAGTGTGATATTCAAGGTAATGCAGTCCTCTCAGGGTCGGTGACAGGTGGAGTATACACGCTGGATGATGTTACACTTGTTCTGGCAGAGACTGCCTTAGCATCTGTGGAGGGTGATGGTTCCAATATGTTATGGCATAGACGTCTTGGCCACCTAAATTCTAAGGGGATGTTACATCTGAAAAATGGTAAAGTGCATGGCATTGATTTTGATGTACTTGATGGTGAAAAATCTTGTGTATCATGTATTACGGGTAAGCAGCACCGTCTTCCTTTCAACAAGTCAGGTGGGTCTAGGGTATCCAGACCTCTAGGTTTAATCCATATGGATATTTGTGGGCCTATGCCAGAAATTTCTGTTGGTGGGGCAAGGTACATGTTGGTAATGTTAGATGATTATTCAAGAAAGATCTTTGTCTATTTTTTATGCTCTAAGGACCAGACTTTTCAGAAATTCAAAGCATTTAAAGCTGCTGTGGAGAATCAGATAGGGTCCAGGATTAAAATGGTTAGATCTGATAATGGGACTGAATTTATTAACAAGGGCTTTAAAGTATTTCTTGAAGAGCATGGGATAGAACATCAGCTAAGTGCTCCATGCACACCTGAACAAAATGGGGTTGTGCAACGGGCTAATAGGACTGTGTGAAATGGCTCGTTGTATGCTCATTGATTCAGGGTTGCCCAAAAGCTTGTGGGCTGAGGCTTGTGCTACTACTGTATATATTAAGAATAGGGTACCTCACAGTACTTTGGAGGGAAAAATTCTTGAGAAAGTATAGTCAGGTAAAAGGGTTCATCTCGACCATCTTAGGGTCTTTGGGTGCCCTGCTTATGTTCATGTTCCTGGTCACCAAAGGAGGAAATGGGATCGCGGTTCCCACACTGGTGTACACCTTCGGATGCTTTAAATGGAACATCAACGAGTTGCAGAACCTCGACAGGGGAATGAGGAAGATGATGACCATCTACAGAAGTCTTCATCCGAAATCTTCCGTCGCCAGACTGTGTCTCCCTGGCAGTGCAGGTGGTAGAGATCTGTTGAGCCTGGAGTGTCACTATAGTACAGGCTTATCAGAGTTGCTTTTTCCATAGTTGAATTGAGCTGTCTCAAAATGTAGAAGCTTGAACTAAGTTTGCTACTAAGGTAATTAATATGCTCATTCCAGGACATTTTATAGTTAAGAAATACTCCCAGAAATTTGTAAGTATCAACTTGTACAATTGATTTATGCTCCATTCTAACGAGGATGCTTTCAGTTGGCTGTCCACTTGATACGAAGTGTAGTAAATTACTTTTATTGGGGTTAGCTGTCAGGAAATTATTCCATTCTAATGAGGATGCTTTCAGTTGGTTGTCCACTTGATACAAAGTATATTAAATTACTTTTATTGGGGTTAACAGTCAGGAAATTGTCCTGAGTCCGTTTACTAATTTTATCAGTAACTGACTGAGCTTGGTCAATTAAGGATTGGTGGGATTTAGCTAAAAACATTACTGTCGTATCATCAGCACATAAAACTGGCATAATATTATCATTTCCAGATAAATAAAGAGGTAAGTCATTTATATGTAACAAAAATATAAGTGGACCTAAAGTAGATCCTTTGAGAACACCCACTTAAGAATTTAGAGTGGTAGAGGAATGCTTTACACCATTAATAGTAAAAGTTACTATCTGAGACCTGTTGAGAATGTATAATTTGATCCATTGAAGTGGAATGCCCCTGATTCCCAGTATATGAAGTTTAAATCATTATGTTGCTTGAAACAATAAAATTAAATGGTATCATAATAGCCTGTAGCCAACAGAAATCACCACCCATGATGAAACTTCACATAGCTAATTGAATACTTCAACTTTTATTGAAATACCAGTTGTGAATCAATGATACATATGTAACCAAGGTGATTACTCAAATCCTGCTCTCCCCAATCTGGACCAGCATGCCACTTGGTCACCCACTTGCACCAATGATCATTCAACTCTTTTCTCATATGCACCTCTAAACCCTCAAGCACATACCCATTGAGTATGCATACCACAGCTGAGAGCCACAATGCTTCAGTTACTATATGCATTGATTTCATTCTGTGAAAATAGCACCATGAAATATTTAAAACTTGCAGTATGAAAAATTTCACATGGACCTGGTATTGAGCCACAGACCACTGGCTCGCCAGGTATTGCATTCATCACCGCATTAACATGTCTTCCTAAATCTCATGGCTAACAAGAATTAGGAACCCTAGGTAGTGTGGTGGTCTGCACATTAGCCTCCCAAGCCAAAGCTATATGGTTCAAATCCTGGTCCAAGCAGGTTTTTTTCTTAAGGCAAATTTGCCATTGGATTACCTTTTATATCTAATAAATTCAGGCTTGACTTTGTTGGACCTCTCCATATCAGAAATCAAAATATTCTAGTAATGGTCCACTAAATAGATTTATCCTTTACAACCCAGGTTTTCTCACATAATAATGGACCCGAAGATGTCATTATGTGAAGAAACCCGGGTCATAAAGAATAAATCTATTTAGTGGACCATTACTACAATATTTCGATTTCCCACACTACTGTATACTTTTTGATGAGTGAAATGGAGCGTCAGTGACCTGCACACCCTCGACTGGGGAATGAAGAAAATTATGACCATCTATAGAAATTTTCATCCAAAATCTTGCATTACCAAATTGTATCTCCCTTGTAGTGTAGATGGTAGAGGTCTATTGAGCCTGGAGTGTCTCCACAATAGAGGTGTCCTAGGCACAGCGTGGTGAGTGCTAAAAAGTAGAGACCACCACTTTGTCTAGTATCCAAGTATGTGGATGACCAGGGTTCAAATCCCTGCAGAAGAGGATGTTTGTCAGAGGAAACCCAATCCCTTCTTGAGTGTCTTGTGGAGGGCACTTCAAGTACTGTACTCTGTCTGTCGGATGAGACGTTAAACCATGATTCCCTTGTCACATTTCGTTGAGAGCAGGTTAATGGCGATGCCAGGTTTCTCTCCACCCTTCCTCCCTTGCGAATCCCTATGGAGCAAATGACCTTAACTGTTGGTCGCCTCCCCAAAATCCAATCCAATTCAAATGAGAGTGCAAGAATCGGGACGTTTTTCTGCCTGGTGGCAAAGAGTGATGGGGATGAAACCTGTATGGACTTTGACCTGTCATCTGGCAGTGGCAACAATGACATGTCCATCTTGTTGTTGAAGGCATGCATCTTTAAGCTCCAAATGCAGAATAGAAAGCCTTGCTCAAGGTGCATAACAATAAGCCTATGCATGGATGTTTCTATCAAAACATGGAAAAGTATGTGCTATTGAAGGAGGGGGCATTAGCCTTTCTTCACTCTGCTGGCCTAAACTCCACAGAAATTTCCACTTCTACAAACAGAAATTTGGAGCTGCAATGGGTTCACCTCTTTCTCCCGTGATAGCTAACCTATTCATGGAGGTTTTAGAACAAAAATCACTGCAATCTTACGATAAAAAACCAAAACTATTCGTAAGATAAGTGGATGATACTTTCGCTATCTGACCTCATGGAAGAGAAGAGCTGAAAAAGTTCCTGCAACATCTAAATGAACAAAGCAACTATTAAATTCACAATGGAAATAGAGAAGGACAACCGCCTTCCATTCTTAGACGTTATGGTCCAGAAAAAAGAAGATGGAACATTAGGTCATTCTGTGTACCGAAAAAGTACCCACACTGATCGCTACCTACATGCCACATTGCACCACCACCCTCAACAGAAAGCCTCAGTCATGAGAACGCTGTATCATCGAGCTTTTATGATCTCTGACGCCGATTCCATCGCCGGCGAAAAGCAGCACTTAATAAGGGCATTTGAGAAAAATGGTTTCCGACGTGACTTCATCTTAAAAACGGCACGGAAAGAAGAACTAAATTCTCTCGGGGTCCGAAATAAAAATCCCACGGACCCGACAGAAAACAGAGAGAAACCTAAGGCATATGCCACTCTCCCTTATGTGTCTGGAACGACGGAGAAAATCTCTAGAGTTCTGTCGAGGTATAACGTGGCTAGCAGATTCACATGCACAACGAAGACAGGGGACGTACTTCGGAAAGCCAAAGACCCGCTTCCACGGAACCTCTACGGAGGAATATATGAAGTTTTGTGTAGCTGTGGACAATCATATGTAGGCCAGACATGCAGAGCCCTAAAAATACGCCTCCAAGAACATCAACGGGCAATTAAAAATAATAATTACAGCATTTCTGCAATAGCCGAACACCATCTCAGCGGCCCCACTCATAATTTCAACTTTGAGGAGACTAGATTAATATCTAGGGAAATACGCTATTACCCAAGATTAATAAGGGAGGCTGTAGAAATTGCGAAGAGACCGGAGAACGTCAACCGAGAAGACAGTTACAAGTTGAGTAACAGTCTAAAACGAATTTTTTCAAATTCATATTCCGGCAACAATGGGAGTCCAGACTTATATATAAAGACGAGCGAGACAAATAAAGCAGTTCAGTTAACCTGATGAAGCTGGCAGGAGGACCAGCGAAATATTGTTGTTTAAAAAAAAACATACATCGCGGAATGAATCCCGTAAAAAGTAACAGTCATGCTCATGTAATAGCTGTCTCTTGCCTTCACCTTTTGTTGCGACCATTACAATGCCTCTGCTGTTACAATCTTCCGATGGTCTTAAGATGTTCTCTGAGTCATGTGCAGATTGCTAAGTACAAGAGCAAGTCAATAAATTACTCACAAAACTGGATAAAGGCAATAATAATTAAATGTAACTTCCTGAAATTTATTTCCTTTTTATACGTATTCACCCTGTGCATTCCAACCCTTATCCCATCTCTTTATAAGTCCTGATAGCCAGTAGGGAAGAAGTCTTTTATTTGCTGTCACAGCCAACAATTAACCTCTTGGACTACAGAATCATCATTTTCAAAACTTTGGCCTCCCAAATGATTTATTAGAGGCCTAAACAGATGAAAATCACTGGGGGCTAAGTCGGGACTGTAAAGTGAATGTTCCCAGAATTCCCAATGAAATGTTTACAACTGATGCGGATGATGAAATGCTAACATTTGCGACTTATTTATTGACTTACCCACTGATAGTGATGTTAATAATGGTAATGGCATGTGACTTGAACGTGTCTCTCATCTCAAGAGTAAAATTTTGGGAAACCTAGTTATTTGGTACAATCATGCGCAGCACTGAAAGTTGTTATACAACATGATTGATTCACTGGTTCTGTGATTTCACCTAGTCCAGCAGGTGACCAATGGTGTGTGTCACTCTGCTGAGTGAATTGTAATTTTTGGAGAATAATTTTTAGTGAATGAAATGTTGGGTTGAGAAGAATAGTATGTTACGTAATTAGGAATGGCAGTAGGATGTAGTGACCTACATGTAGAGATGAGCCATTCTGAAATCTACCTGAGTAATTTTCATAAATACTGTGGTATTCAATGTAATTTACTCCAACTCTGGAAAATTTCCATAATATTTGGTAATATTCACCTCCATCTCAGATAATTTTTGTACCGGTATATTCAAAACATGTTACGAGTCAAGTCTGTATATGTGACATCCAATATTATTTATAAATTAAGGTACATAAAACTCATTTGTGGAATATTTTTACTGCAAATGATCTTAGCAGTTGGTCGCCTCCCCAAAATCTAATCCAATCCAAACAAGAGTGCATGAGTCGGGATGTTTCTCTGCCTGGTGGCAAAGAGTGACGCAGATAAAACCTGAATGAAATTTGACCTGTCATCTGACAGTAGCAACGATAACATGTCCATCTTGTTGTTGAAGGCATGCATCCTTAAGATTACACTATTGCTAACATTACTAGAGGGCTCTATGGAAGGGAAAAAACGCTAGAGGCAGACCTAAGATGGAGTTCATCAATCAAATCGTGGAGGATCTAGGCTGCCACTCATACGCTCGGCTGAAGAAATGGAAGGAGACCGCCATGCTTGGAGAACTGCTGCAAACCAACCTTCAGGAGGACTACTAAAGAATAAGAAGAACACCATAAGTCTCCAGAGACATTATGAGATTTCCCTCGTCCAATGAATGAATCATGTACCTTCACAACATCCAAAGACTTATGGTGACAATCAGTGCAGAGACAGACAGGGGGATCCATGGGGTCTGGCTACCCTCCCAAACTTTGAGCTTATTTAAAGAAAGGTCGCAACAGGTAAAATTTAATGCATCATCAACAGCACATGTTAATTTTATTTATGCCTTATTAAGACCAGCTTTTACAGTAAAAGTTTCGAAATTTCATGCAAAAAATTGTACTCGTTACGAAATTCGTACAGCAAAATCCCAAAAAATTGAGGGTTACGCAGACGTAAGTACACTCATAAGCGCCAAAACACCCTATATAGCCCCTTAGTTTCTCAGATTCCTTCCTCGTGCTACAGTTTCAGGTGGTTGGAGCATGCTTAGGGCATTTAAGTCAAATATAATCTTTGATTGAGTCACTCTTACACCTCGTCGAAATATGTGGCCTCATTTATACAGCCGTGGCAGAAGAGTGAACGAGTTGCAGCACCTTTTCCTGAGCCTGAACAGAGAGCTTCAGTATGTGAAATTTCGGCTGAAAATTACGGTGGTTTAAGAGACTCAATTACTGACAGCAAGAACCTGGCTGATAGCGGTAAATCAAATTTGCATTCCTCTGGCCAAGAGACTTCCATTATAACCGTCACAACGTCTTTAGCAAGCATTTCCAGCCATTATTGCTATTACGAAAGTTGCTTAGAAGGTAGGAGAAATAGAATCGTCTAATTTTTACAGAGAAACGAAAGACTGAGGTATCTTCGACTCGATAGAGGCGTAATTATGGTAAAAGATCGCAATTGTAGTAGGAGGTGGTATACCGGTAGAGATAGGAATCAGCATGGGTTATTCCAAACCAAATTACAAAAAAAATACCGAAAATACCTTTGGATTGGAGCGCGAATCTTGAATCATTGAGTGCACTTTTTAATAACTTTTCAAGAAAGGCAAAAAAGAACTTCATGGACCGTACTTCACTTCGGTACATCTATTTATACCAAGTGAATAATCGGACTAATTTCAATAATAATGACGCAAGAATTATATTTTGAATTTTCGTCCTCATTAAAAGGTATGACTTGAAATTACAGCGCGGAATTTTAAATTTATGCATGAATCTTATTATAATCAGAGCTCTTCAGTGGTATGACAACTTGAACTTGATAGGGAACTACTATAATCACAGGAAACGTATTTTTTCGCGTATAGAAGAAAATCTGAACACACGTCAATTATTATAGGAAATATATGTAAACTGTCATAAGGCTACGTGCGGAAACAGCATATAACTGCCAAGAAACCAAATCAGCAGTATGCAAATTTTTCTCTTCATAGAGATATATATATATATATTACTAAAAATTGCCTGTATGCAAAGTTTCACGCAAATCTGTACACAAAAGAAAATCACTCCAACCATCTTAATACAGACTCCCATAACGGGATCCTGATTTGGTAACTGGATCAGTCTAATGCATGGCAGTGGCTGACTAATCTGAAAGTCTGTTTGTTGGGATGGCTATGAAAATATTATTTTTCCCACACAAGGGCATTAAATAGGCAAATATATGCCACTACAGTCGCATAATTTCCATCTATGTAAATATTAGGCAGATGACGTGCAATTTTGTGAATTTGTTTTGACAAAGTCTTTTGCCTTTTTCTTGAATGTATTAGTAGCAAATTTTTTCATTAATTCAAAAACGGTTAATTTTGAATCGAGCATCAATTTACAAGAGTTTGTCTTTGAAATCGGTAAATAAAATTCCCACTCCGATTTTTACGCGAATGGTCTTAAAAGCTAAAATTGTTAACCTGATGTGCATAGATTTATATTCACAGAACAAATTTGTGGAAAACAAGATTTTTAACGCTTCAGCCAGCGACCTCAGACATTGTTTACCGAAATGAAGAACTGCAGGCTTCACGAATAAACCTGCCGTCAGTAGTTTCGCCATTAGATATTCGTGACTTGCAGGTTTTCCGAGTGTAACAGGTTGTTTTCTGTGGCAGTTCTTTTCTGTTTCTCCGTGTTAATTTTATTCTCGTGCATTAAGCGCGGAACTATTGCGCCCGAACGTAAACTGTTGTTTGAAAAAGAATCTCTAGTTGAAAGGCTGGATAAGTTTTTGAAGCACAGAGGCGGTGTACGCGTAGACATTCAATTTTCAATTGAACAAACATTAAAGTAGAAAAAGAAAGTGAAAGAGGATAAAATAAAATTGAGTGTAGGTACGATAGTTTTTTAATACTGAAATATCGACCATAAGTTAGATAATACAAAAATTATCGAATGTTCTAGAAGTGTACGGAAGGCTGCAGGGATTTGCTATCTTCCGGCATCATCGAGGTGATATTGTGCACTGGGGACAGTCGAGTTCTTTGTGGTGAAACTGGCTCTAGATTCCCCAGTCATAAAATCTAGTTTCCTGCGGGGCTTTGCATTCAGGAGCACTTGGATGAAATAGATATCATGGAAAAGTTGAAGGAAGGAAACATTGGAGATAATCTATTGCTAGCTGTAGATTCCACTATCTATGAATTATTAGAAAGATGTGCTCAATTAAAATTTAAAACAGGTGACTGTTTTGCTATGGCCCTTCCTGTAGGCAACTGTGGAGCAGACATTCTGCATGCCAAACTTCAGGTGCTGCAGAAATTGCTTAATATGATCTGCCTGAACTTGATCAATCTAGAGTCTACCCCATTCGATTTTGGCATAGCTGAGGACTTCAAAATGATTAAGGAGACTGCGAAGAAGAGCCTCGCAAAACTTCGCCGATTCAAGGGTGAAGACCCACCACCATCGCGAGCTTTTTTGCTACCAGGTGTGCCAAGTCCCATTCTCGTAACTGCCCAAAACATTGAGTGGAGTTTACAGCGTCTGTCAGAACACCGTGTCAGGTCTTGGATGTCCGAAAAAGGTAAAACCATTCAACAGAAAATGTCTAAAGATAAAATGTTGAAAGATGTTAGTACTCCTCTGGATAAATGTAAATTTTTTTGTCTCCTCTGAAAGAACGCTTCGAAGCCATGAAACAAAATCTACTTTACACTCATTTGGGCATGGGTGCTTCCACATCACAACATGGCGGGGTAGCATCTAATTCAAGCGGAGGGCAGGAACCGCAAAATGCTGATTTCCTCGACACCGCTGAATTTCTAAATAAGGTAATCATTTCCCACATTACAAGTTTTATCTATATGGGCACATGCATGACTTGATGGAATTCACTTACAGTTGTATATGATAAGAATGACTTACTTAATACACATAAATTTATTCAAAGACCATTCATTTATTCATACATAATGTCTTGAATAAATTCATGCAGAATATCTATGCCATTCTATTCATTTATAATCTTCTTATGAGCAATCCACATTAAGAAATGCTGCAGCTTAATTGGCACACTTGAGCAGCAACTGTTCAAATTTGATTTATTTGGTAATACCCATGAGCTTCCAATCAATATTAAATCTAATGACTGCATGAAACAGACTGTTCAAATGTATGTTGTTTCTAGCATACATCCTACATTAATGGCTGGTTAGCAAAGTATATGAAGCATGTGCATTTTGAAAAGCATTAACTGAGGTAATAGAAATAAAGAAAAAAATACTTTGGGCACTACTAATCAAAATCAGTAATAGAAATGACTAATAAGATACCACTACATTATGGCTTAGATCTGTCACTGAGGTCATTTGCAGTATTATGGATGAATGAATTGGCAGATCCACGTAGATGTGCTGAGTTTTAATGTCCATGGGCCAATGTTTTAGAAAAAATATGTGAACAAATAGCTTTGAGTACCACATGATAGGAAGAATATAAGGAAGTGTAATTTTACTCCATGAACATGATTGACTGATCCATTGATGGCTTGGAATCAAATTATTTCCCTTCATACTTGGCGTTACCTGATACTAAAACCTTTTTGGTCAAATGTTTAGACCACAGGACATAACTTCTATGTTTAGTCTACAAAAGTGAGTGTGCACGTGTGACATCTTCATATCTTCTGAACTAGTGCTTGAAGGCATATATTGCGTCATGCTTTTTCCTTACTCAGTAATCAAACTAGATGACGGTTTTAGAGAGGCGAGTACTGAGACCACTCAGAGCTAAGGAGTAATTCAATCATTAGTAGTATTTTAGCCAATTTGAACTTTAAATTCCCATCTCCCCTTGTTAGGCAATGTTGTAGTCCATGAAACCTCTCCCCTTCCCTTATCGTATGATAGTTTTGAAAAATTTTCAGTAGCATGAGCATGGAGTAACAATTCCATGAAAGATGTTAGAGCAACTTCATACAGCAAAGAGAATATTACTAACAAGATATTAAAGGTTTGATTATGAGCTAGGAAGCCATGCATATGAGAGCTTCAAAGAGGCTAAAGGTTGCAAGGACAGCTTTCAAGAAGGGATTCTGTACACCAATAACAATTATCAAACAGGATTTTTTTCGAAGGATAATTTCAAAATCGACGCAAATAAAATCTGACAAGTAAAACTACATCACCAAATTAGAAGATCATGGACACCCAAATACTCCTGAGTGAGAATGGTACCCAAGCACAAGAGCAAGTGAAAAACACATTCAAGGAAGGAGGATGGTCCCTTACATGGTCCTGCGGTGGTTTCCCAAGTATCAGAGGCCCAAAAACTACATTAGCTTCATCGACAGGGTTTTTGCATATATGGGGAGGCTACAGACCACTGAGTTAATTCAAACCATTGAAGACACATGGGTACGTTTGCTATGGGACTGGGGAATGAAGGGAGGCAGAGAAGAACTTGGTGATGGCACTAGCCTACAATCAATTACAGTTATTAGGGGTCCTTGATGTCTTTAATGACTGCTTAAACAGTGAGACTAGTTTCTCTATAAGAGCAGGGATCTTATAGAGAAATCATCTAGCCATAATTTGGAAGGGGGGAATTATATATATTGTAGAACTGGAAACATCAATGGCATTGATAAAATATGCAAACAATATTAAGAAGACAGAAAGTTTTGATCACATCATACACATGGAAGACTTCTTATGAGAAGTTGCCCTATCCAACACTAGCACAAGTTTCATATATTTTTGTCGAAAACATTTAAGGATGTGCAGTTAAGTACATTTAGCCAGCATAGTGAACAGTATTGGTGTAGGGAGGAATTCACTGTTCAATATTGCCTGAAAAGTCATTAAAATGATGGGAATCAGATGGATTAATATTCTTAATACCACTACATACGTTTTTACCAACTTATCTACACACTAAGTTGATAGCAACTGTTACAGGTAACACTTCGATGAACATAATAGGGCAACCGACAATGGGAAAACTGATCAAAGCAACTACATTCCATTCTACACCCCCATAAGGAGGCTTGATGGCCCTTGACAGGAAAAATCACTTAAGCAATGAAAGAACCGAGAATAAAGAAAGTTCGCACCTTCCAATGAGAGAACTAGTCCTCCACCACGAAATGTACCACACCAAAACTGCCAAAAAATGCACACATGGCGAGTGTATTCCAAAGCTGAACAAAGGTATCTCAAATAGCATATTTCATAAATGACAAGATTTCAGAATTACCATCATAGACGGATTTCACTCTTCCCAACAACGATGACAAACAATTGGCATCCACGTGACCCAATTTCAGCGCCGTGCAGTCGGATTGCGGCCCTTTGTTTACGTTTTTCGATATATATCCGGGATGGTCGGTTGGTCTCGCATTGCATTTCTTCATGTGTTTCGTGAGAGAGTGGGCATAGCATGAGCTGCAAAAAGGATTCCGATTGTAAATACGTATTGGATTTTAATTTTAGCTCAAGGTCTCAACGAAGTCTACTTACTGTCTACTGTCGTAAGGACAGGGAATCCTTAGGTTATCCCCCTATACGCATTAAAGAGATCGATACAATTATTAAAGCGCAAAATAAAGCTAGTCATAAAATTATTTAAAAGAATGCCCCAGGCAGCTAATGCAACACTAGCAACAACACGTCACTGTGAATGCAAAAAATTCGAAGTTATTGAATTAAGGTATCACAATCAATTAATTTAAATGACAGAAAACAAGTCAAACCTTGATATTAGGATCAAGAGTAACATGTTCACCACAATAGCGCAATCCATCTCCCACTGTCATCCTGCAGAAGCGATTTTTACGAGCAATAAAAAACGGGCAAATTTTTCGTTCGGCATTGGCAGATGGGTAGGCATCCTGTGTTATCATTGTAGAAATGGACTGGATCGTCCAGAGGCAAAGGAGAAATCTGCGGCTAAATTTTCAACCAGAATATAACCCTATATTACATGATACACCGGCTTCCGCAACACTTTCTCGTCGCGGTATAGATTGACTCAGCTGAACCATACCAGCCAAAGATTATATGATACCAGCTGACAGGAGACTGGCTGGTCGTGGTGGCCGTGGCAAGTAAATTATTTCGCCACAATGAGGCGCTAGCAGAGGCCCCACAAAAAGTTGAGGGAAGAAGCGGAAAGTTTAAAAATTTAAAGCCTAATCTGAATGGGGAACAATGAGGATCATCAAATATACTTCAGGGTCTTCTACTTTGGTTAATGAGTATTTTTAATTTATTTTGAAAAAGTTTAAATCTATTAAGATGGTATTCCTTTATCTGGCTAGTCCATGCAGTCTCAGTTTGCTGAAGAAGGGTTCAAAACAATCCGATTATCCATCTGTGAAAATGACTCCTTCAACTAGAGTGTTGCATTTTAGAGACGATATAACTTCTATCTCATTATCTTGATCTCCTACGAATTTATCTGGGGAACTGTCGATATATCGAGTAGACTATAGTTTCACTCCAGCTGCACCAAAGTCTGTAAGGAATTCATTTGCCTTGTAATGGGAATTAACATTCAGTTAGAGATCAACTAAATTCTAAAAAAACGTAGCTTGACATTCGTCCACCTAAGGGTAAACGTCTTTGGGGAGTATGTGCATAACAGCTTGAAAAAATGTCTAAGTTTAGCTTCAGCTTTTATATTGATGTACCTAGTATCCTTGGCTTCAGCCTCTTGTCTTTTGGAATGGGAAAGTAAGGAGACAAGTGTTTGTATATCATTCCTCCGATTCCAGTGGGTTGTAAGGAATATGCAGGTATGCAGTCTTAACGTCTAAGGCATTGGCTCTTTACCCCAGAACATCGATCATAAGCATTACCAGAAAGCAGTTATGACCCCAGGTGCAGTTCATGGCCAATCCTCCCAATATTAGCAACAGAACTTAACACAAAATTAATCACAAAAGTTCTATCGAACACTCTAGCAAAAACGTAGACTTTTGATCTGTAGTCAACCTCTTGGGAAATCCTAACCAAATATGTCCTTGATAGCATCATATTAATTTTTTTTTCAAGATTAATATTTGAGAAAATATGTCAAATGAGAGAGTGATATCTTGCTTGTGAGAGTCTCTAAAAAGAGAGAATGGCACCTTGCAGTTGCCAGAATAAATACCAATGTTTCTGATTAATTCGTAGAGTTTTGTCAGCTACCCCAAAATGATTCATAAACATGCTTAAAGTTTTTGTTTAACAAGTACTAAATATTTACCTGACCACTCTTGTGTGAGATCCATTTTGTTCCATATATAGCCTATATTGTAACAGTCCCTCTTACGTCTGCAGTTTTCCTCCCTTCCCTGGAAGGCCAACCCAAACAAGGAGCGATACATTCATGCAATTTAAAAAAATATCAATCAGTACTTTTTCTGGGTTCCAGTATAAGGATGACTGCTCTGGTTGATCCCATCCCAAGGGCACAATATTGCCACGCCTCGCTCCTAGAACCCAGGCTCAATCGTACAGATGTCGCGGCAAGGAAACGTAGCACAAACAAAAAAAACAGGGGCCAGGTATCGTTTGACAGAAAGACAAATCCACGCTTAACACTGTATTTAATGATTTCTTTCACAATGAAATTAAATCCTGATGAGGTGAGGCTGTCTAGCTCGTCGTTTAGGGAGTAGTAGACCGGTGGCTTGCACAGAAGTAGTTCTCCTGGGTCGAGACAGGTAGGGGAACTTTGGAAAGCAGTGAGGGACGCAAAGTGATCGAACCAACCGTTGATGAAGCTGGAATTCCTTTGGATCCTCCAAAGTCTGCCTGACTGGCAACTATGGCACAAGTTGATGAGGCCGGAATTTCCTGAGGTCCTTCAACGATGAGGCCGGATTTTCCTCGGGTCCTTCAACGTCCGCCGGACCAGCAACTCCTGCCCAAGTTGATCCGTGGTCGTCCTCTCAGCCGAAGTATCACCTCCACAAACACTTTCTCCCTTCTTTCTCTCTTCGTCCGCCTTCCCTTAGCTCAAGTCCCGATCTCCTTCTGTCCTCTGTTTCTCCCGATTTAAACCAACTTGAAAAACATCACACACATGATATTCAATCCTTACTTTTTTTAGTCGCTACCGTCTGATTTTGGGTCAAAACCTATACCAGTTTCGTCCACTGCCCTCCTGGCCGCCGGGAAGAGAAACACCCCTACTTTGGCACTGTCGTGGTCTCTTACGAGACTCAGCAGGGGGTCTCTGCTCGTGAGTACTCGGCATTATGTTCCAAGGACATCTCTGTTGTGGAGACACTCCAGACCTCTACCACCTTCACTGCAAGGGAGATACAGTCTGGCAATAGAAGATTTCGGATGAAGACTTCTGTAGATGGTCATCATCTTCCTCATTCCCCTGTCGATGTTCTGCAACTCGTTGATGTTCCATTTAATGCATCCGAAGGTGTACACCAGTGTGGGAACCGCGAACATGTTCGTGGCAAGAATCTTGTTTATGCCAGAGAGCTCAGAACTCCAGTATTTTCCTGAGAATCTGGCTGTACTTGGTGGTGACTCTCTCCTTCACTGCTGCAACTTCCTGCATTCGGCTTTGGGGGACGCCGAGATATTCATAGTTGTCATTGCCCTCGAGGTAGCGAATGACACTCCCATCAACGAGGTGCACGTAATCCTTGTTCTCCGAGAATCTTCCTCTCGCCAGGTGGATGGATGCACACCTGGCCAATCCAAACTCCATCCCTATAGCCTCACTGTACTGCTATATAGTGTCCAGGGCCACGTGAAGGTCTTTTGCATTGGGAGCGTAGAACTTCAGGTCATCCATATAAAATAAATGTGACCTTATGCTTCCTGTCACCTGGCACACCTCACATGTATCCTTTCCCTTGTCACAGCCTTAGCGAGAGAGGTAGGAGGGAAATGCAGAACAGCAAGGGGCTTAAGCTATCGCCTTGGAAAACAACACAGTGGTATGATACCAACTCTGTCGAGACCGACCGTTTGCCTGCGGTCAGGACAAAGCACGTTCTCCAGAGTGGTATCAGGCGTTGGATGCAGGACACTACCTCAAACGTGTCAAATGCCATTCTGTAGTCTATCCAGGCCATTGATAGGTTGCACCTACGCTGGATGGCATCCTGGCATATGTATCTATCAATGAGCAGGTTGTCCTTACATCCCGCGATTCCACACTTTGAACCCCTCTGCTCGTACACCCCCTCCCACACTGCCTTGTATACAGTGTTGAGGCAGGTTATAGGGCAGTAGTTCTTGGGATTGGACGAGTCTCCCTTCTTAGGTGCTAGAACCGTGCGTCCCTCAGTCAGCAACGGTGGAATTTCTTCTCTACCCCAGATAAAGGACATGAAAATTCTGGCGAGGTGTGTGTGGGTGGAAGTGAACTTCTTTCACCAGAAGTTATTCACGGCGTCCATTCCTGGAGCGGAGAAATTCTTCTTGCCAGAGAAGGCCTTCTTCAAGTCACTCTCTGTGACTGAAAATGTCCATCCACTTCATGTAGGTGGCAGTTGCAAAATGTTTTAAAGAGGTCTATGGCTGGAGAGTTTCCGTTGAATGGCTTCGACGTTTTATAGATATCCTTCCAGAAACGTTCCACCTCTTGGATGGGTGGCGGAGATTCGATGACCGACTGAGCTGGTCAAAAGAGACAGGACGGGTGAAGGAGGAAGGATGAGTTCTCCCTCATAGCCTTACTCCTCTTCTGGAGTTTTTCCGGGCCATGGTGAGTGCCCAAACTCTATCAACCGCGTGCTGATTAGTGGTAAGCAGCACATTCTTGTTCAGTGTGTGATGGTTAAATCTGAGGCTGCGAGCTATGCACCGGACTTTGGGTGTGAAAGCCCGCCCAGATTTGATGTATTCCATCGCACACTAAATCCTTGAAGCCTGCTGTCTCGCCAGCATGATCTTGGCCTCAAACTGTTTCAGCCATATTGCAGCTTTGTCCTCCCAAGAGGTGGGCTTTTGGGAGTTGGCCATTATTTTGGCAGCAGTGTAGACCACACAGGTGACCATCCAGAGGTCCGACGTCTCTGTAAGGATTTCGTCGATAAAGTCACTGGACCTGGTCAGGAAGTTAGTCTGCAGAGAGATCTTCTGATGGATATCTCTCTGCCTGGCTTTTCCTACATCATAGGTGATTTCATTTAACAACCGCGTTCGGAGTTCAGAGTCTGCCTGATCTACTTCCTCCCTATTTGTTGGCAGTACCGATGGTGCAGTGGCTGTCAAAACAGCCGGTGGAGAGACTGCTTGTGTCTGGGAGGGTGGTCTGGCCAGTAGCGTATTTCTCTGAGCACCCGATTGTGGGGGAATTTCCTTTTTTTGCAGGTGGTTGGCATAGTCGTGCAGATCCTGCTGCGACAGGTGGTTATGTTCAGGATGCTTCTCACACCACAAAGAGTGTATCCTTGCCCTAACCCCCTGTGTTTTCGCTCACTGGCAGTACAGCATGCGAGGAGGTCGCTCCTTAGGGTTTCCGTCCACTCCATATGAGCTTCCTTCTTGGTCTTATTTGTGTTATTGCCATACCCAACTCCACTAGGGCCCCATCCAAGAGGGGCCGGTTGTGGGTGGCACTTCTGGTTATCTTCCTAGGAACCAGTTATCCTGTGCGTGCGGTGGTTAATCCACACACAGACGTCCACCATTGGTCAGCATAGCTGTTACCAGGTACGCCACGAGGAGGCTGGTGGTCCGCTTTCATACCCCGTATAAAATATTATCATTTGTATAATTTTTATTTTGGCCAGATAAGGAGGAAATTTAAACCAAATTTCAACATGTGCATTTGATATGTATTAAAAACTGTGACTCATATTTGTTTGACAAACAAATATATGTCAATTTTTTTTAGACAATTTTTGAGAATATTGAGACCAGCTGCTGTATAACCTTTATGGTGTCACCTGCCAGTGCACAGTAGTGCAAAATTCCTCCGGAAGAAAAATCATTAGCCTCAACATGACTCAAACCCATGTCCCTTATTGATATCACATGAAGTGCTTTAGGCAGCTAAGCTACTGGGGAACCCTACTCCCCATTTGATTTTTTGCCCTCGAAAAATTTAAAGCCCAACAGATGATAGGGGAGGAGCCCATTCAAATACTATATTTACATAAGTGTTTATGAAAAGGCATGACATTTAAATGCACCAATGAACTGCAATTGCACAATATTGAGGGATCCAAATCTTGGTCAAAGTGAATGATTTTTCTCCTGCAGCATTTTGCAAATACTTATTAAATGACTCCCATGCATATGATTTTATTTCTGAAAGCATACTTCTCCACTTCACTGCATCGAAAGCCAAAAGTCATTTAGGTTGGGGAATGGAGAGTGGTGCAACCATAGTATAATGAATATGCTACAAACCTTTTTATGCAATTTTAACTAAAAACTGCAAAAAACCAGCATTGAGTTCACTTTGTTGCATGAATTCCTTCCGTCTCAAATGAAATTAGAGGAGCAGGCAGCTTTGCTACCTCTCAGAGGAATAGGAGAGGAAGCAGTGGTGGACTGGGAGGTGAGGGTCTCATGTAAGGAAATTGGATGGTAAAGTGGTATGAAATATGTACTTCTTTTTAATATTTTCATGCCTGAGTCTCACAAAGGGATGCTTGCCTGTGACCTCTCTCTCTCATGAACATTCTACTACTCTCCTGTACGAAGCTCTTTCTTAGCAACAAAACGCGTAGGCATGCTACCCTTCCATCTTGGGACCTAACTCATTGGGACACCTGGCCCTTTCCTAGGCCACTTCCCTAGTCCCACTTAAGGATTAAAAGCTTCTTAGGCAGCATGAGCCTACGGCCAACTGACTGAAATTGCAGTGATTTTTAAAAACTAATATTTGTGGTATACATAAAATATTTGAACTTTAAAATTAGTTTGTATAAATTTTTATATGCTCTTTAAAAAGAGCTTATAAAAATTTATACAAAATTCTAATATATATATTGATGAATTAAGAGTATTAATCTTCTCATACCAATAATGAGTTTGAATTTTCTCCTGCTTGAATTGAAAAAACCATTCCCCAACCTCCTTTTTCACCTGGGCTGTCAACATGCAGTGCATACATTAACACGTTTGCTGCCACTGATGCACGCATGCATCATGTGTATAATAGATAACGCCTTCCACAATGAAGTACATATTGCATTAAATAAGAAATTACGACATGGTCTTCAGCAAGATTGCGTGGTACAAGTATGGAGCCTTCTTGAACTAAGCACATTTGATGAGAGCAGCAGTGAGGTCTCTTTTAGTGGCCAGGGAAATGGAGGGAGCCTTGTAGTGAAGTTGACACCAGCCACCAAGTGAAAGGCCCCTTCCTTGCCATGCAGGTTTGAACATGAAAGCAGGGGAAGTTTCCAAGTCAGGAGGATGGGGAAGAGAGGTGAAGTACTGTTGCTCATGGCAATTAGCTAACATATCCCAGTATCGCTGCTTTGCGATTCACACTGAAGTTAAAGAGGACCCTACTAGCATTCAGGGTATAAAAAAATTATCCACTGGAACAACCATGGCCAAGCAATATGCAAGCCAGATGATGAGGGAGTCAGATCCTGGCAGTTAATGACTTAAGTGCTATAAGTTTCTTTGAAGGCTAAGAGTCACGAGAAGGCCATGCTGAAATTTTTGGCACAGCAGCTTAAAAGCTAGTTTACATGTCTCCTTTATTTTTAGGTTGGCTATATATCGGACTGCCTTCTTTTGAAGAATTAAAATCAGTTCATGATTTAATTTGGAGGTGTGCCTCCACAATTCAATCCCATAGGTGAGATGGGATTGAATGAGAGCATAATAGGCCATTTTCATGACACTTAGAGAACATCTCCCTTTTAAGTTTCTTATGATGTAAAGGTGTCCTTTAATCTTAATTGTTAGCTTATCAATGTGATTATTCCACGCTATGCTTGAATCTATTATCAAATCCAAAAACATCATAGATTTTTGTATTTTAACTATCAGTGAGCAAGTATAGTTGGATAGTATACCTAACAGCATGCATTTAAATAACATTACTGTAGATTTAGATTATGATACTGCTAGCCAGTTTGTAGACCATTTTCCAGTGTTAATGATATCTGTAATTTAGACTTCCTTCCAGATTTTGAAGCCTTTAATAATATTTATTTTTGTTTTTCCATTTCTGTCAATGAGATAATACTTACCTACACTCAAGTCCCAGGATTTAGCCATAGGCAGCAACCCTGATGAAATACTCCTTATCTTATTGTCCAAGTGCTCACTACAAATTGTACACTTAACAGATATTTCTCTTCAGGTTAGTTCCCAAAGTCTATAAAACTTAGTCATGTAACTCCTACCTTCTAAGCAACAAACCAGAACAATATGAAGTATTACTGCCCTATTGTATTACAATAAGAGGTACAGTAGACTCTCGTTGTTACGAAGTTCATGGGACCTAAAAATCGGCGGTTCGTAATAACTTTGTTCGTATCAAAGTAGTTTTGATATCAACATCGCAAAAAATATCCATTTTCTCTTTTTTGACCTGTTTAACCTTTTGTGTGTTACAGCCGTGCTGTGCAATGATATCAGACGTGTAAATAACAATCAAATTATGCGCAAAGATGTGAAATCAAAGTCTAATTTGTTGTTTGAAAATCATGCATCACGCTATTTTTTGTAATAATTGTCGCAAGCCGGAAAATTAATTCAGCTGGGAGATTAATTCCACGTAAACACTGCTCGGCTGCCTGTACAATTGCTATGCGGCAAAATTAATACAGAATCCGAATTTAAGTACATCGATTTTATGGAAAATTTGATTTCGCGCAAGTTAGTGAGTGGTCCCGCCCGATTCCTTAAGCAATATGGAAATATTATTTTACCTCATTATGAAATTATTATTTGACTTTACGTAAAGCGATGTTACAATTTTAATCATGGCTGTTTCGGTACCCGGTGGAGGTACCAAATTTATTTTATGAAATGAAATAACAGAACTTAAAGAAATTCCAGCAAAATCGACCAAATTCCTGCCCGTCTTTAACGAAACTCTTCATGATAATTCCGTACAACCGTGAAATTAAACTGTACCTAGGTTATATGTGGCATTTTAATGGTATAATCTATTATTTTATTCTCCCGTCTTTCAGCACGAAAAGTTATGGGCTCATGGTGTTTACTTATTTACGCTCGGACAGTTGCGCTGGAACCTTGACCTTGAAAGATAAACCCCCTCAGCTCTTGCGAGTGAAGAGATAACGCTTGCTTTTGGGTCCTCCAAAAGCAAGTGTGTCATCTCACCGGAGCACGTTGTTTAGCGGAAGTTGATACACAGTTTGGCTTTACCATTAAATAAATTGAATTGAAGAACCAAGCCAGCTCATAATAACGGCAAACATAATGTCGTTCAAATAAGAATGATGATTTATAGTAAATTATAATTACAATTAATGTTATCGTATGCTACCTATGTTTTTTTACCCTTTCGCACTCGGTCCATGCAATGAAAAATTCTACTCTTGACATGAGCCCTGTGAAAATAGTCCTCCTTAAAGAACTATCTCGCGACAAGGAATCACACAGGCACCAATGCTTCTTGTTGTCTTGGAGTACAAGTCAGCGGGACGCCAGACACTTTCCTTGAACGTGTGGCGGTGGCAATCACGACCCTCGTTTCAGTACCATCTCCACTCATGGCCCGTGTCCAACTGTGTATTCACTTAACATTATTGGGATTAACGATTAAATTTAACCGAGACAGGTTTCATTAGCTTTTCAACTTATTTGTTATATTTTTAATTGCCGGAACGTTTAACTTTTAATCGATAACACTTTTGCTGATGATTAAATTATTTATTAATGCCTTAATGTTACGTGCAATCCATATGTTTTGCTTTGAATTTACCAATTTTAAATGGAACTTAATCTTTGTTGATAAAAAAGTTCTTGTATAATGAGCATTCAAGACAATTTTTGAGCTTATATTTTTCAAGTATTCAACATATTGTGTTAGTAAATCCACAATGTAAAAAAACAATGGACCATGGACACAGTACAGCGTACCACGAGATGGGGTGCTTAGTTACCCCTGGGACTTTTTTTTGCTTGCTTGTATTCCGCTCAGCCACAAAGGTGTTTGGCTTGTTGTTCGTGCGCGACAAAATCTACAATCGTTTACAAATGACTTTTCTCTGCCTCCGTTGAAAAAAAATCATCTGAGGCATGTAAGCACGGTGAAAGCTATTGTTCATAGTGAAAGTTAGAAATGCCAAATTTTACCATTCATAATATTGCTGGAGTTTATTTGCTATGCCTTCTCACTGACGAAATTTAAGACATGAATAGCGAAGTTTTCTCACCTAAATGGAAGAGCTGACGTCATTCTCTCCAGACAGGCGGAAGAGTGTCATAATTTCATAACATTTCAATGCGTACGTATGATGTGTAGGGATTTTGAGGCTAGAATTTCAATACGCACGAAGATACATTTCCACCGATGGAAACACGATGCTGAACCTTCACATGCGGCATAGTAATTCCCACCACCCCGGGCAGAGAGTTTCACCAGGTTATTACAAAGCATAGATAACACTTCACCGATTCAGACTCGAGCGATTGCCCTGCCGATTGCTAGCTAACGCTAAGTTGCCACTGCCTGAGGGGAAGAGGGACACATTTCGCCCACAGCACAGTGAAATCGGAAAGGGGGTTGGCAGCTAGAGGCAGGAAAAGGGAGTGGGTGGAGAATGGGTGGAGCCAAGGCCAGGCCGGGAAGCTGGTTGGGGAGGGAGGATTAGCCGGGAATTGTGCCGGACCCCCTATTGGGTGAGTGACCTTCAGAGGAACAATAGAGGCATGAGATGTTGGGGAGGGTGAAAGGGAAGAAGAAAAGTCCATATCTTTTGTTTATTCCCTTTCACCCCTCCTTGATCTCTCATGCTCTCTCAGACTCCTTTCGAAGTTCAATAACCCAGTGGGAGTTCTGTACCCTCAACCCAGTTTAAGGGCTTATGCGAGGTATCCATTGTATGTATTTTAGTTCTCGAGCTCTTATGCACAGTATGTGTGGCAAAGCTTCCTCATTTATAATGCAGCGTCGTGTATAGCCGAATGAATGCCGTGATTTATGTGACAGACTTTGTAATAAAGTATTTTTTGTTCCTGTGGGGACTGGGACTAAGGTTCGTTATTTCGTAATTTTGTTTCTTTACCATACATTTAGATACCCCTATCGTCGGGACCAACGATTTAGTTCGTAAGAACGAAAACTTTGTCAAAACGTTGTTTGTAATAAGGAGAGTCTACTGTATCATGTTGTCTTGCATGTGCTAACCACATCTCAGGTTTGAAAGTGACATTATACTGGTCTCACATGTATTACTCTCATAGTGTGAGCATTTAAGAGAACTCTTTCAACTCTGGGCTGCATAGTTCTTTATATGTTCGTATGAATGTTTTTTTAAGTTTTCTTATAATTTTCTATGTGATGATCTAATGTTCCTGGTAGATATTTGCCTCTCCTTAAGATGCATTTTATCAAGGATTGAGCATGTAGTTTTATGCCATACAATGGCCATATAATTGGGTTCCATCATCGGAATTGTTCCATTTTTTTATTTTCTCACAGTAAGTGGAAGAATTGGTAAGGTCTATGCAGTAAAATTTTTTAACTAAACCCATTTCTATCCTGAGAATTGAATGATATATGTCTTTAATGGGTTACTAAACTGTGATAAGAGTGTGATGTCTTACATGTCTTAAAAACCTTATACTTATACATCATGCACACTAACTCGGGGTGATGCATGTGAGTTGGCAGGTTTTCTGGTTCCAATAAGTATTCTCCATATGGCTTTATGGATCCAGTGTTCCTTAGAGACATCTTGTTATTTGTACCTTATTTTCATTTCCATTCTGAAGTTGAATTTTCTCCATAATTACAGGAGGCCAGCGACTGCCCGACGAGGCAGCAAACGGACAAAAGTGAAGATTCTCAAGAGGAGAACTGTTAATGTTATACATCTCAGCTTGTGAGGTTCCCTCCACATTGCAATGTCTTTTGATGATGACAGTTTCTTCAGCCATCCTGCTGGCTTCTTCAGATCAGAAATATAAGTGGAAATATACCCAGAACTTTCCAAATACACCTTCTTACCACAATCAAGGATATTTTTCACCATCTTGCCATATTCAGTTCACTCTGCTGGAGTTAAATCTAACCTCTTCTCCCTAATGAGCATAAAATTAAAGAAAATTAGGTAAAATGTAAGAAATGACATGTCATCAAAAAAGGTCACATAGGCCTCATAGCCTATGGAGGCCTTCATAAGCCTCCATGAAGTATTAATGAAGCTAAATATGTAGCTTCCACAATGAAATATAACATTGTATAAGAGATTATTTGTATATATGTGCCCTGAAGTATTAAATACCTCACCTGAATCCATTACAAGTTTAAAAAAAACAAGAAGAAATTTATAAAATTTTCAAAGGAATGGATATTGGCACATTACAATATTTATTCATACTAGATCTGTAATGTATGTACATGCATCCTATGTTAATACTTCTAATAATTAATATCTTATATGAATGTAAACAAGATAAATTACTATTATTGTCTCTGCTTTTCTTGCTCTCCATTGGGCTAAAATGAAATTGTTTTTGTTTTTATTATATGTATTTTTGAAAGTATTTTTGAATAATACAAGCTATGAATTTTATTAGAAAGGCAGTCTCCACACAGGTCTGTGGCCTTTGAGGCTGCCCAAAGCTCACCGATATTTGTATACAATATTGTAAGAAAAACTGTTGAGCAATAAATTGTTCTAATTCTTATAAAAATACCTACATGATCACTCATGTAGTGTTTCACCTTTGTCATATCCCATCATAAATGCAATTGTTATGTTTGGATAGTAAGGCTAGCCTCACACATTAATCCTTTTCAAATATGTTTGCAACTGACCCTTAATGCATGCTCAGAATGGTTTGGGCAACTTCACAGATTAGAGGTGGGGACATCAAAACCAGCAAGGTGGGGAGGGGAGATTGAAAGAGAAAATCAGATTTGACAATGCCATGTTTACTTACATTACTTTGCATTCAAGGCAGTTTGAGCGAGACACCCTAGTCATAATGTATATCATATTCCAATAATGCATTTTAATTTCAGCAGCTGTAGGAAGTATGAATTAAACATTGCATTATCAATGATAATTTAATATACTTTTGTGTGGCTGGAATTCTAAGTAATTAAATAAAAATATCCATACAAGTCTTTCACTTGACTCAATTTTCTTCACATGAAATGTTTGATCCCGAAAAAAAAACTGTAGTAACAATATAATTTTTTCAAAAATACTTGAGAAAACGTACAAACTACAGACTGTTAATTTTTTTGGCAACATCTAGGAGTAATATATTCCTCATCTTTTAAAGGTCCTCTAGAGTGCATACTCATACCATTCCCTAAGAAAAGAGCAGATATTTTTCATCAAAAATTTCATAAAGTAGTTCGGTAAGGGGCTGACATATTGGTGTCTTTGGATGGATGAGATATTTTACCTCTCCACTCCACCCATTCCACCTCAACGCACCCATTGCACACATACAAAAGACTATGCCTTTCCCTAAGACCAACTGATGTGCACATCAAATCACAACTTTCCAAAATAATCAACCAACCCACCGATTCTCTAATTGAATATATGTATAGCCAATAGTGCAGTAATTCTCTGAAAATGTTTTCTTACATAATTGATTCCTTATGTCACAATGAAATGACCATTATTCTTTTTACCTTACTCCAACTAAATATTGGCACAACTCTTCTCCCTCTACTTCTTCCTCATCAGGCTGGATACCCTTCCTCAGGCACCACAGGTAGCCCAGCTGGCGATTCCACACGACTCCAAAATCTGAGGCTTCAAAACCATTTTCCTGAAGAAAGATCAGTGTATGACTTAAGTTGTAGAGATAGATGTAGCTTCCATCATGAGTGAAATTAAGATTTATTCTAAGATTGTTAAGAAATATATTATGACAGTACTTCACTTCTATGTCCCAACTAGAATTCCTATACTCACCCTCACTCCCTCCCCCCGGAAATAATCTCTTACAGGTCAAAATTTTTTGCCAAGGGGTGTTCCCTCTCATGAAGTACCTTCAGAAGGTTTTTTTCTTTCCCGCGCGTTTATTGCTTTCCAGCGCAAGGGGGCTGGTTCGGTGTTGTCACATTGATGTCAACTCGGGACTTCAGCTCTGAGGTGGTAAGTTTTTTTTGGACAGGTGTATTAAAATGTTAGAGAGGATATAAATGACTCATTATCTCATAATTTAATCCAGCTAAGAGAAACATTCTTTAAGCATATAGTATTAAAATGGTTGCTTTGATTACACCATAAGCTAAGACACATTTGATTACAACATGAGCTAAAATCGAGTATTCCACTAGAAATCCCATTGATTTTCAATAGAAAGTCATCAAGTTAAAATTAAAATGTCCAGTCATCTTAACATCAACTAATTAATGTAGCGAATGAGGATCATCCAAGTCCTCACTTTAAAATGTGAATTGACCAACTACTGCAAATACTGTGAAGTTTGCATATTCACAAAGGCATCTGATTTCTCCAATATGTCGAAACTGTCTGAGGAAGGACTACTCACATAAGTTCCCTCAGATAGCAAACTTGGATGCATAAAAATATTTCCTTAATTTTTTCCACCACAGCATGCACACACAAAAGAGTATTAGGATAGATTATGATCGGATAAGAAAAAGGAAATGTAACTAAAGGACATAACAAGTGAGAAAGAGGTGACATCAAGGATGTCACGAAAGTGAAAAGGAATTGTGAAGAACTTTTGAGGGGAATAATGCAAAGCAGAGGGGGTGCACCTTCACAGGCAAGTCCACTGGTTCACTAGCAATGTTTCCTGCAGTTCCAAAATTTCTAAATTTGGCCAACTGCATTTGATTATGAGGTCAAAATTGCATTAAATGTACAAAGTCAACGCTTCAACAGCAATTTTAAAGCCATTCCAATGCTAATGTGTAAAAAATATTCACCAAATGATTTTGAATAGCTGCATGCACAGAACACAAAGCAAGTGCTCACCCGTGGCAGCTCCACATAAGTGCTTGCTCACTGCAATGCATCTGTCCACAGCGAGGGCAGGAGGCAGCTGACTCAACCTAAGGTCTGCTATATCCACACGGTAACGATTAACATTGCTCTTTTCTGGCTCCTTTATTTTGTTCTCTGACTTATGCCGAAGAGTTCCTTTGTCAACAATAATAAATTGACAATGATCACGATGAGGCAATGCTCTTGCCAGCCAATATGTCAGCTGCCCTAAAAAATCATGATGAATGAAAAAGAAATTGACATGCCAATACTTAAAAAAAAGCTACTCAAGTAAATAAATAATTGCACAAGAAGTGCTTAAGGTTGTATGCCTTTCAACTATAAGCTGACGCTTTCAGGATGAACAGGGAAGTATAGGAGATCAAACACTTGGAAAATGACCAGTGAGATTGACTGAAAAGTCAACCAAAAGGTATTCAGGCCAAGTCATCTAATCAATGGTTGAATGTTGGAATACAGCTCACTGAATAATTTCTCAAACCTGCACCTGGTTCTAAAAGTTTTCTTCACTCATCATTTCAATATATGCACTCATTCTGGATCACTTCACCACAGAGACAATAGGTGAACACTACTAATTTGCGAGTCCTTTGGTGGAGAACAGAAAATGATTCATTCAGGAACAAACCAGAATCTTCATCTAGCAAGATTAGTTTCTAATAAGTTGTCTTGAGATTTGTAAGTTTAAGACATGTAATGTTAATGCTTATTAATAATAATAATGTTTACTTGTAACAGCTCTGCCGACCAATGGTGGACGTCTGTGTGTGGGGCTAACCAAGCCACACACAGGATAACTGGTTCCAAGGAAGATAACCAGAAGTGCCACCCACAACCGGCCCCTCTCGGATGGGGCCCTAGTGGAGTTGGGTATGGCAATAACACAAATAAGACCAAGAAGGGAGCTCATATGGAATGTACGGAAACCCTAAGGAGCGACCTCCTCGCATGCTGTATTGCCAGTGAGCCCAAACGCAGGGGGTATATGGCAAGGATGCACTCTTTGTGGTGTGAGATGCATCCTGAATGTAACCACCTGTCGCAGCAGGATCTGCGCGACTATGCCAACCACCTGCAAAAAAAGGAAATTCCCCAACAATCGGGTGCTCAGAGAAATACACTACTGGCCAGACCACCCTCCCAGACACAAGCAGTCTCTCCACCGGCTGTTTTGACAGCCACTGCACCGTCAGTACTGCCGACAAATAGGGAGGAAGTAGATCAGGCAGACTCTGAACTCCGAACGCGGTTGTTAAATGAAATCACCTATGATGTAGGAAAAGCCAGGCAGAGAGATATCCATCAGAAGATCTCTCTGCAGACTAACTTCCTGACCAGGTTGAATGGCTTTATCGACGAAATCCTTACAGAGACGTCGGACCTCTGGATGGTCAACTGTGTGGTCTACACTGCTGCCAAAATAATGGCCAAGGGTGTTAATCGTCACATTGGTCTCCTTGATCTCATCCTCGAGGAAAAATTGGAGAAGCATAAAACCATGCACGATTACGTGACATCAATTATGTCCACAATGAAGAAGCTGGCGGACATCGACAAAGCAGTAGACGACGACTTGATTGCCGTTGTTATGCTCCGTGGTTTGCCGGAGTCGTACAGGCCTTTGCGGATGGCGTTGGAGAACTCAGGGGCCACAATTACTTCGGAGCTGGTTTGTACGAGGCTACTGCAGGAGGACCTGAAGAACTTCAATGACGAAAGTGAGGGTGCATCTGCCTTGCTTGCGAAGGGTGGTCGCAGCAGTAAATATGGTTCATTTTCGGCTGGAGGGCAGGAGTCAAAGAAGAGGTTTAAGCGCTTTCGGTGTGGAGAGAAAGGTCATTTCAAGTCAGAATGCCCTTTGTCTGCAGAAGGAAAGCAACCGTCCAGGAAACCAGGATCAAAGGATGGGAAGAAATCCGGTGGCTGGGGTCTGCTGACAGCGCTGGGTGTCTCAGCGTTAAACTCCAAGGACTGGTATATCGATTCAGGTGCCTCATCGCATATGACATTGCATAAAAACTGGGTGCATGATTTTGAATTAAGGGGGTAATTTTGATGTAAATTGTGCCAAAAGTTCGTTGAAATTGACTAGTGCAGGGAAAGGGGATGCATTTTAAAAAATTAAAAATGGAAGTATAAAAACCATATCTGAGGTTAATTATGCACCTAACCTTTCTGCTAATCTCTTTTCTGTGTCAAAAATGGTTGAAAAGGGTTTAACCGTTGTATTCAGCTCTACTGGTTGTGATGTTTATGTAGAATCTGAGTGTGATATTCAAGGTAATGCAGTCCTCTCAGGGTCGGTGACAGGTGGAGTATACACGCTGGATGATGTTACACTTGTTCTGGCAGAGACTGCCTTAGCATCTGTGGAGGGTGATGGTTCCAATATGTTATGGCATAGACGTCTTGGCCACCTAAATTCTAAGGGGATGTTACATCTGAAAAATGGTAAAGTGCATGGCATTGATTTTGATGTACTTGATGGTGAAAAATCTTGTGTATCATGTATTACGGGTAAGCAGCACCGTCTTCCTTTCAACAAGTCAGGTGGGTCTAGGGTATCCAGACCTCTAGGTTTAATCCATATGGATATTTGTGGGCCTATGCCAGAAATTTCTGTTGGTGGGGCAAGGTACATGTTGGTAATGTTAGATGATTATTCAAGAAAGATCTTTGTCTATTTTTTATGCTCTAAGGACCAGACTTTTCAGAAATTCAAAGCATTTAAAGCTGCTGTGGAGAATCAGATAGGGTCCAGGATTAAAATGGTTAGATCTGATAATGGGACTGAATTTATTAACAAGGGCTTTAAAGTATTTCTTGAAGAGCATGGGATAGAACATCAGCTAAGTGCTCCATGCACACCTGAACAAAATGGGGTTGTGCAACGGGCTAATAGGACTGTGTGAAATGGCTCGTTGTATGCTCATTGATTCAGGGTTGCCCAAAAGCTTGTGGGCTGAGGCTTGTGCTACTACTGTATATATTAAGAATAGGGTACCTCACAGTACTTTGGAGGGAAAAATTCTTGAGAAAGTATAGTCAGGTAAAAGGGTTCATCTCGACCATCTTAGGGTCTTTGGGTGCCCTGCTTATGTTCATGTTCCTGGTCACCAAAGGAGGAAATGGGATCGCGGTTCCCACACTGGTGTACACCTTCGGATGCTTTAAATGGAACATCAACGAGTTGCAGAACCTCGACAGGGGAATGAGGAAGATGATGACCATCTACAGAAGTCTTCATCCGAAATCTTCCGTCGCCAGACTGTGTCTCCCTGGCAGTGCAGGTGGTAGAGATCTGTTGAGCCTGGAGTGTCACTATAGTACAGGCTTATCAGAGTTGCTTTTTCCATAGTTGAATTGAGCTGTCTCAAAATGTAGAAGCTTGAACTAAGTTTGCTACTAAGGTAATTAATATGCTCATTCCAGGACATTTTATAGTTAAGAAATACTCCCAGAAATTTGTAAGTATCAACTTGTACAATTGATTTATGCTCCATTCTAACGAGGATGCTTTCAGTTGGCTGTCCACTTGATACGAAGTGTAGTAAATTACTTTTATTGGGGTTAGCTGTCAGGAAATTATTCCATTCTAATGAGGATGCTTTCAGTTGGTTGTCCACTTGATACAAAGTATATTAAATTACTTTTATTGGGGTTAACAGTCAGGAAATTGTCCTGAGTCCGTTTACTAATTTTATCAGTAACTGACTGAGCTTGGTCAATTAAGGATTGGTGGGATTTAGCTAAAAACATTACTGTCGTATCATCAGCACATAAAACTGGCATAATATTATCATTTCCAGATAAATAAAGAGGTAAGTCATTTATATGTAACAAAAATATAAGTGGACCTAAAGTAGATCCTTGGAGAACACCCACTTAAGAATTTAGAGTGGTAGAGGAATGCTTTACACCATTAATAGTAAAAGTTACTATCTGAGACCTGTTGAGAATGTATAATTTGATCCATTGAAGTGGAATGCCCCTGATTCCCAGTATATGAAGTTTAAATCATTATGTTGCTTGAAACAATAAAATTAAATGGTATCATAATAGCCTGTAGCCAACAGAAATCACCACCCATGATGAAACTTCACATAGCTAATTGAATACTTCAACTTTTATTGAAATACCAGTTGTGAATCAATGATACATATGTAACCAAGGTGATTACTCAAATCCTGCTCTCCCCAATCTGGACCAGCATGCCACTTGGTCACCCACTTGCACCAATGATCATTCAACTCTTTTCTCATATGCACCTCTAAACCCTCAAGCACATACCCATTGAGTATGCATACCACAGCTGAGAGCCACAATGCTTCAGTTACTATATGCATTGATTTCATTCTGTGAAAATAGCACCATGAAATATTTAAAACTTGCAGTATGAAAAATTTCACATGGACCTGGTATTGAGCCACAGACCACTGGCTCGCCAGGTATTGCATTCATCACCGCATTAACATGTCTTCCTAAATCTCATGGCTAACAAGAATTAGGAACCCTAGGTAGTGTGGTGGTCTGCACATTAGCCTCCCAAGCCAAAGCTATATGGTTCAAATCCTGGTCCAAGCAGGTTTTTTTCTTAAGGCAAATTTGCCATTGGATTACCTTTTATATCTAATAAATTCAGGCTTGACTTTGTTGGACCTCTCCATATCAGAAATCAAAATATTCTAGTAATGGTCCACTAAATAGATTTATCCTTTACAACCCAGGTTTTCTCACATAATAATGGACCCGAAGATGTCATTATGTGAAGAAACCCGGGTCATAAAGAATAAATCTATTTAGTGGACCATTACTACAATATTTCGATTTCCCACACTACTGTATACTTTTTGATGAGTGAAATGGAGCGTCAGTGACCTGCACACCCTCGACTGGGGAATGAAGAAAATTATGACCATCTATAGAAATTTTCATCCAAAATCTTGCATTACCAAATTGTATCTCCCTTGTAGTGTAGATGGTAGAGGTCTATTGAGCCTGGAGTGTCTCCACAATAGAGGTGTCCTAGGCACAGCGTGGTGAGTGCTAAAAAGTAGAGACCACCACTTTGTCTAGTATCCAAGTATGTGGATGACCAGGGTTCAAATCCCTGCAGAAGAGGATGTTTGTCAGAGGAAACCCAATCCCTTCTTGAGTGTCTTGTGGAGGGCACTTCAAGTACTGTACTCTGTCTGTCGGATGAGACGTTAAACCATGATTCCCTTGTCACATTTCGTTGAGAGCAGGTTAATGGCGATGCCAGGTTTCTCTCCACCCTTCCTCCCTTGCGAATCCCTATGGTGCAAATGATCTTAGCAGTTGGTCGCCTCCCCAAAATCTAATCCAATCCAAACAAGAGTGCATGAGTCGGGATGTTTCTCTGCCTGGTGGCAAAGAGTGACGCAGATAAAACCTGAATGAAATTTGACCTGTCATCTGACAGTAGCAACGATAACATGTCCATCTTGTTGTTGAAGGCATGCATCCTTAAGATTACACTATTGCTAACATTACTAGAGGGCTCTATGGAAGGGAAAAAACGCTAGAGGCAGACCTAAGATGGAGTTCATCAATCAAATCGTGGAGGATCTAGGCTGCCACTCATACGCTCGGCTGAAGAAATGGAAGGAGACCGCCATGCTTGGAGAACTGCTGCAAACCAACCTTCAGGAGGACTACTAAAGAATAAGAAGAACACCATAAGTCTCCAGAGACATTATGAGATTTCCCTCGTCCAATGAATGAATCATGTACCTTCACAACATCCAAAGACTTATGGTGACAATCAGTGCAGAGACAGACAGGGGGATCCATGGGGTCTGGCTACCCTCCCAAACTTTGAGCTTATTTAAAGAAAGGTCGCAACAGGTAAAATTTAATGCATCATCAACAGCACATGTTAATTTTATTTATGCCTTATTAAGACCAGCTTTTACAGTAAAAGTTTCGAAATTTCATGCAAAAAATTGTACTCGTTACGAAATTCGTACAGCAAAATCCCAAAAAATTGAGGGTTACGCAGACGTAAGTACACTCATAAGCGCCAAAACACCCTATATAGCCCCTTAGTTTCTCAGATTCCTTCCTCGTGCTACAGTTTCAGGTGGTTGGAGCATGCTTAGGGCATTTAAGTCAAATATAATCTTTGATTGAGTCACTCTTACACCTCGTCGAAATATGTGGCCTCATTTATACAGCCGTGGCAGAAGAGTGAACGAGTTGCAGCACCTTTTCCTGAGCCTGAACAGAGAGCTTCAGTATGTGAAATTTCGGCTGAAAATTACGGTGGTTTAAGAGACTCAATTACTGACAGCAAGAACCTGGCTGATAGCGGTAAATCAAATTTGCATTCCTCTGGCCAAGAGACTTCCATTATAACCGTCACAACGTCTTTAGCAAGCATTTCCAGCCATTATTGCTATTACGAAAGTTGCTTAGAAGGTAGGAGAAATAGAATCGTCTAATTTTTACAGAGAAACGAAAGACTGAGGTATCTTCGACTCGATAGAGGCGTAATTATGGTAAAAGATCGCAATTGTAGTAGGAGGTGGTATACCGGTAGAGATAGGAATCAGCATGGGTTATTCCAAACCAAATTACAAAAAAAATACCGAAAATACCTTTGGATTGGAGCGCGAATCTTGAATCATTGAGTGCACTTTTTAATAACTTTTCAAGAAAGGCAAAAAAGAACTTCATGGACCGTACTTCACTTCGGTACATCTATTTATACCAAGTGAATAATCGGACTAATTTCAATAATAATGACGCAAGAATTATATTTTGAATTTTCGTCCTCATTAAAAGGTATGACTTGAAATTACAGCGCGGAATTTTAAATTTATGCATGAATCTTATTATAATCAGAGCTCTTCAGTGGTATGACAACTTGAACTTGATAGGGAACTACTATAATCACAGGAAACGTATTTTTTCGCGTATAGAAGAAAATCTGAACACACGTCAATTATTATAGGAAATATATGTAAACTGTCATAAGGCTACGTGCGGAAACAGCATATAACTGCCAAGAAACCAAATCAGCAGTATGCAAATTTTTCT
The DNA here is from genome assembly GCA_963169105.1 of Ceriagrion tenellum. Taxonomy (NCBI): domain Eukaryota; kingdom Metazoa; phylum Arthropoda; class Insecta; order Odonata; family Coenagrionidae; genus Ceriagrion; species Ceriagrion tenellum. Next base: position 42,651,963 of record OY720638.1, read on the forward strand.
CTTCATAGAGATATATATATATATATATTACTAAAAATTGCCTGTATGCAAAGTTTCACGCAAATCTGTACACAAAAGAAAATCACTCCAACCATCTTAATACAGACTCCCATAACGGGATCCTGATTTGGTAACTGGATCAGTCTAATGCATGGCAGTGGCTGACTAATCTGAAAGTCTGTTTGTTGGGATGGCTATGAAAATATTATTTTTCCCACACAAGGGCATTAAATAGGCAAATATATGCCACTACAGTCGCATAATTTCCATCTATGTAAATATTAGGCAGATGACGTGCAATTTTGTGAATTTGTTTTGACAAAGTCTTTTGCCTTTTTCTTGAATGTATTAGTAGCAAATTTTTTCATTAATTCAAAAACGGTTAATTTTGAATCGAGCATCAATTTACAAGAGTTTGTCTTTGAAATCGGTAAATAAAATTCCCACTCCGATTTTTACGCGAATGGTCTTAAAAGCTAAAATTGTTAACCTGATGTGCATAGATTTATATTCACAGAACAAATTTGTGGAAAACAAGATTTTTAACGCTTCAGCCAGCGACCTCAGACATTGTTTACCGAAATGAAGAACTGCAGGCTTCACGAATAAACCTGCCGTCAGTAGTTTCGCCATTAGATATTCGTGACTTGCAGGTTTTCCGAGTGTAACAGGTTGTTTTCTGTGGCAGTTCTTTTCTGTTTCTCCGTGTTAATTTTATTCTCGTGCATTAAGCGCGGAACTATTGCGCCCGAACGTAAACTGTTGTTTGAAAAAGAATCTCTAGTTGAAAGGCTGGATAAGTTTTTGAAGCACAGAGGCAGTGTACGCGTAGACATTCAATTTTCAATTGAACAAACATTAAAGTAGAAAAAGAAAGTGAAAGAGGATAAAATAAAATTGAGTGTAGGTACGATAGTTTTTTAATACTGAAATATCGACCATAAGTTAGATAATACAAAAATTATCGAATGTTCTAGAAGTGTACGGAAGGCTGCAGGGATTTGCTATCTTCCGGCATCATCGAGGTGATATTGTGCACTGGGGACAGTCGAGTTCTTTGTGGTGAAACTGGCTCTAGATTCCCCAGTCATAAAATCTAGTTTCCTGCGGGGCTTTGCATTCAGGAGCACTTGGATGAAATAGATATCATGGAAAAGTTGAAGGAAGGAAACATTGGAGATAATCTATTGCTAGCTGTAGATTCCACTATCTATGAATTATTAGAAAGATGTGCTCAATTAAAATTTAAAACAGGTGACTGTTTTGCTATGGCCCTTCCTGTAGGCAACTGTGGAGCAGACATTCTGCATGCCAAACTTCAGGTGCTGCAGAAATTGCTTAATATGATCTGCCTGAACTTGATCAATCTAGAGTCTACCCCATTCGATTTTGGCATAGCTGAGGACTTCAAAATGATTAAGGAGACTGCGAAGAAGAGCCTCGCAAAACTTCGCCGATTCAAGGGTGAAGACCCACCACCATCGCGAGCTTTTTTGCTACCAGGTGTGCCAAGTCCCATTCTCGTAACTGCCCAAAACATTGAGTGGAGTTTACAGCGTCTGTCAGAACACCGTGTCAGGTCTTGGATGTCCGAAAAAGGTAAAACCATTCAACAGAAAATGTCTAAAGATAAAATGTTGAAAGATGTTAGTACTCCTCTGGATAAATGTAAATTTTTTTGTCTCCTCTGAAAGAACGCTTCGAAGCCATGAAACAAAATCTACTTTACACTCATTTGGGCATGGGTGCTTCCACATCACAACATGGCGGGGTAGCATCTAATTCAAGCGGAGGGCAGGAACCGCAAAATGCTGATTTCCTCGACACCGCTGAATTTCTAAATAAGGTAATCATTTCCCACATTACAAGTTTTATCTATATGGGCACATGCATGACTTGATGGAATTCACTTACAGTTGTATATGATAAGAATGACTTACTTAATACACATAAATTTATTCAAAGACCATTCATTTATTCATACATAATGTCTTGAATAAATTCATGCAGAATATCTATGCCATTCTATTCATTTATAATCTTCTTATGAGCAATCCACATTAAGAAATGCTGCAGCTTAATTGGCACACTTGAGCAGCAACTGTTCAAATTTGATTTATTTGGTAATACCCATGAGCTTCCAATCAATATTAAATCTAATGACTGCATGAAACAGACTGTTCAAATGTATGTTGTTTCTAGCATACATCCTACATTAATGGCTGGTTAGCAAAGTATATGAAGCATGTGCATTTTGAAAAGCATTAACTGAGGTAATAGAAATAAAGAAAAAAATACTTTGGGCACTACTAATCAAAATCAGTAATAGAAATGACTAATAAGATACCACTACATTATGGCTTAGATCTGTCACTGAGGTCATTTGCAGTATTATGGATGAATGAATTGGCAGATCCACGTAGATGTGCTGAGTTTTAATGTCCATGGGCCAATGTTTTAGAAAAAATATGTGAACAAATAGCTTTGAGTACCACATGATAGGAAGAATATAAGGAAGTGTAATTTTACTCCATGAACATGATTGACTGATCCATTGATGGCTTGGAATCAAATTATTTCCCTTCATACTTGGCGTTACCTGATACTAAAACCTTTTTGGTCAAATGTTTAGACCACAGGACATAACTTCTATGTTTAGTCTACAAAAGTGAGTGTGCACGTGTGACATCTTCATATCTTCTGAACTAGTGCTTGAAGGCATATATTGCGTCATGCTTTTTCCTTACTCAGTAATCAAACTAGATGACGGTTTTAGAGAGGCGAGTACTGAGACCACTCAGAGCTAAGGAGTAATTCAATCATTAGTAGTATTTTAGCCAATTTGAACTTTAAATTCCCATCTCCCCTTGTTAGGCAATGTTGTAGTCCATGAAACCTCTCCCCTTCCCTTATCGTATGATAGTTTTGAAAAATTTTCAGTAGCATGAGCATGGAGTAACAATTCCATGAAAGATGTTAGAGCAACTTCATACAGCAAAGAGAATATTACTAACAAGATATTAAAGGTTTGATTATGAGCTAGGAAGCCATGCATATGAGAGCTTCAAAGAGGCTAAAGGTTGCAAGGACAGCTTTCAAGAAGGGATTCTGTACACCAATAACAATTATCAAACAGGATTTTTTTCGAAGGATAATTTCAAAATCGACGCAAATAAAATCTGACAAGTAAAACTACATCACCAAATTAGAAGATCATGGACACCCAAATACTCCTGAGTGAGAATGGTACCCAAGCACAAGAGCAAGTGAAAAACACATTCAAGGAAGGAGGATGGTCCCTTACATGGTCCTGCGGTGGTTTCCCAAGTATCAGAGGCCCAAAAACTACATTAGCTTCATCGACAGGGTTTTTGCATATATGGGGAGGCTACAGACCACTGAGTTAATTCAAACCATTGAAGACACATGGGTACGTTTGCTATGGGACTGGGGAATGAAGGGAGGCAGAGAAGAACTTGGTGATGGCACTAGCCTACAATCAATTACAGTTATTAGGGGTCCTTGATGTCTTTAATGACTGCTTAAACAGTGAGACTAGTTTCTCTATAAGAGCAGGGATCTTATAGAGAAATCATCTAGCCATAATTTGGAAGGGGGGAATTATATATATTGTAGAACTGGAAACATCAATGGCATTGATAAAATATGCAAACAATATTAAGAAGACAGAAAGTTTTGATCACATCATACACATGGAAGACTTCTTATGAGAAGTTGCCCTATCCAACACTAGCACAAGTTTCATATATTTTTGTCGAAAACATTTAAGGATGTGCAGTTAAGTACATTTAGCCAGCATAGTGAACAGTATTGGTGTAGGGAGGAATTCACTGTTCAATATTGCCTGAAAAGTCATTAAAATGATGGGAATCAGATGGATTAATATTCTTAATACCACTACATACGTTTTTACCAACTTATCTACACACTAAATTGATAGCAACTGTTACAGGTAACACTTCGATGAACATAATAGGGCAACCGACAATGGGAAAACTGATCAAAGCAACTACATTCCATTCTACACCCCCATAAGGAGGCTTGATGGCCCTTGACAGGAAAAATCACTTAAGCAATGAAAGAACCGAGAATAAAGAAAGTTCGCACCTTCCAATGAGAGAACTAGTCCTCCACCACGAAATGTACCACACCAAAACTGCCAAAAAATGCACACATGGCGAGTGTATTCCAAAGCTGAACAAAGGTATCTCAAATAGCATATTTCATAAATGACAAGATTTCAGAATTACCATCATAGACGGATTTCACTCTTCCCAACAACGATGACAAACAATTGGCATCCACGTGACCCAATTTCAGCGCCGTGCAGTCGGATTGCGGCCCTTTGTTTACGTTTTTCGATATATATCCGGGATGGTCGGTTGGTCTCGCATTGCATTTCTTCATGTGTTTCGTGAGAGAGTGGGCATAGCATGAGCTGCAAAAAGGATTCCGATTGTAAATACGTATTGGATTTTAATTTTAGCTCAAGGTCTCAACGAAGTCTACTTACTGTCTACTGTCGTAAGGACAGGGAATCCTTAGGTTATCCCCCTATACGCATTAAAGAGATCGATACAATTATTAAAGCGCAAAATAAAGCTAGTCATAAAATTATTTAAAAGAATGCCCCAGGCAGCTAATGCAACACTAGCAACAACACGTCACTGTGAATGCAAAAAATTCGAAGTTATTGAATTAAGGTATCACAATCAATTAATTTAAATGACAGAAAACAAGTCAAACCTTGATATTAGGATCAAGAGTAACATGTTCACCACAATAGCGCAATCCATCTCCCACTGTCATCCTGCAGAAGCGATTTTTACGAGCAATAAAAAACGGGCAAATTTTTCGTTCGGCATTGGCAGATGGGTAGGCATCCTGTGTTATCATTGTAGAAATGGACTGGATCGTCCAGAGGCAAAGGAGAAATCTGCGGCTAAATTTTCAACCAGAATATAACCCTATATTACATGATACACCGGCTTCCGCAACACTTTCTCGTCGCGGTATAGATTGACTCAGCTGAACCATACCAGCCAAAGATTATATGATACCAGCTGACAGGAGACTGGCTGGTCGTGGTGGCCGTGGCAAGTAAATTATTTCGCCACAATGAGGCGCTAGCAGAGGCCCCACAAAAAGTTGAGGGAAGAAGCGGAAAGTTTAAAAATTTAAAGCCTAATCTGAATGGGGAACAATGAGGATCATCAAATATACTTCAGGGTCTTCTACTTTGGTTAAAGAGTATTTTTAATTTATTTTGAAAAAGTTTAAATCTATTAAGATGGTATTCCTTTATCTGGCTAGTCCATGCAGTCTCAGTTTGCTGAAGAAGGGTTCAAAACAATCCGATTATCCATCTGTGAAAATGACTCCTTCAACTAGAGTGTTGCATTTTAGAGACGATATAACTTCTATCTCATTATCTTGATCTCCTACGAATTTATCTGGGGAACTGTCGATATATCGAGTAGACTATAGTTTCACTCCAGCTGCACCAAAGTCTGTAAGGAATTCATTTGCCTTGTAATGGGAATTAACATTCAGTTAGAGATCAACTAAATTCTAAAAAAACGTAGCTTGACATTCGTCCACCTAAGGGTAAACGTCTTTGGGGAGTATGTGCATAACAGCTTGAAAAAATGTCTAAGTTTAGCTTCAGCTTTTATATTGATGTACCTAGTATCCTTGGCTTCAGCCTCTTGTCTTTTGGAATGGGAAAGTAAGGAGACAAGTGTTTGTATATCATTCCTCCGATTCCAGTGGGTTGTAAGGAATATGCAGGTATGCAGTCTTAACGTCTAAGGCATTGGCTCTTTACCCCAGAACATCGATCATAAGCATTACCAGAAAGCAGTTATGACCCCAGGTGCAGTTCATGGCCAATCCTCCCAATATTAGCAACAGAACTTAACACAAAATTAATCACAAAAGTTCTATCGAACACTCTAGCAAAAACGTAGACTTTTGATCTGTAGTCAACCTCTTGGGAAATCCTAACCAAATATGTCCTTGATAGCATCATATTAATTTTTTTTTCAAGATTAATATTTGAGAAAATATGTCAAATGAGAGAGTGATATCTTGCTTGTGAGAGTCTCTAAAAAGAGAGAATGGCACCTTGCAGTTGCCAGAATAAATACCAATGTTTCTGATTAATTCGTAGAGTTTTGTCAGCTACCCCAAAATGATTCATAAACATGCTTAAAGTTTTTGTTTAACAAGTACTAAATATTTACCTGACCACTCTTGTGTGAGATCCATTTTGTTCCATATATAGCCTATATTGTAACAGTCCCTCTTACGTCTGCAGTTTTCCTCCCTTCCCTGGAAGGCCAACCCAAACAAGGAGCGATACATTCATGCAATTTAAAAAAATATCAATCAGTACTTTTTCTGGGTTCCAGTATAAGGATGACTGCTCTGGTTGATCCCATCCCAAGGGCACAATATTGCCACGCCTCGCTCCTAGAACCCAGGCTCAATCGTACAGATGTCGCGGCAAGGAAACGTAGCACAAACAAAAAAAACAGGGGCCAGGTATCGTTTGACAGAAAGACAAATCCACGCTTAACACTGTATTTAATGATTTCTTTCACAATGAAATTAAATCCTGATGAGGTGAGGCTGTCTAGCTCGTCGTTTAGGGAGTAGTAGACCGGTGGCTTGCACAGAAGTAGTTCTCCTGGGTCGAGACAGGTAGGGGAACTTTGGAAAGCAGTGAGGGACGCAAAGTGATCGAACCAACCGTTGATGAAGCTGGAATTCCTTTGGATCCTCCAAAGTCTGCCTGACTGGCAACTATGGCACAAGTTGATGAGGCCGGAATTTCCTGAGGTCCTTCAACGATGAGGCCGGATTTTCCTCGGGTCCTTCAACGTCCGCCGGACCAGCAACTCCTGCCCAAGTTGATCCGTGGTCGTCCTCTCAGCCGAAGTATCACCTCCACAAACACTTTCTCCCTTCTTTCTCTCTTCGTCCGCCTTCCCTTAGCTCAAGTCCCGATCTCCTTCTGTCCTCTGTTTCTCCCGATTTAAACCAACTTGAAAAACATCACACACATGATATTCAATCCTTACTTTTTTTAGTCGCTACCGTCTGATTTTGGGTCAAAACCTATACCAGTTTCGTCCACTGCCCTCCTGGCCGCCGGGAAGAGAAACACCCCTACTTTGGCACTGTCGTGGTCTCTTACGAGACTCAGCAGGGGGTCTCTGCTCGTGAGTACTCGGCATTATGTTCCAAGGACATCTCTGTTGTGGAGACACTCCAGACCTCTACCACCTTCACTGCAAGGGAGATACAGTCTGGCAATAGAAGATTTCGGATGAAGACTTCTGTAGATGGTCATCATCTTCCTCATTCCCCTGTCGATGTTCTGCAACTCGTTGATGTTCCATTTAATGCATCCGAAGGTGTACACCAGTGTGGGAACCGCGAACATGTTCGTGGCAAGAATCTTGTTTATGCCAGAGAGCTCAGAACTCCAGTATTTTCCTGAGAATCTGGCTGTACTTGGTGGTGACTCTCTCCTTCACTGCTGCAACTTCCTGCATTCGGCTTTGGGGGACGCCGAGATATTCATAGTTGTCATTGCCCTCGAGGTAGCGAATGACACTCCCATCAACGAGGTGCACGTAATCCTTGTTCTCCGAGAATCTTCCTCTCGCCAGGTGGATGGATGCACACCTGGCCAATCCAAACTCCATCCCTATAGCCTCACTGTACTGCTATATAGTGTCCAGGGCCACGTGAAGGTCTTTTGCATTGGGAGCGTAGAACTTCAGGTCATCCATATAAAATAAATGTGACCTTATGCTTCCTGTCACCTGGCACACCTCACATGTATCCTTTCCCTTGTCACAGCCTTAGCGAGAGAGGTAGGAGGGAAATGCAGAACAGCAAGGGGCTTAAGCTATCGCCTTGGAAAACAACACAGTGGTATGATACCAACTCTGTCGAGACCGACCGTTTGCCTGCGGTCAGGACAAAGCACGTTCTCCAGAGTGGTATCAGGCGTTGGATGCAGGACACTACCTCAAACGTGTCAAATGCCATTCTGTAGTCTATCCAGGCCATTGATAGGTTGCACCTACGCTGGATGGCATCCTGGCATATGTATCTATCAATGAGCAGGTTGTCCTTACATCCCGCGATTCCACACTTTGAACCCCTCTGCTCGTACACCCCCTCCCACACTGCCTTGTATACAGTGTTGAGGCAGGTTATAGGGCAGTAGTTCTTGGGATTGGACGAGTCTCCCTTCTTAGGTGCTAGAACCGTGCGTCCCTCAGTCAGCAACGGTGGAATTTCTTCTCTACCCCAGATAAAGGACATGAAAATTCTGGCGAGGTGTGTGTGGGTGGAAGTGAACTTCTTTCACCAGAAGTTATTCACGGCGTCCATTCCTGGAGCGGAGAAATTCTTCTTGCCAGAGAAGGCCTTCTTCAAGTCACTCTCTGTGACTGAAAATGTCCATCCACTTCATGTAGGTGGCAGTTGCAAAATGTTTTAAAGAGGTCTATGGCTGGAGAGTTTCCGTTGAATGGCTTCGACGTTTTATAGATATCCTTCCAGAAACGTTCCACCTCTTGGATGGGTGGCGGAGATTCGATGACCGACTGAGCTGGTCAAAAGAGACAGGACGGGTGAAGGAGGAAGGATGAGTTCTCCCTCATAGCCTTACTCCTCTTCTGGAGTTTTTCCGGGCCATGGTGAGTGCCCAAACTCTATCAACCGCGTGCTGATTAGTGGTAAGCAGCACATTCTTGTTCAGTGTGTGATGGTTAAATCTGAGGCTGCGAGCTATGCACCGGACTTTGGGTGTGAAAGCCCGCCCAGATTTGATGTATTCCATCGCACACTAAATCCTTGAAGCCTGCTGTCTCGCCAGCATGATCTTGGCCTCAAACTGTTTCAGCCATATTGCAGCTTTGTCCTCCCAAGAGGTGGGCTTTTGGGAGTTGGCCATTATTTTGGCAGCAGTGTAGACCACAGGTGACCATCCAGAGGTCCGACGTCTCTGTAAGGATTTCGTCGATAAAGTCACTGGACCTGGTCAGGAAGTTAGTCTGCAGAGAGATCTTCTGATGGATATCTCTCTGCCTGGCTTTTCCTACATCATAGGTGATTTCATTTAACAACCGCGTTCGGAGTTCAGAGTCTGCCTGATCTACTTCCTCCCTATTTGTTGGCAGTACCGATGGTGCAGTGGCTGTCAAAACAGCCGGTGGAGAGACTGCTTGTGTCTGGGAGGGTGGTCTGGCCAGTAGCGTATTTCTCTGAGCACCCGATTGTGGGGGAATTTCCTTTTTTTGCAGGTGGTTGGCATAGTCGTGCAGATCCTGCTGCGACAGGTGGTTATGTTCAGGATGCTTCTCACACCACAAAGAGTGCATCCTTGCCCTAACCCCCTGTGTTTTCGCTCACTGGCAGTACAGCATGCGAGGAGGTCGCTCCTTAGGGTTTCCGTCCACTCCATATGAGCTTCCTTCTTGGTCTTATTTGTGTTATTGCCATACCCAACTCCACTAGGGCCCCATCCAAGAGGGGCCGGTTGTGGGTGGCACTTCTGGTTATCTTCCTAGGAACCAGTTATCCTGTGCGTGCGGTGGTTAATCCACACACAGACGTCCACCATTGGTCAGCATAGCTGTTACCAGGTACGCCACGAGGAGGCTGGTGGTCCGCTTTCATACCCCGTATAAAATATTATCATTTGTATAATTTTTATTTTGGCCAGATAAGGAGGAAATTTAAACCAAATTTCAACATGTGCATTTGATATGTATTAAAAACTGTGACTCATATTTGTTTGACAAACAAATATATGTCAATTTTTTTTAGACAATTTTTGAGAATATTGAGACCAGCTGCTGTATAACCTTTATGGTGTCACCTGCCAGTGCACAGTAGTGCAAAATTCCTCCGGAAGAAAAATCATTAGCCTCAACATGACTCAAACCCATGTCCCTTATTGATATCACATGAAGTGCTTTAGGCAGCTAAGCTACTGGGGAACCCTACTCCCCATTTGATTTTTTGCCCTCGAAAAATTTAAAGCCCAACAGATGATAGGGGAGGAGCCCATTCAAATACTATATTTACATAAGTGTTTATGAAAAGGCATGACATTTAAATGCACCAATGAACTGCAATTGCACAATATTGAGGGATCCAAATCTTGGTCAAAGTGAATGATTTTTCTCCTGCAGCATTTTGCAAATACTTATTAAATGACTCCCATGCATATGATTTTATTTCTGAAAGCATACTTCTCCACTTCACTGCATCGAAAGCCAAAAGTCATTTAGGTTGGGGAATGGAGAGTGGTGCAACCATAGTATAATGAATATGCTACAAACCTTTTTATGCAATTTTAACTAAAAACTGCAAAAAACCAGCATTGAGTTCACTTTGTTGCATGAATTCCTTCCGTCTCAAATGAAATTAGAGGAGCAGGCAGCTTTGCTACCTCTCAGAGGAATAGGAGAGGAAGCAGTGGTGGACTGGGAGGTGAGGGTCTCATGTAAGGAAATTGGATGGTAAAGTGGTATGAAATATGTACTTCTTTTTAATATTTTCATGCCTGAGTCTCACAAAGGGATGCTTGCCTGTGACCTCTCTCTCTCATGAACATTCTACTACTCTCCTGTACGAAGCTCTTTCTTAGCAACAAAACGCGTAGGCATGCTACCCTTCCATCTTGGGACCTAACTCATTGGGACACCTGGCCCTTTCCTAGGCCACTTCCCTAGTCCCACTTAAGGATTAAAAGCTTCTTAGGCAGCATGAGCCTACGGCCAACTGACTGAAATTGCAGTGATTTTTAAAAACTAATATTTGTGGTATACATAAAATATTTGAACTTTAAAATTAGTTTGTATAAATTTTTATATGCTCTTTAAAAAGAGCTTATAAAAATTTATACAAAATTCTAATATATATATTATTGAATTAAGAGTATTAATCTTCTCATACCAATAATGAGTTTGAATTTTCTCCTGCTTGAATTGAAAAAACCATTCCCCAACCTCCTTTTTCACCTGGGCTGTCAACATGCAGTGCATACATTAACACGTTTGCTGCCACTGATGCACGCATGCATCATGTGTATAATAGATAACGCCTTCCACAATGAAGTACATATTGCATTAAATAAGAAATTACGACATGGTCTTCAGCAAGATTGCGTGGTACAAGTATGGAGCCTTCTTGAACTAAGCACATTTGATGAGAGCAGCAGTGAGGTCTCTTTTAGTGGCCAGGGAAATGGAGGGAGCCTTGTAGTGAAGTTGACACCAGCCACCAAGTGAAAGGCCCCTTCCTTGCCATGCAGGTTTGAACATGAAAGCAGGGGAAGTTTCCAAGTCAGGAGGATGGGGAAGAGAGGTGAAGTACTGTTGCTCATGGCAATTAGCTAACATATCCCAGTATCGCTGCTTTGCGATTCACACTGAAGTTAAAGAGGACCCTACTAGCATTCAGGGTATAAAAAAATTATCCACTGGAACAACCATGGCCAAGCAATATGCAAGCCAGATGATGAGGGAGTCAGATCCTGGCAGTTAATGACTTAAGTGCTATAAGTTTCTTTGAAGGCTAAGAGTCACGAGAAGGCCATGCTGAAATTTTTGGCACAGCAGCTTAAAAGCTAGTTTACATGTCTCCTTTATTTTTAGGTTGGCTATATATCGGACTGCCTTCTTTTGAAGAATTAAAATCAGTTCATGATTTAATTTGGAGGTGTGCCTCCACAATTCAATCCCATAGGTGAGATGGGATTGAATGAGAGCATAATAGGCCATTTTCATGACACTTAGAGAACATCTCCCTTTTAAGTTTCTTATGATGTAAAGGTGTCCTTTAATCTTAATTGTTAGCTTATCAATGTGATTATTCCACGCTATGCTTGAATCTATTATCAAATCCAAAAACATCATAGATTTTTGTATTTTAACTATCAGTGAGCAAGTATAGTTGGATAGTATACCTAACAGCATGCATTTAAATAACATTACTGTAGATTTAGATTATGATACTGCTAGCCAGTTTGTAGACCATTTTCCAGTGTTAATGATATCTGTAATTTAGACTTCCTTCCAGATTTTGAAGCCTTTAATAATATTTATTTTTGTTTTTCCATTTCTGTCAATGAGATAATACTTACCTACACTCAAGTCCCAGGATTTAGCCATAGGCAGCAACCCTGATGAAATACTCCTTATCTTATTGTCCAAGTGCTCACTACAAATTGTACACTTAACAGATATTTCTCTTCAGGTTAGTTCCCAAAGTCTATAAAACTTAGTCATGTAACTCCTACCTTCTAAGCAACAAACCAGAACAATATGAAGTATTACTGCCCTATTGTATTACAATAAGAGGTACAGTAGACTCTCGTTGTTACGAAGTTCATGGGACCTAAAAATCGGCGGTTCGTAATAACTTTGTTCGTATCAAAGTAGTTTTGATATCAACATCGCAAAAAATATCCATTTTCTCTTTTTTGACCTGTTTAACCTTTTGTGTGTTACAGCCGTGCTGTGCAATGATATCAGACGTGTAAATAACAATCAAATTATGCGCAAAGATGTGAAATCAAAGTCTAATTTGTTGTTTGAAAATCATGCATCACGCTATTTTTTGTAATAATTGTCGCAAGCCGGAAAATTAATTCAGCTGGGAGATTAATTCCACGTAAACACTGCTCGGCTGCCTGTACAATTGCTATGCGGCAAAATTAATACAGAATCCGAATTTAAGTACATCGATTTTATGGAAAATTTGATTTCGCGCAAGTTAGTGAGTGGTCCCGCCCGATTCCTTAAGCAATATGGAAATATTATTTTACCTCATTATGAAATTATTATTTGACTTTACGTAAAGCGATGTTACAATTTTAATCATGGCTGTTTAGGTACCCGGTGGAGGTACCAAATTTATTTTATGAAATGAAATAACAGAACTTAAAGAAATTCCAGCAAAATCGACCAAATTCCTGCCCGTCTTTAACGAAACTCTTCATGATAATTCCGTACAACCGTGAAATTAAACTGTACCTAGGTTATATGTGGCATTTTAATGGTATAATCTATTATTTTATTCTCCCGTCTTTCAGCACGAAAAGTTATGGGCTCATGGTGTTTACTTATTTACGCTCGGACAGTTGCGCTGGAACCTTGACCTTGAAAGATAAACCCCCTCAGCTCTTGCGAGTGAAGAGATAACGCTTGCTTTTGGGTCCTCCAAAAGCAAGTGTGTCATCTCACCGGAGCACGTTGTTTAGCGGAAGTTGATACACAGTTTGGCTTTACCATTAAATAAATTGAATTGAAGAACCAAGCCAGCTCATAATAACGGCAAACATAATGTCGTTCAAATAAGAATGATGATTTATAGTAAATTATAATTACAATTAATGTTATCGTATGCTACCTATGTTTTTTTACCCTTTCGCACTCGGTCCATGCAATGAAAAATTCTACTCTTGACATGAGCCCTGTGAAAATAGTCCTCCTTAAAGAACTATCTCACGACAAGGAATCACACAGGCACCAATGCTTCTTGTTGTCTTGGAGTACAAGTCAGCGGGACGCCAGACACTTTCCTTGAACATGTGGCGGTGGCAATCACGACCCTCGTTTCAGTACCATCTCCACTCATGGCCCGTGTCCAACTGTGTATTCACTTAACATTATTGGGATTAACGATTAAATTTAACCGAGACAGGTTTCATTAGCTTTTCAACTTATTTGTTATATTTTTAATTGCCGGAACGTTTAACTTTTAATCGATAACACTTTTGCTGATGATTAAATTATTTATTAATGCCTTAATGTTACGTGCAATCCATATGTTTTGCTTTGAATTTACCAATTTTAAATGGAACTTAATCTTTGTTGATAAAAAAGTTCTTGTATAATGAGCATTCAAGACAATTTTTGAGCTTATATTTTTCAAGTATTCAACATATTGTGTTAGTAAATCCACAATGTAAAAAAACAATGGACCATGGACACAGTACAGCGTACCACGAGATGGGGTGCTTAGTTACCCCTGGGACTTTTTTTTGCTTGCTTGTATTCCGCTCAGCCACAAAGGTGTTTGGCTTGTTGTTCGTGCGCGACAAAATCTACAATCGTTTACAAATGACTTTTCTCTGCCTCCGTTGAAAAAAAATCATCTGAGGCATGTAAGCACGGTGAAAGCTATTGTTCATAGTGAAAGTTAGAAATGCCAAATTTTACCATTCATAATATTGCTGGAGTTTATTTGCTATGCCTTCTCACTGACGAAATTTAAGACATGAATAGCGAAGTTTTCTCACCTAAATGGAAGAGCTGACGTCATTCTCTCCAGACAGGCGGAAGAGTGTCATAATTTCATAACATTTCAATGCGTACGTATGATGTGTAGGGATTTTGAGGCTAGAATTTCAATACGCACGAAGATACATTTCCACCGATGGAAACACGATGCTGAACCTTCACATGCGGCATAGTAATTCCCACCACCCCGGGCAGAGAGTTTCACCAGGTTATTACAAAGCATAGATAACACTTCACCGATTCAGACTCGAGCGATTGCCCTGCCGATTGCTAGCTAACGCTAAGTTGCCACTGCCTGAGGGGAAGAGGGACACATTTCGCCCACAGCACAGTGAAATCGGAAAGGGGGTTGGCAGCTAGAGGCAGGAAAAGGGAGTGGGTGGAGAATGGGTGGAGCCAAGGCCAGGCCGGGAAGCTGGTTGGGGAGGGAGGATTAGCCGGGAATTGTGCCGGACCCCCTATTGGGTGAGTGACCTTCAGAGGAACAATAGAGGCATGAGATGTTGGGGAGGGTGAAAGGGAAGAAGAAAAGTCCATATCTTTTGTTTATTCCCTTTCACCCCTCCTTGATCTCTCATGCTCTCTCAGACTCCTTTCGAAGTTCAATAACCCAGTGGGAGTTCTGTACCCTCAACCCAGTTTAAGGGCTTATGCGAGGTATCCATTGTATGTATTTTAGTTCTCGAGCTCTTATGCACAGTATGTGTGGCAAAGCTTCCTCATTTATAATGCAGCGTCGTGTATAGCCGAATGAATGCCGTGATTTATGTGACAGACTTTGTAATAAAGTATTTTTTGTTCCTGTGGGGACTGGGACTAAGGTTCGTTATTTCGTAATTTTGTTTCTTTACCATACATTTAGATACCCCTATCGTCGGGACCAACGATTTAGTTCGTAAGAACGAAAACTTTGTCAAAACGTTGTTTGTAATAAGGAGAGTCTACTGTATCATGTTGTCTTGCATGTGCTAACCACATCTCAGGTTTGAAAGTGACATTATACTGGTCTCACATGTATTACTCTCATAGTGTGAGCATTTAAGAGAACTCTTTCAACTCTGGGCTGCATAGTTCTTTATATGTTCGTATGAATGTTTTTTTAAGTTTTCTTATAATTTTCTATGTGATGATCTAATGTTCCTGGTAGATATTTGCCTCTCCTTAAGATGCATTTTATCAAGGATTGAGCATGTAGTTTTATGCCATACAATGGCCATATAATTGGGTTCCATCATCGGAATTGTTCCATTTTTTTATTTTCTCACAGTAAGTGGAAGAATTGGTAAGGTCTATGCAGTAAAATTTTTTAACTAAACCCATTTCTATCCTGAGAATTGAATGATATATGTCTTTAATGGGTTACTAAACTGTGATAAGAGTGTGATGTCTTACATGTCTTAAAAACCTTATACTTATACATCATGCACACTAACTCGGGGTGATGCATGTGAGTTGGCAGGTTTTCTGGTTCCAATAAGTATTCTCCATATGGCTTTATGGATCCAGTGTTCCTTAGAGACATCTTGTTATTTGTACCTTATTTTCATTTCCATTCTGAAGTTGAATTTTCTCCATAATTACAGGAGGCCAGCGACTGCCCGACGAGGCAGCAAACGGACAAAAGTGAAGATTCTCAAGAGGAGAACTGTTAATGTTATACATCTCAGCTTGTGAGGTTCCCTCCACATTGCAATGTCTTTTGATGATGACAGTTTCTTCAGCCATCCTGCTGGCTTCTTCAGATCAGAAATATAAGTGGAAATATACCCAGAACTTTCCAAATACACCTTCTTACCACAATCAAGGATATTTTTCACCATCTTGCCATATTCAGTTCACTCTGCTGGAGTTAAATCTAACCTCTTCTCCCTAATGAGCATAAAATTAAAGAAAATTAGGTAAAATGTAAGAAATGACATGTCATCAAAAAAGGTCACATAGGCCTCATAGCCTATGGAGGCCTTCATAAGCCTCCATGAAGTATTAATGAAGCTAAATATGTAGCTTCCACAATGAAATATAACATTGTATAAGAGATTATTTGTATATATGTGCCCTGAAGTATTAAATACCTCACCTGAATCCATTACAAGTTTAAAAAAAACAAGAAGAAATTTATAAAATTTTCAAAGGAATGGATATTGGCACATTACAATATTTATTCATACTAGATCTGTAATGTATGTACATGCATCCTATGTTAATACTTCTAATAATTAATATCTTATATGAATGTAAACAAGATAAATTACTATTATTGTCTCTGCTTTTCTTGCTCTCCATTGGGCTAAAATGAAATTGTTTTTGTTTTTATTATATGTATTTTTGAAAGTATTTTTGAATAATACAAGCTATGAATTTTATTAGAAAGGCAGTCTCCACACAGGTCTGTGGCCTTTGAGGCTGCCCAAAGCTCACCGATATTTGTATACAATATTGTAAGAAAAACTGTTGAGCAATAAATTGTTCTAATTCTTATAAAAATACCTACATGATCACTCATGTAGTGTTTCACCTTTGTCATATCCCATCATAAATGCAATTGTTATGTTTGGATAGTAAGGCTAGCCTCACACATTAATCCTTTTCAAATATGTTTGCAACTGACCCTTAATGCATGCTCAGAATGGTTTGGGCAACTTCACAGATTAGAGGTGGGGACATCAAAACCAGCAAGGTGGGGAGGGGAGATTGAAAGAGAAAATCAGATTTGACAATGCCATGTTTACTTACATTACTTTGCATTCAAGGCAGTTTGAGCGAGACACCCTAGTCATAATGTATATCATATTCCAATAATGCATTTTAATTTCAGCAGCTGTAGGAAGTATGAATTAAACATTGCATTATCAATGATAATTTAATATACTTTTGTGTGGCTGAAATTCTAAGTAATTAAATAAAAATATCCATACAAGTCTTTCACTTGACTCAATTTTCTTCACATGAAATGTTTGATCCCGAAAAAAAAACTGTAGTAACAATATAATTTTTTCAAAAATACTTGAGAAAACGTACAAACTACAGACTGTTAATTTTTTTGGCAACATCTAGGAGTAATATATTCCTCATCTTTTAAAGGTCCTCTAGAGTGCATACTCATACCATTCCCTAAGAAAAGAGCAGATATTTTTCATCAAAAATTTCATAAAGTAGTTCGGTAAGGGGCTGACATATTGGTGTCTTTGGATGGATGAGATATTTTACCTCTCCACTCCACCCATTCCACCTCAACGCACCCATTGCACACATACAAAAGACTATGCCTTTCCCTAAGACCAACTGATGTGCACATCAAATCACAACTTTCCAAAATAATCAACCAACCCACCGATTCTCTAATTGAATATATGTATAGCCAATAGTGCAGTAATTCTCTGAAAATGTTTTCTTACATAATTGATTCCTTATGTCACAATGAAATGACCATTATTCTTTTTACCTTACTCCAACTAAATATTGGCACAACTCTTCTCCCTCTACTTCTTCCTCATCAGGCTGGATACCCTTCCTCAGGCACCACAGGTAGCCCAGCTGGCGATTCCACACGACTCCAAAATCTGAGGCTTCAAAACCATTTTCCTGAAGAAAGATCAGTGTATGACTTAAGTTGTAGAGATAGATGTAGCTTCCATCATGAGTGAAATTAAGATTTATTCTAAGATTGTTAAGAAATATATTATGACAGTACTTCACTTCTATGTCCCAACTAGAATTCCTATACTCACCCTCACTCCCTCCCCCCGGAAATAATCTCTTACAGGTCAAAATTTTTTGCCAAGGGGTGTTCCCTCTCATGAAGTACCTTCAGAAGGTTTTTTTCTTTCCCGCGCGTTTATTGCTTTCCAGCGCAAGGGGGCTGGTTCGGTGTTGTCACATTGATGTCAACTCGGGACTTCAGCTCTGAGGTGGTAAGTTTTTTTTGGACAGGTGTATTAAAATGTTAGAGAGGATATAAATGACTCATTATCTCATAATTTAATCCAGCTAAGAGAAACATTCTTTAAGCATATAGTATTAAAATGGTTGCTTTGATTACACCATAAGCTAAGACACATTTGATTACAACATGAGCTAAAATCGAGTATTCCACTAGAAATCCCATTGATTTTCAATAGAAAGTCATCAAGTTAAAATTAAAATGTCCAGTCATCTTAACATCAACTAATTAATGTAGCGAATGAGGATCATCCAAGTCCTCACTTTAAAATGTGAATTGACCAACTACTGCAAATACTGTGAAGTTTGCATATTCACAAAGGCATCTGATTTCTCCAATATGTCGAAACTGTCTGAGGAAGGACTACTCACATAAGTTCCCTCAGATAGCAAACTTGGATGCATAAAAATATTTCCTTAATTTTTTCCACCACAGCATGCACACACAAAAGAGTATTAGGATAGATTATGATCGGATAAGAAAAAGGAAATGTAACTAAAGGACATAACAAGTGAGAAAGAGGTGACATCAAGGATGTCACGAAAGTGAAAAGGAATTGTGAAGAACTTTTGAGGGGAATAATGCAAAGCAGAGGGGGTGCACCTTCACAGGCAAGTCCACTGGTTCACTAGCAATGTTTCCTGCAGTTCCAAAATTTCTAAATTTGGCCAACTGCATTTGATTATGAGGTCAAAATTGCATTAAATGTACAAAGTCAACGCTTCAACAGCAATTTTAAAGCCATTCCAATGCTAATGTGTAAAAAATATTCACCAAATGATTTTGAATAGCTGCATGCACAGAACACAAAGCAAGTGCTCACCCGTGGCAGCTCCACATAAGTGCTTGCTCACTGCAATGCATCTGTCCACAGCGAGGGCAGGAGGCAGCTGACTCAACCTAAGGTCTGCTATATCCACACGGTAACGATTAACATTGCTCTTTTCTGGCTCCTTTATTTTGTTCTCTGACTTATGCCGAAGAGTTCCTTTGTCAACAATAATAAATTGACAATGATCACGATGAGGCAATGCTCTTGCCAGCCAATATGTCAGCTGCCCTAAAAAATCATGATGAATAAAAAATAAATTGACATGCCAATACTTAAAAAAAAGCTACTCAAGTAAATAAATAATTGCACAAGAAGTGCTTAAGGTTGTATGCCTTTCAACTATAAGCTGACGCTTTCAGGATGAACAGGGAAGTATAGGAGATCAAATACTTGGAAAATGACCAGTGAGATTGACTGAAAAGTCAACCAAAAGGTATTCAGGCCAAGTCATCTAATCAATGGTTGAATGTTGGAATACAGCTCACTGAATAATTTCTCAAACCTGCACCTGGTTCTAAAAGTTTTCTTCACTCATCATTTCAATATATGCACTCATTCTGGATCACTTCACCACAGAGACAATAGGTGAACACTACTAATTTGCGAGTCCTTTGGTGGAGAACAGAAAATGATTCATTCAGGAACAAACCAGAATCTTCATCTAGCAAGATTAGTTTCTAATAAGTTGTCTTGAGATTTGTAAGTTTAAGACATGTAATGTTAATGCTTATTAATAATAATAATGTTTACTTGTAACAGCTCTGCCGACCAATGGTGGACGTCTGTGTGTGGGGCTAACCAAGCCACACACAGGATAACTGGTTCCAAGGAAGATAACCAGAAGTGCCACCCACAACCGGCCCCTCTCGGATGGGGCCCTAGTGGAGTTGGGTATGGCAATAACACAAATAAGACCAAGAAGGGAGCTCATATGGAATGTACGGAAACCCTAAGGAGCGACCTCCTCGCATGCTGTATTGCCAGTGAGCCCAAACGCAGGGGGTATATGGCAAGGATGCACTCTTTGTGGTGTGAGATGCATCCTGAATGTAACCACCTGTCGCAGCAGGATCTGCGCGACTATGCCAACCACCTGCAAAAAAAGGAAATTCCCCAACAATCGGGTGCTCAGAGAAATACACTACTGGCCAGACCACCCTCCCAGACACAAGCAGTCTCTCCACCGGCTGTTTTGACAGCCACTGCACCGTCAGTACTGCCGACAAATAGGGAGGAAGTAGATCAGGCAGACTCTGAACTCCGAACGCGGTTGTTAAATGAAATCACCTATGATGTAGGAAAAGCCAGGCAGAGAGATATCCATCAGAAGATCTCTCTGCAGACTAACTTCCTGACCAGGTTGAATGGCTTTATCGACGAAATCCTTACAGAGACGTCGGACCTCTGGATGGTCAACTGTGTGGTCTACACTGCTGCCAAAATAATGGCCAAGGGTGTTAATCGTCACATTGGTCTCCTTGATCTCATCCTCGAGGAAAAATTGGAGAAGCATAAAACCATGCACGATTACGTGACATCAATTATGTCCACAATGAAGAAGCTGGCGGACATCGACAAAGCAGTAGACGACGACTTGATTGCCGTTGTTATGCTCCGTGGTTTGCCGGAGTCGTACAGGCCTTTGCGGATGGCGTTGGAGAACTCAGGGGCCACAATTACTTCGGAGCTGGTTTGTACGAGGCTACTGCAGGAGGACCTGAAGAACTTCAATGACGAAAGTGAGGGTGCATCTGCCTTGCTTGCGAAGGGTGGTCGCAGCAGTAAATATGGTTCATTTTCGGCTGGAGGGCAGGAGTCAAAGAAGAGGTTTAAGCGCTTTCGGTGTGGAGAGAAAGGTCATTTCAAGTCAGAATGCCCTTTGTCTGCAGAAGGAAAGCAACCGTCCAGGAAACCAGGATCAAAGGATGGGAAGAAATCCGGTGGCTGGGGTCTGCTGACAGCGCTGGGTGTCTCAGCGTTAAACTCCAAGGACTGGTATATCGATTCAGGTGCCTCATCGCATATGACATTGCATAAAAACTGGGTGCATGATTTTGAATTAAGGGGGTAATTTTGATGTAAATTGTGCCAAAAGTTCGTTGAAATTGACTAGTGCAGGGAAAGGGGATGCATTTTAAAAAATTAAAAATGGAAGTATAAAAACCATATCTGAGGTTAATTATGCACCTAACCTTTCTGCTAATCTCTTTTCTGTGTCAAAAATGGTTGAAAAGGGTTTAACCGTTGTATTCAGCTCTACTGGTTGTGATGTTTATGTAGAATCTGAGTGTGATATTCAAGGTAATGCAGTCCTCTCAGGGTCGGTGACAGGTGGAGTATACACGCTGGATGATGTTACACTTGTTCTGGCAGAGACTGCCTTAGCATCTGTGGAGGGTGATGGTTCCAATATGTTATGGCATAGACGTCTTGGCCACCTAAATTCTAAGGGGATGTTACATCTGAAAAATGGTAAAGTGCATGGCATTGATTTTGATGTACTTGATGGTGAAAAATCTTGTGTATCATGTATTACGGGTAAGCAGCACCGTCTTCCTTTCAACAAGTCAGGTGGGTCTAGGGTATCCAGACCTCTAGGTTTAATCCATATGGATATTTGTGGGCCTATGCCAGAAATTTCTGTTGGTGGGGCAAGGTACATGTTGGTAATGTTAGATGATTATTCAAGAAAGATCTTTGTCTATTTTTTATGCTCTAAGGACCAGACTTTTCAGAAATTCAAAGCATTTAAAGCTGCTGTGGAGAATCAGATAGGGTCCAGGATTAAAATGGTTAGATCTGATAATGGGACTGAATTTATTAACAAGGGCTTTAAAGTATTTCTTGAAGAGCATGGGATAGAACATCAGCTAAGTGCTCCATGCACACCTGAACAAAATGGGGTTGTGCAACGGGCTAATAGGACTGTGTGAAATGGCTCGTTGTATGCTCATTGATTCAGGGTTGCCCAAAAGCTTGTGGGCTGAGGCTTGTGCTACTACTGTATATATTAAGAATAGGGTACCTCACAGTACTTTGGAGGGAAAAATTCTTGAGAAAGTATAGTCAGGTAAAAGGGTTCATCTCGACCATCTTAGGGTCTTTGGGTGCCCTGCTTATGTTCATGTTCCTGGTCACCAAAGGAGGAAATGGGATCGCGGTTCCCACACTGGTGTACACCTTCGGATGCTTTAAATGGAACATCAACGAGTTGCAGAACCTCGACAGGGGAATGAGGAAGATGATGACCATCTACAGAAGTCTTCATCCGAAATCTTCCGTCGCCAGACTGTGTCTCCCTGGCAGTGCAGGTGGTAGAGATCTGTTGAGCCTGGAGTGTCACTATAGTACAGGCTTATCAGAGTTGCTTTTTCCATAGTTGAATTGAGCTGTCTCAAAATGTAGAAGCTTGAACTAAGTTTGCTACTAAGGTAATTAATATGCTCATTCCAGGACATTTTATAGTTAAGAAATACTCCCAGAAATTTGTAAGTATCAACTTGTACAATTGATTTATGCTCCATTCTAACGAGGATGCTTTCAGTTGGCTGTCCACTTGATACGAAGTGTAGTAAATTACTTTTATTGGGGTTAGCTGTCAGGAAATTATTCCATTCTAATGAGGATGCTTTCAGTTGGTTGTCCACTTGATACAAAGTATATTAAATTACTTTTATTGGGGTTAACAGTCAGGAAATTGTCCTGAGTCCGTTTACTAATTTTATCAGTAACTGACTGAGCTTGGTCAATTAAGGATTGGTGGGATTTAGCTAAAAACATTACTGTCGTATCATCAGCACATAAAACTGGCATAATATTATCATTTCCAGATAAATAAAGAGGTAAGTCATTTATATGTAACAAAAATATAAGTGGACCTAAAGTAGATCCTTTGAGAACACCCACTTAAGAATTTAGAGTGGTAGAGGAATGCTTTACACCATTAATAGTAAAAGTTACTATCTGAGACCTGTTGAGAATGTATAATTTGATCCATTGAAGTGGAATGCCCCTGATTCCCAGTATATGAAGTTTAAATCATTATGTTGCTTGAAACAATAAAATTAAATGGTATCATAATAGCCTGTAGCCAACAGAAATCACCACCCATGATGAAACTTCACATAGCTAATTGAATACTTCAACTTTTATTGAAATACCAGTTGTGAATCAATGATACATATGTAACCAAGGTGATTACTCAAATCCTGCTCTCCCCAATCTGGACCAGCATGCCACTTGGTCACCCACTTGCACCAATGATCATTCAACTCTTTTCTCATATGCACCTCTAAACCCTCAAGCACATACCCATTGAGTATGCATACCACAGCTGAGAGCCACAATGCTTCAGTTACTATATGCATTGATTTCATTCTGTGAAAATAGCACCATGAAATATTTAAAACTTGCAGTATGAAAAATTTCACATGGACCTGGTATTGAGCCACAGACCACTGGCTCGCCAGGTATTGCATTCATCACCGCATTAACATGTCTTCCTAAATCTCATGGCTAACAAGAATTAGGAACCCTAGGTAGTGTGGTGGTCTGCACATTAGCCTCCCAAGCCAAAGCTATATGGTTCAAATCCTGGTCCAAGCAGGTTTTTTTCTTAAGGCAAATTTGCCATTGGATTACCTTTTATATCTAATAAATTCAGGCTTGACTTTGTTGGACCTCTCCATATCAGAAATCAAAATATTCTAGTAATGGTCCACTAAATAGATTTATCCTTTACAACCCAGGTTTTCTCACATAATAATGGACCCGAAGATGTCATTATGTGAAGAAACCCGGGTCATAAAGAATAAATCTATTTAGTGGACCATTACTACAATATTTCGATTTCCCACACTACTGTATACTTTTTGATGAGTGAAATGGAGCGTCAGTGACCTGCACACCCTTGACTGGGGAATGAAGAAAATTATGACCATCTATAGAAATTTTCATCCAAAATCTTGCATTACCAAATTGTATCTCCCTTGTAGTGTAGATGGTAGAGGTCTATTGAGCCTGGAGTGTCTCCACAATAGAGGTGTCCTAGGCACAGCGTGGTGAGTGCTAAAAAGTAGAGACCACCACTTTGTCTAGTATCCAAGTATGTGGATGACCAGGGTTCAAATCCCTGCAGAAGAGGATGTTTGTCAGAGGAAACCCAATCCCTTCTTGAGTGTCTTGTGGAGGGCACTTCAAGTACTGTACTCTGTCTGTCGGATGAGACGTTAAACCATGATTCCCTTGTCACATTTCGTTGAGAGCAGGTTAATGGCGATGCCAGGTTTCTCTCCACCCTTCCTCCCTTGCGAATCCCTATGGTGCAAATGATCTTAGCAGTTGGTCGCCTCCCCAAAATCTAATCCAATCCAAACAAGAGTGCATGAGTCGGGATGTTTCTCTGCCTGGTGGCAAAGAGTGACGCAGATAAAACCTGAATGAAATTTGACCTGTCATCTGACAGTAGCAACGATAACATGTCCATCTTGTTGTTGAAGGCATGCATCCTTAAGATTACACTATTGCTAACATTACTAGAGGGCTCTATGGAAGGGAAAAAACGCTAGAGGCAGACCTAAGATGGAGTTCATCAATCAAATCGTGGAGGATCTAGGCTGCCACTCATACGCTCGGCTGAAGAAATGGAAGGAGACCGCCATGCTTGGAGAACTGCTGCAAACCAACCTTCAGGAGGACTACTAAAGAATAAGAAGAACACCATAAGTCTCCAGAGACATTATGAGATTTCCCTCGTCCAATGAATGAATCATGTACCTTCACAACATCCAAAGACTTATGGTGACAATCAGTGCAGAGACAGACAGGGGGATCCATGGGGTCCGGCTACCCTCCCAAACTTTGAGCTTATTTAAAGAAAGGTCGCAACAGGTAAAATTTAATGCATCATCAACAGCACATGTTAATTTTATTTATGCCTTATTAAGACCAGCTTTTACAGTAAAAGTTTCGAAATTTCATGCAAAAAATTGTACTCGTTACGAAATTCGTACAGCAAAATCCCAAAAAATTGAGGGTTACGCAGACGTAAGTACACTCATAAGCGCCAAAACACCCTATATAGCCCCTTAGTTTCTCAGATTCCTTCCTCGTGCTACAGTTTCAGGTGGTTGGAGCATGCTTAGGGCATTTAAGTCAAATATAATCTTTGATTGAGTCACTCTTACACCTCGTCGAAATATGTGGCCTCATTTATACAGCCGTGGCAGAAGAGTGAACGAGTTGCAGCACCTTTTCCTGAGCCTGAACAGAGAGCTTCAGTATGTGAAATTTCGGCTGAAAATTACGGTGGTTTAAGAGACTCAATTACTGACAGCAAGAACCTGGCTGATAGCGGTAAATCAAATTTGCATTCCTCTGGCCAAGAGACTTCCATTATAACCGTCACAACGTCTTTAGCAAGCATTTCCAGCCATTATTGCTATTACGAAAGTTGCTTAGAAGGTAGGAGAAATAGAATCGTCTAATTTTTACAGAGAAACGAAAGACTGAGGTATCTTCGACTCGATAGAGGCGTAATTATGGTAAAAGATCGCAATTGTAGTAGGAGGTGGTATACCGGTAGAGATAGGAATCAGCATGGGTTATTCCAAACCAAATTACAAAAAAAATACCGAAAATACCTTTGGATTGGAGCGCGAATCTTGAATCATTGAGTGCACTTTTTAATAACTTTTCAAGAAAGGCAAAAAAGAACTTCATGGACCGTACTTCACTTCGGTACATCTATTTATACCAAGTGAATAATCGGACTAATTTCAATAATAATGACGCAAGAATTATATTTTGAATTTTCGTCCTCATTAAAAGGTATGACTTGAAATTACAGCGCGGAATTTTAAATTTATGCATGAATCTTATTATAATCAGAGCTCTTCAGTGGTATGACAACTTGAACTTGATAGGGAACTACTATAATCACAGGAAACGTATTTTTTCGCGTATAGAAGAAAATCTGAACACACGTCAATTATTATAGGAAATATATGTAAACTGTCATAAGGCTACGTGCGGAAACAGCATATAACTGCCAAGAAACCAAATCAGTAGTTCAAAGGGTCTAGTCCATTAAGATAGAGAAAAGTGCCCCCCAAGGTTTTGCAAAATAAAAAATACCATGATATAGTATTGTAAAAAGTACATCCATGATCCATCTTCTTCCATGATATCCCTTCTTAGGTACGACTGTACATATTCACAACATACAGCAAAATAATGCCTCTATTTAAAAATTACACTTTTTGATTCGATTCAATTTTATTATGTATAATATAAATATTAATTTGAATCTATTCTACATGATGATGACATTTACATTGTTTTCTTTATTAAATTATAATATAATTGGTGATTGAATTCGAATCAAAAGTATCATTTTTAAATTATAAGCATTCTTTTGCTGTATTTTGTGTATAGGTATGTATGGTCGTATTCGCATTCAATCGAATAAATCCATTTATTCGACTGAACGCGATTTGTCGTGCAGTTGGCAAGTTTTTTGGATCCCAAGGTAAAATTATCTACAGTGCTCGCAGAGTTTCTGTGCACTAGAGAGTTCCTCCCACGGTAGATGGGCAGCGATTTGCTGCCGGCGTCTAACCTCGTAAATCGGTACTTAGCTCAGTGTGCGGCGAGTACGAACACACAAAGTGGCGAACCAAAAGAATCGGCAAAAACGAACGTAATGCCTCGCCGACGCGAGATGACAGGCTTTCTTTTGCAGAATTAAATATTGTTCGAAAATTCTTATTTCTTTCCCAATGATAAAAACATTAGCTGCAATGATAGTTACTCGCAATTTTCGTATTTGTATTTTTCAACAGTTTGGTGAAGAGGATTTAAGTTTTGTTTATTTATCGTGTAACCACGGTGTCCTGCCCCGATGATGGTTACTATCTAACCTCACAGAGTTAAATATTGTAGTCACTGCAAGATTTGACTCTATATCTATAGTATTTTCTCGTCCAGAATATTTCTATACTATTTCTAGGCCCTCGCGTCGGTGAGGCTTTGCGTTCGTTTTCGCCGATTCTTTTGGTTCGCCACACAGTGTGTTTGTACTCGGCGCGCACTGAGCTAAGAACCGATCTTCAGCGCACAGAAACTCTGCGAGCACTATAGATACTATAGTCTTCGCAGAGTCAATAAATACAATAATTCCAAATATTCTAAAGCTCAATACGAGTAATCTTTGAGTCAAATAAGATTCCTTTTCCCAACAATGGACTATCAAAAATGGAAGGAAATAACTATTTCCGACAAAGAAAAAATTACAAAAACGTTTTCATTTTTTTGTCCATGTTCCACCAATTCAAAAAGTCTGATAAAATTCAAGGTTATACTTTAATAGAAGCAGAATGTAAAAAAAATTCTTCTGAAACACCTTCCCTTTTGAAGCAAAATATCGAATTTTGCAATTTTTGAATGTCTCACAAAAATTGAATTTCCCGCAAAAAATTTCCCAAAAAAAACATTTTGTAGAAATAAAAAAAAACATACAATTAAAAAAAAGAAAATGATTTTCCATTGACTAGATCCCGAGATATCGTAAAAAATAAATAAATCACGTTTCATTTGTTTTTAAGGTAATGAATGGATGAAATTATCTACCTTGGTGGAGAGATGTACTTTTTACAATACTACATCATGGTATTTTTCATTTTGCAAAACCTTGGGGTGCACTTTAGCCTGACTTGGTAACTGGATCAGTCTAATGCATAGCAGTGGCTGACTAATCTTAAAGTCCGTTTGTTGGGATGGCTTTGAAAATATTATTTTTTCAACACAAGGGCATTTTATAGGCAAATATATGCCACTACAGTCGCATAATTTCCATCTATGTAAATATTAGGCAGATGACGTGCAATTTTGTGAATTTGTTTTGACAAAGTCCTTTGCCTTTTTGTTGAATGTTTTAGCAGCAATTTTTTTCATTACTTCAAAAACGGTTAATTTTGAATCGAGCATCAATTTACAAGAGTTTGTCTTCGAAATCGGTAAATAAAATTTCCACTCCGATTTTTACGCGAATGGTCGTAAATGCTAAAATTGTTAACCTGTTGTGCGTAATGTTATATTCACAGAACAAATTTGTGGAAAACAAGATTTTTAACGCTTCAGCCGGCGACCTCAGACATTGTTTACCGAAATGAAGAACGTCTGGCTTCACGAACAAACACTGCCGTCAGTAGTTACGCCATTAGATATTCGTGACTTGCAAGTTTTCCGAGTGTAACAGGTTGTTTTCTGTGGCATTTCTTTTCTGTTACTCCGTGTTAATTTTATTCTCGTGCATTAAGCGCGGAACTATTGCGCCCGAACGAAAACTGTTGTTTGAAAAAGAATCTCTAGTTGAAAGGCTGGATAAGTTTTTGAAGCACAGAGGCAGTGTACGCGTAGACATTCAATTTTCAATTGAACAAACATTAAAGTACAAAAAGAAAGTGAAAGAGGATAAAATAGAATTGAGTGTAGGTACGATAGTTTTTTAATACTGAAATATCGACCATAAGTTAGATAATACAAAAATTATCGAATGTTCTAGAAGTGTACGGAAGGCTGCAGGGATTTGCTATCTTCCGGCATCATCGAGGTGATATTGTGCACTGGGGACAGTCGAGTTCTTTGTGGTGAAACTGGCTCTAGATTCCCCAGTCATAAAATCTAGTTTCCTGCGGGGCTTTGCATTCAGGAGCACTTGGATGAAATAGATATCATGGAAAAGTTGAAGGAAGGAAACATTGGAGATAATCTATTGCTAGCTGTAGATTCCACTATCTATGAATTTTTAGAAATATGTGCTCAATTAAGAGCTGAAATATGTGACCGATTTACTAGGGTCCTTCCTGCAGGCAACTGTAGAGGAGACATTCTGCATGCCAAACTTAAGGTGCTGGAGAATTTGCTTGATATGATCTTCACGAAGCTGAGGGCTCTAGAGTTTACCCAGTACGATATTGGCATAGCTGAGGGTTTAAATATAATTAATGAGACTGCACAGAAGAGCCACACAAAACTCCGCCCATTCAAGGGTGGAGACCCATCAGCACATGGATCTTCATAACAAACTATTTTGCAACACAGAATTTCGTATCCTGTTCTCTTAACTATCAAACACATTGAGTGGAGTTTGTAGAGCCTATCAAATCACCATGTATATTCTTGGATATCCGTAAAAGGTATAACCATTCAACAGAAAATGACTAAAGATAAAATGTTGAAATATGTTAGTACTCCTTCTAGTCTTTATGGATTAATGTAACTTTTTTGTCTCCTCTGAAAGAACGCTTCAAGGCCACGATGCAAGCTCCATGGTACATTTATGTGGACATAGGTGCTTCCACATCACAACATGGGTGGTAGCATCTGATTCAAGGAAAAAGGAGGAACCGCATAATGCTGATTTCCTTGACACCACTGAATTTCTCAATCAGGTAATCATTTCCAACATTACAAGTTTTATCCATATAATTAGTTGATCTATGTTTTCAAAATCAAATAAGTGTAAGAGTTTAAAAAAATTAACCACTACTTATGCACATCTCTTCTTTTAAAGTCTGTTGTCACAGGCATGACTGATGGAATTTACTTATAGTTGTATATGATAAGAATGACTTACTTAATACACATAAATTTATTCAAAGACAATTCATTTATTCATACATTATGTCTTGAATAAATTTAGGCATAATATCTATGCCATTCTAGTCATTTACAATCTTCTTATGAGCAATCCACATTAAGAAATGCTGCAGCATAATTGGCATACTTGAGCAGTAACTGTTCCAATTTGATTTATTGGGTAATATCCCTGAGCTTCCAATCAATATTAATTCTAATGACTGCATGAAACAGACAATTCAAATGGATGTTGATTCTATCATACTTCCTACATTAACCCTTAAGAGTGCGGTATGACGTGATATCACGTCATGGTTGTCTTTATGCTGGTTCCGATGACATTTTATCACTTCAAGGGTACTGTGAGGGTTTAGCTTTCCTTAGGTCCCCTAGTGAAAGCTGGAACACTCACAGTACCCATGACATGATATCAGGTCATCAGAACCAGCATAAAGACAACCATGACGTGATATCGCATCATGCCGCACTCCAAGGGTTAATGACAGGTTAGCAAAGGTAAATGAAGCATGTGAATTTTGACTAGCATTTAATGAGGTGGAAGAAATAAATAAGAAAATACTTTGGGCACTACTAATCAAAACCAGTAAAAGAAATGACTAATAAAATATCACTACATTACAGCTTAGCTCTGTCACTGAGGTCATTTGCAGTATTATGGATGAACGGATTGGCAGATGAGGAAATACATTAGAAGACAAGAGCACCATTGTACTATAGTATTTCTTCTTCATATCAGAACATTTTTATTATAGGTGGAGGTATGAATACTCTGGGTATCCTCATTAATATTTGGCAATCTGGGTAACTCCTAGGGAGAGTAGTTTCTTCCCATGCTCACTGGAGCCCTAAAATATCCACGTAGAAATGCTGAGTTTAAATGTCCCTGAGTCAGGGTTTTAGAAAAAAATACATGACCAAATAGCTTTGAGCACCAGATGACACGAAGAATATAAGGAAATGTATTTTTACTCCATGAATATGATTGATCCATCCATTGATGGCTTGGAATCAAATTATTTCCCTTCATACTTGTCGTTATCTAAAACCTTAATACTATAACCTTTTTGGTCAAATGTTTTGACCATAGGACATAACTTCTATGTTCAGTCTCCCAAAGTGAGTGCGCACATGTGACATCTTCTTCTCTTCTGAACTAGTGCTTGTAGGCATATATCGTGACATGCTTTTTCCTTACTCAGTAATCAAACTAGATGACGGTTTTAGAGAGGCGAGTACTGAGACCACTGAGAGCTAATGAGTTGAACAATCATTAGCAGTACTTGAGGCAAATTGAACTTTAAATTCCCATCTCCCCTAGTTAGGCAATGTTGTAGTCCATGAAACCTCTCCCCTTCCCCTATCGTATGCTAGGTTACAAAAATTGTCAGCAGCATGAGCATGGAGTAACTTTTCCATGAAAGATGTTAGAGCAATTCAGACACCAAAAAGAATATTACTAACAAGGTATCAAAGGTTTGTTTATGAGCTAGGAAGCCATGCATGTAAGAGCTTTGAAGAGGCTGAAGGTTGCAAGGACAGCTTTCAAGAAGGGAATCCGTACACCAATAACAATTATCAAACTTAGGATTTTTTGAAGGATAATATCAAAATTGATGCAAATAAAATCTGACAAGTAAAACTACATCACCAAATTAGAAGATCATGGACCCCCAAATACTCCGAAGTGAGAATAGCCTGATCCCCCACTCCAAACTCCAGAAAAAATACCCGAATGGTACCTAAGCACAAAGGCAAGTGAAAAAAACATTCAAGGAAGGATGGTCCCATACATGGTCCCGCTGTGGTTTCCTAAGTATCAGAGGCCCAAAAATTATACAGCTCCATCGACAGGGTTTCTGCATTTATGGGGAGGCTACAGACCACTGAGTTAATTCAAACCATTGAAGACACATGGGTATGTTTGCAACGAGACTGGTGAATGAAGGGAGGCGGAGAAGAACTTGGTGAGGCTACAGGTTGCAAGGACAGCTTTCAAGAAGGGATTCTGTACACCAATAACAATTATCAAACATAGGATTTTTTCGAAGGATAATTTCAAAATCGATGCAAATAAAATCTGACAAGTAAAACTACATCACCAAATTAGAAGATCATATACACCCAAATACTCCTGAGTGAGAATGGTACCAAAGCACAAGAGCAAGTGAAAAACACAAACAAGGAAGGAGGATGGTCCCTTACATGGTCCTGCGGTGGTTTCCTAAGTATCAGAGGCCCAAAAACTACAATAGCTTGATCGACAGGGTTTTTGCATATATGGGGAGGCTACAGACCACTGAGTTAATTCAAACCATTGAAGACACATGAGTACGTTTGCTATGGGACTGGGGAATGAAGGGAGGCGGAGAAGAACTTGGTGATGGCACTAGCCTACAATCAATTACAGTTATTAGGGGTCCTTGATATCTTTAATGACTGCTTAAACAGTGAGACTAGTTTCTCTATAAGAGCAGGGATCTTATCTATTCAGCCATAATTTGGCAGTGTGGAATTAAATATATTGTAGAACAGTGGAAACATCAATGGCGTTGATAAAATATGCAAACAATATTATGAAGACAAAGATTTTGATCACATCATACACATGGAAGACTTGTTATGAGAAGTTGCCCTATCCAACACTAGAACAAGTTTAATATATTTCTGTCGAAAACATTAAAGGATGTGAAGTTAAGTACATTTAGCCAGCATAGTGAACAGTATTGGTGTAGGGAGGAATTCACTGTTCAGTATTGCCTGAAAAGTCATTAAAATGATGGGTATCAGATGGGTTAATATTCTTAATACCACTGCATACTTGTTTACCAACTTATCTACACACTATATGGGGTGTGCAGTGTGGGTTTATGCCTGGGAGAGGATGTAGTGACCAGCTTTTTGCACTTCAGCATGTGATAGAAAAATGTATGAGTGTCCGAAAGAAAGTGTACTGTGCGTTTGTCGATTTCGAGAAGGCATATGACAGAGTAAATAGAAAGAAGTTGTGGAAGGTTTTGAGAGACTATGGAGTGAATGGGCAGTTATTGAATGTTATGATGGCGATGTATGGCAATAGTAAGGCAAGTGTAAGAGTTAACGGGATTCTGAGTGATTGGTTTGTAATAAATCAGGGTGTAAAGCAAGGATGCGTAATGTCTCCATGGCTGTTTAATGTATTTATGGATAGATGTGTTAGACACACATTTAGTGAAAACTATGGTGTTTTTATTGGAAATGTAAACTGCGAGTTCTTCTATATGCGGATGATGCTGTTTTGATCTCAGACAGTCAACAGGGATTACAGAAGCTCCTAGATAAGTTTGTGAATCAATGGAGAGAATGTAATTGAAGCTAAATGCGTGCAAGACTAAAGTAGTAGTTTTTGATAAGGAGAATGGGGAGAATAACTGTAGGATGAGGGCGAATGGTGAAGTAATTGAACAAGTGGATGATTTCGTGTACTTAGGTAAGATGTATGCGAAAGATGGAAAAATAGATGAGGAGATAAAGAGACATGCGAATGCTGGAAGGAAGGTGGTAGGTAGCATGTGGAGCATATCAAGGAATGAGTGCTTGTCTAAGGAACTGTAAATTGCAGTGTACAAAAGTGTACTTCTTCCCACTTTACTATATGGTAAGGAAACATGGGTATGTCAGGATAAACATAAGATTAGACTAAACGCCGTGGGTATGAGTTATCTGAGGAGTATTTGTGGCAAAAGTTGGATGGATAGGGTCAGGAATGAATGTGGGTTAAATGCTCCAGTAATGAACGTGTATGAAAGGAGTGTGCTTCGTTGGTTTGGCCATGTTGAGAGAATGAATGAGAGTCGAATAACGAAACAGATATATAAGAGTAGAATGAATGGTGTGAGAGGTAGAGGTAGGCCTAGAAAGTTGTGGTTGAATGTGACATTCTTAGGAGGAGGAATATTAAGAGTCTTAAAAACAGGAGGGTGTGTTTGGGGGTAAATGAGGCAAAAGATGTTAGCAAGGATAGGTCAGAATGGAGGAAATTATTGAAGTAGAGTTAGGTGTACAATTATGTATTAACGAGTGAAACATTTGGGTTGTGCCTACCCCGGAAGGGAACGGAGTGATGGGTATGTATGTATCTACACACTAAGTTGATAGCAACTGTTACAGGTAACACTTCGATGAAGATAATTGGGCAACTGACAACGGGCAAAAGGGAAACTGATCAAAGCAACTACATTCCATTCTACACCCCCATAACGAGGCTTGATGGCCCTTGACAGGAAAAATCACTTAAGCAATGAAAGAACCGAGGAAAAAAGAAAGTTCGCACCTTCCAATGAGAGAACTAGTCCTCCACCACGAAATGTACCCACACCAAAACTGCCAAAAAGTGCACACATGTCGAGTGTATTCCAAAGCTGAACAAAGGTATCTCAAATACCATATTTCATAAATGACAAGTTTTCAGAATTACCATCATAGACGGATTTCACTCTTCCCAACAACGATGACAAATAATTGGCATCCACGTGACCCAATTTCAGCGCCGTGCAGTCGGATTGCGGCCCTTTGTTTACGTTTTTCGATATATATCCGGGATGGTCA
Organism: Ceriagrion tenellum; assembly: GCA_963169105.1. Classification (NCBI taxonomy): domain Eukaryota; kingdom Metazoa; phylum Arthropoda; class Insecta; order Odonata; family Coenagrionidae; genus Ceriagrion; species Ceriagrion tenellum. Next base: position 42,686,335 of record OY720638.1, read on the forward strand.
GTTGGTCTCGCATTGCATTTCGTGAGAGAGTGGGCATAGTATGAGCTGCAAAGAGGATTCTGATTGTAATTTCGTAATGAATTTAATTTTAACCCAAGGTCGCAATAAAGTCTACTTACTGTCTGCTGTCGTAAGGACAGGGAATCCTTAGGTTATCCCCCTATACGCATTAAAGAGATCGATACAATTATTAAAGCGCAAAAGAAATCAGGTCATAAAATTTTTAAAAGAATGCCCCAGGCAGCAAATGCAACACTAGCAACAACACGTCACTGTGAATGGCAAAAAATTCGAAGTTATTGAACGGAAGTATTACAATCAATTAATTTAAATGACAGAAAACAAGTCAAACCTTGATATTAGGATCAAGAGTAACATGTCCACCACAATAGCGCAATCCATCTCCCACCGTCATCCTGCTGAAGCGATTTTACGAGCAATAAATAAACAGGCAAATTTTTCGTTCGACATTGGCAGATGGGTAGGCATTCTGTGTTATCATTGTAGAAATGGTCTGGATCGTTCAGAGGCAAAGGAGAAAACTACGGCTAAATTTTCAACCAGTAAATAACCCTATATTACATGATACACCGGCTTCCGCAACACTTTCCAGTAGCGGGATAGATTGACGCAGCTGAACCATACCAGCTGACAGGAGGCTGGCTGGTCGTGGTGGCCGTGGCAAGTAAATTATTTCGCCACAATGAGGCGCTAGCAGAGGCCTCACAAAAAGTTGAGGGAAGAAGCGGAAAGTTTAAAAATTTAAAGCCTAATCTGAATGGGGAACGATGAGGATCATCAAATATACTTCAGGGTCTTCTACTTTGGTTAAAAAGTATTTTTAATTTATTTTGAAAAGGTTTAAATCTATTAAGATGGCATTCCTTTATCTGGCTAGTCCATGCAGTCTCAGTTTGCTGAAGAAGGGTTCAAAACAATCCGATTATCCATTTGTGAAAATTACAACTTCAACTACAAGTTGTAGAGTGTTGCATTTTAGAGACGATATAACTTCTATCTCATTATCTTGATCTCCTACGAATTTATCTGGGGAACTGTCGATATATCGAGTAGACTATAGTTTCACTCCAGCTGCACCAAAGTCTGTAAGGATTTCATTTGCCTTGTAATGGGAATTAACATTCAGTTAGAGATCAACTAAATTCTAAAAAAATGTAGCTTGACATTCGTCCACCCAAGGGTAAACTTCTTTGGGGAGTATGTGCATAACAGCTTGAAAAACTGTTTAAGTTTAGCTTCAGCTCTTATATTGATGTAGTATCCTTGGCTTCAGCCTCTTGTCTTTTGGAATAGAAGGGCTCAGGTGCAGTTCATAGGCAATCCTCCCAATATTGTTAACAGAACTTTTAGAAAATGGGGACATTTCTCAAGTGAATATCGATTACTTTAGTGCTCCTTTTCAAGTGTTGGTCATAGGCAATTTGACTATCCTGCCAATCAATTTGCACTTTGAATTGCAACAGCTCTAGGAAATGTAATCACAAAAGTTCTATCGAACGCTATTGCAAAAACGTAGACTTTTGATCTGCAGTCACCCTCTTGGGAAATCCTAACTAAATATGTCCTTGATAGCATCATATTAATTTTTTTCAAGATTAAGATTAGAGAAAATATGTCAAATGAGAGAGTGATATCTTGCTAGTGAGAGTATCTCTAAAAAGAGATAATGGCACCTTGCAGTTGCCAGGATAAATACTAATGTTTTTGATTATTCGTAGAGTTTTGTCAGCTACTCCAAAATGATTCATAAACATGCTTAAAGTTTTTGTTTAACAAGTATTATAGGGGATAAATTTTCTCAACAAATGAAGTGATGCCACTATGATCACTCTGGAGAAAAATCATCTTCCTTTCTGAAGGAATATTATTCTTAGATCTAGTCCGCAAGGGAAATTCAAGTCAGCAATGCTGTGTTTCTATTCCAATTTATATCCCTCAAATTTGGAGTAACAGTTGAGTCTGCCTCAACAGTCCCATTTATTTTTTCCTTTTTTACCAGGGCTTTGAGGCATTTTGTGGATACTCATATAAGGTAGACGGAGAATTGCACTGAAGATAAAGTGCTGTAAATGCAAAATTATTCAATGCAGCATCTCATTTAACCTGTCTGTCAACTGCTGTGAGTCTCTTGGCTACAAGCTACCTGTTGTCTAACCTATAGAGTTTTGCTCTAGTAAACTATATACCTTCTTTTATTTGTGGCATATGAGAGAAATTCAATGAAACGTTTCAAATGCACGCAAGGTAATCTAATGTGCCTCTTTTCTCATGATCAGTGCAAATGATGCTTAGAGTAGGCAAGCTGCCAGTACTCCATCACCGAAATAGGGTATCAGTCCATCCACTTACTGTGTTTGAGTTTCCCTTGTCGTGGCTGAGACCTAAGAATAACATATGTCATTAGAAAGGAAGTTGATCTTTCTCCAGAACGATAGTGGTGTCACTCTATTTGATGGGAAACTAATTTCGTCCTAGTATATGCTATACTGAAGGGTGGGTTCAAATATTTACATGACCACTCTTGTATGAGATTCATTTTGTTCCATATATAGCCTTTTGACATAATTTAGTCTTGCATCCCACAGATATAATGTAACTTATGCACTGCCTAGGCAATGACTCATTTGCCTCCCATTTTAAGGACTTTTGAGCTAGTGGTCATGCTCGAACTCTGTCTCTAAACACACACCATATAATAGCAGACCCAATATTTTTCTTCAATTTCAACATTCAATCTACCATGGGCTTCACTTTGTATGCACATTTTTATTCAACTGCTGGGATGGAGGAGGCGTCACTCCATCTTGCATAAGAGCTAATAACATGTTTTGAAGTTTGTATTTTGAACTGGAAGACATACATATGCTTTCTCCCTAACAGCCATATATATGCCTTCAATTTTGAAATTTTTCAAAAAGATACTTACCTCACCTAATAATGGAAACTTTAAACCAAACATAGGATATAAAAATGAAGGACCAGGCTTAATATTGATAAATCTAAATTGCCCCCTGATAATATGATGGTTAGACACCTTGACCATATACAGTAGCCAACAGATTTTATTGCTGCACAGGAGGTTGACTTTTTCATTTCCTACCATCTCAGTGGTCAATGTTTGGTTCACATATGAGAACCACGTAACAAACCTAAGCACAATGCTTTTGGAACTAGGAATCAATTTGGAATGTTTTTAACAAATCCTATTCTTATCCACCCGATACATGTCTTCAGTTCCATGGATATGCGTGTCTGATATCTCACAGTAATGCCAGATATATGTGGCTTGTAAGACAGATTTGAACTAGCATGAGTGCAGTGTTTAATCAATAGTAGGTGACATAACCAGAGAATTTTCTCCAAGAGGGAATGAAAAACGTTTGTCTTTTTTCCAAACTATTTTACAGTTAATATTCCTGGCATTATTGTGTTTTGCATTCTTTTCAAATGTAGTACAAATTAAAAGGATTAGAGGAAAGAAAAAATCATAGCTAAACCTAATGACCAATGTAATATGATTGACCAAAGTAGTGTATACTTACTCACCTGTTTAACCTGACATTGGTATAATTTTCATTTTAGCCAGATGACAGGGATGTTTAAAACCAAACATCAACATCTGTGTATTTAATACGTTTTAAAAACTATGACTCATTTTTGTTTAACAAATATTTATTACGAATTTCAGAATAATGAGACTAGCTGCTGTATCACCTTTAGTGTCACCAGCCAGTGCACAATAGTGCTAAATACCTCCGGGGGAAATATCATTAGCCTGACCAGGACTCAAACCCATGTCCCTTATTGATATCTCATGGAGTGCTTTAGCCAGCTAAGCTACTGAGGGGCCCTCCTTCCCGTTCAATTTTTGTGAGATTCGTGAGCCAAATGATGAGGGAGTCAGATCCTGGCAGTTAATGACTTAAAGGCTACAAAATTCTTCGAAGGCTAAGAGTCATGAGAAGACTATGCTGAAGTTTTGGCCCAGCAGCTTAAAAGCTAGTTTATGTGTCTCTTTTATTTTTAGGTTCGCTACACATCGGACAGCCTTCTTTTGAAACATTAAAATCTGTTCAAGATTTAATTTCGAGGTGCGCCTCCACAATTCAATCCCATAGGTGAAATGGGATTGAATGAGAGCATAATAGGCTATTTTCATGACACTTAGAGAATATCCCCCTTTTAAGTTTCTTGTGATGTAAAGGTGTCCTTTAATCTTAATTGTTAGCTCGTCAATATGACGATTCCACACTATGCTTGAATCTATTATCAAACCCAATAACATCATAGATTCTTGTTTTTTAAGTATCAGTAAGCAAGTATAGTTGGATAATATACCTAACAGCATGCATTTAAATAACATTACTGTAGATTTAGATTGTGATACTGCTAGCCTGTTTGTGAGATGATACTTACCTGTGCCTGTCAATGAGATAATACTTATGCCTGAATCACACGATCATTTTTTCCGTCCCTTTCAAGGGATAGCTCCAATGATCGCTCGAAAATGATCGTGTGACTCGAACAAAGTCAGGGATGGCTCCAGCGATAGGGATCCCTATAGCTTTTTCCATCCCAGGGCACGTCCCTTTTTCCGTCCCTGGAGGCATCGCTGACTCCACCATTTAGCCAATCAGAGTGCTCGGCCGCAAAGAGCGACTCTAACGCCACATTCGGCTTTCAATGGAATGAGAGTAGTTAACATAGAAATGATGCGAAAAGGGACGGAAAAAATGATGGAAAAAGGGACGGCCAAAATGACCGTGTGATTCAGAAAATAATAGCTTGAGCTATCATTGTCACGGTCCCTGAAAAGCTATCATTGGAGCTATCCCTTACAAGGGACGGAAAAAATGAATGTGTGATTCAGGCTTTACCTACACTCAAGTTGCTAGATTGGGCCACAGGCAGCAACCCTGATGAAAAACCCCTTATCTTATTGTCCAAATGCTCTGTACAAATTATACATTTAACAAATATTTCTCTTCAGGTTAATTCCCCAAGTCCATAAAACATACTTATACAACTCCTACCTTCTAAACAACAGACCCGAACTATATGAAGAATTATTGCTATATTGTATTACAATAAGAGGTGTCATGTTGTCTTGCATGTGCAAACCACATCTCAGATTTGAAATTGACTTTATACTCGTCACCCATGTATTACTCTCATAGTGTGAATATTTAAGAAAACTCTTTTAACTCTGGGTTGCATTGTTCTTTATATGTTCGTATGTATGTTCTTTAAGTTTTCTTATGATGATCTATGTGATGATCTTAATGGCCATATCAATGGGGTTCCATCATTGGAATTGCTCCATTTATTTATTTTCTCACAGTAAGTGGAAGAATTGGTAAGATCTATACTGTAAAATTTTTTAACTAAACCCATTTCTATCCTGAGAATTGAATGATATGTCTTTGATGGGTTACTAAACTGTGATACGAGTGTGATGTCTTTAAATGCCTTTGAAAGCTTGTATATCATGCACACTAACTCTGGGTGATGCGTGTGAGTTAGCAGGTTTTCTGGTTCCAATAAGTATTCTCAATATGGCTTTATGGATCCAATGTTCCTTAGAGACATCTTGCCATTTGTACCTTATTTTCATTTTCATACCGAAGTTGAATTTTCTCCACATTTACAGAAGGCCAGCAACTGCCCGACGAGGCAGCAAATGGACAAAAGATAAGCTTCTCAAGAGTAGAATAGTTAATGTTATACATCTCAGCTTTTGAGGTTCCCTCCATATTGCAATGACTTTTGATGATGACAGTTTCTTCAGCCATCCTGCTGGCTTCTTCAGATCAGAAATACAGATGCAACATTCCATGTCTTATATACCATATACCTCCCATAAAAGTTGTACAGGTGATTGTATCAGCCATTGTGACCTGGGGATAGCTGGAGAAATTATCATAAACAAAAGACGAGCAACTCAGAGGGAATCTTGAAAGCCAGCCTGGTTGATTTAATATGCCGTGAAAATCTGAGAACAAAAATTGATTTTCATTGTCAACAACAAGAGACGAGGTTACAAAAGCTGGAACTTAAGGGCAGAAGAGGAAACTTCTGAAATTGTGAAGAAGCACACTTTGTTATATTCCATACCATTTCATGTGACTGATTAGTTGTGATGCAACACAGGTAGCTCAAGAAATTGGATTGGATGGAATTAAGATAAACTGAGAAGAAATAAACACTTCACTTCCAAGGTGATAACACATTTTCTGCCAGAAATTGCAATGACCTTTAAGGGTCACTAAACACAGAGAACTAGGTACTCAAAGAATACAGCATGAAAACAAATCACTAAAATCTTAGTTTGTGGAAGAGAAAATCAGAATTCAGAGGTCACACTTAGAAGAGAGACCAATCCAAATGAAGAGGAAAGTACATAGGAAGAGCTACCAGATGGTATGGGACCTGGTGTTAGATGGGGAAGAGTGGAGGGCTGCAGTCAACCAATCTTAAATTGGAATGACTAATGATGATGAGTAGTGATGCACTCATACCATAAGCAGAGTTTACAAAATCTGAGTAACAGAGAGCTCTCAAACTCTGATGACTATGTGAAGTTATTGGATCTACCATCATTGGTCATTCAGACCTATGTTCGGTTGACAGCAGCCGTCCATCCTTCCCTGTCTAATGCTTGTTCACTCAATTCCTGATAGTTCTTTTTATGTATTTTATTCTCCATTTCTTCTGTGAAATAATATGTAAATCATGCCACAGTTAGGAAACACCAATAATGTGCACCCTTTTCCTTATTTTTGATCAAAGTCATAATATGGTCAAATATTCTGGTAAGACTCTCAAGTATTTATTCTAAGAATCTACTAATAATGTATGATACTTATTCCTCAATTATAATTGGTGACCATTCTCGGGAGAATACCGTCAACTTCTCCACAGTGCCTCAACCTACTCATTTAAGTTTTTGTCCTGCTAAACTTGAAAAAAAAAATAATTTTATGCCTTAAAATAAGTCTCTTTGGAAAAAATAACTAAAAAGATGGTTTGTAAAAGGAAAATTAAAAATAAAACAAAATTATTGTATAAAATAATATTACTTCAATGCTATTACTGTTTCATATAATATCCCTTCTAGATGGAATAACCCTGCTCGAGGGGAATAATTGAGGAGTGTGTGTCTGATTAACTGAATCAAACTTCTTCCTTGGGCAGGATGGAGGTGTCATTGATTAGAACTAGTAGAGATTCAATTGCCAAGCATTAACTTTATGAAACTTCTGACAAATACCTAATCCATGTTCACATTTCCTGTTTTCTAGGTATATTGTGTAATAAAGAATAAATGAATTTCTTGTCTTTACCCATGGAGCCATACATCAAAGCAGGAAAGTTTCCTTGCTGTAAGACTCATCAGAGGTATAGCTTGACTTCCTAATGAACCCTAGGATTGAAGGACATTATTCTGATTCAATAAGAAAGTGCAATCATTTGAACCTCTCTAGGAATAGTCCGACTGTAAAATTCAGAGAGGGACTAGACTGGGAAAGATGGTGACAGTTCAACATACAGGAATGTTTTCCCTACAGCTCCCCCTCCAATCACAAATTAGATTCTGTGAAGATGAAGGGGAGAATTCTTCAAATAGTTAACGTAAAGGTAAACCATATGCACCATGTTTGATTTGTTCATACTAATAATAGTTATTAGCCCCACAGATCTACTGTAGTAGATTTAGGGCAAGTCAAGTACGTACACGGGCATACATTAAGGATACAATATTTAACAGCAATGATACAGTACGAGATAATAATAATCCAAACAATCTGTTCATACATCGATCTTACAAAATTACAAGGTTGCTGCTAGAAATACATGTACTGCATAATAGCACTCCTTCCTCACCATTGAATGCACTTTATTCTTAAATTGGTTTAAGTTATCTAGGCATTGTATATTCTCCAGAAGTTTGTTATAACATTTCAAGGCCATTTTGCATGAGCCCTCAAGATGTACATTGATGTGACTCTGTGGCATATGAATGTTGGTTTTACGCCTCATGTCGTAATTGTGTACATTACAGTTTCTAACAAATAGATATGTATTTTGACAAACATTATGAGTAGTTCTATGTTAAGCATAGCAGTGGCAAAATACCTAATTTATTGAATAAAGGCTTGAATGAAACACTCTCTGGTAACTCAAAAAAATGCAACTCACAACCTGGGTTTCAACGCGTTTGCGTCATCTTCAGACCTGAAGATGACCCAAACGCGTTGAAACCCGGTTCGTGAGTTGTATATTTTTGTGGTTTGTAAAAGTTATTTCAATAAATCCATTTTAGAATAAAGGTTTGCAGTAATCTCTGCTCTTGGGATTTGCCATAAATCTAATTGCTCTTTTCTGTATGAAAAGAACATCTCTACTATGACTGCTATTGCCCCAGAAAATTAAACCTTACGTTCATTGCTACATGACGTCATCATCAACTATGAGCTAAGAGTATTTTTTTCTGAAACATTTATGGCTTTCACTGACAACATTAAATAACCAATGGGAATGTCATTATTTCTTGATAATGGCCTCTTCATCAACAAGCAGACATGAGATGAACCAAAAATGACTATAATCATACAGTTAATACAAAATAAATTTCTATATTGTTCATAGGATGCCTCATGAGCAAGTCTATGGTAGAGTAAACCTAAATTCTGAGTAAAAAATGGCAGGTACCTATAGAAAAAAGCGACACTTCTAAAGTGGCAAGAGCATAGTTATTGACGCCAAAAAAATTGCCAAATGGTGTTGAAATGATTGTTTCCTAACCATGCTGATTGGAATTCAAGCAATTTAAAGTAACTTAGGGAGTGTTGCCCAGGTGGCTTGAGAGATCTAACCGATCCAGGCAACTGCCTGAGGTGCCACTTGAAAGACAAACGGTGTTTAAACATTAGTTTTACATATAGTAACCATATTATGACACTCAGCACAGAAGTAATAGGTATGCTATATGTGAGTTAGGTATTTATTCGTCAGCCTCATAAGAATTTGTCTCAGATGACAAGAAGTGGGGATTGTCAAAAGCAACCTAGCCTAGGGAATAAAGTCTTACGCCAGCTGTAAGCTAATTGCTAGGGTCCTAACCTTAGGTGATTAAGGTCATTATGGTTGAGTGGGAGGTGGTTAGCTCCTTCCTAGGGGGAAATGACGCCAGCAAAGTAAGCAGGGAAATCCTGGGAATTTCCCCTCTGAAGGTTACAAAAAAATAGACTCTAGCGTCTTAGGTTTAACACTAACCAAAATTGATTTCGATTTTTAAATGGCTGTTTATTTACAAAAAATAAGAAAAATTAAGAATTAATTTATCTACCATGTAATAAAAAATAATGCAACCGAATTATTGGATTAAGGGCTTCGCATTTAATCTTCACCCAAATCTAATATCACAGGCCATGATCCCATACAATTCCCCATAAAAATGATGCCGAGTCTATTGATATAATTCAATGCATGGGCTGCATGTAATGCATATTTTGGTATTTTTGATTATCAGGCAAGGAAGCAATGGTTCTTGAAACAGTGCCTTACTCTAGGATGAATAACATATGCCAAAACATTACTAATAATCTTATTGATATAATTCAATGCATGGGCTGCATGTAATGCATATTTTGGTATTTTTGATTATCAGGCAAGGAAGCAATGGTTCTTGAAACAGTGCCTTACTCTAGGATGAATAACATATGCCAAAACATTACTAATAATCTTATAAATATTGTCACGTTCCATTTCCCCCAGCTCACCACTTAGCAGAGGAATCGTACTAGCGTTGGCTTGAACAAATTCAATGGATATGGGATGCACTGCATTGCTTACAACACGGGATGCACATAGTTCTAATTGTTTGAGAGACCACGGTACCCGGGCATACAGCTACATCATTTTATGTCCAATTCCAGAACGCCATGTGAAAAAAATTACGACGGTAGTTATAATTTACGGGACTAGATAAGCAGTTATGGTAGATCGACATTATATGTAAATAAGTAACTCAGGTCATAACCTCCATCGTGAGTTTTCTCCGTTGTGATGTGAGAGGGAGAAAATGTTGCTTCGGGATTAGGGCCGTTCACGGTTGCTATTTCATCACTTAAATTACGATATTATATTTCCTCTAAAAAAACTAAAGCATTACGCTGGGTACTTAGTTTTCCCTAGGCTAATTTCCTTCACTGCTGTTACGATGAGGAGACTCACGGGGAATCATTTTGTCCATAATTGCAAGTTTTCAATAGTTTTACTATGACGTGGCCCGGACCACACAATTTTGTACATATATGAGGGTGATAACAATGACAAAACTAAGTTACTGTGTCACAAATGACTGCTCCAATAAGCTTCCATCTTATTTGTATGACAGATAATAACCCACACGCACAGGGGATCTGGTACATTGGTAACTTATTTAAATTAACCAGATAAATTAGATTTGTAACGGAGGGCTGAATGAAATAGGGTGAAAATGCGCTCTTAGGCAGAAATACTTGCAAGGCATCGCCACGGACATCAATAACCATGTAACAACACCGTTACCAGTCTGCTTCTCAATTTTACGCCTACTTTTGCTCCGCCAGTCCTTCTCCCTATTTCCCTGAGGTTGCAATCTTTTGTTCTCGCCGTTTTAACCCTAATTCCAGTCTTGCTCATTAATATTCGACGTATCCCAATTGCGGTGCACAACTGTGCAGTTGCACATCATTGCTAGAGAAAATGTAACTGCAAATACACTGTTGCCAAACGTAGGTTTTGGGTCGTTCCTTAATCGTAAATACCCAATCTGGTGTGCATAAAAGATTTTGCTCAATTACCACAATTAAGTTACCTGTAAAGAATATTCGTTTATTTGCCATTTGACAATGACATGAAACACATAGTTGGAAGGAGCATCGCCCAATTGGAGGGAAAAAGACTTACATATGTACACACATGTGAAGTCACTTCTCCCTCTGTCGCCTCTGCGCACACGACTTCCAACAGACAGATACTGTTTCCCCCCGGTCCCCGTTCTTGGTTGCTAGGGCCCCTTGCCTTTTGTGTGCGACTGTACTACAGAGATTGCGAGGCAAGCTACTCGCTGTGGCTTATCATTTCCCGTTTAACATGTAAACTTCATGAGCCAAGCATATGAATCGTTTCGGATTTTTTGGGCTAATTGATGAATGATATTTGAGATAAACTTAAAATCACCGGTTTCAAAGGAGCTCGTACCCCTCCCTTGCGAAATTCCATGACGGATCAAGGTTAAGGCAAAGGCATAAGTACCTTGCAAAGATTATTATCAAGGGAGGGATAATTTATTTGGTTAAAACATGGAAAAAACCAAAGATATTGGCAATATTCCCGGCAGGTTGCAATCAGCTGGTGGAATTATCAATTGGTTATGATGAGTAAACCGAATTACTGGTTGTAAGCGATATTTCAATTAAATTCTCATATTTGGAGAGCTATATTGTCACGAATCCTCCAAATGATACTGGAAGAAGAATGGAAACACTTGGCAATTCTATATTCTTTATTGTTAAACATATTCTTCCTTGTGAATGCGAGCTACTTACTTGACTGCAAATCGGTACACTTTGTTTCATGTTTGAGATGGGATATGGCATTATTTTCGGATAAAAATGGATTTTTTGATCATATATATGCTATAAGCAAGCCCTAATTATCTTTAAATGGAAATTCAGATTGCAGTTTAAAAGATAATTGCAGGAAAATTTGTCAGAGCCGTAGATCGTAGCGCCGCCCTAGTGGGCAAAATAAAAGTTCAGTCGATTCATGCGCTTTCCCTCTACCATCTTTACGTATACGGTTTCGGATACCGTTCCCCATTCTTCGTTGCTACGGAGGCTACGGAGATTGAGAAGCAGCCGGTAGTCTACGCAGATACGCAGTGCAAGTGGCGTGGGGTGGATGGGGCGTCGGGAGCCTCGAAGACATCGGCAGAGTAAGTGACGGGTAGTGTGCAATTGCAAGTGTAGATTCTCAAGCCATAATAAATAAAATGTGGCATGTTTCGGTACCCGAGAAATGAAAGGAATTTCCAGTACATCCATGTATATCCCTAATTCAGTGAACGGGCTTGAGTCGAAACAGATCGCCCAACATCCTTTCAGCATTTTAGAATCTCATTGTGATATGAGTGATCTGGGCCGCTGCAACGGAGTCCCGATTGTCCCTTTCGCTCTTGTAGAGGACAGTTATTACGAGGCTATGAGGCGGCGATTTGGGTTTGTGACCAGCCGCAAACAGCAAATGAACGATCCCAATATTCCATTGGGGAAAAGTGATGAAGAGCAGGAAGCCCCCAGTGAAGTGGGGGTGGACAATAGAAATTTTGATGGTGGTGAACAACACAAGTGTTATGATTCTAAGATGCCTCCTGAACTCTCTTTGCCTCACCTAAATATTGATGCTGAGAATTATATGCTTCGGTCGTGTGATGCTCGTCCCCGTTCTTCAAGTTTTACAAATGGTTTGCGGAAGAAAAATGTTCAGTTAAGCCCTTCTGTGGCATCTCCTGTAAATAGGAATACTTTGGAAATGTTTGCTGTGCGTGAAACTGTGCCCTCTTTGGCTGCTATCCTTTCTCACGGTGGGATCGCGACATGTGGAAGTGGTGATGTCTGCCGATCTTGCAGTCCGCCTATTAATTGCGCCAGAACCATGTCTTTCCATACACTTCTGTGTTCGTGCCATTTATCGTGCTGTTGTATGTGTGCATCACTGTGTATACCAGACTGCCACGCCTGTCTTCATTCTGTTTGTGCACCCGCGAACCATGTGTGCCATAGGAATAGAGGGGCTCTTCCGCAGTTTATCCTGAACAAAGATATTGTAAGTCTGTTTCATTTCCATTTTTCCTCTTCATATGACATGTAGCATCTATTGTTTATCATGCTCCTTGGAAATAATTTCGGCGGAACACTAATTTATGTTTGGTTGTCCCGCGTAAGTAAAGTTTTCTTATATGTTAACACTAGTTCATTTAACACACTGTTGCCCTAGAGATGTTCACGGAACCGTTTTCCTGGCATAATGGTACATTCTGCTAGTTTTTTTGCTGTCAATTTGCTCATTGCTAAAAGCAATTTCCGGAAAATGTTGTCGGCAACCTTGGTTACGTAACGTACCTATGACCGACTGTTATTCGGCATGTATTTCTCATTCATTTATTGAGTACAATCCGTCGATTTAGCATTTGATACATCTATTACTTTTATTCCGCCGAATCTCAGCAGATCAAGGACCTTATTGTGGTGTTTGTAAACTTCACTGTTAGCGGTAGTGATGTTGACCCAGTCGTGATGTGTAAGTTCATTTCGCTCTCCCAGCGAAAGCGAGAGTGAGATTCCGCGTATGGGGCCCATGAGAGCTTCGGAGAACTGCGAGCCGATTTCTTGGAAGAAAATAACAACTAGAGAAAGGATGTTTCATGGAACGGGGAAATGAAACGTTCAGAGATATGAAACGATTTGCGTACATGAAGTTAGCCTTTTTTTATGCAAAATTGATGCGGTTTACAAGTGCTAATAGTAAAAGGTCTATTACAGTAATCGCCTCTCCAATGACTGTGGGCCGCATTTAAAGGGCAAAACATTTTTTTAGCCCGCTGTGTATTTTTTAACCGTAATTACTATTTTCGCTCTCGGAGGGACTACGAAAGGATATCGTGTGGTATTCGAGGCCATGGTGTTTAATTATTGCCTTTATTCTCTCATTTTGGGGGTAAGTTCATTGACTCCTAAGTGAAACGTTAATGTCGTTTCTGTCTATCCCGGATAGTAGCAGCTGATGAGCACCTGTATTGTTTACTTAATTGTGAGGATTTATCCCCTAGGGGTTTGGTTAGTTATCGTCCCATCTGCGTGTAATAGAAGTGTTTACGCTAATTTTCACGTGTGACTCCTGCCAAAATTTGTTAAGTTGCAACATTTTACAGCAGCGTTTAAAAAAAGAATGGCTCAAACTTTAGGGTTTGCCTTTGTCGTAATTGATAACTATTATTTTGTGATGTATGCCGCACAAGTCATCCGCGCGATTTATTGATTATAGGGTAATACCCTGGCTTCGAAAATTTGTTGCTTCGGAATACTGTGTCCGCTGTGAGGGAAGCTAGAAGTGTGAAACAGCTGAGCTTTCAGGGGCGTCGAACCCGATCCGAAACTTGAAAAGTCGCAGCCAACCATCAGCAGGGGATACTTCTCGGGACAACAGTTATCCTATTTAATGTTATCGCTTCTGGATTCAACTTTAATTTTCGCGTGACTCAATTAATATTTCCTTCGAGGGTATTGGTTACACATTTCCAATTCTATTTCTATCAACTAGTGTGGAATGAGAACAAAGCCTGGTATTCGTTATCGGTTAAAAGTTAGAAATTTTAATCCTCTCTCTTTAGCTATCCGCCAAAAATTAATTGTTCGCGGTGACTGATAATAATTTTATTTTAGTGGTGATGGATTGTAATTTTATTTCAAACATTGGGGGAACCGGGTAAACTTGCCTGATTTTCATTAATTGAACCTGATGTGCAACATTTGTCCATTAATTGCATAATGTGTCGCTTAATCCTTAAAGTGATGTATATTTCTGCCATCAAAGATTCACATTCTTTGATCTCACGTCTTGGAAGTTTATTTACCAAGGCTATCGCTTTAATTTATACCCTTATTCATCGAACTGTTTTCTAATGGAAAGACTGAAGCTAACAGTTATTGGGTCTGTTAATGAAACACAGATATTGCGATACATTTCTTGTGGTTATCCTTCGCATTATTGCTTTCAGGAATATTTAGTAAGCGTGTGTTATGCACGTTTATTTATTCGTGGGATTTATTTTTGATGGGGTGGTGAATATGGGTAATGTTCGCCCGGTGGTTAACTAGTCGTGATTACTAATGCAGCTATTATTATGTAAATCCTCGTGTCGAATGTTTTAAGAACACAGTTAAAGGCTACACTCTGTGGTTTGCGTTTAAAGGCCGAGCCGGAGTCCTTCCGCATGTAGAAAGGAAAATCGATATCTGGCTCCAATGCTCCCATTGAATTAAATCCACTTGATGGTGTGTTTCCCTTTTAGTAGTAGTTCATTCCCATACATATCTCGGTATTTCCGACAGTATGCGAGTTAGTCGAATGCCGACTTTCATGAATCTATTTTTAGACTCCCAGCATATTTACATACACATCGGTCCGGGCTGGTTGTCGAAAGTGAGTGTGGCAGTGGCCTCTACATTCTTATCTACTGTTTATAATGCAGTGCAGGGAATTGGTGGTTAACTCGTATAAGCATGGGAAAAATTTATTCTAACGGTGAAAGCGGCTTGACTGCTGACATCTATGTTTATACGATATTATTTTGGTTCTCTGTATGAGTGATGCCTAGCAATAGATTTACGTACGTTGCCGCGACGTATCCTGCCATACAGGTGAGCCATCGTGACAGTTTATCCATCGGAGGAGTTAATTCATTGATTTTGACGCGTAATCGACTTTGGAGAAAATATAGTTTTGGAACCTACCACTACCCTCCCTCTATCCTCCACTTGTGATTCAACCCTCCGTAGTGTGCATAGCCGCAAAATATGCTTAAAATTTGTTTTTTTTTTGGCCAGGAAAAGGGTCTTCTTCTTCAGATTAAGCGTAGACGTGAAAGGTGAATTTATATATCCGCTATTCCCACTATATTATTGTTCACGACCACAGCGTCGCTGCAGTGAGACATTAAAATCGTTCGCCCTACACTCCTACGATGAACCATTTCCAAATAGTTACCACTAAGCCTCTAAACTATGTTAACTTAAACGGTTTAGCCTATATTTTAACTCACTGCCCACCGGTGTTTCTCCAAGTGCTTGTTATACTCTTGTCCCGCTTATAAGATTAACTTCCTTTTACGGATATCGCTGACCCTGCTTCTTTCGTTCGTATTTGTTCTTACCCACTTCATGACGTAATGTCAGTGTTCACTGTACCATTTTAATGACGTTGGGCTAAATTTATCGTCCGTATCTCTATCATTAACTCGCGCTTTTCCTCTCCTTTCGTCTGGAGCGGATATACAGATTCGTCCGGAGCACACAGTACGACTACCCTGAATTTAACCGCCATCGTCTTGAAAGTTCAACGTGCGCGACTTCAAGAAATCCTCACTGTGTTCTTAGTAATGTTTATATCCCAAACTACGGATTTTGACTACAGACTTGCTAACTATCGTGGAATAAACTGCAGCTGACCGGAAAGTTTTGTCCATTTGAAAGATTTTCGAGTTTCAGGAATGTTGATTCATTTCGAATTATCGCGAGAAAAATATTTTAATTAGGGTTATACAAGGTCATCCCTATCTCAGCACTTGCTATTTTTGTGGACAAATTTTGTAAAACCATATTCAAATCTTGCCTTGCAGCCTTGAGTAGCCTTGAGAATGGGTAACGAGTCGGAACCCGAAACGTCGACTGCCTATGAATATCTTACCCGGTGGCGAGCCCGAGAAATTTACACAAACATTTTCAAATCTCTTTCCTATACCGAACTAGCCGTATGGCTTCCGCATCGGAACTTAAAATTAAGTAAACAATAGGGAGATGAATGCGTTTCGAGTGTCATTGTGGAATCTTATCGCCCCTTTGAAATATCTGTATGTGGCTGGTAAAACGTATTTCCATGAAATTTCGCTGCGTTTCCTTTCTCATCGAAAATCGTACAATGATTACCCATGTCCCGTATAATCGTATTTCGAATGGTTGTTTCTTGCGGTAGTTTTCGGTCCTCTCAGTTTTAATTAAAAATATTGGGCTTGGCTTAGCACGCGGGCAGTCTCGTGAGTGTATATATTTTTTAACAATTCCCGAAAATAAGTAGAAATCAGGATTCTTATTGACTTACAGTGATAGCCACGTATCAGGTTCTCAGATGCTGCGCGCACATATCTTTCGTTGCCCAGAAACAAAAGTATTTTCCATTGATGTGATTTTTCCGCTAGAATTGTATTTAATGGGTTTAATCTTTCTATAAAGTATTTCCTTTGTAATACGTGTCAAATTTTTCCTGCTGACTCGATTTATTTTGGTGGTCGAATTTTTTAGCCGCAAACTTCCCGTAATTTGCGGCCCATAGTCGCTAATTGCTGCATAAATAAAATGCGCTTCCGTTTTCATAGTGTGGTGAGAAGTCTCCAGTACATTTTCGCCTTTGGCTGTGTCGTAGCACCGGAGAAGGTATTGCTTGTTTGAAGTTATATGTCTACAGACCCACGTTACCCTGTAAGCCTCCAATTTGGTGTGTGGCTGGAGTTAAGCTTCACATGCCGCTAGCTCACATCGGAGAGTCGGCTGAAACATATACGAGCTCCTGATGTTTAATTTTAAACAGTAATTCAGACATACGAGGCAAGTCGTAAGTTATTTTCAGGTCGAGGAAAAAGCGTTATGTAGAGACACCGTTTAATAATAAACTAGGCTTTCCGAAAAAAAATTATCTATTCTTGATGGTCCACTATGATTTCTAGTTGTTCGCTTTAAATGACTTTTTGAGTCCAAAAACCGCTCCAATTTATCATGTAGTCTTCCATGGTGTTTCGGGAACAGCAAAGTGACAATTGTTGACTCTTTGAAATTAGCTGGTTATATATACTTGTTTATTGGATTCCTTTATTGGTTTCAGCATTGTGAGAATTGTTTGGCATGAAATATACATCTACATAGTGCTTTATGAAGGGTCTTTAAGAGTTTTGGAAGGGGCTAACTCTTCGTGATACACGCTTACATACGGTGAAAATTTTGCCAACTATCTTTTATTTGAATCATTTTTTAAGCACTTAAAAGTATATAGAGTTATAAAAGCTGCCCGAAGTTAAGCATTGGTGCGAAATATCCCAGAGAGATCGCGCTTTCGGATTGATGTGGTGACCAGATTACTGGGTTATTGTCCCTACCGGTTCTATGTTCGAATCCTTACAGTGGTAGGGATTTTTAAGCGAGTCCCTGTCCCTACTTCCATGCTTTGTGAAGGGCGTCCGAATGGGTCGTAAAACTGTGGCCCCCCTCAAAACCTTTTATTTGGAATAGAATATTGGCGACGTCGGGTTTCTCTCCACTCTCACAATATAATCCTTTCCTTACCTACATACCCACCTTTTAGTGGGGTAAATGACCACGGTTATAGGTCGCCTCCCCAAGTAACCAGCCAATGAGACCTCACTAGTCATTTCAGATTCTAAGAAAATGTAATGAGAACCCTGCTTAGTATTTCCGTTTACCTCAATTCATTATGTGGTAAAGGGTTTAATTTTCATGTGATTTACTCCTACTTATTTTTTGAACATCTGATCCTAACTGCCGTGTTTAAATGGGCTGGCATGCGAGTTACACAACATGCATTTTCGAAACATTGGTAGCGCTCTATCTGTAAATTCTGACAAGGGTTTATTCAGTAAATAATAAGGCTCTCTAATGGCGAAGAGAAAGAGATTTTTTTATTTCGCTCCAGCTAGGCCTCTTCTCGAACATACCCAGAACATTTTGAATCCTGCAGGGAAAAATTTATTCGCGAAATTAAAGATATACAAAGGGGAGCAGCTCTCCTGGCTTAAAACTGATGTAGACGATCAGGGAGTATGGCGCAAGAGATGGAAAGACTTGGAAGCCACGAGAGAGACTGAAGCTACACGCTTGGCTTGGCTATCTTGAACATTTCAGATCATATGAGTTTCTGTGTGACACGGAAGAAATAAAAAAGTGAGATAAAGCGAAATAAAAAAGATTTGGTGAGACTCCACAAAGCTTGAAGCGATGATTTAAAAGTTTTAGTGTATTAATACTGGTTTAAGCAAATTTTTTATACATAAGTTAATACGGTGGTGTTCAAAGTTCTGCTGGATCTTACCGAGTCAGTCGTTATATTTTCCTTTGTATTGTGGTTCAACGAAGATAAGCTTGACAACGTGGTATGTAGAATCGATATACACAACTATTTTAATGGTTATTGATTTCCTTCCTTCTACGCGCAAATAATACCTCTTGCAAGTACATATCTAGTAATTCTGTCAACGTACTTTTCACTCCCGCGCCAATTACTCTTTGATTTTATTAATAAAATTCCTTTTAATTTCTTTCGCAATGGGACGAATCTAGTATTTTTTTAAGTTTTATATTATTGTCGTGTTTGTTTGCTTGCTTCACTTCCTATTAAAAATATTATTTTCATGAACTCAATTTCTTTCATTTATTTATTTTTTATATACTTTTAATGTTGATTAAACTTTTTTTGTTAAATGTATGTAACTTTTTCTTATTTTATTTCGTTTATTTCGACTCACTTTTTAATTGTCGATTTACTGTTTGTGATTCATTTATTATTATTCATTCATATTTATTTTTTTTCTTGACTTATATTTGTTTTATTTAGTCGTTGATCTTTATTTTATTTGTTCATTTAAACATTTTTATTTATTTATACTTTCTTATTATTTATTTATTTAATTTTACGTATTTAGTTATTTGTAACTTTGCAGTTATATATAAATTCCCCTTTTTATTATTATTATCATTCATGTATATTTCATGCGATGTTTTTATTTGGTGGTGGTATATTAGCTTAATAGTCGTCTTTAGGTTTTCGCAGGTTTTTTCGTCTAGGATATCTCTTCCTTACGTTTTTCCCACAAATGTATGCATCTTTCTTCACACTTATTTTATGTATTTATCTGACGAGGGTTTATATAGAAGAAGGGGCTGCCATGGTCTCCATCTCGCCCCAATAAAGACGCCTTATTATTTTTATTATTATATCGCGGCTGTGGTTCTAGCATCCCGTGCTGTACA
Source organism: Ceriagrion tenellum (assembly GCA_963169105.1). Lineage (NCBI taxonomy): Eukaryota > Metazoa > Arthropoda > Insecta > Odonata > Coenagrionidae > Ceriagrion > Ceriagrion tenellum. The sequence goes on from OY720638.1 coordinate 42,706,215, forward strand.
CCTATGCAGCGACTCGCAGGGTAAAATTTTTATGTAGGCGTGGGATTTCTTCGAGGGAAGCCCCTTTGCAGCGGAAGTATTTAATGATTGACCTACACTCGCTTCTCTGCGCTCAGTCCCATAAGAGCCGGCGGAGTGCTGAAAAATCCCATCCTCCCCGTGACCTCTACGTGCAATGAACCCTACAGGGCTCGGGAGGTAAGGGAATGGATTCGCCAGCTAGCGTTTGAATGTTCTGACGAGTTCCGTGGGCAGTTTGAAAGGAATCTATTATGTTCTTGCATAGTTTATATTCTTAAAAAAGAGCATTTTCTCTCAATAATGTTTTAGTTTTACGTATGTTCCTTTGGTTTATATTTTTACATATATTGTGGCGTGAGTTTTCTGTGGCTCATCGGGGATCGTGTTGGAATTTGATTTTGTCGCAAATTTACGCTGGGGCGGCTTAAACTTTGATTGTGTCGTGCGGTACCTTCATCATCGAAGTTCATTGCGATTTTATTGATAGTATTACGCAAAGTAAAAAGGGTTCATTTTAAGGAGTAATCGATAAAACAAACGAAATACCTATGCTACATTTTTGACGCGAGATGTGTCAGAACTTCTCCGTTGTTAATTATGTCTCCCTGGGGGGCGTAACTGTGCAGTGTTTAATGGATAGTGACTTATTTTTTTGCGAAAATATCTAAGACAGTAGTGCATTTAGTGGCTGATATATTGGGATTATATCAAGGATTAGTTTTTTTGTTAATAATGGGACCAAATTTATTGTGCTCTGTGTGGTGGTGTCGTGGCTGAAATACGTTAAATTCTCAATGTTCCTACTTTATGCTTCATTGAACTATTTCCACGGTATTCTGTCCCCTCAGATTTTCCGGGCTATGTTAGTTGCCAGTGCCCTTTTCTCACGTGAAACTGCTACACCAGCCCGAAACTTGGCGTTTTTTGTTGTTTTTCCTCCGCTCTTGCCTCTTCAATAGTTAAGTGCTAACTTGACCGATTCAGTTGGTTTAGTTTACTTTTGACTCGATATAATGTCTTTCCAGAATCTCCAGACTAAGGTATGTTTATCGACCTAATTCCCTTGCTACTCCAATATAGCTTGAGTTATTGGTTTGTTTCGGTGGTTATCTGGCTACGAGTGGGTAGGATAAAGATATCCTAGAAAAGCAACCGATGAGGGAAAATTGCGCTACCCAGTGCATGTCGATAGTAGGCCACATTCTTATCTTCTGGGTGCGTTATAAGCTGCATGATATGAAGAGGCGTTCCAAAATTTAAAATATGGGATGATATTCGCCAAGAACGAGAAACAGAAAACTAAAAATAAATTTTTTTGGGTTACGTAATGTTTGGTGCTCAAATCATCGCAATGATTCGGCATTGGAATAACACTAATCCTTAATTTAGGGTCATATTTTCTTCCATTTTGTTCCTGCAGAATCTATAAGGAATAGTTTTCTTTTTCAAGATATATAGAAACAAATTTGCGGGTGTGGGTGATAGATAAAGTTGTGTTTGAGTGTTTTAGATTGTATCAATTATTGCTAAAATCCGCCTCATTGTTTCACTCAAGGCATTAATTGACCCAAAAAGATACGCTAGATAATTTGACAGGCCACATCCTCTCTGAAGGACTGCCGAAATCCAGTTTCAATTCTCAAACCTTCGTACGCCTTGATATTTCCCCCACTGTCTTAGTTTTTTATGAATGCTCAAGCAGCAAATATCGATTTTTCTCCCACAAGCCAATAACTGCATTCTCTCGACTGACTGAATGTGGTTTTCGCTCTAAATATCTCTAATAAGCTCATCGTCTAATTTTATTTCCACGTGCGGCCCTTCCTAAGCCACTGAGTCTCTTCAAGTGCAAATGTCCGAAAAAATAGTGGAGAATAATGGTTCTGACTGTGTCACACCGATGCATATCGCTCTATATCATCAGCCTCACCGCAAGCCGGGTGTTATCCATGCTAAATATTCTGAAAACGCATTTGGAAAGTATGAAGTGAGTGAATCCAGCATCCGGTACTTTATCTTACATTTTTCTCAGGTTCATTTCCTATTTACGGTCGAGGCGTCTCACGTCTCCCTACGTTACTTCAGCAGGCCATCAGCCCGTCTTTTCTTAGAATGTTCTCGTTTGCGCGTTTGTTGATCCCCGTTTTTAACTCTGCGCAATAAAAAGTAATGCGTTCCTGATAGATCTTGTACCGCGGTGTCATATCCCCCGCAGTTGTGGACTAAAACTGATTTCTCTGGGTCGTAAATGTCGGAGAACTTCAGAAAGGGCCTACTTTCCTCTATATCACTCTGATGATGAGAAACCGGGAAATGTTTTTGGCTCTTGAAATTAGTCTCGAATAGTTTAGAGAGGAATAGTTTCTCTCTTTGGATGAGCGCATGAGTGTGTGTTTGAAAGAAAGAGAAATGCGGATTGGGAAAATCAGTGTCAGGTGTGAGGAGTGATTGAAGCTAATATTTTAAAAGTTGATGTTCCATCAGCGTACTGTAAAATATTGGCTAAGGACTAGCAAGCTTTGAAACAAATTGCCTACGCGCGACAGTGAAATATCATGGGTACAAAATATCATCATTATCTTCCTCTTATTTTCCTATATTCGCGGGAATTGATTTTTTTAGTCACTCAACTTTTGCCGAAATTTATCCTCAAGTTTGTTCAACCAAATTTAGTCTCAACAGTGGGCTAATACATTACTAGGTTTTTTGCACCCGTGGGAGTGATAGAAAATTAGGGATTTCCACTTTGAAACACATCCCTAGTTGAATAAAATAGTATTTCATGAGTGGCAACAATAGAAGACCATAGGTTTTTATTGTCAAACCTGCGGTTAAATATTTTCATTGCAATGGTACAATCTCTTATATCACTAATGCGTTTTCGAATCACATTCGCGTCTCCTGCGTTTGCTGTTCCAAGAAATCTTTGGTTGGAGTGGTAGGCTAATTCACACGTACACTTCGTCTCAGCGTCGTACGTGCTATCGTTGGACATAATGGAATCGTCCCGTATTCGGTTGTTGTGCACACTGAAGCCCGTCTCGTCGTATCTTCTCCTTCATTGGCAACTAATGCATAGCCTTGAAGAGGGTGCGATGAAGAAATGTTGCATGGCAACTACTCGACACGAGGTAGCAACGACCGAAACTAGGAAGAGACTCACAAGTTCAAAACTCGTGATTTTAACAATGTAATTGATTAAGTATCGTTATCTCAGAGTCCAGAAGAACAGAATCGAACCAGGCATAATGATAATCTTCCATTAATCGCGAACATAACTGTATGGATTAAAATTTAAAGGTTCTCTCAGCGTCAGGAAAATAATCGACCTTTCATTTAATTGTGATTCCAAATCAATTTTAGTGAGAGAATGGCTTAGAGAAGAGGTGCATGAACTCCTTTTAATAAATTAGCGTAGATACTAAATGAATTTTTGGAATTATTTGGTAAGTAAATGTGATAGAACCTGGGGAATTATTTTGGCGGTGGTTGTAAAGCTAGATTTTGCGTCTCGTTATTAATTTGCTTCAGTAAACAACATAATTGTTTCCGTCAATCCACGAGGCACGGCTGTAGCATTAACCAATGTATGATGTAGATTCCACGTGTGGTGTTCACTGAAAGCTAGGCAAATGTTGTCAAGTCCATTCCTCCCAGTGATTGTGAGAAGATTTGTATATTGCAGACAAAAGAGGGAATCTACATCATGTACTCTACCGGGAAAATGTTTTATTGGATAAGAGAAAACCGTGGGAAAGATGAACTGACGAAACCGTCGGTCTTCTTTTAAGGAATTGTCGAGTAGTTGTAATTTTTACGGGGAACATTTTCCAGAACCAAGTATTTCGCCGCTTCTAAGTGCTTGAAGTAATGGAATGGTATTACCTACGTGATGCTAATCGAGTTGAGAGTTTTATTTTTGGAATTTTCGATAATATTTGCTGCACCTCAAAGCATTTTTCATAATTTTTACATTAATTTTTAATAGATGCGCGAATGGACTGCTGTTCGGCCTTACACAAACCTATTTATTGTGATCAACTCAACCTGGCTGTCGAATGTTGTTTAGCTATGTCTCTTACGAATAGCAAAGTATGAAGTTGTTAAATGAAACTTCTTTATCGTATTTTCCAACTTGTCCTTATTACGGGAGCTGTCCTCGGATTTCGAGCGAGGTTAAATTTTCCATGACTTCCGACTCGGACGTCGAAACGTTGGCCATCATGAAGCTTTAAACCTGGTGGAAACTCGAGAGCAGTTCCTCCATCATATTCGCCAGGAAATTTTCCGATATTACTTAATTAACGTAAACAGCCAAAAAACGGATTTGAGCCCTTGCGATAATGCTATAAATGTTACTTTGATCGTGTTATTTTTCACGCGGAGAACTCTGGTAAGAAATTTTCAAATCTGATGATAAAAATGAGAGCTATTTGGGAAGTAAAGAATGATTTTGTTTAGGTGTCCATTTTTTGCTGTCATTTTGTCTGCAAAAGACGGCGTTGGTATGAATTTGCATCTGGACTTAATCCATGGTGGTTGATGAGGTGCCGGAGCGATTTAATCGATGCCTGCTTCGTTCTCCGGAACGAAGTTCGTAGTTGACGCGTCCATGCACCCACCCATGTATTGTCTTTATTAAAGGGATTAAAGCAGAGTAGACTTCAATACCGAACAAGCAATTGCACCGCGAAAATCGGCCAGGGTTGGGATATGATTTCATGCTAGTTTTATTACTGGCATTGGCCTACAAAAAGGACTGGGTTGATAATCATCTTCCGATCGTCGTTAAAATTAGTCTGGAATTTTCCGAGTTCTTGCGTTCGTCGCCGATCTCGTTTTCGATGACGTCAGTAATATATTTCGGGCCCCGGCATTCTCCCGCCGATGACATTCATGGGCGTGTAGTTGCGCAATGAGGCTGCAGAAAGACTATGTTTAAAATGTATTTATTTGCCGTCTACGATCAGAGGTCGTATAAGCTGCCATTAATCTTAAATCACTTAGCTGTTGATGACAGAGCTCAGCCAGTTGATTTTAAGGATAATATTTTTTATAATAACGCCAAACGGTAAGTAAGCTCATGTGATAATGCTATAGATGTTACTCTGATCGTGTTAATTTTCACGTGGCGAACACTGGTGAGAAATTTTTAAATCTGATGATAAATTGAGAGCTATAGAGATCCCAAATAACCCTATAGAGATATAGAGAGATTAAATGAGAGCTTTTATATGTGTCTCGTATACTTTCCATTCTTACGAAAGTCTTATTGTCTAATTGTGGCCATATTTGAGTAATCAATTTACATTCTCGCTTATTTCACCCCCTGCCTCACGCCCTAGAGGGAGATTGTAGGGTTCGTTGTTGATGTAAACCAGTAGAAATCTTCTGTCCTGGAGTGCGCAGGTGTCAACTGTTGCTGACTGATTATTTCGATGTCGATTTTTTACAGAATCTGCGACGGGAACTAACTTCATTTGCAATCAGGAGTATTTTAGTGTATTGCATATTTTGGTGAAGTTTCACCCCCTGCCCATGACCCTTAAGGTAGCTGGTGATAGGATTGGCTTCGTACAATTATGCTTGCTGAATATGGTAATCTACCTGTCATATTATGTACAATTTTACATGAAATAAATCATGATCAATGGAATTATTTTTAGCTTTTTATTTAGTGTATGTGAAATGAAATTACCTCTATGAATACCGTTGATTAGGGTGTAAGGAAGGGCAATGTTACCCGGTAATTTACTGCATAATTACCAAACGTGTATCGTTGCTGAATGTAAAAACTAATGCAATGGTATGGATAAGTGAGTATAGATAATCATGTGCATGAAAACTACAGAAGCTCATAGATTTTTCAAGTGTAGCGTTTACTCTTCATGGTGGTTCTTTTGTCGCTTTAATTCAATTGATGTATTTGTATTCGTAAAATCATTATGGCTACATTTTTAACGCATAAGAAATTATTCCGCAAGCTTCGTCGAAAACGGTGGCATGCGAGCGGTGTGTAAGACGTGGTGGAAGGCATAGGTATGGAGACGTGGAGGCTTGCTCTTTATGTAGTTTGAGCGAGATATCATTTCACTCAAAAATCAATGAATTTGGTCTCATTGTCAAGAAAAATATCTCACCCTACGAAATATATCAAAACACTAGCCCTCTACCTTGATACATTCCGAGATATTTGCCAAAACATACCCGCCATTTTACATGGGAAATACAGAAATTTTCATCTTTATAAAATTATATTTTTGCAACATTTATATTACAATATTTATTTAATGATTCCTACAGGTGCTGACATTAAAACGTAAAATTCGAATTAGGTCGACGTCTTTAAATAAGGTCTACTTTGGAATCATGTCACTCGAACTCCTCAAAAGCTGATATTACTTATAAAAATGGGATGATCGGAGTGATAGGGAGACACGGGATTTTATAGCCTCTCCGCACCGAGCGTAAAGAAGCTGATAGAAGAGAAAGAAAATAAGTGATATTCACTGCCGAATTAATAGGTTCAAGATTTTCTTTCCGCGCTTCATTAGTCACAGTTACAAAAACAGACCATGACAGTGAGATATTCCAATGACATGGAGTTCACTTCCCATCCAATTCACTCGCCCTCATTGCCTTATCCTTTATGCCTTCCGTTCCATGTCTGGTGTTCCCTCACCTCCTGCTAATCGCCCCAGTGGCAGCTCACGCTGTTACTTGTTGATGGAGTCCATATTGAGAGTATTGTACTTTTCCACAGTTATTTATTGTAAACGTACAACGCGTTTCGCAGCTTGCTGGATCTTCAGGTACAGTTCTTTATCTTTTATTTATTGATTGTTTCGATAGTAACCTTACGCTAAGAAGGGAGGGTTGGAGTTAGAGAACAAACTAATTTTGGGAGGAATGGAAGGGGGAGCGTAGATAAGGGGCTTGTAAGATGGGAAATTTTTCTTGAAAGGGGTGCGGAAAAAGTAGCTAGTTGCAAAGGTTTATTGACTGTGTGATAATTTGCATCTGCTCCAAAGTCTTTTGGTGGAGCATGTAGAATTTCGGGGATAAAGTCACGTGCATCATTTTATCCCCGATCAGTAGCTTCGGGAGTGTTCTTTGATGCGTGTCTTGAAATTTCGTCCAGTTTGACTATGTAAGCTATATTACAACTATTGCTTTAAATGTTGTAAATACCTGATCTTAATAATCGGTCCACGTTGTCTTTTCCGTTTACTAAAAATTGAAATACTTCCCCGAAGTGTCGCTTGAAGGTGTGAAGTTTATTGTTGATAGATTTTTACGAAACGACGAAAAAATCTTCCTCATCCTTTACATTATATTCAATAGTGTGTCTGAAAAGTCCCGTATTATAGGGTTTACGAATTGTTGTACACAGTATTCTTAACGTAGTTTGAGCGACATTGTTTCCTGGTCACAATGGAGACCATACTCGAAATATGCGTTATACTATCTGCTGGGGTAGTAAGCATGAATGCAATATCCCTAATTAAATACTTTTATATGACAAATTCTAAATAATTAAATAAAAATATCTGTATATGTCTTTAGATTGAATAATTTTTTTCAAGCGGTACTTTTAAAACTCGTCAACGGAAGGTTTTTGTGATCTTGAAAAAATGAATGCGGTGACAATATGATTTTTTGTAAAATGTTAAGGAAACTTACTAACTACGCACTGTCAATTTTTTTTGACGAGATCTAGGTGTTAGAAATTCCTCATCAAAAAGATCTCTCTGGAATGAATACGCGTACCAATTCCCATGTAATAGGGCGGGTATTTTTCGTCAATAATCTCGGAAAGTAGTCAGGCTAGGAGCTGATATGTTGGTATCTTTGGAAGGGTGAGTTATTTTTCTTTTAAATGAGACCAAATTTATTGGTTTCTGGGTGAAATGATATTTCGCTCAAAATACTTCGGAAATGCCACCAGTTTCATATCTGGTGTCCTTACACCTCCTCATATACTCCCCAGCGACAGCTCACGCAACTTGTTGATGGAGAATTATGAAACGACGAAAATAATCTTCCTCATTAGTTAGTTATATTTCTATATGGTGTCTGAAACGTCTCGTATCGGGTAACGAATTACCATGCACACTATTATTAAGTATTATATTAATCCTCCTGCCAGCGGTACTATTGAGAAATGCGGAGGGTAACTTTATTAAATGTATCATCTCCGAAAAAATTATAAAGTTGTTATTTATAATATCCGTATGCAGTTTTTTATTGTATTTAAATCGAATTAGCTAATGCTTATCAAAGCCTTTTAAATCGTCTAAAAATAATTGTAATTATATAAGTGTACTGAATTTATTCCATAGTTGCGCACGAGCCGATGTATCGGCCCGCCACACTTTTCGCCCGAGAGGCTAAAGCCGATATATCGGCCAGTCGTATACCGTACACAGCGCAATAGATGAAATTTCGGGGCTTTTCGGACACCCAGTACGTACTCTGGCGTTCTGTACGGGTAAGTTGGTGTTATTCGTCGAGCAATGACTCGACCATTATCGTAGGGCAGTACTCTTGTGGATGGAGCATTGAGTGATGGAGCGGGCGTGCATGCCATGTACTCGTCGTCACTTGCTTTGAGGGCGACCAGTCGGGAGACTTCCACGTGGCTGCGGCCGAAAAACCTCGAGAGGGAGACGGAGAGGAGTGCAGAGAGAGGTCCTGACTCGTCAATATAGCCGCCGACGCGGTGTCTCATTTCAGTGGAGGAGAGTCTTCTTATCTGTGCGCGGCCGACCTCGCTGGCGAGGCGAGGAGGGCGAGCGGGTCGCGTTGAGGCAGGCGGCACGTCGTTGGCGGGGGGGGGGGGGGAGAGACGGTGGGTTCCTGGGGGAGGGGTGGCGGAGGGGAAGGAGCGGGAGAGAGAAAGAGAGAGAGGAGGAAGGGGGAGGGAAAGCACGAAAGGGGAATGGAGACGACTACTCCACGCGCCGATAAAATAAAAACGCCTTTGCGTATGGGGAACGCACGCTCTGGGAATCACTTGGCGCTCTCCCACTCTCGTATCTCCTTCGTAAGCGTTAATGTGTGAGCTCTGGTCCAAGATCGCGTCGTATTCGTCGCGGAACTTCGGCAACGGAGCTGGGAGAAATGGCACACGTTCGGTTGGTCGGAATGCCTCCGGGAAGAGGGAACACTGCGGGGCGTCGAAATTTCGAGTTGCGGGAAGTTAGTCTGCACCGGCGAGATAAAGTTTGCTACATTGTCCTTCATAACTTTCAGTACGAACTTTGAAAATGTTTCTTGCGTTAGCCTTTCTTTCAGTAGAGTCGATTCGATGGGAACTTTATAAATACATTTGCGGCATTGAAAAAAATTGAAGTGAAAGAACCTTAAATCAATTTTATTGACTCAGCGGTGGGTATTTACTGTGAGCATTGTGTTGAGTGTTGGCAGTAGTGGTTTTAGTTAAGATTCATATTGAGTTTGCAATAACTTGCTGGTATTTCTACTTCTTATTCAGTGATGGTGCGGGAAAGTAACGTGCTTAGCAGGAATCGCCACGCTAGCGGATAGCTTAATAGACGGAATCCGTGTCTGGAATGGCATAATGCTATTGATATCCTCCTTTCTGTTACTTGATATGAAGCTTCTTAGCGTTCCCCAGGGCTATTGCTGCTCTATTTTTGAGAAGCAGTGACTTGTTCATTTCTATTCAAACATCCGCTCTATTCATTAATGTGAAAAGTTTTGTAAAGTGTGCGTATTCACCTACATGCGACGTTACCAAACCCGGAGATCGGGTTGGGGTGGTGGCTGCAGTACTGGCTTCCCATCCCAAGGGATCAGGTTCTAGTCCTGGCTATTGTAGATGCTCTTCAGTCAAATCCCCGTTCTTGCTTGTGTTGCCATGTGTGGGATTACGCCGAGAAGAATTACTCTCCGTCCCCTCGATCGGACTAGTAACTGTTTTGTCCCCAGTTGGCGCCTTCCGTGCAGAGGGGGCTAATGCCAACTCCAGTTCTCCTCTCACCGTTCATTCATTTCCCTCATGATCCCTCCCTTGCCAATAATGGAAAAATTGACCTCAGCTGTGGGTCAAACTCCCAAATAACAAAAGAAAGACAACCAAGCCCTGGGGTCGTGGCAAAACCAAGAATCTCGTTTCATTCCAATCACCAAGTGTCATTTTTACAGTGCAGGAAACTCTTTTTCGCCCGCATGCTTGCCTCAGTGATTGTTGGGACAATGGGGGGCAGCGGTGTGCGAGCATGCTAATAAGTCTCAGATTGAGGGGGCATGTGCTGATTGGTTAGGATAGGGTCAGAAGTTGGGGGTGGGGTTCGGTTCGCTTTGATGGGGAGGCGACGGACTACCGAGGCCATTTGCGCCATTAGTGGCAGGTTGTTAGACTGGTACAGAGAGGACTGCGAAGGGGAATGGAGGAAGGGCGCGAAGGACTCCGGTGTCGGCCTACTAGTAAATATCGTCGGTCCAGTACTGAGTATGCTCCGAGGGGCGACCAGGGGTTCGTCACCAGTTAGACATCCCATCTGATCTAGTCGAGATTTTCTTCTCGTTGGGTCCAATTGGAGGACGGGGCTCCCCTAAAATGTCTCCTTCTGGATTCGAACCTGATCCCTAGGAATGGGAAGCCAGTACTCTAGCCGCCACACCAACCATTCCCGCATGAGATTGGCGTCGCGAGACGAGGAAGAAGCGGGGTTTAATACATTTACATCTACGTCATACCCTGCGAGCCACCCAAAGTGTGTGTGGCAGGGTATGCTTCCACTCCAGGCATGTATGAATGATACGGTATAACACCGAAATTACATTGAAACCCGCGTACCACACATGCAAAGCGCCAATTAAAAATCTAATACCCAAGAAACATTCTATCGTCAATCGTTCCAACATGCAAGGGATACAAAGACTACTACTACAGATTCTAAATATCATGCATAAATAAGAGCATCAATATTTACATCATGCATAAATAAGAACGTAGAGAATATAAAGAGAAAGATTTACTGTCTGCCTATTGTCACAATTCGAACTATTCATGACGACGATCACAGCTGTTATGGTACCGAATGGTAGGCGGAAAAATTGACATTTTATATCTATCGGTTCTACAATCTAGCTCTCTAATTTTATTGGCGCGATCTAATCTGCCGTAGTACGAGGGGGTTAATAGTATGTTTTTTATGTCGTCAGAGAAATGATTTTCCTGAAATTTAGTTAATAAAGTTCACTGACGTAATTTTTACCATACCTCTTGAGATGTGAGGAAAGAGTTTCTTGGAATTTTTACTATATTACAATGTTGTCCACATGCATCATCATTGCCCATTTATCATGATATATAGCAGACGTAAATAATTATACATAAAAATGGACATATTCCTCTGCAAAAAAGTTGGGATACTACGACAAGAAAGAGATATTTCGCCCTTTATTTGCAGTATTTCGTGTTTCGGCCTCTTGGGTCAAGCTGTGGGTTGGTTGCTGGCGGCGATCATCCTAATCGGAGTGTTGATTTGCTTGGGATGAGACGCGGTTGAATACCGAACGCTTCATGAACGGTAATGTAGGAACAAATGATGTGGAGAGATAAGTTTGTGCGGCAAGGGATTCGATGATTCGAGGGATTCAAAATGGATATTACTGACCGTACATATCCTCTCTCTTTGAAGGTTGAAATAAAAAGGCGATTGTCCCCCAATTAAATAATACTTACACGTCTATGGGGTAAATTTATTTGGAATGAGGTTTTTGTATTCATTAAACAAGTGCTGTTTTGTTTACTTACCGTACGTTATGCCTTTTCACCCGCGGCTTTTGTACCTTTTCTTATTTGCACGCTTCCATTTGTGTCTCGTTCACCTGTAACTATCATTTACATTGATTTTCCCTTTCCATTCTTCGATTGAGTCAATTTTTTTTGGTTCACCGAGTTGTAGGCCAGCTATTACCTGCCCTCATTTGCCATTCCTTCTTCTCTGATGTAATCTGGTGAAATTCAAATCGTGTTAACGATTTATAACTTCTTCCACCTACTCACTCAGCTTTTTAAGACTGCATGATTATTTATAGCTCAAAATGAGTTTGTTTTCATTTATATCGAATTTTGCTGTCGTCAGTAAGCTTAAATGAAATCGGCGTGTTGGAAGGCGAGGGGGCGATTACGATGAAAACCATGTAATTGGAAGGCTTGAATGAAGCGATAAAATTTTTTGTAGTCGAAGAATATAAATTTGAATTCTTATTTTACTGGAGCTTCAATTAAATATAATGGAGCAAAATTTTTGTTTTACATTTCTAACCCTTTCGAATGAAGTGAACAGTTTCGTGCGAAATATTTTGGAACTGCATTGGTAAATAGAAGAGCATTAGATGTTGTACTGTCCACTATTTTTAATACTGAAAACTTTACAACACGTGTTTCTGCACTTTATTGGCCATCATCTGATGACACTCTACCTTATGATGGCCAATAGAGTGCTGAAACACGTGTTGTAAAATTTTCAGTATTAAAAATAGTGGACAATGCAACATCTATTGCTCTTCATTTTTTAACCCTTCCGAAGTCTGCCAAGTTTTAATTTTTCATATGGTTGTACGTGAGGGGGTGTTTTATAAGGTCTCATTTTGAATTGTTAATTATTGTGACTGAAGGTGTAGACGGTATGTTTTGTGATGCATGAACATTTTTGGATTAATGAGTAACGAGTCAACCCTTGCGTTTTGGTGGATTGCGAGAGGCCGGACCCTCTTTTACACACTGACTCTGCGACGAAGCTTCATAGATATGGCGCGTCCCGTAAATGGGGAGCTTTTGGAAACCTCTCCGTCGATACTTCGTGCCGTCTGTTTATTAACTTGTACATTCATGAACCGATAGCCATTCCGGAATAGGTATTTATAGTTTTCTTCTCACCTTATAAAAAACTGATTTTTTCATCGTAATGCTCCGAAAGTTGAAAGACATCAAACGCTAATGTATTGTTCATTCATGAAAAGCGTGAGTGTATTTGTGTAGTGCATTCCGTCAAGAAATCATAATCTTTAATCTTGGCATCCCAAATTTGTTTTTCGGAAGCTCTCCCTGACTCTCTACATTCTTCTCTTAGGAAACCATCCAATCTTCCCCTCCATTTATCCTTTCGAAATCCTTTTAAAAAGTTCTCTGTCTCTTTATCCGCCCCATGTTATTATCTATCTTTTCGCAGACGGTTCACTCGAGGTCTTCTAAATGTTACTGTTTGTTGGGTTTCTTTGCTGCTGATCCGCACTGTCTATTCGGTCTTTCCTCGATTCTACCGAATTTCCGTGGCTGTTTTTTTCTGCTGTTACTGTTCTAAAACGGAGGAACTACAAAGATTTGTAGCGTTTGCTAGTGTTGTGAGCTGCTGTCAACCCATTTAATCTTAAGAATTGAATGATGACCGCCTGTCGCGTCCGTATACGATTGTGCTTCATTCTTTATTTTTTTAACGAAGTGCTCGCATACTGCCGAACTCGTGTTGCTAGCTCTTAGTCGGCTCTTCTTCTGAAAGAATATCTTCTTTCCCCGTGCTGATCGCCTGTCTATATCTTTCCTGTGTAGTTTCTGACTGATTATCTTACATCCTAGATTTCAAATCCCATCCTCTTGTGCATAGTTTTACTGTCCAATTGTCATCGTTACTTTTGTCTGGATATCATCCACTGACCAAACTTTGCTTTATTCTGCAACAACCTTCAATATGTTTGTCTTAATTGTTTTTTTTTTGCTGTGACCGACCTCGTCAGGCTTCTTTATTCTCTGCTGAATTTGCGATTTCATTAGAAAGCGTGGTATACCTTTTGTTTCTCAGTGCACTTGAATTCCTGTTTTTTTAACAGTAGTAATTTGGTTATAAAATTTTATTGGGATTTCTGGGCAAACTATAATTGGACCAATGATCCTGCGAAGGATGTGGAACTCGCTGGAGGTCGGTGGGCCTGTACTATTCCATCTTATGACTCCTGGTCTGTACTATTCCATCTTACTCCAAGAGAGTAAATGCAAATTTCTGTTTTTTACTGGTTTCAAAATGACGCGCCGATGGATTTAGATAACCTATACCCGAAGCTAGTATTTTAAATTCCGCTATTTCTGACGTTTTTCTTTTACCCATCCTGCTGAAGTTCCAAACCATATTTAAACCCTTTATCTTATTTCATATATAGTCTTGTCAAAATTTAGCTTGCGGAAAAGTCGCACATTTTTCGTCTTCTTGAAAAACAGTGTATTCGACAAACTAATTGTTTTCTGAACGAATTTTAAAATTCACTCCGAGTTGTTATAACGCTTTGAGGTGCTTTGGGGTGCATGCCATTTCCGCTTATTCAATTCACCCCCTCCGTACAAGACCGAAGGCTAATATTTTTAATTCCTAGAGTTCAAATCCAATCCATTCTGTTCTGAGAATGGCATCAGGGACATTCTTCATGTGCTAGCACAGTTGAGAATTTGTACGACGCTTGTTAACGTTGTCTATTGATGAAAAAAAAATTCTCAGGACGATACTTCGAAAGAAAATAGTAAAGTACTCACATTGTGTTGTCTTCCCTTCATTTTCTTCGGTATGGAAAGTGTACCGTTGACATTTGCTTTATTCCTTTTTTGCATTTAGCAGTGTACTCTTGGTCGCGCCTGTACGCATTGCTGCTGTGTTTTGGTGTCCTTAGCGAAGTCCTTTATTTTAATATCTTCCAAGATATATCATGCCACATATCAATATTGCCTTTGTCTCGTTACTCTACATTCTTTGATCGCCTGGTTGGTTGGTATATCGGGAACTCGTCCGATGACTGGGACCAATTGTGCCTTGGGGAGTAGGTGGGTAAGTTGATATGCGAAGGATTATTTATGAATGAAGAAAGGGTGGAGAGAAAAATACGGTGTCGGCTTAGTGCTCTGAACGATGGACATCAAGGGGTAGGCAGTTCACCATCGTATGCGATGGGCAGTTTTACGATTGGAGTATTTTATTGGATTACATTGGAGTGTAGCGCTCAAGTAGGGATCGAGTCAACTGTAAAATTTCCATCTCTGCGGGGGTTAGACACTGGGTCCTCGGAGTGGGAAACCAGTATATACTCAACTCCTGGCTCCCTTCTGAAAATTCCTATCATGACTCTCATCGTCGAAGTATTTTGCTCTTTGAGGTTTAAAACCCATTAAGTACTTTTTTCTTATTGGTTGCATCTGGCTCGCGCTCAGAGATGGATCATCAAGTCTTCAGCTATGTGTAAATAAGTTTTTTTCTATGAAAGAAAGGGCTGTGACTGTGTGTATTGTACTGGACAATTCTGAGAAATCAAAGTTGAATGGAGCCATAGTTTACGGTAGCTTCTTTGCTGCGAATAGAACATACCCTGTCTCCTGTATTTGGCTGGAGAACGTCCAAGGTCGGTCGAAATTCCAGCAAGTTCTCCTCTGGCCCTAGAGCTGGGACTATTTAAGGGCTCATTGCATGGCTTTGGCGTGAGTCTTACCCCTCCATGGAGAAAGGGTTGGTTTGCTTTTCTCTGTGCGCATTTTAGACGACGTTGGCATTCTTTTCATACTTCCTCACGCTTTACTCGCCCGCGTCAGATCATCGGTAGTGTTCAATCGACCTTGCTATAGCGACAACGCTCCAAAAGCCCGTGACATTATCATTCTCTTAAGTTTGTGTTAATTTTTCTATGTGCAGACCTCTGTGTTTTGGGAAATCGTCCTCACAACTAACTCTCCGATATTTAGTCCAGCTGCAGATATTAAGCCAACCACCTGCCAAGCGAGGCGTGGCTCACATGTATCTCGCTGATAGGACCGTGATCAACGAAACTGCTGGCTTAGCCGCTGCTCGATTCAAAGAACCGTGCTTGTTCCTTGTTCTGTCTCGAGGAGCTCATCATGTCATTTATTAACAGGAAATTAATATACCGGTTAGTAGACACTTCATTCTACCCATTCAACAATTAACAGTAGATTGAAAATTAGACTCAAACTTTTATGTAAATTCAAAACCAATGTATTTTCCGACAAAGTTCTCAATTTCTGACGAATTCCAATATACTACGGTAAATCAGATCATGAGAATAAAATACGGGAAATTGATTGTAGAACAGATGGGTTTAATACGTCATTTTCCCAAGATCGATAAGAGGCCATAATGGCTGCGTTAAAACTTTTAGTTGACCGGTAGTGTAGCTAGTTAATTGATGTGATACCTAATGCATGTTTCTAAATCTGCAGAGTTAAACACGCAAAACATAATGTTTTGCGTGTTCCCTGCCTGACTCTTGTTTCGCGTTTACATAAGAGTGCATATTCAAATGCAAATTGAAGATAATTGATGAACTTGTTTCTCCACATTATACAGTAGTTGAGTGCAACATTATTCTTTAAAATATGCAGAATTTCCGTGTACCTCTTTTGTAATTATTCTTAAACCAGTCGTATTACTTAGAACGTGACACCTTTTCTTCCAATACATTGTTTTTGGGATTCGCACTTAAGTAATACTAACTCAAGGCATTTACGCGAATGAAATTATACGGAAATAAGGGAATCTGTGATAGCAATTGTTAAGTTAATGTATCTGAAATTGGGTATACTTGACTTTAAAATTTAGTCAGAGCGCTTCTTTTTATGCCGAAATTCAGTACACATTCGCTTTGTTTAGGAGGCATGGTAACCCTAACCACTGGTTAGTAACCAGGAACCACCAAATTAGTAATTTCCTGTCCCCACTACTCTGAAGTCCTTTTACCACATTTAAACTTTAAACCTGGCTCAGAGCGGATGACAATGCAATACCATGCAATAGTAATACGTGTAGAATGTAATATTAAATAATAATAGCAAGTAATGATAAGAGTTTGCACCAGGGGAATGAAAAGGGGGGACAAAAGTTTGGCACCAGGGGAGAAAGCGGAGCACAAAATGACATCGAATGCGATACTATTGACGAATTCATTCGTATTATCCACTGAACTGTGCAATATTATTGGTTGATAGGTATAGTAATTTTCCATTGCAGATAGATCACACAAGACTAAAACGAAGGAAATAATTACTTCAAATATTTTTAAACAAACTCGTTTTTAAAACGGGCTAAGAAGTATTAAATAATTTCTCGTAGCCCCCCTACAGATTCCGAATCCCTACGGATTGTCCTGAAATTTTGTGATTTTGAATTTTAATAGCTGTGAAAATACTTGTAAGATTTAAAACGAAAAACGTGGGATGCATGCAATAGATAATAGTAAGGAGTGTAGGGAGAAGCTGTAGTAGAGAAAACTCACGCATCAGTTCATATCATTTGCAGTACAATGAAATTGTTAGTGACTTATGTGAACTAGTCATGTATCAATTATCTATTTCATGCGCCCCACGTTTTTCGTTTTAAATTTTACGAGTAATTTCATAGCTATTGACATTCACAATCACAATTTTTCAGGACAATCCTTTAGGGGTTAGGAATCTGTATGGGGCTACGAGAAATTTTTTTATACTTCTTAATTAGTTTTTAAAACGTGGTTGTTTAAACATTTTTTGACTAATTATTTTTCTATTCCCTTTCTTTTGATCGCTGTGTCCCCTTCGCCCCTGTGGAGGATAGTTAAGTATATGTTGATGTGAAGGCTTCTGAAATATGGTTCAGGAAGAGAATTGTCTGCATTTATTGTCGCGGTAAATGTTTTTGTGTCGAAACGTTCGTCTAGTCGTTTTGTCTAGACGCACACGTCTTCGTCTTGACCGTCACCGCCCGGCGCCCAAGGCGATGCTCAAAAATGTGCGTGGCAAACAGTTTTTAATCAGTCAATCACCTTGGGCAGCTCAGCGGGTGATCATGCGGTGTCGCCCAAGCGTGCCATTGATGACGAAATACTATTTAAAGAATATGTTCTTGCGTCTGTGAGGGAGAGTGTGTTTTGAGTCGCTCGGATGGTACCTTGGTCCCGTCCCGATTCGCTAAGCTCGTCTTGCTTGGGGTACCTAATCCAAGGCCCCCCTCCTTCCCTTTCCAGTACGGGCACCAAAGGGCCGGGGAAGACCCCAACGGGATCACTAATTCCAATGGGCAGTAAACTCAACGCCTCTGTTCATAAGCTGAAGGTCCTAATGAAAGCTATATGCTTGCAAATTATCAATCGCATTCCCGTGTAAAAGAAAAGTATTAAATCGTGCATTATGTGACAGCGATGATTCAGAGACTCATAGAATTCCTTCAAATTATGCTTGTTTTTTTTGTGCGATGCAATCTAACTCGGTAATCAGTTAAAGCCATTGAATAATGAAGGAGACAAGTGCTGGTTTTTTGCTAACAAGTGAATCCAATTACTTGCTTGGAACATAAATCCGCCTGTATAATGTCGTCCGATTGCACCATGTTGAACCCCGAATTGTAATATTTTCCGTGGAAGATGAGTCACCATTTTCAGTCATCTATTTTCATAATAAAATGCCTATAATCATATTTTGACGCGTGAAAAATAAACTCAACTCTCAAAACTCAACGCTCAACGTAAAATGATGAAGTAGCATAATTGCAATTGTATTACGGAGGAAATGGAATACCTTTGAGAACTCCATTAATGATATTTATTATTACTTTTTATATAAGTTTATATTTGTAATATTTTCTTTATATTTAAGATGTATTGGATCAAAATGAATATTTGTTTAAGAGTTTTTCCACTCCTTCGTGATGGATAACTTCCCCAGAGTGTAAACCTGAAGCTGTTTCCTTCTTTAAAAAATTCACTTCTTTAATTCGTTCATTTCATGTATACATTTAAATACTTACTTGTGCTGTACTGCCGTATGGATCTATCTATTCACTGCTTTAAGCGATCGTCCGGGAATATCGCCTTTATCATCGCTGTGCGCAAGCCAGACGCTTTTCTGCGTAAATTCACTTAGCAGCGCTTGCAGCGAAATATCCCGCGGACTACGAGTGGCTATTTTTTCCGGGATTTCCTCGGCTCGCGAGTGAACGTTTTTCCGAAATGGATCGTGGAAATGGAAAGTGCTCGCACGGAATTGGACGGGGGGTCAAAAATAGCATAGTCTCTTTCACTTTTCTCATCGCTCGATATTCCCGCAAAAACGGGAAATACGCGGCCATGCTAATAGAATATTGAGATCTATTGAAAGGTTATCGGGAAACGGACGAAATGGTGTAAGAGCATTGTTGTAATTCTCTCGCAACTCACCTAATTTGGAATTCACTACTGACATGCGAAACCCCAGCAAATATGGATTTATATCAGAAATAGATCGAGAATTGCGGATGGCATTTACATTAGTAAAAAACCCACCGGCTTGAGTGAATTGTCAGTTGGTTGGGTATGCTCGCCAGATTGTAGCGCGTTGTATCAATGGAATATTTCACTTAGTTCAAATCAGTCTTATTTCCCGAAAGATGTTCCCAATTTCTCAATAAATCCTACGTTCCACAATGAAAACAATATAAAGGGTCTAGTCAATTCTAAACAGACCAGAGAGGTTTAACTGCCATTATTTCCTTGTGCAGTTTGGGTCCATTTTGGCTGGGGAAGATATCGCCAAAAAAATGTATCTACAGCTAGTCATTGGTTTACTCTATTCTGAATGATCACCTCACCCTGGGGAGCTATACAGTTCATTAAAATTTGGCCTTGGTTTGGCCTTGGGTTTTTGATCTCAAAATGTGTAACCATGCAAAAAATGAGAAATTTTTGCCCACGGTATCTAAGGCACATGGACATATTTTATTGTCTAATCAATGTAAATAGATTGACATTTTATAATTAACGGATGACTAAAGTAGCAGTGTACGGCACAGGCGACTCGCCGCCACTTAATCTAGGACCATGTCTATTGAGCCGGGTAATCTTTAACTCTTAATGTTTATGAGTTAAAATGGCGCGACCCACTACAGCACGTGGGTTGATAGCGTAGAAAATGTGCTTCGTTACGTTAATCCCACTCCGGTTAACCTCTTTTATTCGCAAAATTGAGATAGATTGGTATTTCAGGATCTCTTCCAAGATATGATTTAAATTAAAGCGACGTAAAGCAAATTTTGCGGTTATGGTTGCTCGTACGATAGTTGTTGTTTTGCTAAGGATAGGTGTTACCAAAAGTTGCAATTATTACCCATTCAGATTTTGTGAACGCTTTTTTATGTCATGATGTGGTAATAAGTAAGAAGAATCAGGTAATGTCTCCAATAACCTGAATGAAAGGGAAGCCATCGTGAATGAGAACCAGGCATAATACAATTCGGAATACGCACTGAATCTGCTATACCTTGAATGAAAGGCAATTTGAATATTTAAATACGATAAGAAACAAAATTTAAGCGTGACTCTTTGATCCCATGTCTCTCGTTTTTAATACTTAAAAGGATATATATGAATATGTTTTAGTAAGCGCTAGGTGCAAAATATATTTTTTATATCGGTGGACGTGTATCATTTAATTTGATAGAAGGTCACAAATGAGAGTACCGGAATGGGTACTGATGCGCAGATTCTATTTGGCGTCCAAGCTTATAGTTTCGTTTCGGAACGATATTATAAACATTCTTTTTTCATTTAGCTTTGGTTCGGAATGGAAGTTTATGTCTAGCTTGATTTTACTTTTGTCAACGGAACGAAAGTAGAATGACAGCGATAACTCGTAAATTTGTCATTCCAGATATTTTTCATTTGGAACGACCCGGGTTTCGACGTTCAACGTGATCTTCAGGTCCTTCTTCATCGTCTTGATTCCAGTTTCGTCTAGTCGTCATTTCGTAGTCGTGTCAGATTTCAGGTTCGTCTTCATTTTGACCTGAAGATGACGTTGAACGTCGAAACCCGGGTCGTTCCAAATAAAAATATGTAGAATCGCAAGTTACGCCTGAAACTACCAATGAAACGAGAGTAGAATTTTGAACGAAAAATAACGTTCCGGAGTCATTCCTCCTCTGGAATTGTTTCAGTTCAACTGGAGGATGGACTTCCGGTTCGCTTTCATGGTTCCGGTCCCAATCGGGTCTCATATCAGTGAATCGGTTCCTGTGGCTGGACAAATGTTTTCATTAAAAATACATTCGCTGAATAATCTGCATATTTTGTCCCTTAATATTTGTTTTCAATGGATAACCCATTTCTTAAGCGAAAGCGGGAATTTTTTTACTTAATGTGTAACTTAGTATTTGTATTTATATTTGCTCTTCGTCTAGCCAGAGCCAGCTTAATCGTTATCTTGATGCTTGGTTCATCGGGGAGGCGGCCGACAACTATGATAATTTGCTCTAGTGAGGTTAGGTGGGTAAGTTGGCAAGAGAAATATTATGTGTGGATCTCATGGTATCTCTAATATTTCTGATAGGGATTTCGTTTCGGACACCACCTCTGTCGGAAATCGAACCCAAGCCCTGCAAGAGATAAGTCAGCACCCAAGCCGCCTTTCCGACCGTATCCCCTTCGTTACTTGGCTCACGTCGTCTCTCGCTGCATGGCCCTACCCGCGGGGCGCATTCTTTATTCTCCGTAGCCGGGAGAGTCGAGGCGGTCTAGCAAATATGAGATTAGCGTGGCGTGAATGGGCGTCGGGCGAGTGCGACGAAAGGGTATGGGAACTGTGCTACTTTTCCCCCCCGTGTCGCGTCTCTTCTAGAATACGCTGCCAGTGCATGGGATCCTTGCGAGGTAGGTTTACATACCGAATTGGAACGTGTACAGAGACGATCGCCAAGATTTGTTAAAGGATGTTGTGATAATCTTATTAGCGTCACAACCCTATTACAGGAGGTAGGATGTGATCAGTACGTCAGACGGTTGGTGAAAATTTCGAGTTATATTTCGAGCAAGTTCGGAACCCATTGGACGGCGGCGTCAAAAACGTGTGTCGAGGCTCAGTAGCAATGCAGTCAATTAATTCGCATGACAGTAATTGCTGAAAAGGAAGGTGTGCATTCATTTTCTCTGCGAAAAGTTAGGGCTCGTAAAACCTATCATTAAGACTTCATCATAGTAGTTTGTGATACATGTGTCCTTGGATGTTCTATATTTTTTAATTATTTATTGTAAAGAAAATTGTTTTCATACAGCAATATTGCCTCTTTGAAATAAAGGAGCGGACAAATACGAAAGGAGAATTGCACGTATTCTCTTCAAAATAACTAAGATGAGATGACAATTATAGCTTATTGCCGTCTATATTTGTGGCTCAATTGCGAAAATATGCCTTGGCCAAGTTGGTGAAGTTCTAAGGCATTAGAGAAAAGGGATAGGTATCAATAGGAATTGAATGTACTAGGGAGGAGAGACGAAAGAAGGCGAACGTTTAATTTGTGGTAATCTGGGAGTGCATGTGGATTAATGAGTTAGCTCAAATAGGAGGCGAAGGCACTGTAATGTTTCGGAAGGAAGTAAGATAGGCCTGTTGATGTAAGAATCGAGGATATTATGAATAAGTTTTAAGTCTGATTTACGTCTGTGATGGGATAGACTACAAATGGGAGAGGGAAGATAGTATGGCGCCCGTGGACGCATTGCGGAAATTTGGAATTCTGTGTTTCTCTATAAAGACGAAGTCGTGGCACTGTTAAGGGTGGCAACATATGTGACAGCCGACATAGACCACATTGTGGAGCTATAAGTGAGTATGGGAAGAGCTATGGATGAGAAGTTGGAGTGTAACGATGGAGTATTTGAGATATTTGTGAAATTGTTGAGGAAACCCTTTAGAGAAATGCCCTAATTGCCTTTATATGGTCACCGAAATTAAGCTTTTGGTCAACTAAATTGCCCAAATCTTTGATGGAAGACACGCGATTCCGTGGCATTGAATTAATGGTGTTGTCGAAATTAATGGGGTTTTTCTTCTTAGTTATTGTCATGGCGATGCATTTTTTTGTAATTTAACTTGAGCTCCCAGGTACTTCACCGCACCGAGGTCTTAGAGAAACCATCGTGAAGGAGACTGCAATCGGAATCCCTGTTGATTTGTTTAAATATTTTGCAGTCATATACGCAGAGCTTGGGCTGGGGAGTATACAGTCAACATTTAGGTGAGATTATCGTCAATATAGAGATTGAAGTACTTAATCATTATTAGCACTATGGTCAGCTCAACTTCTAAGGATTCAAATATTATGTGGCATTTATATTTAGCTTAATTTATCTCTACTGCAAGTTTATTGCAAGGTGTTTGCTACCAGCCAAATTCGGCCTTTGGTACTTCAAATTCCAAGTTTTTTTTTGCATATGTTGGTAAAATTTTAAATGCAATGTTTAGCCAAGTGCTATATTAAAACTTGAGGAACATTTTACGCCTAGATAGTGTTAGCGTGTCAGTTATGTACTGATATCTAGTTCATATGATTCCTCAATGAATAAAGAGGCAATTTTATATTCGTGTATTACCTTGTAAAAAATCGCAAGAAATCCTACGGTAGTATGGGCGTTCATTGCATTAGACGTGATGCGAATGAATGAAGTCGTTTCCTCAAGTATGTACATTTAGTTGATAAATGGATGGTCCAGTCATAGGAGCGGAACTTTTGCATCATTCGTGTTATTATATTTCCTTCTTACAAACCTTTTAAACGCTGAAATAATATTCGAATATGGTGTCAATCGTGGGTTGAGAGCCTCGCCTTTATTAACTGTTTAAGGAGATGCTATATAAAAAAATATCTGCGATAACTTTCCTACATCCTATGTCAAGCAAGACAAGATTCGAGCCGATGACCTTCGAGTAACTATGCCCGCTCGTTATAAATCTGGCGGCCTGCGTGGCTTCTGTTCGTTGTGCAACCACTTCCGGCGAGATGTTCCGGGAAGTCACTGCTCCCACGCAAGCTTTTACTTTTTAAATCCCAAAACGGAATCAATAAAATCGGACCTGTAGCGGGAGAGAGTTTTTTGGAAACGACTTTACGGCGAAAAACGTATGTTTTCTACTGCATTTAATTACTACTGTATTTACTATATGCTTAAATCTGCTTACATTTTTGAAATAAATACGCACATGTTCTTTGTTATAATCTGGGAAGTATCTCACGCAGACTACAATTATTTTTTTAGGGATTGACGAGTCCTGCTCCCCCCTCCTGCCTCTCTTTCCCGTTCACCTCTACCCCTCCTCCGCTTCGCTTAAATGTTGCCCCCCCCCCCTCCAGCCGGATCCCCACCTTAATGTCGGAATGCAATTTTGGGGAAGGAATTGAAGGACGTATATCATCCTCATCGCGAAACGACACGAATGAAATGGAGCGCGGATTAAAACGGCTCTGTAAGAAACAAATAATAATTGAATTTACTGGTATTCGACGCGGATCTTATTTTTTATGCAATTTTTGAAACAATTGAACGATCTTTGGAGGTAGAATCCTGATCCAAATGAAGGACTATTTTCTCACGAAACGTTTCCGATCTTGTATGTAATCGTGACTCGAATGAAATGAAGCGCGGATTAAACGGCTCTGTAAGAAACAAATAATAATTGAATTTACTGGTATTCGACGCGGATCTTATTTTTTATGCAATTTTTGAAAGAATTGTACGATCTTTGGAGGTAGAATCCTGATCAAAATGAAGGACTATTTTCTCTCGAAACATTTCCGATCTTGTATGTAATCGTGACTCGAATGAAATGAAGCGCGGATTAAACGGCTCTGTAAGAAACAAATAATAATTGAATTTTCTGGTATTCGACGCGGATCTTATTTTTTATGCAATTTTTGAAACAATTGAACGATGTTTGGTGGTAGAATCCTGATCAAAATGAAGGACTATTTTCTCGCGAAACATTTCCGATTTTGTATTTATGTTTATGCGCGCAATGTGGGTAGTTTTTTTTACTTTTCAGTATTCTAATTGATAGGTATTTTATTGGAGAGTACTTATTCTTACGTCTTAATGTCAATTTTTAATTTACCGGCATTTGAACCGGGGTCTTTTTACGTTATTTGTGAAACAATTGAACGATCTTTCGGGGTAGAATCCCGATCAAAATGAAGGATTTCTTTCTCACGAAACATTTCCCTCCTTGTATGTATGTTTATGCGCGTAATGTGGGTATTTTTTAATTTTCACTATTCTACCAGCTGATTGGTATGTTTATGGAAAGTATTTATTCTTACGTTCTAATTTATGGCATATCGTTCTGCCTTCCCTCATATACGTCATCCTCCAGTCCTCTAAAAATCCTCATATCGTCTTTCCCTTCTTATTTCGTCCAGAATTCTTACCCTCTTCAATACTTACCCAGTGTTCTCCTCCTCTCTATAACTCTCTTCAACATTCCCTTCAGAACGTCCTCCATTCATGATGAATTTAAAGCATAGCACCGCGACAGAATTTCATTAAAAGTGCTCATTTTGGCCCGCCGGGTTTAATTTTTTCCGAACAAACCTGAACGTTTGTAATGGGTCGGTATTTTTTTTAACACCCCAAGCATTATTACTTAGATTCGGTTGTGGCGTGGGTGCAAAACGCACCTAGGATAGCGGCCGTAACAATTGCGTTAATTACGACTCGTTTGTGCGTAAATACAAAAGCGTCTTGGTTCTTGTTAGGTCTATCCAAGAGTTCAAGGTAGATATCGGTGTTGGTGTTGTTTCTTTCTGTACCGATGGGCACGGATTCGCATCCCCGAAGTGGCATTGATTTTTTTAGATGAATGCCAATCTCTGTTTGGATGCGCCATGGAGGGCATATCAGGTGGAGCTTCATATTTTTCGAGTGTGGCGTTAAGCTGTGGACACCGTGGTGCCTTCGCTAAAGAAGGCAAATGTAGACGCCGGATTTTTCTTCTCCAGTACATGCATTTTCCACACAGATTTTCCTTTGCCATCTTACGGTCTCCTAGTGTAAATGACCTCAGTTGTCGTCTCCCCCAGAATGATCAACCTGCATCGATTGCTATCAGCCGTATGGTTATATGGGTTAGTTCCATCTGCGAAAGCGCCCGTGATTTTACTTGAAAATTGTCTCTGAGGGAACATTGTCGGGCTTCTGTTTTAGAGCATGCATCTCGACCTAAAATATCGCGGTTTTTATTTTGGTGTCACGATAAGTTATCACTCCTTGCTGAATAAATGTTCTTTCTCCCTCTCGGTCTGTCGGCTGCTAGCAATTTTGACCAGCCGATCCAGAGTATTGCGTACATGCTAAGAAAATCATTGCTGAGATCCACGCCAAACATGGCCAATGTTAGATTATTCGTCGTCATTGTTCATAGAAACTGGCTACCAATTGCTCTAGGATTTGTGTTGTGTCTAATCAGTTTTCACGACAAGTGAGTTACCGGTTGACCCTGAGGTCTCGCGTGCAAATTCCTCGCCAAGGGTTAGATATACTCCGTTCCGCGTTATCTTGGTCGATGACCTTGCCTTGGAGAGGAATCATGGGGAAGAGTGGGGGACAATTGGGAGTGGGGGGTTGTTGATAAATACGTCAATGTGATGTCTGTAAATTGTATGTCCATGCATCAAGGCTTTTCCTTCGACTTATAGGTGTCATTCATCGTACATGACTCTGAGGACGAGAGGCATTTTTTGTGGAGAGGGAGGAAGTCATTTTAGTTATACGAAGAAGAAAAGAAGAAACATTCATTTGGTTAAATTTTTTTGGAAATCTTTCTAGAACGATTTTTTCCGATGAATTGTTTTAATGAAGGGAAAGCGTGATTTTGTTGTAAAAATTATTAGTACCGTGAGATATGACAACTAGTGGCTTATGAAACGTGTTTTGTATTTGCATGATTGTCGCATTGCGGACTTTATGGATAGCACGTATCGATCGGTATCACATCCTAGAAAATCCATCGTATTTCATAGGTTTCGAAAAAGTACGAGAGAAAGGCAGTAAATAAGTCGCAAACGTCGGCATTTCATCATCAGCATCAGTCGTAAACATTTCATTGGGAACGCTTGTAACATCCACTGTACAGTCCCGACTTAGCCCCCAGTGGTTTTTATCTGTTCGGGCGCCTACAAAATCATTTTGGTGGCCGACGTTTTGAAAATGATGATGCCGTAGTACAAAGGGTTACTCGTTGGCTGCGACAGCAAACAAAAGATTTCTTTGCCGTGGGCTATCAAAGACTCGTAAAGAGATGGGATGCGTGTCTGAGTGTACAGGGTGAATATGTAGAGAAGTGAAATAAATTTCGGGAAGGTACTTTGATTATTATTGCCTCTATCCAGTTTTGCAAGTTATTATTTATTGACTTACCCTCGTAATTCTGATCCATGATGGTACGAATAAAATAACTCGTAGTAATTTCCAAACTCTTTTCAATGTAAACCGATCGTTAAAATGACATTAAGTGTCGAAACCATGGTCGGTTTACATGAAAAAGAAAGTGGGGATTACTGCTAGTTATTTTATTATTACTATCATGGATGTATGACTTTTTCACAAAGTTACGCCTGAAACTCTTTCATGCGTTAGTAATTCTGTTGGTTGTGCCTGAACCCATAAAAGCTGTTTCCTTAGTGCCTCTCGTTTTCGTGTCAATAGATTTGAATTTCTTTTATGCATGATACTTGCAGTAATCGCACTGACCCTGCAATTATTTCACATAACGAGTCATACGCTTTAATATCATCTGCGTGATAAGGTCGAGATTCATTCGAATGTCATCTGAGTCACTCGTAGATATCACATTAGCAATTTTCCACCGATAGAACATATGGGTGACCTAGGTTTGGATGTTATCATCTTTGCCCTTAAGGTGATGCTGTGGCATCGATTCATAGGTCGTGGTATGTTATATCAGCGGTGAAGGGTGGCTGCTGAGTCACATTATGCGATTAAATTCCGCCGTATCATGTCTGAGTCCTCGTTTTTCCATCGTAATACAGTTTTCGTCTGGTATATGGATGCGTTTGTCACTGAAAATGAATTAATTCGTTGTGTATGCTAATATACCGCGGAGATGTTAACTGTTGCCTCGTACTATCAAGGAAAGGTTGCTATCCATAATTTTGCATTTCATAGTTACGGTAAAAAAGGAAAACACTGAGAACGAAAATTGTTCATGTTCATAATGAAATGATGAATCTCTTGGTTGTCTTTTGTGGGAAAAATAAAATAATTCATCTTTTAATTATGAAGGAATTCCACCAAGTTACTGCCAATACCATTATTCTATTGTTCATGGTCAGTATATTATGTGGATGAAAAATCGGTACTGTTTCGATTCCTCCGCATTATGCCTCAAGCCTCGCTTGCTGTGTAATAGTGGTGTTATCGTCTGGAGTATAAATGATTTTTAATGGTTAATTATTTACATTTCAAGTGTTCTAATCCTTGGATCGGTACAACATGACGCAGTGGACATAAGAGGGTGGGGCAGCGGCCTGCCACGATGGAAACACCAGTTCTCGAACAGCCATCGAAGTTTAAGCATCGTCGGATTCGGTTTGAATGTGGAGAGGTGTTCTTCCTTCTCGCTCAAGTGTTGTTGCGTCTGTATCTGAGAGACAGTTTGTGTGTCTCGAAGAAATTCACCCGCCAAGGCATGTTAAACCAGAATACTATCGAGAAAGCTAGTAGAACTGTGGATTCGTTCCCTTTCATTCACGTCGAAGTCCTCGCTGTTGCGAAAATTAATGTTTACGGTCTATCAAGCGAAATTTTCCAGCATCCAAAGTGGCAAATTGTCATGATTTGAGTCTGGGACTATGCGGACAAACGTATTTATTTATCTGTAAACATGAGTTTGCGTTAGTCCACAGCTCAAAAATTACATTTTCTACCATAATTTATCTCCTTTCATGACTTGTTTTTCGTGTTTTATCCTAATTTTTAATGATAGGTAAATTATTACGTTAGATTAGATTCTTTCTTGTTGACTGTATTCTCTCTGCTGGCGAGAGCCGCGAAGTTTTTCTCTGCCCTTTTATCCAGATGACCACGGAAACCTGACGCAGCATAGTTCGCCAGGAACCGCCGAGTTTCTTGCTGATGTTGTAGTTGCGTGCGTCAAGAGAACTTTGGTTTCATCTTTACAACGGCTTAGTAACTCTGAAATGACTAGCTTCAGTGTGCATGCTTTCGGGATGTGTATGGAAAAGATATTTCACCGCTTTAATTTCGCCCTAGGTGGTAAGTCGAACCGATATATTTGGGCTTTATGCATTCAAGATAGTTTGAGAGAGGTATCACCTCTAATTTTACCTCATTAAAAAGGAAAAGATCTTTCCTTTTTAATCTGATTAAAATACAAGCCTCGTTTTGAACTCCTTGTCGAGATATTTGTCAATTAAAAGAAGTTTTCAATTGGCTTCGGGAGAGCTATGCGCTCTGAAGAGACAGAGACAAGAGAATGCCGCGATACTCCGATCTCTTCGGAAATGTTATGGTGTGTAGTTCATGTCGCCTTTATTATTTTGCGAAGTAAATTCATTACCTACTGCAATACTGATGATTTTGTTAGATCATTTGGGTTGGGAGGACCTATTCATCGCACGGGGTTAAAAATGTCCTTTTATATCCTAAAATATCTGAGTTGATGTAATAAGTAAGACTTTCTATTAATGAAAGCAATGTTTTGGCGCCATTAGTATTACTATGCTTATTAATTTATCGCTTCTTACCAGCGTCTTACTTACATTAAAAACTATATTCCAGTATGATATCTGTGATGGCTACAAAAAATCTCGCTCAAACTAGCTTAATTGTTAAAGTTGACGCGAATTGAAAAAATGAATAATATTTCGTGCTATCACTTTTCCGAGTCGCAAGTCTAAATAGACGACCGCGTCCGTGACGGGATTCTATCTCATGACCTTGGCGTAACCATGGCAACTCGTTAACAACCCGGCGAGCGCGGCATGCGTGGATTCTGTTCGTTGCTGAAATACTTCCGCCGAGATGTTCCGGGAAGTCACTGCTCCCACGCAGCCTTTCGCTTTTTAAATCCCAATACGGAATCAATAAAGTCGTACCTTAAGCGAGGAATAGAGAGAGGAAGTGAAAACGAAATTTTCCGCGAGTAATATTGTTGTTGTACCGACTGTGCGGGAACAAAAAAGAATACAAAGTTTTTCCGTGAAATGTTCGTGTTAGAGTTTAAATCTTAACTGGAATTTTACTCTTGTGGCTGACCGCTATTTGTGTGTTGTTCACATGTTAAACACGCTCTAAAATTGTAAAATATGAATTTGACTTTCTTGATGTTGCCAAATATCTCATCTTAATTATCCTTTCAAAATATCAGCTTGTTCTATTTATCAAAATGATTTACGAAAATTAAAAGCCACCTTACATATTATTAGGTACAGCTCTGTACTTCAGAAGGACGTTGATAAAAATGTTGAGATGTTCTGGCGCACGGATCGCGTAAGAAAGTCACCATTGTGTATTTCAACTCAACATATCGTATGTTTTCTCAGTGATTAAAAAATTAATTTAATACTCGTTACCAAGCCTAAATTCGCAAAATTAATGTCGTCAGCGATGGCACTTTCAGCGTAAGGCGTAAAGTTGTGTTGTTGTGTTGAATCCTGAAATCAGCAAAGTCGAATATGGTCTACAACGTGAATTAATATATATCTTACTCGAACTAGCTTAGTTATGTAGTTATAAGTATGGGAAATGAAAAAGCTCATTGCTTGAACTTTCATATGTCTCAAGTCAAACACGGCAACGAAGTACCATTCGGGATTCGAACGCACGACCCTCGCGTAACCATGGTTGCTTGATAACAATCTGGTTACCGCGGGCGTGGATTCTGTTCATCGCAAAAAACCTTTCCGCCGTGATACTCGGGAAACTCACCTCTCCCGCACAGCCTTTCGCTTTTTAAATCGCAATAGGAATCCATAAAATCGGGCCTTTTGCGAGACAGAGAGAAACTGAAAACGAAATTTTCCGCGAGTAATTTAATTTTTACCGACTGCACGGGAATAAAAAAGAATATCGAGCGTTTTCTGGGAGATGTACCTGTGACTCTTTAAGGTAATGTTCACCTTTTGCCCCTATGGCATACCACGATCAGCATGTCTGCAGCACGCCGTTGACGTGACGATAGGATTGTGATAACCTTAATGTGATGTTCACATATGCATTAATGGTGATTTAAATTCCGCTTCCGAAAACCTTTAACCCCCGCCTCTCTTACTTTACAATATCCCGAGGCTATATTTATTTTTATTTTGGAAAATGTCTGTACGGGCGTTTTGTGGAAGTCTTGAGTGACAGTACTCACGGGAAGTTTGGTTGAAAATTACAGTTGCGACCTTACCAAAGCATTCATCGTGTTATATTTTTAATAGCTAGAGTCAAAATGAATGCCTAATCTTGTGTAAATAATTACTTCAACGACTTTATTTTAAAAATCTTCTTGCCTCTCATTTGAATTCAACAGTAATGAACTCAAATATTTATTAACCATATCCTTAATTTCGCAAATTAAGTACCTACTTACTTTTCTCTCAGTGGTCTACAGCCTGGATGCTGTGAAGTGGCTTGCGTGTCACTAAGAGATGAGCTGCCGGGAACAAGTCGAAGGATTTATTTCAGATGAAATGCTATCTCCGCGAAATGTGTGTTCTCCAGTGAGACCGTTTCAGGGGGGATCGAGTTGGTGTGGTGGCTGGAGTACTGGCTAACCATATGGGCGGCCAGGGTTCAAAACCCAAGGTCGGCCAGGGCGGCAGGGCCAGGGTCCCTGCAGAGGATGTTTTTCAGAGGAAATCCGATCCCTACTTGAGTGTCTTGGGGAGGACACTTCAAGTACAGTACTCCGTCTGTCGGATGAGACGTTAAGCCATGGTCCCCTTGGCTCCTTTCGTTAAGAGGAGGCTAATCCCGACGCCGGGTTTCTATCCACCCTGTCTCCCTGCCCTATCCCTATGGCGCAAATGACTTTAGCTGTTGGTCGCCCCCCCCCCCTCCAAATCCAATGCAATCCGTTTCAGGGAATGCGTTTTATCCGGGTGAATTGTCCGTGCGAGTGTCACGTAGAAAATAGTCTTATCGAAGGCTTCGGGTCGCAAACCCTGCCGTTTCTCTTCGGAACGTAAAGGATGTTTGGTGATGAATTTTGCATAAGTAATGTGGGACTCACCCCGCTAGGCCGGGCATCGTGACCGGAACAGGAGTGGAAGGCAAAGTTTTGGGAAAGGAATGAAATACCGGGTATGCTAGCGATTGAATACTGTTCTTATATGTTGGTACGGACTCGATGAATTTTGTTTTAAATTGGGTACACGTAATGGTCTTCAATGATGGGAAGGAAGTTAATGAAGTTTAGGGTCATCTTATCAGGAATTGTTTGAAATATTCCGGGATGTAAATATTTAATATTCAGGTGCGATTCCGACGCTGTGGTCGGAAAACGGGGGATGTAACAGAGAAATGGATAAAAGAGCATTATAGTCCAGGCACAAAAAATCACTGCGGTGGGAGACAATGTGTTCATTATATGCGTCATCATGTGAATCGTGTGTTGTTGAACACGTTTCATTCTCCAGCACAGTTGTAGATGTTCCAGAAAAATGCCCATTGAGGGATATAAATATCAGATGGATTACACAAAAGTCAAGAATGCATTTAAATATGGTCATGAAATTAATTTTCTTCGAATGGTTGGCGATTCCTGCTATTACTGAGTGTGCGAGAATGGAATGCTTAGGTATTGTTGAGCTCAATAATGAAGGAAATTCAGGATTCAGTGGTTGATATCCTGAATCAGGAATGAAGATTATGGACCGTAGGTGTGATTTAAAAAAAAAGGCATAGATTTGAGGTTTTTGGGGAACAATCTAAACAAGGGATGCCAGGAGCTGCCGTGAGGCAATGTGAGTGTTAAGTGTGTACAAACAGGCAAAGCAGCTTTGGGTTGCTGTGGAAAATCACTTTGAGTAGGAAATGGATTGATTTAAGGTAGTCCGAGCGAAATATCATTTTACTTAGAAATCAAAGAATTTGGTCTCATTTTAAAGAAAAATATCTCGCCTATCCAATGACACCAAAAATTCTACCCCTTACGATATTACTTTCAGAGATATTTTCCAAAAAATACCAGCCTGGTTACATGGGAAATGGTACGTGCATGCACTCCATGCAAGGCCGGAGAGACATTTTTTACAAAATGAGGTATTTCTAACACTTAGATGTCGTAAAAAAACTAACAGCGTGTAGTTTGTATATTTTCTAAACGATTTTTGAAAATTAATCATATTGTCACCGCAGTAAATTCTTCGGGATCACAAAAAAACTTCTGTTTTGATGGAGTTTCAAACGTACCGCATGAAAAAAATGAGTCAATTTAAAGACTTATTTGAATATTTTCATTTAATTACTTACAATTCCTGTCGTATAAAACTATATTATTGCACTTTAATTATTATATTATTAATATTAAAATTATTCATTATAATTAATATAATTTTATATATAATTATATATATAATTAATAATAAAATAATATATATATATAATTAATAATAATAATAAAAAATATTAATAATAAAACCATTAATAATGCAATCAAAACGTATTACTCGAATATGGTCTCTATTATGACTAGGGAAGTATCTCACTCGGACTACCTTAAATATTACTTAGGAACGGGAAACATGACATTATTGACTGAGAAGAAATTAGTGCAAAGAGAAAGCGTCTGAAAGAGTAAAGCGGAGGTATGTACAAATTCAAGAGACGCGAGCGTAATCTCCCTAAACAGTGAAAGAATTTCACGAGTTACAGAAATCCGGAAAGGCATGCGCAGCAAGTCTGGGAAGTTCTTATCGTAAGTATAAGACCATTCAGCGCAAAAATAAGAAGGGGAAGTGTTGTAGTCACTGAGATAGGTTGGGCAAGATGCTGAGCGGCGAGACGGGTGCGCCTTGGAAAACGAAAGGAAAATACACAGATGTTGTTGGCGAGTGGCCAGCCCAGTCACTAACGCATTATTTTTTAGTGGAAGCGGGGAGTAAAAAAAATGACCACGCCTTCGCTTTTGGGGACTGGCACTGTGAAAATAATTTATTCTGAAAGTTCAAGAGGGTTTTTGTTCTCTAAATTACTTAAATGCATATCATCAGGTCACTTGTCATGTCTACGATTTTCATGAATGTTAATATGATTTGCATTCATGAGTTCATAATAATTTAACTCGTAGGCTTTGGCTAATCAATTGATTTTACCTCCAAAAAATGGTGTAGAGACGAAGGATAGAAGTCTTACATCAGAGCCTGCATGTATCTTTTGGGAGGTATTACGCCGAGGTGAAGAGTGAAGTAATTCTAGGACAGACGTATTAAAGTAATAAAGGAGGGTGGAAATGAGCCGTAAAACCTACTCAAACTGGTGGAACGCCATTATTAATAATTTCGTTGGTCGGTTTGAGAAGATTTAGCGGCAAAATGTAGAGTGGCTAGAGGACAGTTAGGAGTGTCTGCATGGTTTTGCTAGCGTTTACCTCATACCCTGCGGAAATGGGAGGGGAGATAGAGGATGAGCTTGAGATAGGATTCTTTTGCGTACGGTTTGCTGATGAACGCATATCGTAGTTTTCGCCGTTCAACCCAGTCTAACAGCCGTGTTTGTAGCTCTTATAAAGTTATAGAGCTCACTGGCAATATTAGTGAGGGGTTTCGTTCTCGGCTACGTTCGGTAATTCAGTTCCTCAGGTAGTATCAAGATGTTGGCCCGCGGTAAAATGGATTATTCATTACACTTTATTATAATAAAATGGATTATTCCTTGTCAACTTCTAATGTATTTTCACCCGTCATCTCGGCTTTGGCGTGATTTTTATTAAATTGCAGCATTTTAAGGTTATTGAGCGTCGAATAACCTGATAAAATCAAAATGAGGACTCTAATTAATGCAAAAATCTTGCCTTAAAGGAGCAGATTCTACTTGTAAGTTATTTTACCGGGACAGAGTTAGATTGTAATTTAGTGTAATTGTATTAATTTTAAATTCAATTGGTTCTTCATTAACCGTCTTTTAATACTTGAATGTAATGAAAATCTCACCGAAGCCTTGATAATATGTATAAAACACGAAAAGTCGGCAATGAAGCAATGTTTATTTTATTTCATTAGTGGCCAACATCTCGATAATGCTTTGGGTTGAGATGAACTTCATTAAGTTTCTTGCCCACGTTCAAATCCTGTGATGTTTTTCTCTGGAAAGGAAAGATTCAGCTGTAAGCTGGCGATTTTTAAATTTTCTTTAAATCTCGCTATTACTACGGAGCAGTGGGGACGGTTTTTCTGACGTTTTGGTTCTATAGCGAAATAATGCTAATTCTTGCCGCTGAGATATGAATTTCCATGAATGAGAATGGTACGCCAGCCGTCCCAAGTAATCAGTCATTTTTCTTCGTGCATGGAAAAAGCGGATTCGCTGGGATGTTGCCTTACATTTATTGGAGAAACCTTCGAAGCAGATTACGTTTGTGCTCTCCGGTACCATATTTTTTTTCTTCATCCTTAAGCTTATTCTTTTCTCGCAAATAGAGACGAAAAAATCATTAACTACAGGACAATGCCTTAACCTGAAATATCAGAAGGATGACCAAGTGAAAGTTTTTTGAAGACACGTTGATTGAAATGTGTAATTCAAGGTGACACTGATATTCGACGGACAACGAAGTATTTATTAGCGTCCTCGTGAATCAGAATTGATTGGTAGCGGGCATCGACATGTGCACTTGTGTGCCGTGTATTAATGGCATAAATCATGAAGCGAATGTTACGTTTCGTGCATTCTAGGTGAGCCAATGGTGTCATCGAATTTTACACGTGGATGAGGCCGTAGTTTTTTGCCGTTCGTCGCAGAGCTTGGTGGCTCTCAACTATGGAGTGCTTAATTGTGGAGTTTGTATTGAAGAGCGGGCAGAGGAAGCAGATAATTTTTCCGCGAGTACCTCCAAAGCTCTGCTGTACCTTATTTGCATCCTCGCAGCTATTTAGTGTGTTGAATAAACCTTTATGCCGGTGATTTAGTCTCCCATTCACTCAGGGATAGTGATGATGTTATAATGGTGTGTTTTTAAGCAGTGCTGGGTTTTATTGTGCATATGGTATCCATTCTCACTGCTTTCTTCCTACCCAGACGGTCGTTGAGTGATGGCATGTGCCGCGAGTGAGCACCATCTACGCTCCTCCCTCCTGGAAGGAAAACGGCTAGCCTTAGTTCCAAGCTGTGGTCGGTGGATTCACGAGTTACTCCCATGAACGTGCATTTGGCTATCGCACTCTTGCTTCTCCTCACGTTAGACCAGACGACTTGAAACCCAAGGAAGCCTATGCTCCTTAATTATCGTGTGTGTGCGGCGGATATTTATTTCTAGTGAACAGTTCCACTCGTATCCCAGCGGGCGTCTTCAGGTCGAAGATAGGACTTCAAATTCGGGCGAAACTTGACGGAAGAAACAATCCACGTGGTGGACGGCCGCGAATGTTGGAACGGGAGCTTCAACGTCGCAGAAATCTACGATGGAGGTAGGCTTGTATTGGGGAACTGGAGGGGTGTGCCATGAAAACCTTATCGAGAGATGCGGAGATCTAAAAATTTTGGTTGTAGGGAACTTTTGTTTGTGGTGTTTTGTATTGTGGTTTAGGCTGTTAAGGTTTTTGATGCGTGATAGTTTCCTAGCCATAATGGAGACCATATTCAAATTTTCGTTTCATTTTCAGCAGCTGTACGAAGCATGAATTAAATATTGAATTATTAG
Source organism: Ceriagrion tenellum (assembly GCA_963169105.1). Taxonomy (NCBI): domain Eukaryota; kingdom Metazoa; phylum Arthropoda; class Insecta; order Odonata; family Coenagrionidae; genus Ceriagrion; species Ceriagrion tenellum. The sequence goes on from OY720638.1 coordinate 42,742,918, forward strand.
TGGTGCGATGGTTTAATTCTAATTGAATGAAATTCTAAATAATTAAATTAAAATATCCAATTTATTCTTTAATTCGACTCAATTTTTTCGCACGGTACGTTTAAAACTCCTTTCTCAACAGAAGGTTTTTTGCGATTCTGAAAAAAATACTGCGGTGACCATGGTTTTTTTCATAAATAGTCAAGAAAAAATACAAGCTACACACTTAATATTTTTGACGAGATCTGGATGCTAGATAATCCTCATTTTTTTAATTATGCCCCTCTGGAGTGGATTCATGCACCGTTTCCCATTTAAAGGGCTGGAATTTTTCGTCAAAATTCTGGGAAGGTAGTTCGGTGAGGGGGTAATACTTTTATATCTTTGGAAGGGTGAGATATTTTTCTTTGAAATGAGACCAAATTCATTGATTTCTTGGAGAAACGATATTCCGCTCAAGCTACCGTAAAAAAGAAGGGGTTCCAAAGGAAAATCGCTTCGCTAGAAGACGGGTACAAATGCTCTTTCACTCAATTACTTTGGCCTTGACGAGCTCTCTTAAAAACGCATGAATGTTCACGCGCGAGCCGTTTATGTCTCCCCATATTGGGGTTTGAACTTCCTTTTATCTCTCATCAGTCTAATCCAGAATTTTATTGGTCACTGTTTCTTTTCTACCCGCTTTCTCCTATCCAACGCATCGTTGTCGATAAAGTACGATTTGTCAAAAAAAACATTGAATCCATCACCAGGGAAATCCGAATAACACAATTTATGAGTAATTAAGATGAGTAGTGAAACAGAGCCCTTATTATTATTATTATCATCATCATTTGAAGTGATCTACGGTTTAGGTCGGTGTTAGATGAAAGGGTTTAGAAACAGCCTTTGGTACTTGAAATGCTGATTTTTTAACGGTAGTAAAGTTAAGCATCGTGGTTGCTGAAAGATTAGGATAAAGTTAAGGGAATATACTTTTATTTGCATTGGGAGAAACAGAAATGTAATCGAAGCACGTAATTAAATCATGCCTTTTTTTGCTTTAAAATGCTTTTTTTTGGCGTCTCCGTTGGGCGTTAGCATAGGCATGTTTGGTAAGGCGGATTTTTTTTTGTACCTGAAGATTCGGAAGATTCAAGCGACGGAAAAGTGCTAAGGTTCTTGAATACGAATAGTTAATCCCTTTTTGATAGGCGCTTCTTCGTTTCCATGCTCATAACATTCGTCGCATTATAGATGCACGAAATTGATCGCTCTGCCCCGTCCGCTAACGCTCATCCCTTGCCTGCAATTTGATCTGGGCGGTTGTAAAACAGCCGTCTCCTCTTTCCAAGCCAGCGAAGCCTCTTGCCAAGTGCCATTTTGTCCGAATTTACGTATTAGATTTCACTGCGTTCGAACTACTCGCATGCTTGTTCTGGTGTGCCCAGTGATGGTGAAAAATCGTTTTTTTTTTAATCTTACGTTTGACTCATTTTTCGACAGAAGGGTTCTTTGTCTATGAATTATTTTTCCTCCGTGTCGCGTGGCGTAACTGGCGTATCACTTCAAGTGAAAATCGATTCCTGGGCTCTCATTCCACCTGTCAAAATATCGCTGTTGTTCTCTGTCCGAGGCCTTCGAATGGAAATGTACAGATGCCGAGATTTCTGCACGGAAGCTTGACCAGTGCAATGCTGCGGAACGGATAGTTTCGAATGTATTGTTAGTTTTATCAGCTTTGGAGCTTTGGATAAAATCGTGTTCGTGCATTTTTTATTGAAAAAATCCCTTTTCATTTAAATGGAAGAAAATTTTTCAAAAAAAAATGTATACAGCTGCCCGTCATTAGGTTTACCCTGGTTCAACGTAGAACTGGGGTATAGTGTTCTGTTTAACAGTCTGTTGTTTTCATAGATAAGCATTCGTAACGGGTGAGCTCCACGTATCATCCGCATACCTAATGGTGGTGGTATTTTTCTGGTCAACTTGTCGAACGCATCATACACGATAACCAACAATGAATAACTTCGTTGTTTATTCACTGAAAATTATTTGTAATTACGCTAAGTTATGAAGTGCCAGTGTTTACGTAGTGTATACACATAAAATGTTATCTGGAAATACGAAGTTAATTAATTTTATTAATATGAACCATTCCACAAAGTCAATTGTCATTATCTTAAAAGTTATTTTTGACGTTTTTACCCTCGGTTACAATCGCTTAATTACGCGGTGAATTAGTCGTGGAATGCATTTAAATCCTATTGAGTCTTGAGTTTGAGTCTTAGCCTGCGATAACGCATCATCGGCTTTAAGTTGAACTCGTGCATCCAATTTCCCGGGAATTACGCGCAGAGTTCACGCTTCATATCTCATACTTCTCTGTGCAAACGAGAATAATTCAGGCTACTTTGAATTGCATTGTCTGTGTGCATCCTCATTGAAAACTGATATCTTATGAAGATACTAAGCCACGTCATCGTAAGATAAAAATTTTAGAATAAAGTGCATAATTGTATTAAAATATTAATTCTCTTAGTGTTTGTCCTGGGACCATGCTGAAATAGGCTTCGAATTTGGATTTTTTTATTTTCCATGTGGCAGAAGCGGGTACTTTAAGGGGATGATTAATGTATGATTTGATATTTGAAATTTCCTGTAGTTTTTAGGGATTCAAAACCTATACTGGAAACCCGGACTACAAGTACCGTAGTTTCGAAAGGTGCGGGTTGAATTACCAACTACTCGGAACAGCGCTTACCGGAACAAAATAAAGACGAATTTATTAGTTTTGTGTTTGTATTCCATCTCCTAAAAGATATCTTTTCCGTATTACCTATGAGATACATTCTAAATTTTAGTGGATTTAATGGTTTTTGGGTATTTTAAAATGAGAAATACTTGCATGAAGTGTTTATTTTGTTTTTTTATTATTGTTAATTAAGTATTAAATATTAAGTATTAATAATTAAGTACTAAACTTGGGTGCCAAATGAAATTTTTCCTCACTGTTAGGGAGTTTTGTTTGTTAACCAGATACGCGAATGTGTAAAGTTGAGTTAAAGTGTCTATGTCTGATGTTAAAATTTCATGAGCCTTTTGGTGTCTTGCATCGCGATTTTGTAAATTATTTCATAACCATGGATCATGGCTATTAAATAAGTAAGTCGAAAGGCCAAGGTTCGATTCCCCTTGAGAACTTAACTTGGCGTCATTAATCTTTGAGCGCTGGAAAATAGAGTGATGTGGACGAAGGACATCGAGTACTACTTCTCGCCTTGGAATTCGTCCCATACTTCCTTTAGAGGGCATTTCTATTGACATTACTCTCCACCATTATTCTCTCATGCTTTATCAGTTATCTTTAAGGTTATCGGTGGCATACATACATGTCCTAATTTTTTCCCATATCTACGGCGCATTTGATCGCAGTGGTGGAGTGATTTTTGTCCTCTCGAGTTTCCTACTGCATTATTTTAACTTACTTCCTGAGAAATGCCAACAAAAACCATGGAATACTTAACTCACTTCTATCATCTATTCCGTACTTTTGCGAGTGCTCAAAGGGTTGGGTGCATAATTTCGCCAAAGAGAAGAGCGTGGGGTTTGTGTTATCAATTACATTTGTCGACAGAAATGTTTTTTTTTTTTTAATGTTTGTGCTTGGAAAGATTAATTGCCGCAGTTTGACAGCCATGGGTGAATTCGCACGCACAAATTCATGCCTCCTGTGGATCAATAGGATTGCAGAATTTAAGCCAGTGCCTCATCTGTTCCTCGTATAAATTAGCGGCCTGAGCTTATATAATATATTTATTGAACGGGTTGATAGTAAACCCATTATAAAGTTATACATTGAGTACAAGCATTAAGGCAGCAAGAAATAGCATTGCGTTATCATAAGGTATTTGCCCCCGACTAAGTGACATATTTGGTGGTAAGGCTATGGCATTTTGCTCTCATGGAATGGCCCATAGTAGCGGAGGAAGTTTGTATCGACAATTAAACAATACATGGAATAAATACAGTTCAGTGAACCGTTCTACTTCTTATAGGTTCCACAACTTATATGCCGAATGTTGAAAATTTGATGACTTAAAATAATCAGGCTTGTTATAGGTATATTTGATGGAAAAGTTGGGAAAATATGCTATTTTCATGAGCCATGTCACAATAAGTGCGGCTTGTATTTTTGAATTAATGATGGAAAAATTCATGCAAGGAGTTGTGCGTATCTCGTGAAAGATCCTTAATATTGTAAAATGAATTTCTCTTAGTATTTAAAAAAATACCAACAGCGTTATTTTCTTGATGAATTTTATCGTAACGCCTATTTCTCCCGAGTGATGATGTGAACGCATATATCTTACTGATCATGCGTTAATCTGTCATGGGGCAATTGTCCATTTCATACTAGGAAGTTAAAAGTTGACACCATTTGCGTATTCCGGCTGTGAAGGTGATCTACAGGGGCGGCTGTCACGTGTCGTGATATCGGAATTTGTTCACCACCCTATCGCATATTTCCCGTATAATATCTTTCAAAATCTACCCGATCGCTGTATCCAACGCATCGTTTGCGGAAATGTGATTCGGATTTAATAATCTTAAACGCACTCATTCTCATCGTCGTTAAAAATATGTTACTGCAATTGTAATGTTTTCACAAGTCCTCTGCCTGTGTTCATGCCGGCTTGAAGTCGGGGGGTGGTTGCAGTTTCCAAGCTTAAGGTAGTGCGAGCGAGATAGTTACCTAATCATAATAGATACTATATTCGATATATACGTTTAAATTTCACCAACTGCGAGACACGCGAATTAAATATTGCATTATTAATGGTGCAGGCAAATAGTTTTACATGACAGAAATTCTAAGTAATCATACGAAAGTATAAAAATAAGTCTTTAACTTGACTCATTTTTTCACGCGGTTCGCTTGAAACTCCATCAAAACGGAAGGTTTATTGTGATCCCGAAGAATTTACTACGGTGACAATATGATCAATTTTCAAAAATAGATGAGAAAATACGCAAACTACACACTGTTGATTATTTGAGGAGATCTAAGTGTAGGAAATACCTCATTTTTAATGTAAGATCCCTCTGGAATGCATACACGTACTATTTCCCATGTAACATGGCTGGTGTTTATTTGGAAAATATCTCCGTAAGTAATGCGGGAAGGGTTTGAATTTTTTATGTCGATGTGAGGGTGAGATATTTTTCTGTAAAATGAGACCAACCTCATTGATTTCTAGGTAAAATGATATTTCGCTCTAACTACCTTGAATCTGTAATCAGACAGCCATGACCAAATCCACGTCCGCTAATGGGTGCAATTTTTTGGCATCAGGCGGAGGGGTTTTTAAAACTCCATTTACTCGACTCGTACCCGACATCAATCCGAAGCAAGCTCCCGTATCGGGAAGTGGCAACATTATAGGTGATTTTAATTTACGGCTGTCATGCTTCGAAACTTTTTAACACCATTCGAGGTGCTTCCTTATGCTAATGCTCTTCCGATATACCGCTTGTGTGATAGGTAGATGGCTGCTATCCGCGATTGATATCATCTTTTGGTAACCTCACTGACAAGCTTTTTGAAGGATAATTCAAAGCGAGGGTAAACAATTTGATTAGAGAAAATGTAGATACATGATTGTTCGAAAGAGCGGACTAGAAACGGTTCGTGGGTGAGGCGAGTAGTTCATTTTTAACAAATCTGTATCTATTCATCAAGTCCTCTGTTCTTGACTTGCGCTGCCCTTCGCTTTATGTGACCTATAACGCTCTCTGGTGGTCGCCGTGTTAATTGCATAATTGGGTGTACCTCACTCGATGGCGGTTGACAGCTTGCCTGGCCTTCGCTAAGTAGCGCGCGTGTGTTTTTGCCGCACTTCCTCGGGAGTGTCCGGCGTGTGTTCGCCAGCGATTCAAGTTGGTGATTTTTTTCGCAATAACGATGCCCTCTTGTGTATGACAATAAGAATTAATTGCAGGCACTCGTCCAATTCCCGAGTAGTGAGGGCGATGTTTGTGAAAACGGGATGCTCATGTAAGATCTTGCCAAGTCTATCTAACTCGAGCTAAGTACATGCAAATTAACATACTTTACGGTCCAAAATGTTGCGAAAAGTTTTGTGTGTCGCAGGTAAATTCATCGCCTGGCGATATCACTGAAAGCCTGTGGTAGCATTTGCCGTGATTGCGAAAACCGCGGGAAAAACATGGTAACGAAATTGGTGAGAGAGTTCTAAGAGCAAGAGAAAATACGAACATCATCTTCATTGTTACACGTTAATGTTTGAGCGGTTTAATCAGGTCTCGAGTAAACGAAAACATGAGTAATTGTTCTATAATTTGCCTGAAAGTAACGTAAGATCCTCTGTTCGAGGTAATTATGTTATCATCATGAATATAGTAGTATTTGGAAGAAGGTGTAGTTTGGCATATTCCTGCACAGTTTGTGCAAATGTATGAGGTCATGTGGCTGCCTTCTCACTAAGAGAGGGTAAATGTCCTGTATCATGAATGTATGTATTGGTCATTACGGGTTCAGTTCTATGAGTATATTCTATGACAATTCTTGGAGAATTTGAAAATAGAGAAGTATTTTGTCTACGATAGTTATTATTTCACTTCGAAGTTCCCTGCGTGTAGATTCATCGTAGTTCGTCCGTGGCGACTAATCACATTCGGTGGTCACGCACAAAATCAAGGCGGAAGGCAATAGGTGTCGCACACCGAAGGAGTTGCTGACTTTTCATCGCACAGAAACGTTTTTATCGCGCTCGTTTCAAAGTTGCAGAGGACGGTAACCCTGGGCTCGAGAGAGCGAGTAGCATGTACGCGACAAATGGGTGATCGATTCGCCGCGAGAGGTTTCTCAAGGTTTTTCGCTTGTTGTTCCGGTGGAGAGTAATTCCTTGAGACAGTCCAGAAAATGTTCTATGTCCGCCGACCAAGAGGATATCGTGACTAAACCGCTTCTTATTTCCGACCGCCCTGAAATAAAGTTTATGGAATCGGCTTCAGGCGAGGGAAGTTTCATCTCGAGCGACAATTTACACCCATGTATAATTTTCTTCACGAGGTACCCGGTGATGACGCGCATGCGTTGAAACCGGTCGTACCGAATAAAAATATCCCTGAAAATTATACATTGGTGCAAGTTTGGTGTCTCGCCGTCCTCTCGTCTCCTTCCCAGGGCTAATGAAACACAATTCGGATCGTTGCCGGGCATAGAACTTATTTCCTCGACGTAGTATTAATGTTGGATTTGGCTTGTATTATTTGGCTTGTTGTTTGGCCAGAATTATATTACTTCATTTTTGAATCGTCGTATTGCTAAGTTATATAATAAGTAGTGTATTGGTGTAGAACTATGGAGCACAATTACGTGCACCACTCATTTGATCGCGGAAAGTATTTATTACTGTTGTAAAATACATGTTTCCATGCATGGGAGTAATCAACACACCGTTTCACTGACTTTATATTACTCTCGTCTTTCTTGCCAGGTTATACGTGGTGTGTTGGGTACAGCACGATGACCTCAAATTTCTTGCGGCGATCACGTGATCCCGTGAAGCATGATGGCGATAAAATAATGATGCAGGTTACACACCCCGGCATTGTATTACTCGCATCATGTATCGTGATATTGGCAAGTTAGACGTGGCGCATCGGGCACAGCACGTTGGAATTCAGATTTCTTGCGCCGATAAATTGATTCCGAAAAGCATTATAGCAATGCGTGAAAACTTGGACGCTGGGGATATCTAGGCTACCCTTCTATGACGAGAAAATCTTGTCAGTTAAGAGCGCGGCTAACTAGGCTATATATTTTGCAGGATTTCACCTCGGGAGGTGGAAATGCTCTCGGTTGCCCGCTCTCTCGTCAGCTGACGGCGACCGACGCCTGTGCTCGCCTCGGCGCGTCGCGGCCTCCCGCACCAACTTTTATTGATCCACCCTTGAAGGTTCGGGATTATAACATTATTTTGCTCCCTCGGTCAGCTATTTGCCCCGGAATTCCTTTGAAAAGTTGTAGATCCGAATGGAGCATAGACACTGTATACGCCAAGGTGTTCATTTAGTGCATAAATTTCCCGGAAATCCCTACTCGGGTGGCCTTGTGTCCATTTTACGTCGATATCGGTTTTACTTTCACTGCATGCAGTGCGGGAGGAAGAGTAGTATTTTCGTTTAAAAGGGGCGCGAATGCGGAATTTCAGCGTAGTCGTAAGATTTACGGATTAGTGCCTTATTTTTCAAAGGCTTTCGTGGGTAAGACCGCTCATCCAGTAATTTTAGTGAAACATGAAATATCTTACGGAATACTCCATTCTGAGTTGATAAACTTTTTGATTGTAACAAGTTAACTAGCGAACTACCACGCGATCCATAAACATTTTTAGGAGAACCGATCTCATATTTAGAGATATTAATGTTTATTTGTCATGGCATCAGAATTTATCTTGGTTCTAGCAAAAAGTAGGTACTAAGTGTGCTTATTTATCTATGATTATATTAAAGTCTTATGATTAAATATGCCATTCTCTTTGTTGGTGACAATAATACAGTTGTCCACTTCTAGTCCCATAGTTATCCCCGGAAGTTGATGTTTTAAAAACCATTTGCCTCTGTTATCATTTCGCATTCTTTTGTAAAATTGAGGTATGAGTATTATTTTAAGGGCAGTAAAACCCCACAAGCTCTCAATATTGTCCATGAATTAACAATCATGAGATGATAGGAAATTCTACTCGCTGTGATGACACCCTGAACTATTAAATGACACCGTACGAGTAGTTATGCGGGATCGAACCATGCTCACTCATGTTTTGACTCGAAAAAGTGCTTATCGGATATTCACATTTAAGGACAATATGATTTGGTAGTAACATTTTTTCTTGTTCTCTCACAATTTGTGCTGGTCATACCTTTTTAATTGATAGGTGTGTTCAGTTTTTCTTGCGTTATATTCGTTACTTATTAATACCCATAGCGGGTTAAAAAGTTTAACTTGGTTACCGTTACCACATTATGTTAGTCTGATTAGCAAAAGTCATTTTAAGCATAAAGTTAAGTATTCTTCGTATCTTGGCTTTTATTTGCTCCGTCCTTATTCCTTTCGCGGGGTAAAGCATAAAAAGTGCGGTCTGTCATCCACATTTTGCGATCGGTCTAAGCGTTTGGCATTCTTCGGAAATGAGGGCTCTTGCCCCCGGTGTCCGCAAAAGATTTTAGGACTGATATGCAAATTCTTATCCTCTTCGAAATTCCATGGACTCGCATTTGGGCGCTGGTCTTCCCTTAAATATCTGAATTATTGAGTCTCGAGTGAATAATTGGTAAAATTTTCATCCTTTAAATTTGATATCGTATTTATCCTCACTCATCGAATTGCGTTTTTCTTTGAAGGAGCGTTTTTGGAATATTTTAAAAATTATTTCGTGTGGGATTTAATAGAATCAAATTTATGAGTAAAATTAATTTTGTATTCATACGGAATCGAAGGAGTATCTTGAGGCAGATTCCTTTGGGAATTGTCCGTGGCGAGCGTAAAAAAATAAATCTTTACACTGCAGCTTTTGTTTAGTATTTCGCATGACTTAGTAATAAGGTCTCTTGCAAACGTAAACGCGATCGATATTCAACGTATTTGCAAAGTGAACTTTTTTATTGATCGCGTATACGGCAAGGTCAAGAATTTTTCTCTACTATTTTTTGTTGAATCCAAGCGTGAGTTCGTTCATGCCGGGTAGTCTCGCGGCGATAATCCGTGAGTGTTTAATTTTACTCTTAGATGTATCCATGCTTCTGAATTCACGCTTCGTATTTTGGGGCTTCACAAAATGTAACCCCCGTAGGTTATCATTTCCATGATGTTTGCCGTTTTTCTTGTATTATGCATACATACAAATGAGATGCCGTCTGGCCCGACTGTCCTTGCGATTTTTCTTTACATTTCGTTAAAGGTAATATATTCCAATGTTTCAAATGAAATATTAATAGTTTCTCCTGAGCTTCGCCGATCCCATCCCTTGTGCTGTCAGGAGTTTAACTTAAGAATTCGAAAAGGAAGGTTATGCTCCACTTAGAGGTCAAAGTGGCTCATATGGCAACGTAGCAGTCCACTCTACAACGGGATTGCAGGGCCTCCTATTATTGGTTGAATTGTCAACCAATCAGCGTTCGCTTTGGATCGCTACTCGGATCTGCCGCCGGGCTTGTTGCTGGGCCACTCCCCAGTAAGCAAGAGCCGTCCTGTGTTTCAGCTAGCAACGCTCGCGAGAGAGGTCCGTTTGCGCACGGGAGGGAGCGCATCAATTTCGGATCGAGCGCTTTAAAGATCTGCTTTAGGTTGCTACGTTGATATTCGTGTTGCCTTTTTGTCGGTATGGTCGTGAATTAACGCACTAGTTCTTCGTTATTACCACGATTTTGAATCAGTATTCGTATGTGCTGTAGGAGATTTAAATAATAAAATTACCCGTTCATTTTACATTTCAAAGAACAAATAAGGTATTTAAACGAGTGTAATGCAAAAATTACTCGAGAGAAGTGCAAATTCCCTCGACACTGTGTATTTCTGTTGGCATAGGAATTAATTTAGCCTGCGGAAGTTGTGTTGAACAGCTGTTTTGTATGTTTTTTTGAACCTGATTGGGTTATATTTATGTTTCTTGCAATGCTATCGATTTAGTGCAAAGAACATTCGTTTGTTTAATTTCAACGTGCCAGATAATGCAGCAATGCGTATTTAATTACAAGGTTTGTTAGATGCTGGAAGCGATTGAACTTAGGTACAAGTCAATGAACCCTACGAATCAAGATCGTCAATTTCGTGTCTCTTTGGTTGCTAAGTGTAATGAGTTTCTCTCATTTTATCTAAGTAAGCCCCTACTTCATGATAACTAACTTATGTTTTACTAAGCTACGTTTTCCAAACTTTTTAATCCGTGTTTGAACGAGCGCTCATTTTAATTAATGTTATTTACATCGAGCTTGAAAGGAAAAATTGTCGTTCATGTTTTGTGAGATAATGAGTACGAATTTTGTTTAGAAAACATTTTAGCTGACTAAATAACCTCCGAAAGCCCCCGGCTAATGGTGTACTATCTACAAGTACAATTTTTCATTTTCATTTTTTTTGCCTTCACGCAACATGAATGTTTTGATGATACGAACGGGCTGGAAAGCCAGCAATACTTTCATCAGTCGAGGAATCAGACGACACTTAACTTAAACCTGATATCCAAGTGGATTTCATAGGGGACAATAGTTGTGCTTATCAAACATTATTGCACAGGGCATAATAAAAAAATGCAGTATTCTGCTATCGACCTCTTGTTTTATAAATCCAATTAAATATCAAATATAGGTCCGAGTTAGTGATTCAAACAATCATCGTTTGTCCATGATTGTTTGAATCACTAACTCGGACCTTTACTTGATATTTAATTGGATTTATAATAAAAAAATCGCGTACCTGCACTCTCGACCGTTGCTGAGGGGGTTACTTCAAGCACAGACTTTTTTTTACCTTGGGTAGGTTCACCTAAGTGATCAGTTTAATGTTTCATGAACATTCACCCAATTCTTACATAATTCGTATTCGCTGTTTAATGATATGAACCCCAATCGAAGAAAAAATTATAGTTCGGTCAATTAATCAGGCATCTTGGCACTTCTCTGAGGAACGTAAAATTTTCTACCTATTGTTTTTCTCTTAATCAAATCTTAATTATTTGAAGTTATGCTTGGGGAAGAATAATTGGAATGCGTGTAGTCTAAATAATTGCTTGTTCGATTCATGAGGGGTAGATATTTTAAAATCGTAGCGGTGCCCTCTTTTCGTATCTGTATGGATTCATCATTGATGAGCTGTGATGGTATTCAGCCAGGAAGGTTCATTCTTGGATTGGTGATAACCTTCAGTGTGTTTCAACGATAAGCATGAGAAGTTGAGAGAATGTATCATATAGCACTATGCTCATTATAATCGGCTCCTTCCAATCTTGAGATTTGCAGGTCAGCGAATTATCGCGGTCTTTGGGACTGGTAGATAAAAAATGGATGTTGAAGCTTTATGAGTCACTCGAAAGAAAGGGGGTATTCAATTTAAACAATGCTCTCAGTAGCACAAAGCGACTGATTACGTGAGTCACTAATTAGTGTGGGGATGGGGTAGGTTGTTTGCCACCATCCACCCTTGATTTTCCTGACGTTATTAATGTAATTTGGCGTGAGTGCTGCATCTCGGAAGGCCCCACTTAATTAGTTTGCCCTAAAATCCATCCTTCAGCTTTCGCAACTCACCCTTTTGAAGTTCACT